>CM048745.1:327066757-327695507 GCA_026315105.1 Locusta migratoria | reverse complement strand
GCGGGAGAGCAGCCTTTGCGCACGCTTAAGGTGTTTTTGGTGTCACATGCCCCGAAGGTAGCTCGTTTCTTCAACGTAACAGAGTCACTTTGTTACAGTCACTTAACAGTGTAATACGTAATTTACTGTATTTTAGTGTTTCTTGTGCACATTCATATTTCTTAGTGTTTATTATCATCGAAAAATGAGCTATGTTCACTATCTTTTAGAAACGAATCACTCAGCTTTAAGCTTGGAAGAATAGTGTGAAATAAAGAAGCTTGGTAGGCCGACGCCTTGGCTTCAGTTGTAGTAAGCGCAAAGAAGCCGAGGTAAGACATTCTGCAGATCTTTTAACGAAAATGTATCTAAAGGGGGGAGGGGGGAGGGAAAACCGGGGCACTACTGTGTCATTTATCATGTATTTATTTCTGTTATGTGTATCTGCTGGTTTACTACTGTGTGATTTATAATGTATTTATTATCTTTTATGTGTTTCTGCTGGTTTAACGCAACTGTAATGTTGTATTTAATTTATTCTTGTAGCATAAATGTTTTTATGGCGAAGCAGACATGCTGGTTTAGTCATGACTTTGATATTGTATAGAAGCATATGTGGAGTAAGGAGAATTATCGCTTTTAGCGCGGAGAGAGCAGAGAGTTAAATGTTGTTCCTAGAATGTGTCGGACACAACAGTGAGTCGGCATTATCAGGGATGCCTCGTGGAGTGCATGCAGTTTAATTTGGGTGTGGGCTTGGCACAAGAAGCAGTATTGATATAAGCAATGAACCGACATTAAACGGTAAAGTTCGAGAATTATGTCGAAAAATTATTGCACTGTATGACAAGCAAGCCCCTAAACGCTCTGTCAAGGTAATGAGAGCTCCCGCTACGTGGCTCACCATTGAATTGCCGCAGTTAATGAATAAACGCGATGCTGCACATAGAGCCTTCAAGCGTAACCCAATTCCTGAGATATATGAAGCTTACAGGATACTTTGTAACTGAGCCAAGCAAAGTGTGAGGAATGCCAAAATCAGACATGCCTGATGCACTGTGGAAAAAGCTGCGCAATTACGGCACAGGGAAGCGAAAACATGACGCTGTTTTTCGAGCTTCTGCAGACGAATTTAAACAGTTTAAACTGTCAAGTAGCTACGATTTACCAACCCCAGGATATCACTCTCTCAACAGACAAGTTCTTCCTAAAACACATCTCTACGGACACAGTCCTCAAGGCGATTATGAGAATCTCTTCTGAAGCAATAGGAAATGACGGATTGAGCATAGGCATGTTTAAAAATGTTGTTGATACTATTATTCCATTTCTCACAGACATCTTCAACCTCTCTCTTGTCAGTAGTTCATATCCCACTGAGTGGAAGCGAAGTTTAATTCAACCTATACGCAAGACTGATAACCTAAAGTCAGTCACCAGGTGACTGAGGTCAGATCACCATAGTCCCTGCAATGTCTCAAGCCTTAGAATATATTGTTCAGGAACAGCTGATGGATTACCTCAAAACATATAATATCCATGATAAATATCAATCAGGCTTCCGAAAGCACCAAAGTGCAGCTACTGCGTTAATCAAAGTAACCGACGACATTAAACTTGCTATGTACAGACGTGAAGCTACTATCTTAACATTGCTTGAATTTTGAAAGCTTTTGATACTGTTGACTTTGATATTTTATTAATTAAAATGAAACAGTTGAATTTCTCAAACAGTACAATACAATGGTTCAACAGCTACCTCAAAAACAGAAGCCAACAAGTCATTTGTGAGTCAGAGAAGTAATCATGAAAAAAACGTGTGCTCTGGAGTTCCCCAAGGCTCCGTCCTTAGCCCATTACTCTTTTCAATATCAATGATTCTTAAGTTTCTCCCGGCGTATTTGATAATGGAAATATCCACGGGTGTACTGCCGGTCTATAGTGTCCAACAGGCACTATGGACCGGCAGTACACCCGTGGATATTTTGATTATATCAATGATATTTCTTCAGTGATTCACTCCTGCAACTACCATCTACATGCCGACGACATCCAACTGTACATAAGATCCAGCCCTAAGAACATCGATGATGCAGTAGCTCGTATGAATGCAGACCTTTGCTCTGTTTCAAGATGGCCACAAATCCTAGGTCTTAATTTAAACCCCAATAAATCCCAGGTCATCCTCATATCTCACCCAAAGCTAATCAACCGGTATTTTCGTCAAACAGTCCCTGGAATACACCTCAATGGTACCCAATTACCATATATATATAAAAAAAAAAAAAAAAAAAAAAAAAAAAAAAAAAAAAAAAACAGTGAAAGACCTTGGGTAATCGTGGATGAACACCTAAACTGGGAAGAACAAACAGTTGTAGCGTGCAGGAAATCGCTCTCATTCCTATATTCAATCCAAAAATTTAGAAAAATATTTGCAACCCAATTTAAACAAAAATTGGTCTAAATACTTGTCTTGCCAAATCTTTACTACTGTGATGTACTTCAACAAGGCACAAACAGTGAAAATTCGAGACGCCGCGAGCTAATGATGAATGCTTGCCGTAAGGCAAGTGTGCAGTATGCGGCAATACGATCGTATCAGTCCCTCATATACCCAGCTAAATTGGATGCGCCCACATAAGTGGCGCGATTTTCAAACGATGTGCTTATTTCATCGATTTCTCAGCCACCAGTGCCCCCAATACTTATTTTCCCACTTTGAACAACTATCATCATTCCACAACTGCAATACCAGATCGGGTACGTCTAGCATCTTGGCTGTACCTTCACACAACACTAAATCTTTCTCCGTGTCGTTCTCCATCTCAGACATACGACTATGGAACACACTGCCATGTGGTCTACGTCTTACACTAAAACATTTGACATGCAAGAGGAAACGCAAAATTCACACATTAACGTCGGCATAGCCTCCATTGTTACCCTTCTCTTTCTTTCTCTCCATCATAGCTTTGAATCTTACAATTATATTTCTCTTCCTCTAACCAATTTACCTCTTCTATATCTCTCTCATCACACTCTATCGTCTAATGTCTCTGCTTGATGTGAATAACTCACGATCTGTAAGAACATAACGAGGCAATTCCTAAATTGTAATACAGCTGATGTTCTCAATATGAAACAGGTTTTCTGTACTTTGCAAAGTCATTATTATTATTATTATTATTATTATTCTTGATTCTTATAAATTATCTAAGTATTATTGTTACAATTATATTCCATTAATAATCTGTACTTTTTTATTTTAATACTTGTATTATACATTGTCTGTCTATAATGTACTAAAGAAATTGTTCACCTTCAGTAAGCCTGGTTAGTTGTAAGAGAGGGCCTGAAGGCCCTAATGTTGGCAGGTAAAATAAATAAACTACCATTGAGGTCTGGTTAAATCCTTAGTGTCTGACACAGCTCATTTCCAAGAAATGGGACTGACCCAGTACATCCTAAAAATGCTGACTCATATGTTGCTGGGCTTATATTGCACTTCAGTCATATGGCGAGGCACAGCTGATGACTCACATGTTCATACCAAGAGATTTTGGTCATATGTTAAATATACTAGGGGCAAAACACAAGCAATACCCTCACTACGTGATACTAATGGCGGTCCTGCCGATGACAGCGCTACCAAAGGAGAGTTATTAAACATAGCTTTTACAAACTCATTCACCAAAGAAGACGAAACCAATATTCCAGATTTCGAATTAGGAACAGAGGCCGTAATGAGTAACGCAAAAGTAGATATCATCGGAGTAGTGCACCAACTAAAATCACTTAACAAGAACAAGTCTTCTGGTCCGAACTGTATACCCATTAGATTTCTATCTCATTATGCTGAAGATATAGCCCCTTACTTAACAGCCATATACAACCGCTCTCTCAAAGAAGGATCTGCACCAAAAGATTGGAAAGTTGAACAGGTCACACCTATATTCAAGAAAGGCAGTAGGAGTAACCCACTAAATTACAGGCCTATTTCATTGACGTCAATTTGCAGCAGGGTTTTGAAATACATCCTGTATTCAAATATTATGAATTACCTCGAACAGAATGATCTATTGACCCAAGGACAACAAGGATTTAGAAAATATCTTTCATGCTAAACACAACTAGCTCTTTATTCACAGGAAGTGATGGGCGCTATCGACAAGAGTTCGCAAATAGATTCCGTATTTCTTGATTTCCAGAAGCCTTTTGACACCGTACCTAACAAAAGGCTTTTAATCAAATTGCGTGGTTATGGTGTATCGCCCCAAATTTGCGATTGGATAGGGGGACTTCCTGTCAGAGAGAACACAGTTCGTAGTAATCGATGGTAAGGCATCGACTAAAACAGAAGTGATATCGGGCGTTTGACAGGGTAGTGTTATTGGTCATCTGCTGTTCCTTATTTACATAAACGATTTAGGGGAAAATCTAAGTAGCTCTCTTAGGTTGTTTGCACATGACGCCGTCATTTACCGTCTAGTAACATCATCTGAAGATCAAAACCAACCGCCGAACGATCTGAATAAGATATCACTAAGGTGTAATAATTGGCAATTGACTCTAAATAATGAGAAGTGTGAAGTCGCCCACATGAGTACGAAAAGAAATTCGTTAAACTTTGTTTACAAGATAAATCAATCAAAAGTGAAGACCGTAAACTCCACAAAATACCTAGGAACTACTATTACTTCAAACTTAAACTGGAAAGAACACATAGATAATGTCGTGGGAAAGGCGAACCAGAGACTGCATTTTATTGGCAGAATCCTTAAAAGATGCAACAGAACTACAAAAGGAACTGCATACACTACGTTTTTCCGTCCATTTTTGAAGTATTGCTGCGATGGGAATCATTACAACAACGGCGCTTATCGCTGCGGCGTGGGCTACTTACGAACTCCAATCGCCAACATTCTTCTCCGAATGCAAAAATATGTTGTTGACTCCCACTTATATAGGTAGAAATGACCATCAGAATAAAATACGAGAAATCAGAGCTCGAACGGAGAGATTCAGGTGTTCCTTCTTCCCGCGCGCTATTCTAGAATGGAATGGGAGATAAATAGTATAATGGTGGTTCCATGAACCCTCTGCCAAAAACTTAAATGTGATTTGCAGAGTATCCCATGTAGATGTATCTTGCACAAGAAGTACTCTATGGAACTGTTCAACTATTATCACTGCATGTTGTTCACGATCAGTGGAAATTCTTCCCCATTTGTGTCCTCTTAAAGTATAATTATTCTCATTTCTTCTTTCGATATTTTAAACATGAAAACAGCTGTATTTCACATCTGTAACAGTTTTCCATGAATGAATTCTGGTATTTGTAACTGGTATTTTTAAACAGGATGCACGTTCCTTTTTTTATCTTTTCAAATTCTTGTACTTGTTTTGGTACATTCCATTTATTTTTAATACGAGGTACGTCCAGAAAGTAAGTTCCGATTCGTTACATAAAACAAACGTGTACAGATACAGAAAAAAATATTTATTGTACGAAAATCTACTTCTGTTAAACTACTTTTCTACTTAGCTTCCGAAATTTTGTAGGCAGTTGTCATAGCACGGCACAAGTTTTTGTATGCGGTCTTCATAGAAGTTTGTCGCCTGTATATTGAACTATGTGGTAACATGTTCTTTCAGCTCGTCACCATCGTTGAAGTGTTGACCACCAAGGACAGATTTTTGGTGTAAAAAGAGATGAAAGTCACTAGGAGCGAGGTCCGGGCTGTACGGAGGATGTTCAAACACGTCCCAGTGAAATTACCCTAAGAGCTGCTTGGTCACATTCGCCGTGTGAGGTCGGACACTATCGTGGAAACAAACAGCTCCTTTTGACAGTAATCCTCTTCTTACACCTAAAATCTGTCCTTGCTAGTCAACACTTCAACCATGATGACGAGCGCGAAGAACACGTTTCCACATGGCTAAATACACAGGCCGCAACCTTCTATGAAGACGGCATACAGAAACTTATGACGAGCGCCTACAAAAATTCAGAAGCTTAGTAGAAAAGTACTTTAACAGTTGTAGATTTTTGTACAATAAATACTTTTTCTGTTTCTGTACATGTTTGTTTAATATAAGCAAACGGAACTTACTTACTGGACGTACCTGATATATATCGTTTGACGATATCTTCGTGGAATGGCATGCCCTTTTATTTAAAACATGTTCAGAAGTTGATATTCACAATGTCATTAAATAAATGTATTTCATCTTCAGTTCACGTACATCTACATATTTTTTCTGCAAATCCCATTTAAGTGCCTGACTAAAAAGTTAATTGAACCACTTTCATGCCATTTCTCTACCTTTCCACTCGTATTAGACAAACTGCTGTACATATTTTATTTTCAGTGAAAGAAATCAATTTGAATTTTTATGTTTTTGAAGAAGGAGAAGAAGAAGAAGGCGCTTTCGCGGAATAACTCTGCTCTAGATTGGTTCTGTTTCGTCGGCAGGCTCCTTCTGTTGCTTCGTCTACGCCGAACTCTGACGCTATCCTTTTTATTGTCTCTCCACTGTCCAATCTGTTCAGTGCTAAAACTTTCATCTGCAGAGGAGAAAATTTCATCTTCTGTTTGGAAGAGGCAACACTTGTATTCCCAACAACAGCAGGAACTGTAATAACCACAGCGATCCTGAGCAGACACTGGCAGAAGGGCGGCGAATGAAATGACAAAAGCGGCCAAGGCACGCACGATTGTTACCAATGTGTGCGCGCGCGTTTCCAACGCCGACCACGGCCAATGTTTGCGTCTTTTTTTATATTATTATTTTATCTGCACTATTATTTCGATGTTTTAAACTTAGTAGAGGGGTGGCCGGCCGCGGTGGCCAAGGGGACTGAGGCGCGCCAGTCACGGTCTGCACGGCCACTACGGTCGGGGGTTCGAATCCCCCCCCCCTCTTCGGGCACGTCTTTATTATCAGCTATATCGTAAGTAGTTTGTAAGTTTAGGGACCGATGACCCTGTAGTTAAGTCCCATAAGCTCTACAAACAGTAGAGGGCTAGTGAGCATTTTAGAGAGCCTTGACCCCTACCCAAACCTCATTCCAGGAATGCTGACATAATCCTTTAAGGAATTATGCTACGATCATCACTTTAAGTCACATATGATGCATTGCATCACGTTCATTCTGGGAATCCAGAGTATACCATTACATAATTGCGCCGTTTATTTTCTGGGAATTTCTCTCACATCAATATTTTGGGTACACAAGGGTACTAGGATGCATTGCATCGCAATCATTCTGGAAATTCACAGTATTACGTTACGCAATTGCAGAACTGGTGCTCCTTACATCAGTATTCTGGCTATGTCAGACGTTCCCCCCCCCCCCCCCCCCCCCCCACACACCCCAACCAATGGGATCCAAGAGTTGAGTGCTGAGGGCTATTTATGTCAGTTCTGCGGAGCAATCACATTAATTTTTTTTATTTCCTTGATTTGAAGATAATTACAGTCAGCAGTAGCAATCAGCAGCTAGAAGGAGACCTATAAGTAAGTACAGTTTCACTCAGTATTACTAATAAGAATATTATTACGTGTATTTGTACTCATACTTAAGATATTGTTTATTGTTGTTTCAGAGCACAAACCAGTGTTCGACAAGAGGATGCACGGATTTCCTACAATATTACAGTAGCAGCCTGCAGAAAGTGCTCTCCCTGAATTATATGAGCTGGTTTAACTACCACTATCCAACACACCCACAGCCATAAATTGAACCTCAGTCGAGCATCTGTAAAATACTGTTGTTTTCCAGGAGCTACAAAGTAATTGGATGTAGATCAAAACGTGTGAATATAGATCCTGACACAGATTTTGATGTGGCTATTGAAATAGAGAATCTACAAAGACTTGGTACTAAAGTTCAGAAAGTGTGGTGTGAATGAGACAATTTGTGTGGAGAATATAAAGAGAGAGATGACGAGTTAATACAGTCCATCATTCACCTCTATTATCCACAGTACATTAAATGGTGAGAAATCAATTAACTACATGTATGGCGATGCAGTGCTTGAACTGTCAAATAAGTGCATATCATGCCACTGCTGTTTATCAGCCTAATACTTAATTCACCAGTCACTGGGTCGCTTTTACTAATTCCATTCTTTGTTCTCTACATTACATACACTGTAATCAGGCTGCAAGTCCTTCATCCACTTTATTTTCTCCAATCCTTTTAAAAGATATGCAATGCATTCATTCCCAGAATGAATGTGATGGAATGCATCTTAGCACACTTTTTAACCCAAAATATTGATGTAAGGACAATTCACAGAATATTAAGAGCGCACCTTTGTGTAATATATACTCTGGGTTCCCAGAATGTACGTGACAGAATGCATTATATATGACTGTAGGCACGGACCGTAGCCTAATTTCTGGAAGGATGAGTTCACATCATTGCAATGACCTCTGGTTAGGGTTCAACACTGTATAGAATGTCCACTGTCCTCCCCCCTTCTGTATTCAACCTTCATCTACCTCGGATTAAACAATAGCTCAGTTTGAGGTGGCTGGAATTGGTGAGGTTTTTCTTTACTGAAATAGAGGTCATTGTTGCTCACAGAAGAGAAACTTATTTCCCCACTCGGTGACCTTAATAGCGCTAGAATTTAAGTCCAGCATCTACTCTTAGTAAAAATATGTCGTGTGTCTGTGTATGTGTGCAGCTTGTTGTTTATGTTTGTAAGACTACTGGACCAAACTGTTATAGTCATTACTCCATATTCTTACAAACTACTTAAACAAACACTTCGGACAATACACGCTCCCATGCCTGAGGGAGGACTCGAACATTCGACGGAAGTGACTGCCCAAACCGTAGCATGATGCCTTAGACCACACGGTCACTCTCGTGCTGTGTACAGCCTGAGTGTTTATACAGGCCAAATAGCTAATATCATCACTCTTGTATTCAACAGCCCTCCCCCTCCCCAGGATGGAAATAGTGAATTGAATCAGTGCGTGCAGAACACCTACAGTGTGCAAGTGTCTGAAAGTGTATCTGAGACGGATAATGGGATGTAAGAAACCGCCTAAAAATTACATCCACGCTGGTATGCAATTTAACATCGTTAATGAGGCAGACAGAATCACTCTGGAACCAGGGCAGCTCGTGTTCCGGAAGCGGTCGCGTTAACAGGCGCGGCCATCTGGTCATTTATTGCCAGTACACGTATTTTAGATAGACAATATTTTGTAGACACTACCTTGCGTTAGTAGTGACATTCCATAAAACATACACAATACCTCAAAATTTGATCGGACTGTTTATGTCAACCGTCTTTGCTATACCATATTGTAACCTGAAAAATACGTTTTGATGCACAGATTCATCTACATCTACATGGGATACTCTGCAAATCACATTTAAGTGCATGTCAGACGGTTCATCGATCCACAGTTATACTATTTTACCTCCCATTCCATTCTCGAATAGCGCGTGGGAAGAATGAGCACCTGAAGCTCTCCGTTCGGGCTCTGATTTCTCGTATTTTATTCTGATGATCATTTCTATCTATGTAAGTGGGAGTCAACAATAATTTTCGCATTCGGAGGAGAATGTTGGCGATTGTAGTAAGTAGCCCACGCCGCAGCGATAAGCGCCGTTGTTGTAATGATTCCCATCCCACATCCTGTATCATTTCCGTAACGCTGTCTCCCCTGTATCGTGACATACGAAACGAGCTGCCCTTCTTTGGACTCTTTCGATGTCCTTCGTCAAACCCACCTGATAAGGATCCCACACTGAGCAGCAATATATATCTATAAATGTGAATGTCTGTTCGGTGTACGTTTATCACGTCTGAACCACAATACATACAGAGCTAAAAATTTGTACAGTTACTAATGTATACCCGGGGAAGGCTTTAGGCACGGTTTTATGGCGATCGGATAGCTATTTATCTATATATATTAATGTGGATGTCTGTCCGGTGTACGCTTATCACGTCCGAATGACAAGACGCAGAGACTTAAATATTTGTTGTTACTAATTTATACCTGAGGAAGGTTTTAGGCACAGTTTTATAGTCATCTGATAGATATTTAGTAATTTGAAGAATATAATGCGAAATGCGGAACAATAATTACTCTTTATAAATTATATTTGCTCTTTGAAAATGGTTTTATTGGTTGCATTGTTGCTTGAGGGTTGATAACGATAAAAGGGAGGAGTATACTGGGATGGAAAGTTATCGGTGTATATAAAATTCTACGTGTATGTGTGCTAATCTTTCGCTCTGCAGCAAAAACTACTGAACGCAAACGAATGGTCTATGTGTAATTGTTGTTCGAAGTCTCCTGTTGTACACCATAGCAGTTCCATGCCGATAGCTAGAAGGGGGTGGAAGATATGGTAGTTGAAAGTCGTCAAATTATAAAAAAATTTCGGACTGAAGGCCAGCGATGACGTTTGCGACTCTATAGCAAGGACGTTACATACAGCGAAACGTGATGCCACAGATCATATCTTTGGTCTATGCGTGCTACAATGTCTTCAGCTCTTTCTCTGTAAGGATAATCATACGAATAAGGAAACATAAGAATAAATAAATAAAGCAGTAAAACCGAAATATCTTTTAATACATCTCTTTAAAAAAAGTCGTTTTGACGTTTCGCGCATTGCATCATGTGATCGATCTGTGATATTATTACAGTCATTATTGTTGAATTTCGTGATTGGATTTTTCGAAACGAGTACATTTTCACGTGTGATTGGATCTCATAGCACACTACTGAAAGATATATTTGCTATCATAATTAACCAACACGCGAGCGGAGCCGCGGGTTTAAGCTAGTACTCCATAAAAGGGCGGACAAGCGTAGTGAATGCAGTGTCAAGGCTTCAGCTCAGGGGAGCCACACTGTGATGATATGCTTGCTAAGTGAGTGACAGGGCCTCTTTGCATTCCAGTGAACTCCTTCCCCAGGTTTTACATCCAATGTATACTATTGTAAATGTTAAGAGTGGGTTCTGCAGTTAGTTCTGTGTTACAGCAGACAGTCAAATTACTACTCAAATAGCATCAATAGTTTAATTTTGTTTTCTTAATAACTGCAACATCAGGATGACCTCTCTGGGTTAGTTTTGGTCTTGTCTTAATCTGTGGCACACTGAGGGGGGCGGACCGGCCCAGACCTCTCATCTTGGGGGCCCTCCAAATACCTCGATAGCATTAAATTTTTATTTATTTTTTGAGCGCCCTTGGCCTCTTGTTGTGAGGTTTCCAAATCTCGAAAGACATTTTTTTAGACTGTCCTGTGTCTCTCGTCCTGGAGGCCTTCAAATCTCGTAAGTTACTTTTTTCTAGTAATACATACAGGGTGTTTCACTAAGTATGTTTGTCTCTGTAACTTATAAAATAATAGGTGACAGGAAATTTTAATGCGGTAGGTCAACACAACAAATGTTACAATTTCTGCGGAGCTATGAACATAGTTTATTGTATCATTTTCCAAAGAGTTACAGCACAAAGATATAATTTTTTAAATGGAACAATAGTTTTTTTTCTATCGTGCATTGGAATCGTTGAAACCAGCTGCGTCCAAATCAATTTAAACTAAATTCCTATCACTGTTAGTTTGGGAGCTACAACCCTTCAAAGTTTCAGGGGCAGATACCACATGCTGTACATAATACATGGCTGTGTGGTGGGTGATGGATGTTATGGCGGTGGGAAGTTGACTTACATGAGATGTTCAAATGTGTGTTCATGTTCCTCAATGCATAATGCAATGCGCCGTCGAAAGGATCTGCGGACGAGATGTAACATCGCCGTTGTGACGGAGCGACATGCGTCCTCGATGCGCCGTTTTAGATCATCTGTGGATGTGAGCTCAGTGACATAAACACGACCCGCAAATTCGCCCGATTTAACGCCAGTAGATTTCTTTTTGTGCGGATATCTAAAGGAACCTGTTTATGTCACTGAGCCCACATTCCCAGATGATCTAAAACGGCGCATCGAGGACGCATGTCGCTCCGTCACAACGGCGATGTTACATCTCGTCCACAGATCCTTTCTACGGCGCATTGCACTATGCATTGATGAACATGGACACACATTTGAACATCTCATGTAAATCAACTTCCCACCGCCATAACATCCATCACCCACCATACAGCCATGTATTATGTACAGTGTGTGTTATCTGCCCCTGAAACTTTGAAGGGTTGTAGCTCCCAAACTAACAGTAATAGGAATGTAGTTTAAATTGATTTGGACGCAGCTGGTTTCAACGTTTCCAATGCACGATAGAAAAAACTATTGTTCCATTTAAAAAATTATGTCTTTGTGCTGTAACTCTTTGGAAAATGATACAATAAACTATGTTCATAGCTCCGCAGAAAGTGTAACATTTCTTGTGTTGACCTACCGCATTAAAATTTCCCGTCATCTATTATTTTATAAGTTACAGAGGCAAACACACTTAGTGAAACACCATGTAGCCGGCCGCGGTCGCCGAGGTGACTGAGGCGCTCCAGTCACGGTCAGCACGGCCGCTACGGTCGGGGGTTCGAATCCCCCCTCGGGCATGGATATTTGTGACGTCCTAGTTCGTAAGTAGTTCATAAGTAGTTTGTAAGTTTAGGGACTGATGACCCCGTAGTTAAGTCCCATAAAAAAAAAAAAAAAAAAAAAAAAAAAAAAAAAAAAAAAAACAATAAACACCATGTATATTCCCATGTGGACAAGGGGCCTCAATTTGTTTTGCCGCCGCCCCAGGCCTCCGACAGCCTTAATCCGCCAGTGGTCTTTAATACTCTATTGGCGGTGGGCAGGAGGCTGCTGGCGTTTATGCAGATTCTGTTTTCTTGTGACCTTTTGTATAAAGTATACAGTTAGTGCAGTACAGAATAGTTATAGTCATTACGATGGCATCGCAAGGAGCGTAGAGATCGCCTGTCTGATACTAGCACCTGTTGTCAGTATGGTCATTGCGGATCTGAGTAAACAAACTGTACCGCTGTTGTCTTTGCTTTTGCTCCCCTGGTTTGACTGTGAGTGAGTCAAATGGCTTTGACATGACAGCTGTTTCGATAGGCAAGATAGTTTGCAATACAGCTTTACAATAAAAAACCAAGGAAATAAACACTCTGGATGAAGCAATAATTTGGTTCAGACAGAAAAGAGAACATGGTGTTCCGATAACTGGTCCAAAGCTGCAGGAGAATAAACCTACCTGCTGGCATTCCTAGCTTCACAGTCAATGAAGGTTGGTTGTAAATATGGGAGGCCATCATGGTATTTGTAATCTCTTAGTGACAAATGAACATTTCGTGCTACACAATAGTCTCCATTAGCCTCACGTCGGCATGTCATAGGTTTCAATTATCCGAAAACTTTAAATCTGATTACCAGTCTCTCGGCGTTTATACATTTCTAGAGTTCGACCGAAACATGATTTGCGGCCGAAACCGTAACCGAATATTCGGTTCCTCTTCTTGTTTCGGCCGAAACCGAAAATTGCGTAATGAAGTTAAAATTTCGGTAAATTTACGTTACGCCACACATTGCTAGTTTTTCCACATTTCGAAAGATCCCTTCCCTGTATTAAGCCTTCATTGTGTGTAAGCCTAACCATTACTCCGTAGAAGAAAATATGGGCGGCGAGCAGGTTTAGAGAAATCGACGATACTTTTATTATAACACTTTCAAATTTGATTCTATCCTTTCTTTGTGACATTTTGTACCTAAAAAACAACTAAGTTAGAGAAGCAGTAAACTGAACTCGATACAGTAGAGTATCAATATTTCGAGTCTCGAAATTACGAGTTTTGCGTAAATCCGAGCGTCATCGTCACATTGCTGCGCATTGTGGGATCCCCACCAAGTGGGACTGAGAAACGATTTACAGGAAGTTCAGAAAAGGGCAGTTCGTTTTGTATTATCGCGATATAAGGGGTGGGGGAGTTTCGCGGAAATGATGCACGAGTTGGGGTGGAAATCAATAAAAAAAAAAAAATGAAAAAAAGGCGTTATTCGTTGCGACGAGATCTATTTGCGAATTTTCTTTCACCAACTTTCTCTTCCGAATGAACATTATTTTGTCAGCACACATCTACGTAAGAAGAAATGATCATCAAAGTAAAATAAGAGAAATCAGATAAAAAAACCGAAATATTTTGGCGTTCCTTTTTTCCGCGAGCTATTAGAAAATGTGACTTGCAGAGGATTTATCTAGATGTCATAAAACAAAACAAAAACTGTGGGTACATTATGTCTTCAGCGAAAAAAGGCCTCCGTCATTATATGCCGAAGTAAATAGTTAAAAGAATTTACGACCTTTAGGCTGCCAATATAAAAGCCTATTTAAACACTTACTTTAAAAAACGTATATATTTTTTGACACTTTGAAAGACGACTGTCTGTCTTGTAAATTATCTAAGTTCACTAGACGGCCTTTTTTTGCTAAACGAGAACCCCTCTCGATCGGAGGCATGACGAACAGCATTTCATTGGTTCACGCGAACCCTTTACCTGGTTTTACGGCCAGAGTTATATGTTTAAAGTAAGCTTTTTAACTGGCTCCTTTCGGCTAGAGTTAATTTTACAATTAACGGTGGTCTTTCAACTTGTATTCTTTTCAAGGTCGATTTACTTCTTTCTCGCACATAAACTTTCATATTTGGTCCAGCTCACTTCCAATTAATGAAACTCTACTGCATAGCTACCACAAAAAATTCCACAGTCCTACATCTTTGCCGGCCGCGGTGGCCGAGGGGACTGAGGCGCTTCAGTCACGGTCTGCACGGCCACTACGGTCGGGGGTTCGAATCCCCCCTCGGGCATGGATATTTGTGCCGTCCTTAGTCTTAGCTAGTTCATAAGTAGTTTGTAAGCTTAAGGACTGATGACCCCGTAGTTAAGTCTACAAACATTTCAACATTTTCCTACATGTTTTCATGTAGGAAGATACACTTTAGGTACAAAACAAATATGCCAAATATATACTATGAAATGATAAAGCCTGGACATGACAACCACAATACAAAATACGCAGGAAGTAATAACTTATTTGCTTAATAAGCAGCCTCTTTACAATTTATTTTTCTTGGGAGTGCTAGCTTTCTATTGCTATCTTCATTTCCGTGCAGTCGACAAACAACTTTACATATCTCCTTTTTGGCATTCATAAATACATAATACATATAACTTACAGTCAGTAAATCAGCTTCAATCAGTGCTGCAGATAGTACTTCTTCGGACTAGCAGTATGATTGTTGTCAGTATAAATTTACGCAAACTGAACAGGAAAAGCTGTATACCACATTATCAATGTCACTAACCCATATTATTTATTAAAAAACTTCTCGCTTTCAAGCAAACACTAGCATAACAATATGATAACCCATTCCAATACATACAATAATGAAAGAGTTAAATTATAACTAACTTAGCATAAGAATATCATTATAGCAAACGATTACGTTATATTGTACTTACCAACAAAATATCTACAGTTTTTTGGCGCGAGGAGAGGATCGTAGAAGTTAAACGGCGCGCCGTCAACTGAGGTAAATCGTTATTGTTGACTGAATACATCCAGAACGCCACCCGACTTCAACGGTAAGTTCAAGAAAGCTAGTTTCGGCAAAGCCGAAGATTCGGTTGACTTTTGGCCGAAACCAATATTTTGCCGAAACCGAATATTCGGTCGGTCCTTATACATTTCATTTGGACAGAGAATGTTGGGTCGTCTGTTTAATACGTGGGCTAAAGTATGAACTTAATGTACAGTCCTGAGAATGTGGTTATAGTGCAGTGAAACTGGCTGATTATTCAAAAGTATCATTCAGCTGAAGCTGCCTTATTCATGAGTTTGTAGCTATAGTTGCATACAATAAAAATGTATTTTGTTCATAGATTCTAGACACCATATTTGTGTTTTGGAAGCCCCTTCCCCCATTGATTTAAGAAATTCTGATGGAATGTTACCTTCGCCTTTTATCTTATTTGTTGATTTCGAGTCTACCATAAGGTGAACCCATATGTTTTACACTTCAATTTGTTCTTCACGTCAAGTCTTTCCCCACAAACAGGCCGTTAGTGTATCCACCTATCAGCTCTCACATCTGCATTCAACAACGGAATTCCTCTTGCATCTTGAATCCTTTTTAATTTCACCGAGGGTTATTTTCACTGTTCTGTATGCTGAATCATTCTAACAAAAATTCATGTCTTTTTATATTTTTCACATTTTTGCTGCACTCATGCCGTCTTGCCTTAACTACACTTCTTATTGATTTAATCCTAAATGACTTGTTGGCCCATTTCTATATTCGCAGATTTCCCTGAAAATTTTGTCTTCCTTCTTTCGTCGACGATCAAGGTGGTTCACTGGACTCGCATTCGAGAGGAGGGCAGTTCAAACTTGCCTCCAGCATTCAGATATCGGTTTTCTGTGATATCCCTAAATCAAGTAAATACCCGGATGGTATACCGAAATGGCACAGCCGAGTTGTATTCCCATCCCTAACAAAAACAATCTGAGAATTTTCCCCGCCTCTAAAATCCACATGTTTATTAGACCTTATTTCCTAATCTTCCTTATGGTCTTACTTTTTACGTCGATCATTTGAAGTACTTCTTCTAGTACCAAAGATTTTATCAGAGTTTCTTTCCTTGTACCTATTTTTGTTAGTCCGTCATCAGTTACATCGATTCTTCAATAGAAATTCGTCCTCTACCGTACCCTTTCAAGCTATGCACATCCTTTGCAAACTACAAATGCTTATTATTCCTCAGTATTTTTGTATTCCACTTACTTACGGTTTTTTCATCATTACTAAATCGTGATCTGAGTCGGTATCTGCTACGGGAGACAATTTACAACCCAATATCTGATTTCGAAATCTCTTTCTAATCGTGAAGTAATTGAGCTGTAATCTTCCCGTGTTCCAAGTCTATTCTCTTGTGAAACAAGAACTGGGTATTTCCTATTATCGTTTAAAATTTAAACAGAAGTTACTTAGACTTTCTCCTCTGTCATTTACACTGAACTCGCATTATGGAGGACTGTTGCGGTCAAAACACATCCCGCCGTCAAGATTGCACATGTATTTATTGTTGTGGTCTTCAGTCTGGAGACTGGTTTGATGCAGCTCTCCACAATACCCTGTCCTCAGCAAGCCTCTTCAACTCCGCATAAGAACGGCAACCTACATCTGTTTGAATCTGCTTACTGTATACATCTCTTGGTCTTCCTCTGCGGTTTTTACCCTACACACTACCCCCCCCCCCAACGCTAAATTCACAATTCCTTGATGTCTAAGAATGTGTCCTACCAATCGATCCCTTCTTTTAGTCAAGGTATGCCAGAAATTCCTTTTCTCTCCAATTCTGTTCAGTACCTCCTCATTAGTTACACGATCCACCCACCTAATCTTCAGCATTCTTCTGTAGCACCACATTTCAAAAGCCACTATCCTCTTCCTGTATGCACTGTATATCGTCCATGTTTCACTCCCATACAAGGCAACACTCCACACAAATGCCTTAAGAAAGGACTTCCTTAGGCTTAAATCAATATTGGATGTCAACAAATTTCTCTTTTTCAAAAACTCTTTTCTACCCATTGCCATTCTGCATTTTATATCCTCTGTACTGCGACCATCATTTGCTATTTTACTGCACAAGTAACAAAACTCATCTACCTCCTTTATTGTTTCGTACCTAATCTAACCCCTTCAGAATCACCTGATTTTCTTACACTGCACTCCATTACCCCAGTTTTGGTCTTGTTAATCTTCATCTTATATGCACCTTTCAGCACACTGTCCATTCCGTTCAACTGCTCTTCCAGGTCCTTTGCTGTCTCTGACAGAATTACTATGTCGTCGGCAAAACGTAATGTTTTTAATTCTTCCCCCTGAACTTTAATTCCTTCTCCAAATTTCTTCTTGCTTTCTTTTATAGCTTGCTCAGTGTACAAATGGAATAACACCAGAGAAAGGCTACAACCCTGTCTTACTCCCTTCCCAACCAATGCATCCCTTTCAACTCTGACAACCGCTGTCTGCTTTTTGTACAAGTTGTAAATAACCTTAGGCTTCCTATATTTTACTCCTGCTTGCTTCAGAACTTGAAAGAGTATATTCCAATCAACATTGTCAAGCCTTCTCCAAAAGATAGATATGTATGTTTGCCTTTTCTTAATCTATCTTCTAGGATAAACCGTAAAGTTAGTATTGCCTCCCGTGTTCCTACATTTCTCCTTAACCCTATCTGATCTTCCCCGAGGTCGGCTTCTACCACCTTCTCCATCCTTCTGTAAATAATTCGTGTTAATATTTTGCAACCATGACTTATTAAACTGATGGTTCTGTAGTTTTCACACTTGTCTGCATCTGTTTTCTTTGGAATGGAGATTATAACATTTTTCTTAAGGGAATGTCATCAACTCCAGGGGCCTTGTTTCGACTTAGGTCATTCAGTGCTCTGTCAAATTCATCTCTCAGTATAGTATCTCCTATTTCATCATCATCTACTTCTTCTCCCCTTCCTACAATATTGCCTCTAAGTTCATTTTCTTCGTAGAGCCTCTATATACTCTTTCCACCTTTCAGCTTTCCCTTCTTTGCTGAGAACTGGTTTTCCACCTGCGTTCTTGATATTCATAGAGCTGTTTTTCTTATCTCCAAATATCTCTTTTATTTTCCTGTAGGCTGTATCTATTTTCCCCTATTTACACCATCTCCTACATCCTTGCATTTGCCTTCTAGCCACTCCTGCTTAGCCATTTTGCACTTCATGCCCATCTCATTTCTGAGTCGTCTGTACTCCATTTTGGCTGTTTCATTAACTGCATTTTTATATTTTCTTCTTTCATCGATTGAATTTAGTATGTTCTGATGTCCGCGGATTTTTTGTAGGTCTTACCTTCCTACCTATTTTGTCCTCTGCTGCCTTCACTATTTCATCTCTCAATGCTACCCATTCCTCCTCTACTGTTTTATTTTCCCACGGTTCTGTCAATTGTTGCCTAAAGCTCCCTCGGAAATTCTCAAGAACTTTCGGTTCCTTCAGTTTATCCAGACCCCATCTCCTTATTTTCCTACCTTTCTGCAGCTTTTCAGTTTCAGCCTACAATTCATGACCAAGAAGTTATGGTCAGAGATTATATCTGCCCCTGGGTATTTCTTACAGTTTAAAACCTGGTTCCGGAATCTATGTCTTACCATTATAAAATGTATCTGGTACCTCCCTGTGTCTCCTGGTCTCTTCCACGTATATAACCTTCTTCCGTGATTCTTAAACCGGGTTCTGAATCACTCCCAGCAAATCACTTCCTTTTTGATGGCATGGCCGATATTCTGCCCAGGTCACGCACACATACATTCTGCTATAGAACGTTAGTTTACGTTTGAATGCGGATGTAACTCATGTCAGAGAGTTTATATATTTACTTATATTCTCTGAAAACCAATGTATATTCCTTGGTAGAAGGAATATTATGGTTTAACGTCCCATTGACCGCGTAGTCACTGTTGACAGAACTTAAACTCGAATTTTTGGGGTAAGGATATCAGCTATACCCATTCAAAGGAACCATTCCGGCATTTGCCTGGAATGATTTAGGGAAATCGCGGGATTGGAAGCTACTTACCACATGTTATAGTTTCTTCCCCTTCCAACTGCTTACGGAGCGTGGAAATATTGGAAGTTTGTGCCTCTGCAGTTACAGTCTGGTCTTCGCACTCCTTGCGAGAACAGATCGTAAATGGCAGAGGTATATTTCTACAAACTTCACTTAATACTCGTTCTTGAAGCTTTGTAAGCAGGCTTTAATGAGAAAAATGACAGCTGCTAATTCGACGTTTTCAGTGTTGACGTGACATACATGAGTCCATTCGTTCTGTCTTCCTTTGAACTCAAACAGTATCCTCTGTCAGTCACAATTGGCGTGATTCCAGTACACTTTAACTGTAGTGTATGGGCTAAAAATAAATGTAGACATATTCTATCTTTGGGTAAGTATAATGCCCATAAGTGACATGATCTTAACTTGACCAAAGCAAAGGTCAACTTGCAATACGTAATTTTATGTCTTTTTATCAAGAAATTATTCCTCTCATGGAAAAGTGTTATTGCAAGTGGCTTGTAACAGCTGCAATTTACGTTGATATTACTGCCAGCTTGATGCGTGTGCTTTGTGCAGTAAAATCTACCGTCACACCGTGTCTTAGCAAAGCCTGGAGGTATAAAAACGCTAATTTACTAGACGATAGATGGAACTCTCTACTGGATGATATGTACATTGTATAGTTAATTTTGCGGAGCTTAACGCAGATAATGATGAAAACGTATGTGTTATAGTGGACTCTGACAAACAATTGTGTCTGAGGTTCAAGAAAAGTCCACGGGAGGAAGTAAGGAGGATGTATTAAATGCCTAAGTCACTTATAACTACCAGTTTTACGGAAGCTACGATTACAGTTGGCCGTGAAGTTACCAGACGTTTTGTAACCATCTACAAAAGCACAAAACACAGGATTTTTTACCATAATATGATTTGTGAGAACATTTTTTTTCCAAATTTAAACACAGTATCCTGTGAGCTAAAGCATAATGCTACAGAGTGGGCGGACGCTTCCATCAGAAGTTCGAGTCATACCTCGAGCATGTCTGTGTGTATGTGTTCTCCTTAGTGTAAGTTCGCTTAAGTAGTTTGTAAGTATAGGCACTGATGACCATAGCAGTTTGGTCCAATAGGTTTACAAACATTTGATTTGATTTACAGTGCAGTAATTATTGACAACCTTTTCCCTTGACACATTCATTTCCTCTGTTAGTAGTTAACACTGATGTGAGGTAGAGGTACCTGGTAACAATGGAAACCTTTGTTGTAATCTTAATACATTGGAGAAAAGTAGATACAGTAGTGGTTCCTATGATGGTGTACTTAATGTCATATACGGAAGTTCTTATATACTGTAAATGGTTATGCTGAGAATAAAAAAACATATTCCAGAATTAGAATATTGAGTTCTTGGTTAATACATTTTTTTTCACACTAAATACAAACTTTCCATCTTTTGAGATACCTGTCAATAAGGGATAATTGCAATAGTCATAAACGAAAGAGATTATTTCAGATCTCATTAGTACATTACACCATAATTACAAGTAAAAATTTATACAGACAAATAATAAACCTTAAATACTGTCATAAAAGCTGTTATTCAGAAGTTGGTGTAATATGCAATTTCTGAAAATTATCACAAAATTTTCTCTGAAAGGGTAAGCCTGTGTGTATGTAGCTCCAATATATGGAGAGTTTCTCACACCAAACAAAGTCTCGTAAACACAGGCCCTACCATACACAGCATAAGAGCTATGAGCACTTGTTTAATACAAGATGTTTTTCACGATATCGAAATTAGACAATATTTCTAAGACTATGAAGTTTAGAGCCTAAGTTTACTAGTCATTTCTCCTTGTTTTGGTCTAAGAGACCGGTGTTGGGGGCTCTCATAGGGAAGGAGGGAAATGATTAGTTTGGTTTACACTAAAAAATTCAATGACGAGAAATGAAAATTTGAGATTTACCGGGATTCGAAACCAGGATTACCGTTTTGGGCCAGCGCTCGCCTTAACCACTATCTGGTGCACGCCTCCCATCCTCCCCAAAGATTCAATAGTCACGGTATTTAGTATTGTCCTTTCAGTCTATCGTGCACTATGCTCGCCACCTGCAATCCCACATAAATTCGAACACGGGAGGAGGTGTCAGATGACGTCAAGACTCATACGAGAATCTGGGTGACAAGCATAGAGAAATATTCGATAGTGTGCGACTTGTAAGAATTTTGGGCGAATGGGAAGCGTGTTACGTATAGTCAAGTAGTTAAGGTTCGAATTCCAGTCTGGCACAAATTTGCACTCATCACCACTGAATTATTTCAGTGCACAAGATTACCATTTCCCTGATTTCACTTTTGTGAGCTTTATTTTCAAAAGAGATACAGATTATATGTTTAGGAAGTTTTATTTAATTGCAAAATGAGAGTTTACAGCGGGCATCAGATGGCGTGAGCGACCTGCCAGTCGGCGTGTAACTTTTGTGGCGCCTCTATGGTGACCCCAGTCTCGTCTATGAATGCTAGCTGGTACTCATCGTAGGAGCGCGCGTCTCGCAGTAGCAGCACTCGCATCTCATCTTCCAGAACCTTAGCAGCCTGTGGACAAATAACAAATCATAAAACCACCTACTGCCAACAGGCCCACATTTCCATTTAACATTACTGCACTGTTACGACGTTCCAGAATATATTTATAAACACCATAGTATTTCTTCAAACATTTAGGCCAATATTATCCTCACTTGGAGTGACTTTGCTCCATATGTTCAAATCATTTGCAAAAAATTAAAAATCCACTTAGCCTTGTAAAAAATAACCAAACTAACGCGCTTTAATAATAATTTTAAAGTTCATGTAAATCAAACCAAAACTGACTTAGTTAATAAAAATTTAAGATGCAACACTTACAAAAAAGCACAAGTTCATTTATTTTCACTACACCAATCATTAGAATACCACCACACCATTGCAACTAATTATATAAAAATATTTGCTTCGAAGACAGATAATTTGTTTCGTTTCGAAATTTTCGTGGTAGATTAAACTTCCAGATTGTTATGTGTAACAAACTTAAGATGCAACTCTAATGTCAAATTACTTGGTCAATGTACCAACTCAAAAGTTTCTGTAATGTAGAGTTCCTGGTGAGTAGAATAACATCACTGAAAAATGATTTTTTTTTTTTTTATGTTGAAGCATGGTAGGAGTATTCTAAATGAAGAACAAAGTGTCCATAACAAAAGAAACAGTGGGTATGACTTGGTTTATTGAAACGAAGTCACACTCCCAAGTTTATACACATTTCAGAACGTGTAAGAAAGCCAAACTGTCTCCACCATGACGTACAACTGATACTCCAGTCTTTGCAGTTGTTGCTCAAAATTAAGACAGGTGAGAAGCCAATAAATTTTGCAGTACTCAGAACATATATCACGAGTAGACAGGAATGAACATGATACAATAGGTTTGAGCATGAATAATTTGATTAATGAACCCGAATCAAACCTTTCTTCGTAAAGTCAAATTATATGGCACTGAAATTGTATCATACCTTTTCGTACACACTGTGTGTACCATCAGGGTTGAGACACTCATCAATGCAAGCAAATTTATTTGTCCTGGCAATTCTTCAAGGATAAAATACAGTAAAACATTTAATGGAGCAGGCTTGGAGATTTACTTACTTTATGAGAAACAAAATTATCTGAGCAGAATTAACACTCGGGCTATGAGAAGTATTTTACTAGCATAATCTGATCCTAGTTGCAAAACACTAAACTTACTCTTTTCAAATGCTTGGCTATGTAGTGTCGATCTTGGACAGTATAGAATACTTCTGGGCGTTTCCTTTTTCTCTCTCGATTTCCCGTTCTCATTTCTATCTAGAGAAATGAAACATATCCTGCCCAATACTAGTCGAAACACTTTCAAAAGAAATAACAGACAGTTTGAATTAAATTATTTTTCATCGATCTATACTCTATAGACCTGCCGCATTATTAGTGTTGTAACATGTTCAGATTCGTAAAGTACAGAGGCATCGTACAAGTATTGTAGAAACAACTTCCTACATTTCAGTTTAACACAAGAAACATGAATATCTGTTGCCATGCTTACGAGTTGTCTCCCCCTCTGAGGAAAAGGCAAACATAACAGGCCAAAATTACGCCAGGCGAGCGTTATCTCGTGCGATATATTGACGTATTGGGTTTCCATATACGTACTCTATATTGCACACCGCATTTAGTATGAGTATCGTCCCCTAGAATCCATCTCTTAGCGGATGGCAACATTAGGTGGTTGTCATTTAAATTGTTACATGTGTCTATGAGCAACTGCACCGATCTACATGATAATACCACCCCACTGGAGAGAGACTGCTATATACCGAAACAAGAACTATAAAAGTGCGTGAAATGTTACCGTTCCACACTTCACAATAACTCAAAGCACGGGCAAAACGTGTTAATACAGGCGGTTCGTCACAAGCCTAATGGTCCGAATAATTTCTCCCCAGAGATATTAGAAGCAAATAAATTAACCGATTTTATTTCTACGCCGATCACGGGTGAAGTGATGAAGCTTATAACCGTGACGTTATATGATTAATTTGTGTGTATTTTATGTACAAGTACCAGACTCCATGATGATGTTGCATTACCTCCGATGTTCCCTACTGAGAATATGTGCAGCGGTACAGAAAACACTGCAGATGTATTGACTAGATCATTGCCGCCTTCTGCCAGACTTTCAACTTCCTAGATTGCAGTGGTGTCGATACTACCACGGATGGAATTTAGAGGCAACTATTTATTCACAGCCGACACAAAAGCGTTATATGTTCGCATCTGTTACTGTCTTTCAAAGTAATCACCAGCGTTCTGTAGAACCCGTTGCCAGAGATATGGAAGGTGTTGTATACCGTTAGCAGTCTGTTCTCTTGATGGTGCGAATGGAGTGGTCTACTACCTGTAGAATATCCAGAAGAGTTCTGAAGCGTTTCTTTCTTCTTCGGAATCAAATCAAAGTCACAAGAACTTAAATCCGGGGAGTGTGGTGGATGGTACAGTACTTCCCTGTCCCATCGACCGAACAGAGCAGCCACATCTTGAGCCTGTATGCGCCCGCGCATTGTTGTGTATAATGTGGGGCACAGAAAGTGTTGCCGCTTCCTTCACAAAGCTGGTTGCAGGTGATGCTCCAAAAACGAACAGTAATACAGTGCAATGCATTAGGATTACACCATCACAGTCGTACACGAGTATCACCATAACTTTCACCATACTGGCTGAGGCTCTAATGCACATTTGACATTCGCAGCGACCAACAATGACGCCATTCACTGGATTGGCGTTTTAGTTTTGGCTCGTACGATGTGGTCCATGTCTCATCCAGTGTTTCGATACGGCGTAAGAAAGCCTGTCCTTCGCGCTCATAGCGCTCCTAGTGCGTCTGAGCAGCGTCATAACGCATCCATTTCTGCATTACCGTCAATTTATGTGGAACCCATCGTGACGCAATTTTTCGCGAAGCACAGTCATATGCGCTTATCCGGTTTCGTGGGCGAGGTGACGATCGTCTGGCGTTGATCACTGTCCACTAACACGGCAACAGTATGTTTTTCTTCAGACACAATAGGACGACCTGTCCGAGGATGTCTCGCACAGTTTGCCGACCTTCGTTGAAGGCTTTAACCCAACGTGCCCGCTGTTCTGTACGGCCTCTTAAATACCTTGATCACACTGTCGTGCTGTACGACCTCTGGCACATTCAATCTTGATCCAACTCCATCGTTCCTGTTTCGAAAGCACAGTGACACGTTACGTTAGACCGCTCGCTCACAAGTGACTGTGTTTCCCTCGATTGTGCGCACGCCAGTGCCGTGAGATGGCCAAGTCAATGTATTCAGATGTCAAGTACGTATGTCAACAATGTGTGCTGTTGTTGTGGTCTTTAGTCCGTAGACTGGTTTGATGCAGCTCTCCACGCTATCCTGTCCTGTTCAAATGTGTGTAAATCTATCGGACCAAACTGCGTGGTCATCAGTCCGTAGTTTACAAACTACTTAAACCTAGGTAAACTAACCTACGGACAACACACACACCCATGCCCCAGGGAGGACTCGAACCTCCACGGCGAGCAACCGCGCGCTCCGCAGCGAGATGCTTTAGACCGCTCGGCTACACCACCGCGGCACCCTGTCCTGTGCAAGTCTCTTCATCTGAGAATACGTTCGGCAACCTACATCCTTTTGAATCTGCTTACTATATTCGTCCCTCGGTCTCCCTCTACGATTTTTACCCCACACACTTCCTTCTAATGCTAAGTTGGCAATTCCTTGATGTCTCAGAATGTGTCCAACCAATCTATCCCTTCTCTTAGACAGGATATGCCAGAAACTCCTTTTCTCCCCGATTTGGTTAAGCACCTCCTCATTAGTTACGTGATCTTTCCATCTAATTTTCATCATTCGCCTGTAGCACCACATTTCAAAAGCTTCTGTAATCTTTTTATGTGAATTCCTAATCGTCCACGTTTCACTCTCATACAACGCTACACTCCAGACAAATGCTTTCAGAAAGGGCTTCCTAACATTTAAATTAATATTGGATGTTAACAAGTTTCGCTTCTTTAGAAACGCCAATGTGTGATATCAGTGATAATAGTAGATTCCATTGCAGTCCCCACAGCGATGTTTTCACTATTTATGTTCCAACCCTCATATTAGGAGAAACTTTTTATCTAACTCTAGCTAGCAATTAAGCTTTAGAATACCCACATAATATAACATACATTTTCCTAGAGCCTATTAGAAGAAGTGCTTCCAAATAAGGATCGGACTTACAAACGTATTACCTCAGTTCTAACTAGTCAGACAAGTGAATTACAGTTCTCGGAATTTTATGGAGTGACCAAGAACGCTTCTTCTTTGGAATCCACAGGACGAAACCATGGTGCTGTCAAAGCATAAATGTACACGATCTTGTAGGTAGAATCCTCGCCGTCCTGGCCCACTTCACATAGCGCCTACAGTTGCACCTGGGGTAGACAAATTTCCCGTACTTTATCTGCGCACCCGAACAACCGAACTAACAGCATGAAGTCATTCGTCCAGCTTATCACCAGTAGTGGTAACTGGCAAGTCGCACCATGTATCATTTTACACTGCACGATGTATCCATATTACAAAATACGCTTCTCATGTGAAGTATCAAATGTAGTTGGATACCATGGACTTCTGGAAGTCAACTTGCTGGGAAAACATTTTGTATGTGTACACACGTCTTATGACCCATTCTAAACGAGGAACGAACGTATGAAGTACAAAATGATTGCCGAATAAAGATGCAAAGTTTTTTAACATATCTGTGTATGTGCCACCTTCATACTTAAAGCAGTTCATCATCAAAAAGCTGAAACACAGTTACTCAAGGAGACAAAAAACCTGCAGTAAATTAGACAAAATTACTAGAAGTTTTAATATAACACTAGCTGAACCCCTGCTGCTTCGCATGCGTAGGCTGGTTGGTCTGCACCAGTAGTTTCTTTTTAATCATGATGAAGAATCCATATCTTAAGTTTCGTAGTTATAGCTTGAAATTTGAGTTAACAGCGCCATATTTTTGAAAATCAATTTTTGCATCTCGCATTTCACCCCCTTATTGGTCGAATTTCCAAAAATACCGAAACATGTGTCTTTTAAATATGAACCCCGAATCCAAATTCGAAAATTTGTAGTTCTAACTTCAAAATTGCCTAAGTAGCAATAGATGGTTGAATTTCCAAAAATACCGAAACACGTATTTTTTTAAATTCTAACGAACAATACAAATATCAATTTTTGTAGCTATAGCTTGAAAATTATCTGGACAACAATGTGTTTTCGAAAAGAATTTTTGATCCCCTCTTTTACCCCCTTAGTTGTTGAATTCCCAAAAATTCAGAACCACGTGTCTTTTTAATCATGATCTAGAGTCCATATACTAAGTTTCGTAGTTATAGCTTGAAATTTGAGTTAACAGCAATATATTTTTGAAAATCAATTTTTTGCATCCCGTTATTGGTTGAATTTCAAAAAATGCCGAAACACGTGTCTTTTAAATTCGAACCCCTAATCCAAATCCGAAAATTTGTAGTTCTAACTTCAAAATTGCCTAAATAGCGACATATTTTCGAAAAACACCCCCTCTCCAATTTAACCCCGTTATGGTTGAATTTCCAAAAATACCGAAACACGTATTTTTTAACGTCTAACCAACTATACAAATATCAATTTTTGCAGCTCTACCTTCAAAATTGTATCAATAGCAACGTGTTTTCAAAAAGAATTTTTGATCCTCTATTTAACCCTCTTACTTGTTGAATTTCCAAAAATACTAAAAATCATGGATTTTTAATCCTGACCAAGGTTCCATATTCGAAGTTTCGTAGTTGTAGCTTAAAATATGAGTTAACAGGAACATATTTTTGAAAATCAATTTTTACGTCACCTATTTTACCCCCTTATTTGTAGAATTTCAAAAAATGCCGAAACACGTATCTTTTAAATTCGAACCCTGGATTAAAATCCGAAATTTTGTAGTTCTAGCTTCAAAATTGCCTAAATAGCTACGTATTTTCAAAAAACGTTTCATCCCCTATTTCACCCCTTAAGGGCGGAATATCGAAAACTCGCTTCTTAAATGACGCCGACAGAGTAAAATCAACAACCTACACAAATTTTAAGTTTCTATCTTCAGTGGTTTGGGCTGGGCGATGATGAGTCAGTCAGTTAGTCAATCGGGACACTTCCTTTTGTATATAGAGATTAGCCATGTACTGTTTGACACAGGTTGATTAAATATCTAGGCATGGCACTGTAAAGCAGGACGATACGGAACTACACAAGACTCTTGTCGTTTCGCACTATTAAGCTGCAAGAACGTTGTTATGACGTTTCTTTGCTAGGACAGAGTATTGGGATTTGGAGGGTGGGGGGTGGATGCTTACCGTTCGAATACTTTTAATCACATTGATAAGAGACAACCCTCCCCCCCCCCCCCATAAAAGGCCATGAGACATATGTATGTCATCAATTTAGAAGGTAATGGACGTTCTCACAGCACATTTCATGTAATCGAGTGACATATCGAAGATACATTTTATGAATTTAAGTACGCTATGTTGCGCGAAGGCTAGAGTGAATCGGGAAAAGTTTATTGCTGTTGTCAAGTGGGGTTGGGGCTGTAAAATTACTTGCTATGATCCAGATGTAAATATAGATTTTTATCTGGTTTTCTTTTCTCTCTCAGCTGCTCTTTGTAATCATACAACAAGAACATATGAAAATTTTGCTGGGGGAGGAATTTGAACCCGTACCCTGATGTTTACCAGGCAATTGCGCTACGCCTCTGCGTCATCTCAGGCACACGGGCTTAAGCTTCGCCGGCCGCGGTGGCCGAGGGGACTGACGCGCTCCAGTCACGGTCTGCACGGCCACTACGGTCGGGGGTTCGAATCCCCCCTCGGGCATGGATATTTGTGCCGTCCTTAGTCTTAGGTAGTTCATAAGTAGTTCGTAAGTTTAGGGACTGGTGACCCCGTAGTTAAGTCCGATAAGCTATACAAACATTTGAACTTAACCTTCCTGCAAAGACTACCCAAGCACGTACACATCCGACGAAAAATCTAATACATGGTCCTATTTCTACATCTACATACATACTCAGCTATCCACCCAAAGGTGTGTGGCGAAGGGTACTCAGTAACACTACTAGTTACTTGCTTTCCTGTACCACTCCCATATAGAACGAGGGAAAAACGAATACACATATACGTCCGTACGAGCCCTAATCGCTAATCTTATTCTTGTGGTCGTTATGCTAAATGTAGGTTGGCGGCCGTGGAATCGTCCTGCAATGCGCCTCAAATTCCGGCCCTCTAAATTTCTTCAACAGTACTACTCGAAAATAACGTCGCCTTCCCTCCAGCAACTCCCAGTTGAGTTCCCGAAGCATTTCAGTAACACTCGCACATTGATCGAATCTACCAGTTACAAACCTCGCCACCCGCCTCTGCACTGCCTCTATGTCTTTACACCGATCTCGTTGGGATCCCAAACACTTGAGCAATACTCAAGACGATGTCGTACAAACATTTTATATGCGGTCTCCTTTAAAGACGAATCACTTCTTCCCAAAAGTCTCCCAATAAAGCGAAGTCGACCATTTGTCTACGCCCGACTTACATGTTCGTTCCATTTGATATCACCGCGCAGCGTTACGCCTAGGTATTTAACTGACGCGACTAAGGCAAGCAGCTCACTACTAACGCTGTACTCGAACATTACGGGATTGTGTCGACCAATGTACTCCATTGCTCGCAGCAGGCTTTTTATTCCCACCAGAAGTGCAATCCTTGTGTACGACCGCACTGAAATAAGCATCATACCTTGACAAGTGTGACGTCTATTCCTTCTGACAATGGGAAATTCGTTTAAGACGGAAAAATATTTCGATTCCCTCGGTTTTTCGAGGTATTTGTTGCAGTCTGGATTTCCATATTAATTATACATATCCGCATTTGAGCATAGCGCCTCAATGAGACCGGCCACTCCGCCGCGACTCAAAGGAAAATTACTTCAGAGTACTGGAGCTGAAGTTGGACCTGTTTTCAGTGTTAGGATTTGTTTGAATTAATGTTCAAGGCTCTATTAATGTGTGAATAAATTTAAACTGTGTTGTGTGCTGTATTTCCTTGGTAAATTTGGTGTTTTGAAATTTTGCTGTAAGTAACTTGCACCACAAGTAAGGATTAGACCCTCGTCTTAGTCAAGATATGCCAAAAATTCCTTTGCTCCCAAATTCTCTTAAGCATCTCCTCATTACCCCCCTCTCCCCCCTGGGAGCTCACGGTTCTTTAGTAAGTGCGTGGCGAACTTGGAGCCCCGAGCTAATGCAGTCCTCCTTCCTTCTTTACTTCCCGGACTGTATTTCCCCTCCTTTATATCCTCACTCCTGCCCCTCCCAGTTGGAGGACTGTAGTCCTCCTGTCCCAACAGAGCAACCCAACCCAACCCAACGCACCTCCTCATTAGTAACATGATCTACTCATCTAATCATCATTCGTCTGTAGCACTAAATTCCAAAACAAACATCTTTTTACCTGAAATCTTTATTGTTCATATTTCAGTCCTATAAAGTGCTACACTCCAGACAAATACTGACACAAAAGATTTCGTAACATTTAAATTCAAATTGGATGTCAACAAATTTTGTTTCTTCAGAAATGCTATTTTTCCCTTAGCAAATCAGCAGTTTTATATCTTCTTTACTTCGGCCATCTGACGTTATTTTGCTACCCAAATAACAAATCTCTTCTAGATATGGGTGAGAGCATTCCAGAGTAGTTCCTACAGCTGCGATATCCACATGGCCAGATGACTTAGTGGCTAAACCATCTGCTTATTCTTCTTTCAGAGAGATGATTCGTCAGCATCCTTAACACACTTATATGTTACCTAACGTATTACTATGTTACTGTAAATAAAATTTCGAAATTTCAACATATTCTAATGAATTGCCAGCCATCAAAGTTTCTCTTAAACAACTATTTGGTATGTAGTACATATTTCAAAAGTAGTGTACAGTCACAGTCTGTGTAAACGTCAGTTGTGCTGCGATAGTCGCGCTTTCAATATGTAGTGTTAAAATGGCTGAAGCTGCTTCCTGTATGTGGAACCCGTTAAAAGAGACATAACGGATTATATTGTTGATCGACACATTCTCAGTGTATGAAATTACAGTAGCAGTATTACTATGTATTATTCGGATATGGAAGGTGTTAAAGAAATTACCAGACGAGAGTAATGATTTCATTGGCATCCACATTTACCTACACTGCAAAATTCCTACAAAAAGTTCTGACGTCACTTATTGCCCATGCAGAAAATTACTCCGTATCTAAGTTAGGAATTTTCATAACTCTTGTTTTAATTACAGTGATTTGTTAGCTACGAATGAGGGCATATTGTGCTTTCGCTCTGTTCCCCAAAATCTCGTGTTGCCGGAGTTTTGTCGTATATTATTTCATTCCGTTTAAAAACTAAGTGTAATTCGGAGCTATGTTTGTCCTATGCGCGTGCCTTTCTATGTTCCAATTGTAATTCACGTTGCTGCAGTTTATTTTGCAAAAGTTGGCTTGCCACTGCTGTCCAACTTTAATGCGACGGCACAGATGTTGTCCCGCATTATCACTGAGTCGATGTTCGTGTAACGAACAACATTATACGTGTCCTTATTATTTATACTCGACTGTACTCGAAACAGCTTGGCTTCCCTCCGCGCGGAACGAAAACCAATGAGGTTCAAGCAGACGCTGAAGAATATATAGAGTAATGTTTGTTGTTGTGATCATGGCAGTCCGGAGACTGGTTTGATGTAGCTCTGCAGCCTACTCTATTCCGTGCAAGCCTCTCAATCACTAAATAAGAACGGCAACCCACAGCCATTTGACCCTGCTTACTGCATTCGTTTCTCGGTCTCAAATGTTCAAATATTTATAAATCTATCGGACTAAAATGCGTGGTCATCAGTCCGTAGCTTACAAACTACTTAAACTAAGATAAACTAACCTAAGGACAACACACACACCCATGGCCCAGGGGGACTCGAACCTCCGACGGTGAGAAACCGCGCGCTCCGCAGCGAGGCACCTTAGACCGCTTGGCTACTCCACCGCGGCTTTCTCGGTCCCCCTCTGCGATTTTTATCCCACACACTTCCCTCAATGCTAAATTGACAAGTCCTTGATGTCTCAGAGTATGTCACACAAATCTATCCCTTCTCTTAGTCAAGATAATCCAGAAACTTACTTTCTGTCCAATTCTGTTCAGCAAGTCCTCACTAGTTACGTGATCTACCGTCTAATCTTTAGCATTTGTCTATAGCACCACATCTCAAAAGCTTCTATCATCTCTCTGTCTGAACTGCTTATCGTCCACAATTCACTCCTGTGCAACGCCACATTCCAGGCAAATGTCTTCAGAAAGTATTTCCTATCATTTAATATTGGATGTTAACAAATTTAGCTTCTTCAGAAATGCTTTTATTCCCATAGCCATTTTACATTTTGTATCTTCTTTACTTCGGCCATCAGAAATTATGTTGCTAGCAAAATAGCAAAACTCATCTACTACTTTCATTGTCTTGTTACCTAATCTAATTCCATCAGCATCGACTGGTTTTCTTGCATTCTTGCATCTCATTGCCCTTTTTAATCTTTGTATTATATCCTTGTTTCAATCTGTAATGTTACATTAGATTAATTGTTATGGTCAGTGGAGTATAGTAAGCCGAAGACCCGGGTTACTCCTCGGTCCGGTAACACATTTTCAACCAAAATGAATTTAATTCAAATACCCCAGCTTCGTAGCACAAATCCAAAGATGCGGGTTCGATTTCCGCCACGTCCTACGATTTTTATCTGTCACTTTCCACTTCTTTCACCTCTGGCAATGTTGCTGATGTGAAAAATACCGAATAGCACCGTGGTTTGGAACTGAAGATAAACTGTAGGTCCCCATAACTGGCTGGGTAAGTCAGGTCGGAGGAAGGCAACGGCAAACCACCTCCAAACAGCACCATGCCTAGTAAAGCACTGTGGTGTTCAAACCAATCTTCGGATTGTTGATTGCTTTACCTTTACCCCGACTTGCAGATAAAAGGTCTCTGACGTCCTTGCCGGCCGCGGTGGCCGAGGGGACTGAGGCGCTCTAGTCACGGTCTGCACGGCCACTACAGTCGTCCTTTTCTTATCCTTAGGATAAGCTAGTTGATAAGTAGTTTGTAAGTTTAGGGACTGATGACACCGTAGTTAAGTCACATTAACGAAAAAAAAAAAAAAAAAAAAAAAAAAAAAAAAAAAAAAAAAAAAAAAAAAAAAACCACGTCCTTGATTGTAATACCCGAATCTCTGGATACGTAGTTCAGCAGGGTAAACTTTTTTTACGATTTTGGGGGTATGAGCAGTGTCCAGTGTGCCGTTGAAGCCAAGGACGTTAGAAAAAAAAATTGATGCCTGTCTTTGCCATATTGCTGAGACTTGGAGGAGTGTTATTGTAGTGCTGATGTTTGATGTCACTTAAAACAGGAATTAAATGACCGACAGTTTTCCCGTGATGTACACCATGTTGAAAGAGTAAAAATAGCTGTTAAAAATTAACTTCAATATTGGACCCGCAGCAAAATATACATCGAAAAACGTCATCATAAATAAGGTTTCTCCTTTTGATGCTGCTAATTATTTTATTTGTATTGCAACAGCTGTTTTGGCCTTACGCCATTTTCAAGCAATCTGTCATAATCTTGCTGAACTTTCTGCTATGGAAATAGTAAGTTTGTACTTATTTCGTGTAACTATGATAAACTTTTTATTAGATCTTTGTGTTGTTAGAATGTACTGTTATGACAATTTTCTTATTTATTTTTTGCAAGAAACCTGTCAACAGTACATTTGTGTAGCAGAAAGTTCAGTAAGCTTACGACAGATTGCTTGAAAATGACTTAAGGTCGAAACAGCTGTTGCAGTGAAAATAAAATAATTAGAAGCATCAAAAGGACAAACCTTATTTATATTGTTAAAAATTAAGTTCTCAGTTATTTAAGATGATTATTTATCAACTGAAATATATTGTTTAAAAGTACTGGGTGATCAAAAAGTCAGTATAAATTTGAAAACTTAACAAAACATGGAATAATGTAGATAAAGAGGTAAAAATTGACACACATGCTTGGAATGACATGGGGTTTTATTAGAACAAAACACAAAACAAAAAGGTCAAAAAATGACCGACAGATGGCGCTTCATCTGATCAGAAAAATAATAATTAGCATAACAAAATAAGACAAAGCAAAGATGATGCTCTTCACAGGAAATGCTCAATATGTTCACCACCATACCTCAACAATAGCTGTAGTCGAGGAATAACGTTGTGAATAGCACTGTAAAGCATGCTTTATTGTGTCATGTTGTCTTTCAGTATCGCTAGAGGACCTGTTTTTTTTTCGCTCTCTATCTACATTGTTCCGTGATTTATTAGGTTTTCAAATTTATACTGACTTTTTGATCACCCGGTACATATTCTGCAGTAACTCTCAGTTTTATACATTAACAGTAAGACGGACGGTTTAACGGATCGACAGATAGCATTCTACGACTCGCCAAGATGTCCGACAGGCTTTAACCGATGTCTGTTATCGGTATAGATAACGACATAATCCTTTGAAACTTCCTGGCAGATTAAAATTGTGTGCCGGAACCGGGACTCGAACCTGGGACCTTTTCCTTTCGCGGGCAAGCGCTCTACCGACTGAGCTATCCCGAAACGACTCACGAAGCCGCCTCACAACTTCACTTCCGCCAGTACCTCGCCTCCTACTTTCCAAACTTCACAGAAGTTCTCCTGCGAACCTTGCAAGACGAGCACTCCTGGAAGAAAGGATATGGTGGAGACATGGCTTAGCCACAGCCTAAGGGACGTTTCCAGAATGAAACTTTCACTCTGTAGCGGAGTGTGCGCTGATATGAAACCTCCTGGCAGATTAAAATTGTGTGCCGGAACCGTGACTCGAACCTGGGACCTTTGCCTTTGGCGGGCAAGCGCTCTACCGATTGTGCTATCCCGACACGACTCACGATGACGCCTCACAACTTTACTTCCGCCAGTACCTCGCCTCCTACTTTCCAAACTTCACAGAAGCTCTCCTGCGAAACTTGCAAGACTAGCACTCCTGGAAGAAAAGATATGGTGGAGTCATGGCTTAAGCCACAGCCTAAGGGATGTTTCTTTTGTGGCCACATTCCTTTATTTGAACCTTTCTGGGTGCACCATAAAGCTACTGGAGATGTTCCCTGTTGGTGGTGCGTTACCTCCTGGCGAGTGAGCGAGGTGCCAGCTTCCCTGAGCACGGGCAGCGCGAGGTAGGCGCCCATGGCGGTGGCGACGGTGGGCGCGCAGAAGGCGGTGCCCCGCAGGTCCACGACTCCCAGGAACGGCTCCCCGTCCGGCTCCAGACCCGCCACCACCGCGTCCACGCGCAGAGGCCTCATCTGCGTGCGACGCTCGTACAGCAGCCGCCGCAGCCAGCAGAACAGCGACCTACGGCACGATAAATTTTCACGTGTGTTTCTTAAGGCATTGTAACGACTTAAAATTGACACTAACGGGACTCGTGGAATATACAGGGTGTGTCACGAGAAATTTATATATATATTCCATAGGACTCAATTGAGGAGTGAGAATCCATGGTCATTTTCAAACGTTTGTATAATCTATGGGACTTAACTACAGGGACATCAGTCCCTAAACTTACAAACTACTTATGAGCTAGGACGGAACAAATATCCATGCCCGAGGGGGGATTCGAACCCCCGACTGTTGTGGCCGTGCAGACTGTGACTGTAGCGCCTCAGTCCCCTCGGCCACCGCGGCCGTCCCATGGTCATGGAACATGGAACAAGTCAAGACATGAATTTTTACACAAGAATGATAATAGAACATTTTCAATTAGTCCTATGCACACGATAATCTTAAGGCAAAGTGAAAAGATTCAATACAGAAAAAAAGGATTAGCTTAATTGTTTAACTTTTCTAGCAGTTCTTCGACAGAATAAAAGGAGTGAGCCATGAGGTAACTCTTCAATTTAGATTTGAATGCGTGTGGGTTAGTGCTAAGATTCTTTATTTCTTGTGGCAGCTTATTGAAAATGGATGTTGCAGAATAATGTACACCTTTCAGCACAAGTGTCAAGGTGGTGTGATGCAAATGTAGATTCGACTTCTGTCTAGTATTCACCGAGTGTAAGCTATTAACTAGTGGGGATAAGCTGATATTATTAACATCACACGACATTAAAGAAAAAACGTATTGTGACGCCAGTATCAAAATTCCCAGACTACTGGAAAGGGGTCGACATGACGTTCGTGAACTTACACCACAGATTGCTCGAACCGCCCGTTTCTGAGCCAGAAATACCCTTTTTGCGTCAGGCGAGTTACCCCAAACATAATGCCGTACGTCATAAGTCAGTGAAAGTAAGCGTAATAGACTACTTTTCGTGTTGAAAAGTCATTTATTTCAGATATTGTTATAATGGTAAATATAGCAGAATGTAGTTTTGGAACAAGAACCTGAACATGGTCTTTCCACGACAGCTTACTGTCTATCTGAACACCTAGAAATTCGAACTGTTCCGTCTCACTTATCATATGCCCATTATGTGCAATCAAAATGTCAGCTTTCGTCAAATTATATGTTAGAAATTGTAAAAACTGAGTTTTACTGTGATTTAACATCAACTTGTTTTACACAAGCCATGAACTTATCTCTTGAACTGCATTATTTGACATTGTGTCAATATTACGAGCAACACCCTTCACTACCATGCTGATAACATCAGCAAACAAAAATACTTTACAGTCACCTGTTATACTCGAACGCATATACTTTATATAAATAAAAAACAGCAAGGTCCCAAAACAGACCCCTGTGGCACTCCACACTTAATTGTGGCCCATTCGAATTGTAATAGTAAATGATTTAAGAGATGGTGGTAGTAGAGACGAATTCAGCGTCGAATCCATGATTTTGGTCGGGGTGGGATGGGACCTCAGCTCTTAGAATCAAAAGGGTTGTGGTTGTTGGATGCCCCGGTCCATGCTTGGACTTACCTAAGTGATACCTGAGTATATGTCCGGTATGTTGTAGGCGGAGGGTGTGATTCAACAAAGATCGTCAACACCCTCTGGAGCTGTGGCCATTTGGTTTCCTTCTGCATGAGCTGGTAGGCCAGCAGAGCTAGCGGATGCAGCTGTGTCAGCACCGAGTCGTGTAAGATATATCATTTACGCTCCAAAGCTGGAAGTTTGCCCCGATGTTCATTCTTAGCGAGATATCCCGTAGGTCTGGCAGTTGTCCCAGGAAGGGAGGGGGTGGTTGTTTGTAGGCTTGTCTGAATTGTGAACCTGAATGGGAAAATCCGAATCCAGTTCGTGGAGCGTCTCATTCTTCTTGTCTGTCTAGCGGCAATTTCATATGTGTTTATCATTGAGGTCGCTGCCTATGAAGACTGCTCCCCAAGCCGCAAGAGGTGCTCAACAGGTCTTCACAGGTCACAGTGAACGTCACATGCTGGTGACTGTCATAGAGGTCGTCTCACTGTTGACTAGTTGGGGCACTGGCACCACATGGTGCACTAGCAAGCGCCGTATGGCGACGGCCTTCCCTCCAACTGCCTATCTCCTGTATAGATGGACATGTTTTGCAGCGTAAAGGACATAGACGATTTTAGATGTATTTAGGATAGCAGCAGCACATCAACTGATTGTTGGAAGATAAAGAGTTCCAGTTCACGTTATTTTGTTATGACCGCCGTTGCATTACAGATAGCGACTGTTGGGTTGCACTATTCCCTTAAGTAAGCTGGAGTACCTTCTTTTTCTTGTCAGTGGTTGTCTTCATCCGTGTCACAGTCTTAAGTTTCTTGTGTTGAGCAATGTCGAGAGCAGCGCAGAGATCTCCTTGAAGTCTTTGTACGGATGTTTCCTGTGCCTTGATGGCTGTATAGGTGTGAGTTGGCGAAGGTACGATTAACTGTAGCCTCTCTCACCGACGTCCATCTGTCATTGGTCCATAAGAGGTATGAAGGCTGCTCTGTCTGCTGCGTGGCCGCTGTCACAATCGTGTGGGAAGGAGTAAGGAGGTATCTACGTTCGGTTGGGGAGCTGAGGTCGCCGCCACATCTTGAATTTCTTCATCGCTTCTGGATAGTAGAGAAACTCTCTCCAAGAAGCCAGGTGAGCACCTTTGTTGAACAGACAGCCTGCCTTTTCCGCTGCGCTTAATGTACATTCCACCGTCCGATGGTGGGTAGGTGACAAAAGCGAGTTTTATGGTCCAACTGGTGACAATTTTTGCCTTGAGCAGGGACTTTCTTAGGCTCGTAGTTTTCGACTCTTACTCGTGTGTAATGCAAGGACCAGAGTCTTTGTCTTTGGGGAGGGTCACTACGAACACCGGCAGTGGCATGAGATTCTGCGCCTTCTACTCTTGATGTTTATATAGCTGGGTGCATTTGACAGCGACTTCGGAGCCCTCTGTTCTTGTTCGACCTCTTGGGTTGTGATTTCCGGCGGGTGGTCTTTGATGATCACCTTGAAGCTCCTGTACGGGGACTGAGGGGTGTAGTGGTGTAAGTTGTTTCCTCTAGGTGACTTACTGTAGTCCTCCATGGAGTCGAAGACGTACTTTAAGTGATCGCCGTTGTACATGGCCCATAGTTCACCGTTAAGTTGCTCCTTTAATGCTTTGTTTAGCTGTATATAGATATTCGTATAATACATGACGAAAGATGGTGGACAATCTGCAGCACTGCAGGCGCGTCGTATTCATGGCTTGTTGTTGTGGCTCCTGTCATGTCAAAGTTTTAAAGGAATTTTTTTCTCGATACGGTGTACGTCGTCCGTATATCGTGTTGCTCTCCGACGTGTCTCCCGCCGCGGCGGGTGCGACGTTTTCGTCTCCCTGTTATCAGTGCAAACCCGTCTGGGTTCGCCGTCGACATGGCTGACGTGGAAACAGTGGCGAATATTATTATAGCACACATTTTCGGGGGGTAGGGTGGGGGAGGGGGCGGAGGGGGGAGGGAGGGAAGTAAGACTAATGTAAATTAAGTAATTTTAAGTAGACTCCCATGAACCACAGACATTGCCGAGGTGGGGTGGCTTGCTTGCCTCAACGATACAGATAGCCGTACCGTAGGTGCAACCACAGCGGAGGGGTATCTATGGAGAGGCCAGACAAACGTGTGGTTCCTGAAGAGGGGCAGCAGCCTTTTCAGTAGTTACAGGGGCAACAGTCTGGATGATTGACTGAGCTGGTCTTGTAACATCAGCTAATGTGGCTTTGCCACACAGTTACTGCGAACGGCTGAAAGCCAGGGGAAACTACAGCCGTTACCTTTCACGAGGACATGCAACTCTACTGTATGAACATATGATGATGGCATCCTCTCGAGTAAAAAATTCCGGAGGTAAAATAGTCCCCCATTCGGATCTCCGGGCGGGGACTATTCAGGAGGATGTGATCATCAGGAAAGACAATACTGGCATTCTACGTGTCGGAGCGTGGAATGTTAGATCCTTAATCGAGTAGGAAAATTAGAAAATTTAAAAAGGGAAATGGATAGGTTGAAGTTAGATATAGTGGGGATTATTGAAGTTCGGTGGAAAGAGGAGCAGGATTTCTGGTCAGGTGAGTTCGGGATTATAAATACAAAATCAGTTGGGGGTATTACAGGAGTAGGTCTGATAACGAATAAAAAAATAGGAACGCGGCTAAATCACTATGAGCAGCGCAGTGATCGCATTATCGTAGTCAAGATAGATACGAAGCCAACAATGACCACAATAGTACAGGTTTATAGGCCAACTAGCTCTGCTGATGATGAGGAGATCGAAGAAATGTATGAGAAGGTAAAGGAAATTATTCAGACAATTAAGGGAGAGGAAAACTTATTTGTGGCAGGAGACTGGAATGCGTTAGTAGGAAAAGGAAGGGAAGGAAAAATAGTAGGTGAATTGGATTGGGCAAAAGGAATGAAAGAGGAAGCCGCATGGTAGAAAACAAACACCTGGTTTAAGAATCGCGAAAGAAGAGACCAAGAGACACCGGGAGATACCAGATAGATTTTATAATGGTAAGAAATAGATTCCGGAACCAGGTTTTAAACTGTAAGACATACCCAGGGGCAGATATAGACGCTGACCATAACTTATTGGTCATGAACTGTAGGTTGAAACTGACAAAACTGCAGAAAGATAGGAAAATACGGAGATGGGACCTGGATAAATTGAAGGAACCTGAGGTTCTTAAGAATTTCAGAGGGAGCTTTAGGCAACAATTGACAGAAACAGGGGAAAATAAAACAGTAGACGAAGAATGGGTAAAATTGAGAGATGAAATAGTGAAGGTTGCAGAGGACAAAATAGGTAAGAAGGAAAGACCTACAAAAAATCCTTGGATATCACAGGAGATACTAAATTTAATTGATGAAAGGAGAAAATATAAAAACGCAGTAAATGAAACAGGCAAAATAGAGTACAGACGACTAAGCAATGAGATTGACAGGAAGTGCAAAATGGCTAAGCAGGAGTGGCTAGAAGGCAAATGCAAGGATGTAGAAGAATGTATAAACAGGGGAAAATAGATACAGCCTACAGGAAAATAAAAGAAACATTTGGAGATAAGAAAAACAGTTCTATGAATATCAAGGATACTGATGGAAAACCAGTTCTCAGCAAAGAAGGGAAAGCTGAAAGGTGGAAAGAGTATGTAGAGGGGCTCTGCAAAGGAAATTAACTTCGAGACAATATTGTAGAAAGGGAAGAGGATGTAGATGATGATGAAATAGGAGATACTATACTGAGAGATGAATTTGACAGAGCACTGAAAGATCTAAGTCGAAACAAGGCCCCTGGAGTAGATGATATCCCGTCAGAGCTACTGAAGTCTCTGGGAGAACCAGCCATGACAAACCTGTTTCACCTGGTGTGTAAGATGTATGAGACAGGCGAAGTACCCTCAGACTTTAAGAAAAATGTTATAATTCCCATTCCAAAGAAAGCAGGCGAAGACAGGTGTGAAAACTACAGAACCATCAGTTTAATAAGTCATGGTTGCAAAATATTATCACGAATTATATACGGAAGGATGGAAAAGCTGGTAGAAGCCGACCTCGGGGAAGATCAGTTTGGGTTCAGGAGAAATGTAGGAACACGGGAGGCAATACTCACTTTACGGCTTATCCTAGAAGATAGATTAAGAAAAGGCAAACCTACATTTCTAGCTTTTGTAGATTTGGAGAAGGCTTTTGACAATGTTGATTGGAATAAACTCTTTCAAGTTCTATATAGTAAAATATAGGGAGCGTAAGGTTATTTATAACTTGTACAAAAACCAGACAGCGGTTGTGAGAGTTGAAGGGCATGAAAGGGCTGCTGTGGTTGGAAAGGGAGTAAGACAGGGTTGTACTCTTTCTCCATTGTTGTTCAATTTGTACATTGAGCAAGCTATAAAGGAAAGCAAGGAGAAATTTGGAGAAGGAATTAAAGTTCAGGGTGAAGAATTAAAAACATTGCGTTTTGCCGACGACATAGTAATTCTGTCAGATACAGCATCTACATCTACATGGGATACTCTGCAAATCACATTTAAGTGCCTGGCAGAGGGTTCATTGAACCACAATTATACTATTTATCTCCCATTCCATTCTCGAATAGCGCGCGGGAAGAAAGAACACCTGAATCTCTCTGTTCGAGCTCTGATTTCTCTTATTTTATTCTGATGATCACTTCTACCTATGTAAGTGGGAGTCAACAATATATTTTCGCATTCGGAGGAGAATGTTGGCGATTGGAGTTTCGCAAGTAGCCCACGCCGCAGCGATAAGCGCCGTTGTTGTAATGATTCCCATGCCAGATCCTGTATCATTTCCGTAACGCTGTCTCCCCAGTATCGTGACAATACGAAACGAGCTGCCCTTCTTTGGACTCTTTCGATGTCCTCCGCAAACCCACCTGATAAGGATCCCACACTGGGCTGCAATACTCCAAAACTGGACGGACAAGCGCAGTGTATGCAGTTTCTTTAGTAGCTCTGTTGCATATATTAAGGGTTCTGCCAATGAAACGCAGTCTCTGGTTCGTTTTTCCCACTATGTTATCTACGTGCTCTTTCCAGTGTAGGTCTGAAGTAATAGTAATTCCTAGGTATTTTGTGGAGTTTACGGCCTTCACATTTGATTGATTTATGTTGTAAACAAAGTTTAACGGATTTCTTTTCGTACTCATGTGGACGACTTCACACTTCTCATTATTTAGAGTCAATTGCCAATTTTTACACCATAGTGATATCTTATTCAGATCGTTCTGCAGTTGGTTTTGATCTTCAGATGATTTTACTAGACGGTAAATGACGGCGTCATGTGCAAACAACCTAAGAGAGCTACTTTGATTTTCCCCTAAATCGTTTATGTAAATAAGGAATAGCAGAGGACCAATAACACTACCCTGTGGAACGCCCGATATCACCTCGGTTTTAGTCGATGCCTTACCATCGATTACTACGAACTGTGTCCTCTCTGACAAGAAATCCCCTATTCAATCGCAAATTTGGGGCGATATACCATAACCACGCAATTTGATTAAAAGCCGTTTGTGAGGTACGGTGTCAAAAGCTTTCTGGAAATCAAGAAATACGGAATCGATTTGCGAACCTTTGTCGATAGCACCCAACACTTCGTGTGAATAAAGAGCTAGTTGTGTTTCGCATGAACGATATTTTCTAAATCCGTGTTGACCTTGGGTCAATAGATCGTTCTGTTCGAGATAATTCATAATATTTGAATACAGGATATGTTCCAAAACCCTGCTGCAAATTGACGTAAATGAAACAGGCCTGTAGTTTAGTGGGTTACTCCTACTGCCTTTCTTGAATATAGGTGTGACCTATGCAACTTTCCAATCTTTTGGTACAGATCCTTCTATGAGAGAGCGGTTGTATATGACTGTTAAGTAAGGAGCTATCGCTTCAGCATAATCAGATAGAAATCTAATGGGTATACAATCCGGACCAGAAGACTTGTTCTTGTTAAGTGATTTTAGTTGCTGCACTACTCGGATGATATCTACTTCTATGTTACTCATTTCGGCATCTGTTCCTAATTCTAAATCTGGAATATTGGTTTCGTCTTCTTTGGTGAATGAGTTTCTAAAAGCTAAGTTTAGTAACTCTCCTTTAGTAGCGCTGTCATCGGCAGGATGGCCATTACTATCACGTAGTGAAGGTATTGTTTGTGATTTGCCCCGAGTATATTTAACAAATGACCAAAATCTCTTTGGGTTTTCAGTCAAATTACGAGAAAGAGTTTCGTTGTGATAAATATTGTAGGCATCTCGCATTGAAATCCTCGCTAAATTTCGAGCTTCTGAGTACGATCGCAAATCCTGGGGATTTCGTGTTCGTTTAAATTTAGTATGCCTTTTCCTTTGCTTTTGCAACAGTGTCCTGACCTGTTTTGTGTACCATGGGGGATCGCCTCCTTCTTTTATTAATTTATTAGGTATAAAACTTTCAATTGCTGTCGATACCACTTCTTTGAATTTGAGCCACATCTGGTCTACACTTACGTTTAGTGTTAGAAACGAGTGGAAGCTGTCTTTCAAGAAGCAATGTATTTTGTTTCTATCTGCTTTCCTGAACAAATATACTTTGCGTTTATTTTTAGTAACTTTGGGACTTTCGATATTCAATTTCGCTACGACAGCTCTGTGTTCACTAATACCTGTATCCGTTTTGATGCTCGTTATGAGCTCAGGATTATTTGTTGCTAAGAGATCAAGTGTGTTTTCACATCCATTTACAATTCTAGTTGGCTCATGAACTAATTGTTCGAAGTAATTCTCAGAGAATGCGTTGAGTACAATTTCGGACGATGTTTTATGCCTACCTGCTGATTTGAAAATATAATTTCGCCAACAGATCGAGGGTAAATTAAAATCACCACCTACTATTATCGTGTGAGTCGGGTACGTTTTTGTAATTAGACTCAGGTTTTCTTTGAACCTTTCTGCTATTGTATCGTCAGAGTCGGGAGGCCGGTAAAAGGAACCGATTATTAACTTCTTACGATTTTCGGGTACAACCTCTACCCATAATAGCTCGCACGAACTATCAACTTCAACTTCGCTACATGAAATACTACTTTTGACGGCGACAAACACGCCCCCACCTATTTTGTTTAATGTATCCTTTCTGAACACCGATAGATCTTTTCAAAATACTACTTCTGAACTTATTTCCGGCTTGAGCCAACTTTCGCTACCTATAATGATGTGTGTTTCGGTGCTTTCTATTAACGCTTGCAGTTCTGGAACTTTCCCGACACAGCTACGACAATTTACAACTGTTATACCGATAGTTTCCGGATCTACATTTCTCCTGTGGTCCACCTGAACTCTTTGAGATTGCCCATTTTCAGCAAAGGACCTGGAAGAGCAATTGAACGGAATGGAAAGTGTGCTGAAAGGTGCATATAAAATGAACATTAACAAGAGCAAAACTAGGGTAATGGAATGCAGTGTAAGAAAATCAGGTCATGCTGAAGGAATTAGATTGAGAAAAGAAGCAATAAAGGAGGTAGATGAGTTTTGTTACTTGGGCAGTAAAATAACAAATGATGGTCGCAGTACAGAGGATATAAAATGCAGAATGGCAATGGGTAGAAAAGCGTTCTTGAAAAAGAGAAATTTGTTAACATCGAATATTGATTTAAGCTTAAGGAAGTCCTTTCTGAAGTCATTTGTATTGAGTGTTGCCTTGTATGGAAGTGAGACATGGACGATAAACAGTGCGGACAGTAAGAGGATTGAGGCTTTTGAAATATGGTGCTACAGAAGAATGCTGAAGATTAGGTAGGTGGATCGCGTAACTAATGAGGCGGTACTGAACAGAATTTGGGAGACAAGAAATTTCTGGCATACCTTGACTAAAAGAAGGGATAGATTGGTGGGACACATTCTTAGACATAAAGGAATTGTGAATTTAGCGTTGGAGGGAAATGTGTGGGGAAAAAATCGCAGAGGAAGACCAAGAGATGGATACAGTAAGCAGATTCAGACAGATGTAGGTTGCCGTTCTTATGTGGAGATGAAGAGGCTTGCTCAGGGTAGGGTATTGTGGGGAGCTGTATCAAACCAGTCTCCGAACTGAAGACCACAACAACCCCATGATATTTCGTATCAGTTTCACTGCTCATATTCAGAGGATATTTGCAGTGAAGCTCCTTTCACTTTACCAAGATCAAGCCTTTTTATTGTTGACATTAAATACTAAGAAATATAACGATTTTTTCTTTACATTCATTATTTAAGGGGACAAGCCCCCTTGAACCGCTTGTCTCCGTCATTTTCCTCGTGTTAGATGGTGGGCAATCTGAGACAGTGTCTGAAGACTTGTCTGACACTTCGTGACCGGTGGCCGTTTTCGAGTCCAGATGGTGCTGACGCTTTTGTTTTTCTGTGAGTTTGTGTTGCCGGCTCTCACGGTGGTTTCTTGTTCCAGTTAGTATTGTCCTGTGTCGTCAATAAGTGCACGTTCTGGTTTTCATTCCAGAGGTTTACACCGAGTTGTCATATTGGGGGACTCGTACTCACGAGGCTCGGCCTTGCCGTGAGCCAGATTCTTGGCCTACACAATGCAGACATACCTCGCCGCAGCAAGGTGCCAAAGGCGTGAGAAAACCCACACTATTCCTACACACAGGCTAGTCCTGTTGCACTCGGCTATCGCTATTCGCCATGGTAAATCGATGACAAATTGCAATGTCACGGCAGGCCGCTAAAATGTAAACACAATTACTTTATTGATAGAGCTAAAGCATTGAATTAAAATTTGTGGTGCGGCCGGGAATCGAACCCGCAGACGTCTTAACCGTTAGACTACCACACCACTAACGATTAAGGCGCCTCGTAATAGTCTATGTACGATTTCCCTCCACAACACAAACTTTAATTCAGTTTCTTTGTTCCAAAGATAATTGCCACTACTGCCAAGGCGGACGTCTGCCTAGTAAGCATGGAGGTCCGGGTTCGATTCCCGGCCGCACCACAAATTTTAATTCAATGCTTCAGCTCTATCAATAATGTCTTTGACATATTTGAGACGTAAATCCGTCTCAGGGATTCTTTCATTGTATTTAATTGACAATTACTTTACTTCAAACAGTGAGCGCACACTGTACGCTGTCAGGGCTCCAACCTGATTTACGATAGAATCGTTTACAGGGCCGTCATTATACAGCTGCCCTGGTCCCTTTGACGTCATTGCTGCTTGAAGCCACGGGGGAATAGCCGTGCGCACTAAGGCGCCCTGATGCATTGCTCGCGGTCGGTGCTGTCAAGCCTTCGAGTCCTCCCTAGAGCATATGCCGTTAGCATAAGTTAGTGTAAGTAGTTTGTAAAATACGAGAGCAAGCATCTAGGTACTGGGCCAAGAAGGGCAACCTGGAAAAAGTAGAGGAAATAATAACTGGGGGCAGGGTGGGAGCCAAACTATAAATAAGGAGAACAGGGGAAGAACTTTGGCAGATAGCCTTGGATGGGGAGGAAACAGGACGAAGAACCCATCACTTTCTCCCCAACATACAAGAGAGGTTTCAAATGAAGTATTTTGAGCATAGTAGAGGAATGATGCACTTCCTGACAGGTCATGGCCTGTACCCAACATATCGATGTCGGTTCGGGAAGAGGGCTATACCGGCGTGTGACTGTGGAGCACCGGAATGGACCCCAGAGCAACTGGTGTATTTGTGCCCCACAAATGATAGGGAATGCGCTGATCTACGCCTCCAGCTGTCACAACATGACACATACCAACTAATACGAAGTGAAGACACATCTACATCTACATACGATACTCTGGTAGAGGATTTAGATTCCTTGTGCAAAGGGTTTACTAAGGAGGATCATGTTGTGATAGTGGGTGGTGCGGGAAACTGTATAAATAGGGATCAGGGCTACAGTATTGAGTGTGACCTCGTGAAAATAGCATCTGCAACAAACCATACGAATGTTCGGATGGTGCCTGCCTTCATGCGGTATGATCAGCCTCAGTTGAACAGCTCTGTAAGGAGAGTCCACTTGGAGTTAGATCAGCTGCATAGGGCGGCCACTCTGTCAGACATTGGTTTGGTTTGTTGTACCAGTTGATGCTATTGATAGGTGGGACTTTACTAGGCATGGCCTGCACCTCAATAGGAAAGGGAAGGGAAAACTGGCTGGGTTGATAGGAAAATCTATAAGGGGGGACACTGCAACTCTTGGGAGTACCTCTTTTTTTAGGATAAGTTCAGTGTCCAATGAGAAGCCCATACAGGCAGGTAATAAAGCTGTTAAAATATCACATAATTCTAACAATAGTAAATTAAAAAATAATGTTTGTATTTTTCATCAAAATATTGGGGGTTTAAAGAATAAAGTAGATGAGCTCCTGATTTGTTTAGAAACTATGCCTGTCTGAGCATCACATTGTCACTGATATTAACAACGTAAATATTAGTGGGTATAAACTAGCAGCACATGTAAGTAGAGAGAAGAAGCTGTGGGGAGGAGTTGCCATTTAAGTCAAAAGTTGTCACAGTGTAAAAAATTTAGAAACAAAAAATTTTGTATAGAGCAACATATAGAAGCATGTGCCTGTGAGCTTAAACTGAAGGGTGGTTCTTTTATAATTGTCACAATGTATAGGCCCCCCTCAGGAAACTTTCATTTATTCCTGGAATACTTGGATGCCTTGTTGTGCTATCTGTCAGATAGGGGGAAGCAAATTATTGTGTGTGTTGATTCACTGCAAGAGTGTAATAAGAAGAATGACCTGGAAGTCTTACTTGGTTCTTTCAATTTGACATCTGTTATTGATTTTCCTACTCGGGTAGTAAAGAACAGCAGCACATTGATAGACAATATTTTTTATAGACGTTAAAAAAGGACATGGGTGTGACGGTTTTTCCTCTCTATTTTTGTAGCTTTGACTGCAAAATATTTTAAATGTTTACAAAATGTATGTTATTTATGAATGAATTGCACTCAATTTTCTTTAATAAAGAACATCAATGAGATGGCAGTGTCACCTAAACTAGGATTTAACCCTTCCTTCACCTATATTCAGTTGAATTCTACTTTTTTGTGTGAACTTCAATACTAAATAGTTTTTATGTCATTTTGAATTCTTGTGCTCTGAAGAGGTTTTAATACCAGTTTATATTGTAGTGTGTAAATGTTATTGTGCAATATGATGAAGCAAAAATTTTAGTCTGGACCTACAAGTCCATCCATCAGTTAAATTTTAGCTATGGCTGCATCAGTGTAGTGTGCTAAAATTGGCAATGAAATGTTCACTTTTTATTAATTTACTCGCCGGACAAGGGAACATAAAAGAGCCAGTCAACCATAGAGCAGTAACCACATTATTTATTTCATGGTCAACACTCCCAACACTCCCATGAACCACACACATTGCCGAGGTGGGGTGGCTTGCGTGCCTCAATGATACAGATAGCCGTACCGTAGGTGCAACCACAGCGGAGGGGTATCTGTGGAGAGGCCAGACAAACGTGTGGTTCCTGAAGAGGGGCAGCAGCCTTTTCAGTAGTTACAGGGGCAACAGTCTGGATGATTGACTGAGCTGGCCTTGTAACATCAGCTAATGTGGCTTTGCCACACAGCTACTGCGAACGGCTGAAAGCAAGGGGAAACTACAGCCGTTATTTTTCCCGAGGACATGCAGCTCTACTGTATGAACATATGATGATGGCATCCTCTCGGGTAAAATATTCCGGAGGTAAAATAGTCCCCCATTCGGATCTCCGGGCGGGGACTACTCAGGAGGATGTGATCATCAGGAAAGACAATACTGGCATTCTACGGGTCGGAGCGTGGAATGTTAGATCCCTTAATCAAGTAGGAAAATTAGAAAATTTAAAAAGGGAAATGGATAGGTTGAAGTTAGATATAGTGGAGATTAGTGAAGTTCGGTGGCAGGATGAACAGGATTTCTGGTCAGGTGAGTACAGGATTATAAATACAAAATCAGTTGGGGGTATCACAGGAGTAGGATTGATAATGAATAAGAAAATAGGAATGCGGGTAAACTACTATGACCAGCACAGCGATCGAATTATCATTGTCAAGATAGATACGAAGCCAACACCGACAACAGTAGTACAGGTTTATATGCCAACTAGCTCTGCCGATGATGAGGAGATCGAAGAAATATATGAGGAGCTAAAGGAAATTATTCAGACAATTAAGGGAGAGGAAAACTTAATTGTTATGGGAGACTGGAATTCGGTAGTAGGACAAGGAAGGGAAGGGAAGATAGTGGGTGAATATGGTCTGGGCAAAAGGAATGAAAGAGGAAGCCGCCTGGTAGAATTTTGCACGGAACATAATTTAGTTATAACAAACACCTGGTTTAAGAATCACAAAAGAAGGTTGTATACATGGAAGAGACCAGGAGACACCGGGAGATACCAGATAGATTTTATAATGGTAAGACATAGATTTCGGAACCAGGTTTTGAAGTGTAGAACATACCCAGGGGCAGACATAGACTCTGACCATAACTTGTTGATTATGAACTGTAGGCTGAAACTGAAGAAACTACAGAAAGGTAGGAAAATAAGGAGATGGGACCTAGATAAATTGAAGGAACCCGAAGTTCTTAAGAATTTCAGAGGGAGCTTCAGGCAACAATTGATAGAAACAGAGGAAAATAAAACAGTTGAGGAGGAATGGGTAAAATTGAGAGATGAAATAGTGAAGGCAGCAGAGGACAAAATAGGTAGGAAGGCAAGACCTACAAAGAATCCTTGGATATCACAGGAGATACTAAATTTAATTGATAAAAGGAGAAAGTATAAAAATGCAGTAAATGAAACAGGCAAAATGGAGTACAGACGACTAAGAAATGAGATTGTCAGGAAGTGCAAAATGGCTAAGCAGGAGTGGCTAAAAGGCAAATGCAAGGATGTAGAAGAATGTATAAATAGGGGAAAAATAGATACAGCCTACAGGAAAATAAAAGAAACATTTGGCGATAAGAAAAACAGCTCTATGAATATCAAGGACACTGATGGAAAACCAGTTCTCAGCAAAGAAGGGAAAGCTGAAAGGTGGAAAGAGTATATAGAGAGGCTCTACAAAGGAAATGAACTTCAAGACATTATTGTAGGGACGGAAGATGATGTAGATGATGATGAAATAGGAGATACTATACTGAGAGATGAATTTGACAGAGCACTGAAAGATCTAAGTCGAAACAAGGCCCCTGGAGTAGATGATATCCCGTCAGAGCTACTGAAGTCTCTGGGAGAACCAGCCATGACAAAATTGTCTCACATTGTGTGTAAGATGTATGAGACAGGTGAAGTACCCTCAGACTTTAAGAAAAATGTTATAATCCCCATTCCAAAGAAAGCAGGTGCAGACAGGTGTGAAAACTACAGAACCATCAGTTTAATAAGTCATGGTTGCAAAATATTAACACGGATTATATACAGAAGGATGGAAAAGCTGGTAGAAGCCGACCTCGGGGAAGATCAGTTTGGGTTCAGGAGAAATGTAGGAACACGGGAGGCAATACTCACTTTACGGCTTATCCTAGAAGATAGATTAAGAAAAGGCAAACCAACATTTCTAGCTTTTGTAGATTTGGAGAAGGCTTTTGACAATGTTGATTGGAATAAACTCTTTAAAGTTCTGAAGCAAGCAGGAGTAAAATATAGGGAGCGTAAGGTTATTTACAACTTGTACAAAAACCAGACAGCGGTTGTCAGAGTTGAAGGGCATGAAAGGGATGCAGTGGTTGGAAAGGGAGTAAGACAGGGTTGTAGCCTTTCCCCACTGTTGTACAATTTGTACATTGAGCAAGCTATAAAGGAAAGCAAGGGGAAATTTGGAGAAGGAATTAAAGTTCAGGGTGAAGAATTAAAAACATTGCGTTTTGCCGACGACATAGTAATTCTGTCAGATACAGCAAACGACCTGGAAGAGCAATTGAACGGAATGGACAGTGTGCTGAAAGGTGCATATAAGATGAATATTAACAAGAGCAAAACTAGGGTAATGGAGTGCAGTGTAAGAAAATCAGGTGATGCTGAAGGAATTAGATTAGGTAACGAAACAATAAAGGAGGTAGAGGAGTTTTGTTACTTGGGCAGTAAAATAAAAAATGATGGTCGCAGTACAGATGATATAAAATACAGAATGGCAATGGGTAGAAAGGCGTGAAACATGGACGATAAGCAGTGTGGACAGAAAGAGGATAGAGGCTTTTGAAATGTGGTGCTACAGAAGAATGCTGAAGATTAGGTGGGTGGATCGCGTAACTAATGAGGAGGTACTGAACCGAATTGGGGAGAAAAGAAATTTCTGGCATACCTTGACTAAAAGAAGGGATAGATTGGTAGGACACATTCTTAGACATCAAGGAATTGTGAATTTAGCGTTGCAGGGAAGTGTGTGGGGTAAAAATCGCAGAGGGAGACCAAGAGACGCGTATAGTAAGCAGATTCAAGTGGATGTGGGTTGTCGTTCTTATGAGGAGATGAAAAGGCTTGCTCAGGATAGAGTAGGGTGGAGAGCTGCATCAAACCAGTCTCTGGACTGAAGACCACAACAACAACAACAGACCAAGATAGGTTTAACAACATTAGTGCATGTCCTGTTGAGAATGGTCGTTCCGATCATGGTGCACAGATAGTTACATTATATGATATAGCTCCTTTCAGTAATTTGAATCAGTCCTCCAAAGTTGTTCGTACAATTAATGATTTGACAATTAGAAATTTCACGGAAACTCTTCAGCAGTTAGATTGGGATGAAGTGTACAAGGAACCTGATGCCAATTTAAAATACAACTTATTTCATGATGCTTTTGTAAGGGTATTTGATAACTGTTTCCCCAAGAAATTAGTCAAATTTCATTGTAAGGGACCAAGCAAAAAACCACGGCTCACCAAAGGTATAAAAATATCTTGTAACTGGAAAGGAAACTGTATCTGACAGCAAGAAAGAGTAGTGACCCAGAAATATTCAACTATTATAAAAACTACTGATCTGTATTAAGGAAAGATATTAAAAAATCCAAAAGCATGTGCATAATGTCTGAGATTAGTACATCCAAGAATAAAATTAAAACAATCTGGAATATTATAACAAGGGAGACAGGGCAACCAAGAACACAGGAAGACAGCATTACCGTCAAAGTGAATGAAAAAATTACAAACAAAAAGTCAGAAGTTGAAACACTTTTAATAATTAGTTTTTAAATGTTGTGAAGAATATAGGATCCAAATGTTCATTAGAAGAAGCTAGGCAATTAATGGAACAGGGTGTACCTAGACAGTTTGATACAATGGAAATCCCACCTACCTCTCAATCTAAAATTAGGAAATTAATAAACTCTCTCAAGAGTAAAAGCTCTCATGGCATTGATGGCATATCCAGCAGGGTATTAAAAGCTTGTTCCCAAGAAATATGTAGGATTCTTAGCCACATTTGTAATAGCTCACTGGAGTAGGGTATTTTCCCTGATAGACTTAAATATGCTATTGTCAAACCACTTCATAAAAAAGGTGATACGTTGGATGTCAACAACTACCGCCCAATCTCACTTCTGACCGCTCTATCAAAAATTCTTGAAAAAGTAATGTATTCCAGAGTAGCTTCATATATTAACAAAAATAAAGTTCTACAAAATGTCAGTTTGGTTTCCAGAAAGGCTTTTCAACAGAAAATGGAATACATATTTTCACTAATGAAATATTAAATGCTCTGGATAACCGTAAATTACCCGTTGGGATTTTTTGTGATCTATCAAAGGCCTTGATTGTGTTAACCATGGAATTCTTCTACATAAGCTTAAGTATTGTGGTATGAGTGGGAAAGTGCACAAATGGTTTAAATCATACCTAACTGGAAGAGTTCAGAAAGTTGATATAAGTAATTCACATAATATACAAAAAAACAGCTGAGTCCTCAAACTGGGGAACTATCAAGCATGGGGTGCCACAGGGTTCGGTACTGGGACCTTTGCTGTTCTTAATATATATTAATGATTTGCCTTTCTATATTCATAAAGATGCCAAGCTAGTTCTCTTTGCTGATGATACAAGTATCGCTATCACATCCGAATCACAGGAATTAACTCATGAAATTGTCAATGAAGTATTTCAGAGAATTAGTAGGTGGTTCTCTGTAAATGGACTCTCTTTAAATTTTGAAAAAACACAGTATATTCAGATTCACACAATAAATGGCATCACACCATTAATTAATATTGACTTCAACCAGAAATCTATAGCTAAGGTAGAATATTCAAAATTTTTAGGTTTATGCATTGATGAGGGGTTGAATTGGAAGAAACACATTGAAGACCTGATGAAACGTTTGAGCTCAGCTACTTATGCTATTAGGGTGATGTACAACTCAGTAAACTAGCATACTATGCCTATTTTCATTCTCTGCTAACTTATGGCATCATATTCTGGGGTAATTCATCATTTAGTAAGAAAGTATTCATTGCCCAAAAGCGGGTCATCAGAATAATTGCTGGAGCCAACCCAAGATCATCGTGCAGACATTTATTTAAGGATCTAGGAATCGTCACAGTAGCATCACAATATATATATATATATTCACTTATGAAATTTCTTATTAACAATCCAACTGAAGTCAAATGTAACAGCAGTGTGCATAGCTACAACACTAGGAGAAAGGGTTACATACATATTCAAGGTTAAATTTAGCTCTTTCACAGAAAGGGGTTAATTATTCTGCCACAAAAGTCTTTGGTCACTTACCAAGTAGTATCAAAATTCTGACAGATAGCCAACTAGCATTTAAAAATAAACTAAGAGAATTTCTGAATGGCAATTCCTTCTACACATTAGATGAATTTCTAGATAAAAGTTAGTACATTAGGAAAAAAAAAAATACAAAAAATTAAAAAATATATATAAAATAAAATAAAATATTCAAAAATTGAGTGTCATGTAATATTATGTATTGACACGATTCATTTAAATGACACGTTCCACATCATTACGAAGTGTCGTATTCATGATCTATGGAACAAGTATTAATCTAATCTAATCTCTAATCTAATCAAATCACATTTAAGTGCCTGGCAGAGGGTTCATTGAACCATCTTTATACTATTTATCTCCCATTCCATTCTTGAGTAGCGCACGGGAAGAAAGAACATCTGAATCTCTCCGTTCGAGTTCTGATTTCTCGTATTTTATGCTGATGATTTTTTCTACCTATGTAAGTGGGAGTTAACAATATATTTTCGCATTCGGAGGAGAATGTTGGCGATTGTAGTTTCATAAGTAGCCCACGCCCATCCCAGATCCTGTATCATTTCCGTAACACTGTCTCCCCTGTATAGTGACAATACAAAACGAGCTGCCCTTCTTTGAACTCTTTCGATGTCCTCCGTCAAATCCACCTGATAAGGATCCCACACTAGGCAGCAATACTTCAAAAAAAAGAACGGACAAGCGTAGTGTATGCAGTCTCTTTAGTAGTTCTGTTACACCTTCAATATACTAAACTAACTCACGGAAGTAGTATCTAAAACGATCCAGGATAACTGATGTGATACAGTAAAACACTGGACATGACTTCACATCCAGCCATGTCGCCGGGCACGGAACGGGCGTCTCAGGCTGCAATCCGCCGTGGCCTGGATCTGGGAGAGGGTGTGTCACACTCGGACGGACAATAAGAAGTCCTCGGACTTCCTAGGTTAGACGTAGTTGTAGTTATAGTCTTAGTCTGTAGGTAGTAGATGTAGAATAGAAAACTGGGGAAGGGTCTTGAAAGCAGTGGGTGAGGGGGGCAGCCCAGTGCCAGAGGCACGTCCTTCGGATTTAGTTCGGCGGACACAACAGAAACAAGTAGATTTATAAAAGCTGGCACAACCTGTAACACTGCAGGTTGCAACTGGAAATCTAATAAAGACGTAAGAGAGAGAAAAGCAAATTAACAACTTATTAATATTCGGAAATGGAAACACACCTAAATAGCTAACAAGTAGACATAAGATAGTATAAGATCAACAACATGTTAACAATTGTAAAAATGTAAACAAACTAAAATGTATACTGCAATAGAAATGTATAATAACACAATCTTTTTAGTCATAAGTATTGGATCATTATGTATCATAAAACAATAAAGTTTAAAAAAAAAAGCAGAAACAAATAGTTTGTAAGCCTAAGGACTGATAACTAACGTAGTTAAGTCCCTTAACTTTACAAACATTAGAACTTTTTTTCTGCTTGAAACATCACCATATACATGTTTTGGACGCGTGCTTGACGTCCCCGTTTCAACCTTCCATTGGTCCATTTCCAAGTTGTGCTAAGCTGCAAGTAGCCAGAGCTTAGTCACCTATTTTAAAGTCAATCGCCACTTTTATTACGAAATCGCAGGCACTATTTGTTCTTGTAATAATGGATGTCTCACCGAAAGCAATATGAAGTCAACTTTCAGAGTATGCTCTGCAACCACTGTTTTTCCGGGACAGCATAACCGAAAATATCCATGTTCTCTACGGCATTGTTCAGTAGAACACACTGCCTTCTCGTTTTAAAACTGTCCACGCCTACATGGTGCTTTATATACACCTAGTGTTCTGAGATCAAAATCATCTTTCGTAGGAGATCAAAATCATCTTTCGTAGGTCTCCTCAGCTGTTGTACTATATTACCGTAGGAGTCCTGAAGACCCATTCGATCTTATGAATCGTATAAAGCCTGCTAACTTTTTACGTTACTGAGGCATAAAATGACAAAAACATAAGCTCCTTTTTATAGGAAACACAAGGCACCATCTATCGTGAACTTAATGATGTCTTGGATGCTGTTGATGTGATCTAAGAATTCACCCAGCTTTTCACATGCATATGGCCTGACAGCGAACGTATCGTCGACGAAATGAAACAACTAGGCTTTGCTGGAGCCAAGTCCACGGTGACTTCCTCGAAGTTGGCTTCAATTGGATCCAATGAGCTTCCCGTCGTGGCGGCATCCATCTGGTTAATACACAGAGTGATTCAAAAAGAATACCACAACTCTGCAAATCGAGCATTCTGCAAAAACGAAAAGGATAGGCAAGGTCTCTCTTTGGAAGGATGGAAGCTTGAAGTTTTACGTCCCGTCGACAGCGTGGTCATTAGAGACGGAGCTTACGTCGGATTTTTGGGTAAGGATGGGGGTAGGTAATCGGCCATGCCGTTTGAAAGGAACCATCCCGGAATTTGCCTGGAATGATTTAGGGAAATCATGGAAAACCTAAATCTGGATGGCCGAAGATGTATTTCCACCACATCTTTCTCAATGCGAGTCCAGAGCGTTACCACTGCGCAACCTCGCTCGGTAGGTCTCTCTTTCCCCGATTTAAGAAAGCTCTGCAGTTTCATATGGTCACTCATTTGGTCACAAGGAGCGCTGTTGGTCCATTTCTGTTAGTGCAAAGATGGCAAATGCTCAGTAAAAATCTTTTAGTGTTATCGAGTACGTCAGAAGTGAATAGATGACAGTTGTTCAGCGTGAATTTCGAACAAACCAAGTACGGTGTTCAATCTCCTAATAAGTGTTGTATCAAACGTTTTTGGTCCTTTGGCACTTATCCATGCATGCCTTTTTTAACGAAAGGTACCAAAAGGAATTAATTGGCCGCCAGGCAACTCATGAGAGAGCACTTCATTATTTGCCTCCAAGAAGTCCTTACCTCACCCCATGTGATTTTCTTTATATGGAAGTATGTTCGAGAGGAACTAAAAGAAGGAATAACTGTAGCTAGCAAACTTTTATGTCTGAGACGCTAGAGAGTGTATGGAACGAGTTCGAGTATCGTGTTGATGTCATTTGTGTGACTGGAACATCTGTAAACTCTATCAATAAAATTCTTCTGGGTATGAAACCGCGTCGTCATTTTATAAATTCCACCGACGTTTCGGCAGCTGTTGCAGGCGGCCTTCATCAGGGTCTGTGTCTGACTGCTGAATATACGATATCTTCGGATTTATATAGCTGCGGATGAGGGAAAGGAAGGGGGGGCGTTGGTTTGCCTTTATTGGTGGTTATATTATTTCACGCCATTGGTGGAAATCGGCAATGATGATTGGTGTTTTAGAGGCTAGTTTTCCATGTGATTGGGGGTTACATTCTTCCCCCTTATTGGTCAAAATGGACGTTTCCGATTGGCTTTTGTATTAGAAGTTGCTATTGGCGGAATGGACCTGAGAGAACGGACGGCGGTTGTGCCGTGCCGCTGTTGACTTGTCGCCTGGCGCAGACGGCGGCGGGCCGGTGCTCTGCGTGTTCGCTGCCGCTGTGGTCTCCGGGGCAGTCTGCGCGAGTCCTTCCGCGCGCGGTGCCGTCACGTAGCGTTGCGACTGCTGGCAGCCAAGACGCCGGCAGCCTGTAGCCATCCTCCCTGTTCATATTGGCGGGACGCTTCGCTATTTCTATAGCCTCTCTAATTTTCCTCCTCGCTGAGAATGGTTGTTTCGCCAGCACGCGGGCCTCGCTGAAATATAACTGTTTTTCGCACTGATTATAAATCCGAAGATATCGTATATTCAGCAGTCAGACACAGACCCTGATGAAGGCCGCCTGCAACAGCGGCCGAAACGTCGGTGGAATTTATAAAATGACGACGCGGTTTCATACCCAGAAGAATTTTATTGATAGTGACAACAACCGCGGAAGCCTACGTTTGCATCTGTAAACTCGTTTGCTACTTAAAAACTTTAAGTACTCTTGATTAGTTACGCAAAGTCCAAAATACATCTTTAATTAAATACGAATTTTTAAAGTTATGAAATCAAGCATTATTATACACCAAAAAAAAAAAATAAATAAATAAATAAATAAATAAACAAGAAAAAACTGAGGTTGTGGAGCATTCTATGGGAAACATCGTATTGCATATGAGGATACGTCCATTGTTGTAAGAACAGAGTATCTAGGACTGCATAATAAAGGAGATGATCGGGATTAAAATAGGTGACAAAACTCGTTAATAAAGACAGCGGCTTGCAGCTAAGCACAGCTTGGGAGCCAGCCATCAGAAGGTTGAAGCGGATACGGCAAGCACGTGTCATCCTCCGCCAGAAGGCGTCACCGGATGCGACATGGAGGAGGACGTGGTCATCGTCCCGTACTCCCGCTCTTCTATCAGTTTTCCAGTGCGGAGCCGCTACTTTTCAATCAAGTAGCTCCTTAATTGGCCTCCCAAGGGCTGAGAGCACCCCACTTGCTAACAGCGCTCGGCTAAGCTAAGGGACCAAACTGCTGAGGGTATCAGTTGCTGGCCTACAAACTAATTAACTCTTTCATACACAGTGATAAAAGACAAATTTAGACCTTGTTCCACAAGACCTATATTTGTTGAAGAGTTTTATTAATAAAAATTTAAGAAATGTTATAGAATTGCATTGTAATGAGAATGTTAATACTCATTATAATATTTTTCAGAAACATTTTTCTAAAACAGTGGTGGTACATAGGTGTACCACCACCCTGGGTCGTCGTCTCTAAATCTGCTTCTTCATCTGACGAATACTGACCTGGAGAGTATTTCAGCATACAACATTGCCATAAACTCATCATCCTTTATTATTTCACTGAAGTGTTTCATTATAAACTGAAATGGAAGGTTACGTCTCGAATTATGGGGAAGACCTTTGATGCATAATGGTACAAATTTTGAAGTCTGAGTCACTCATGAATTATTCATTTCCTATAGAAGAAATCCAAGAACCGTGAAATTTATAGTGATTCCAAACGTACAGACAGTATTATCTTACTTAGATGAATCAACAATATATCACGTAAATACGGGCGAAATACGCATTGGACCACAGAGGGCATAAAAAAAAGAGTAATTACAGCAACTCCCTAAACCCCGTGGGAAATAACTGTCGCTGCAGATGAGCAATACTACTTCTGACACCATTGGTAGTTTTAGGAACCACCACCTTACATACAAACTACACCTACATCTACATGGGATACTCTGCAAATCACATTTAAGTGCCTGGCAGAGGGTTCATCGAACCACCATTATACTATTTATACCCCATTCCATTCTCGAATAGCGCGCGGGATGAAAGAACACCTGAATCTCTCCGTTCCAGCTCTGATTTCTCGTATTTTATTCTGATGATCATTTCTACCTATGTAAGTGGGAGTCAGAAATATATTTTCGCATTCGGAGGAGAATATTGGCGATTGGAGTTTCGCAAGTCGCCCACGCCGCAGCGATAAGCGCCGTTGTTGTAATGATTCCCATCCCAGATCCTGTATCATTTCCGTAACGCTGTCTCCCCTGTATCGTGACAATACGAAACGAGCTGCCCTTGTTTGGACTCTTTCGATGTCCTCCGTTAAGCCCACCTGATAAGGACCCCACACTGGGCTGCAATACTCCAAAAATGGACGGACAAGCGTAGTGTATGCAGTTTCTTTTGTAGTTCTGTTGCATGTTTTAAAGGTTCTGCCAATAAAACGCAGTCTCTGGTTCGCCTTTCCCACGATATATTTCTACGTGTTCTTTCCAATTTAAGTCTGAAGTAATAGTAATTCCTAGGTATTTTGTGGAGTTTACAGCCTTCACTTTTGATTGATTTATCTTGTAAACAAAGTTTAACGGATTTCTTTTCGTACTCATGTGGACGACTTCACACTTCTCATTATTTAGAGTCAATTGCCAATTTTTACACCATACTGATATCTTATTCAGATCGTTCTGCAGTTGGTTTTTGATCTTCAGATGGGTGGTTCAGGAAATAAACCTTCATTCTGGGTGAGTCAGAGCTTCATAATTATGTGATACGTTTTTTGTACCAACATGCATTTATGTGACGCAGAATGGTGGTACACAAAGCGTACCACAAATCCTGAAAGAGTTAAACAAACCTACGTTAATGACAAAGCAGACACACACACACACACACACACACACACACACACACACACACACACACACACACACGCACGAGGGAGGACCCGAACCTCCGGTGGGAGTGGCCGCGCAATCCGCGATAAGGCGAGGCGAACACGCGAGACGTTAGTGAATTATTTTAACCGGTGTCTGGATGGACAGAATTATACCTGGGGGCGGGAGGCGGGTCGCCGTCGACGGTGTCGAGGTGTATCTTGTTCTCGAGCAGGTCCCGCAGGTACTGGAAGTCTGCGTAGTCCCCGCCCGCAGCCAGCACCGCGTGGTCCGTCAGCTGCACGATGCGCGGCAGTTTGCGGTACTTGGCCAGGCTGCCGTACGAGCCCAGCGTGTCCGTAGCTACGCACACCCCGTCCTCGAACTTCAAGCCCACCACGCTCGATGACGTCACGCCAACGCTCATCCTGCACACAACACATAAGTACACTGTTCTTTAAAGAATCTTTGTATGTTCATCTCTAACGTTGAGAGACGCTGGATGTACTTTTAACTAAAATGGAACACCTCCAGCCGTCAAATGATGGAATTTTATTGCTACTAGTTTCGACACTTCACTAGCGTAAAAATGGATTTATTGTGTTTTGTAGTCACAATAGGGCCGCGCGGCCGAGGGGACTGCGGCGCGCCAGTCGCGGTCTGCACGGCCTCTACGGTCGGGGGTTCGAATCCCCCCTCGGGCATGGATATTTGTGCCGTCCTTAGTGATAGCTAGATCGTAAGTAGCTTTGTAAGTTTAGGGGCTGATGACCCCGTAGTTAAGTCCCATAAGCTACACAACCATTTGAACTAATTTAGTGCTGTCCATAGCAGCTAAAATGCAAAAAACTGCGAAAGCTGTCAAACGACGAAGTTTTCTGCTGATGCCTGAAGCGTTAGGGCAGTTCGGTAGCGCCGTCCGCGGTGGCCGAGGAGACTGGGCGCTCCAGTCACGGTCTGCACGGCCACTACGGTCGGGGGTTCGAATCCCCCCTCGGGCATGGATATTTGTGCCGTCTTTAGTGTAAGGTAGTTCATAAGTAGTTTGTAAGTAGTTTGTAGTTTAAATTTACAAACTACTTATGAACTACCTTATGACACAAATATCCATGCCCGAGGGGGATTCTAACCCCCGACCGTAGTGGCTGTGCAGACTGTGACAGACGCGCCGCAGAATGCTCGGCCACCGCGGCCGCCTTTTTTTTTTCCTAGGCGAAATACACTTTTTCCGTTAAAAAAAAAAAAAAAAAAAAAAAAAAAAAAAAAAAAAAAAAAAAAAACTTCGTCTTGTTTGTCTTGCAGTAGTAAAAATCAATAACATTTAAGAGGTAAATATTTTAAACACCGGAATAAAACTTCCTGGGGTACAAGGAGAAATGAAATTACGGTGTCGGCATAACAACTGATGGGAAGTAAGAACGGCCATCACAAGTCAGGTGCAATTCTAGTTTATAAATACAGCTCGTAAACCTATATGCTGCAAACTTTCTTTCTAGAAGACGCAGTATTAATGAGAAGGTCTTTTAATATTCACAACTTTTTGTAAAATACTACGCCGTTTTGTACGAATATGTTACGATTTTCGCAATTACACTGTTACTTTTTAAAAATATTTTGCTGTTTCCTTCGAATCTGTCACGATGATCGAGTATGTTGTTAGGCAGGAACCTAATAACAAAGCGAAAGGACATTTACACTTATCTTTAATGAAGGTCCATCACCATTTTACATAATAATTTTTAAGCTAAAGGAAAATACTAAAACATACGACCGGTGCTTTTTTCAGGAGAATGTTAAAATAAGAAGACAGGACAGATGGGGACTGAAATCACTCTCGCCGGCCGCGGTGACCGAGGAGACTGAGGCGCTCCAGTCACGGTCAGCACGGCCACTACGGTCGGGAGTTCGAATCCCCCCTCGGGCATGGATATTTGTGCCGTCCTTAGTATAAGGTAGTTGATAAGTAGTTTGTCAGTTTAGGGGCTGATGACCCCGTAGTTAAGACCCATAAGCTTAACAAACATTTGAATTTGAAATAACTCCACTCCATCCTTCCGTGGCGCTGGCATAGCAACCGTAATGAATATTTTGGTTGGTCAAATGCGTTGTTTTCCTTATTCATACATGACGCGTTTCGCCTCTTCTAGGCAGTTGTGGTCAGAGAGCGGCTCCTCCGTAAAACATCTGAAGGTGCCTAGAAGAGCCGAAACGCGTCATGTGTGAATAAGGAAAACATCGTATTTGTGCAACCAAGATTGCTTTTTACCAAAAGGACAGATGGAGACTGAGTAATTTATATATACAATTTGAAATATACAGTATGTAGGTTCATGGTTGGGTTTCGGCTGTGCTGTTCAATTATAAATGTTTAAACCAATAATCTGATATTATGAGGATAAAAAGTAAGATTATTGGAAAGAAGGATAGTAGGAGACAGTATTGGAAGTGGTACGTATTTTAATTGGCTAGCCAGGTCTGGAGGCCTCGTTAAAACATCGAGACCTTAAGCCCTGGTTCGTAATTTGAAGTAAGAGCTACTAGTTAACCAAATCTTGTCCATGTACTACGCATACAATTTGGTTACAGTAACAGTCTTTGATTTTTGAAGGAATCTATTAGTCTCAGATCTAGATCAGCCTGATCACTGATCACTGTAGTTTTTCGTTACTGGTATCAGCACCGGGTCCTCAACGCTGTACGTGTCGTCAAGGTCGCTACGACTCAGTGGGAGTCACAGACAAGTGAATAAATGTGCACAAGGCATCAGTGTGGACAAGATGACAGAACAGTTTTTCTTCGCTTTATTCGTTTAAACTCATGTTTGTTCTATTGTCTTTACATGTCATGGTGAAGTAAAAACGTTCATGCTCTCATGAATAGTTATTCATAGATACTATACGACCACGCTTGCACCATCCATAGTGCAGCCACATAAGAGCTATCAAGAGGTGAACATGAAATGAAAATATTACGCGGCGGTATGCCGCAAACGATTTGCATGGACGGGGTTAAACCACATAAATGCTTTGGTACAATGATGATACAGTGGAAGCACAGCCAAAACAGAGACTTTACGAAATCGAAATATTGAAACATTGAAAATTTGTGCTGGATCGCGATTCGAACCCGGATTGCTTGCGCCAGCGGTCGCCTTAAGCAATTAGGCTATCCCGGCATGCTTCCCTTCCAACCCAATTTCTCAACTTCTTGCTCTCTGCCCATTGATCCCTCTTGCTAGCATCCTATACTGGATTCCCGCAAGGGATCGAGCGTTTGAATACGTCCGCATTGAAATAGTCTTTTCCTTTTGTGGGCATATTTACTATTACTGGTATGGTGACTGTTCTAGTCGGACATGTCCGAAAGAACAGACGCCATTAGTAGACAGTAAAGAAGAACAGACACCATATCAGTAATTGTAAGTATGCCCATAAACACAGCAAATGAATAAGAATAAAAACCGTCTAGACCGCTAAAATTATATTTATTGATTACGACGTTTCGATATCTGCCATTATCAGATCTGTAAGATGAAAGGAACAAGTATTCGTTGTACAATCGAGTTATACAAAACGTTTTAAATACAAAAATATAAAACGTTTTTACAAGGATACAATTATACACTCACCTTAAAACCAAACGGTATAATATTAAATGAAAAAGTTTACGGCAATGTTCTAGCGCCACCTGTCAGATGAAAGATTTTTATATATGCGTAATTTTTATTCAAGAGTGCATTTGACGTACCTACTTGGTAGATATATTATTAATAACTCTGAAATTTACTGTGCAAGTTCAGAGGTTTTTAGGTGAGTGTACAATCGTATCCTTGTAAAAACATTTTATATATTAGTATTTAAAACTTTCGGTATAACTCGATTGTACAACGAACAGTTGTTCCTTTCATCCTACAGATCTGATGACGGCAGATGACGAAATGTCGTAATCAATAAATATAATTTAAGCCACCTACACTATTTTATCCTTATTGAAAAATGAACATCGCAGACTCGTTCAAGAACTGTGCGTACTAAGGCTCCATGCTGAGGTTAGCGCGGCCGTTCGTCGCAGTAGGTTGGAGTCCTCCCTTGGGCATGGGCGTGTGTGTGTGTGTGTGTGTGTGTGTGTGTGTGTGTTGTCCTTAGAATAAGTTATTTTAAGTAGTTTGTAAGTTCAAAAAAATGTTCAAATGTTTGTTAAGCTTATGGGACTTAACTACGGGGTCATCAGTCCCTAAACTTACAAACTACTTATGAACTACTTACGAACTAAGACGGCACAAATATCCATGCCCAAGGGGGGATTCGAACCCCCGACCGTAGTGGCCGTGCTGACCGTGACTGGAGCGCCTCAGTCACCTCGGCCACCGCGGCCGGCAGTTTGTAAGTTTAGGGACCGATGACTACTGCAGTTAAGTCCCATAACTTGAAAAACATTTGAATATTTTTTGAACTTTTGGAAACAGAAGTTTTGGGGAAATGTTTGTGGGGGAAAAAATTTCGCTATTGGAGAATTAATTTATCTGCTTCGTATTACTATTAATTTGCTCTGCTATTTCAGTACCAGCAGCACATGCTTCATATTATGGATTCTCAACACAAATATGGCACACTGTCAACTTTGCTACGCTACTAGGCAACTGCAGCTCACGCTATTATCAGAAGCCAATTATTTCTATCTTCTGTTTTTGACATACGCATGAAAAACAACTGCTAATTGTAATCGCACGTTTAAGGCCACTAATGTTGAATGTTGCAAGGTACTATGTATACAACATAGTTACCTACTGAACTATTTGTCTGTTTTAGTGGCTTCAGAACAAAAAAAAAAAAAAAAAAAAAAAAAAAAAAAAAAAAAAAAAAATAAATAAATAAATAAATAAATAAAATAATAGAGAGAAAGTGTAAGAATGGCCAAATTTCAAATTAAGAGCTTACGCAATCTACATCTACGTGGGATACTTTGCGAAATACATTTAAGTGCCAGGCAGAGGCTTCATCGAACACCTTTACACTATTCATCTACCATGCCATTCTCGAATATCGCGCGGGAAGAAAGAACATCTGAATCTCTCCGTTCGAGCTCTGATTTCTCGTGTTTTATCATTGTTACCTATGTAGGTGGGAATCAACAATATATTTTTGCATTCGTAGGAGAATGTTGGCAATTGGAGTTTCGTTAAGTACACCACGCCGCAGCGACAAACGCCGTTCTTGTAATGATTCCCATCCCAGACCCTGTATCATTTCCGTAACGCTGTCTCCCCTGTATCGTGACAATACAAAACGTGCAGCCTTTCTTTGAATTCTTTCGACGGCTTCCGTCAAACCCACTTGATAAGGATACCGCACTGGGCAGCAAAACTCCAAATGAGGATTGACAAGCGTAATGTATGCAGTCTCTTTAGTAGTTCTGTTGCATCCTTTTTAAGTGTTCTGCCAATAAAACGCAGTCTGGTTCGTATTTTCTACGACATTATCTACGTGTTCTTTCCAGTTTAAACCTGATGACCAACAACTATACAAACTTCCCATTCAGTTTCAAAGAAGAGATTGGTGGTATTAACGAAATTTATATATTGTATTTACAACTTGTACAAAAACCAGACAGCAGTTATAAGAGTTGAAGGGCATGAATGGGATGCTGTGGTTGGAAAGGGAGTAAGACAGGGTTGTAGTCTTTCTCCATTTTTATTCAATTTGTACATTGAGCAAGCTATAAAGGAAAGCAAGGGGAAATGTGGAGAAGGAATTAAAGTTCAGGGTGAAGAATTAAAAACGTTGCGTTTTGCCGACGACATAGTAATTCTGTCAGATACAGCAAACGACCTGGAAGAGCAATTGAATGGAATGGACAGTGTGCTGAAAGGTGCATATAAGATGAACATTAACAAGAGCAAAACTAGGGTAATGGAGTGCAGTGTAAGAAAATCAGGTGATGCTGAAGGAATTAGATTGGGAAACGAAGCAATAAAGGAGGTAGATGAGTTCTGTTACTTGGGCAGTAAAATAACAAATGATGGTCGCAGTATAGAGGATATAAAATGCAGAATGGCAATGGGTAGAAAAGCGTTCTTGAAAAAGAGAAATTTGTTAACATCGAATATTGATTTAAGCCTAAGGAAGTCCTTTCTGAGGGCATTTGTATGGAGTGTTGCCTTGTATGGGAGTGAGACATGGACGAAAAACAGTGCGGACAGGAAGAGGATTGAGGCTTTTGAAATATGGTGCTACAGAAGAATGCTGAAGATTAGGTGGGTGGATCGCGTAATTAATGAGGAGGTACTGAACAGAATTGGCGAGAAAAGAAATTTCTGGCATACCTTGACTAAAAGAAGGGATAGATTGGTAGACATCAAGGAATTGTGAATTTAGCGTTGGAGGGAAGTGTGTGGGGTAAAAATCGCAGAGGAAGACCAAGAGATGGATACAGTAAGCAGATTCAGACAGATGTAGGTTGCCGTTCTTATGTGGAAATGAAGAGGCTTGCTCAAGATAGGGTTTTGTGGAGAGGTGCATCAAACCAGTCTCCGGACTGAAGACCACAACAACAACATTGTTATATACTTACATATATTTACATACCACTGCCAAAATTTTACATTTGAATTTACTAAACCATGTAATGGTAAATAATAGAATAATTAAAAAAAGACGAAGAAAGCAAATGTGGTGTCTCTATGGTATGTTTTTGTAACTGAATTTTTCTGATCGGGCTGTAAATTGTATTTCCAAATTAAATTTCCGTGTTTTAATTTTAAAGCCACCGGGTGGTGGCAGGCTGGCAGCAGTTTCAATGCTGCTCTTCAGCCAATAGTACAAAATGAAGTTTGACATGAAAATTTAAACATTCAAGAAGAGAAATAATGCAGAATTTAAAACATTTTACAAGGCGGTAAAATTGGAGAAGTGACAATAACACAGAGAGCAGTAAAACACACATTCAGAATTTAAAATGGCGAGGTGGTTAAAATACACATATATGTAGGCTTTAACGCTCTTGGAGATGAAAACACACTCATTAGAGGACAGTAGTCGATGACAAGAGCACACGTTTAAAAGCACATGGCAACGCAATATTCTGCCTGCTCGGCGGTTATTGACCTTTCCAAATTTTAAGCACTGAAGACTGATCACTACAATCGGGCCGAAATACGATGATCCCTGGCTCCGCCTACTGGGCTGGGTAACCTCCCCGAACGCGGAAACTAAATGCAACCATGTTGCCAAGTAGTTCGCTGCCGGCCAGTATAGCTACCGGTCGTTGTCTGACAGAACTGGCAAAAGTGCACGTAACCGAACGCGCGCATGTGCAGAGCGAAGCTTGCGTTTGACTTACTCCAATTATCTGCTGCCGCAGCTGGTGCTCAAAGCCGATTGGCGCAAGCACCAAGGATCATCCTATTTCGGCTCGACTATAGCACTGACATAACGACACTGACGGCGCACTGATAAAATCTGATGGCACTGGCACAGATTCCCCGCAGGGGATAAGGAGGGATGGGAAGACGAGAGGGGGATGACGGGAGGTGGGGAGGGGGGCGTGGGAGAGGAAGGCACAAGGACTCCCGGGGACGTTGGGAGAGGGGGAAAGCCAAGCAGGGAGTGGGACGGGAGGGGGAAGGATATGGGGCGTACAATTACGGGGAAGGGCTAAGGTACTAAGGTTGATAGGATGGGTAAAAGGCGAGACGGAGGGCGTCATCCGGGAGGGGGAAGTGAGGAAGTATGGAGAGTGTGAAGGTGAAGGGAGGGAGGGATAACAAGGTAACGACGCGGCAGAGGCCCGGGATGCGACAAAAGGCGGGAGACATGCGGGTTTTGGGAGTCAAGTTTGCGGGAGACATAAAATTTCAGTTTATGTACTATAAGTTTGTGATTTGTGCGGTAATTTTAAGGCCCTGAATATATAATTCCATCTCTTAAAAGTGCCCAAGCTGACGGGAAAATAATAGTTAGACGAAATTGTTAAGTCATTTGGTGGAATTTTTAGTCTGCCATGGCAAAATTTAGGAAAGTGAATCTGGATCCACTGTTCAAGCTGATGTATCGGCGTTTATTGGCGCCACTGTCGTCCGTCGCACTATCCGGCAGCCGCCATGCGATCCATTGACACCTACGGGTTCCTGCAGCGGCCGCAAGAGGCAACGTCACCTACATACAGGGGCTGTGCGCTGCCTGTCAAGAGTAGTCATAACATAAGTAAACTATTTGCCTTATGTAGCGTTGTGCTGAGTTTGGGAGTACTTACATGTTGCACACTGAGTATCAGAATGTTATTAATATTATTTACGTGACTCACAGACAAATTTGTTTTGGTATAAAATACGAGGCGCGTCCAGAAAGTAAGTTACGTTTGGTAATAAAAGAAATTGTACACAGATACAGAAGAAATTTTTATTGCACAAAATTCTACAACTCTTAAACTACTTTTCCACATAACTGCCGAAATTTTGTAGGCACTTGTCATAGCGTGCCACAAGTTTTTGCATGCATCCTTCACAGAGGGTTGCCGCCTGTGTGTTCAACCACGTGGTAACAGCTCTTTATCATCGTCGAAGTGCTGACCACCAAGGACAGATTTTAGGTCTAAGAAGAGATGACAGTCGCTAGGTGAGAGGTCTGAGCTGTATGGAGGATGATCAAACAGGTCCCATTAAAATTTTCGTAAGAATTGTTTGGTCACATTCGGTGTGTGAGGTCAGGCATTATCGTGGAAAAAAAAATCTTATGACAGTAATCCTCTACTTACACCTAAAATCTGTCCTTGGTGGACAACACTTCAACGATGATGACGAGCTGAAAGAACATGTCACTACATGGTTGAATATACAGGCGGCAACATTCTATGAAAAAGGCACACAAAACCTTGTGCCATGCTATGACAATTGCCTACAAAATTTCGGAAGCTATGTAGATAAAAATGTTTAAATGTTTATTAAGCTTATGGGACTTAACTACGGGGTCATCAGTCCCTAAACCTACAAACTACTTATGAACTACTTACAACTAAGGACAGCACAAATATCCATGCCCGAGAGGGGATTCGAACCCCCGACCGTAGTGGCCGTGCAGACCATGACTGAAGCGCCTCAGTCCCCTCGGCCACCGCGGCCGGCAGCTATGTAGAAAAGTAGTTTAACAGTTGTAGATTTTTGTACAATCAATATATATATATATATATTTTGTATCTGTACCCGTTCGTTTTATATAACCAAACGGAACTTACTTTCTGGACGCGCCTCGTATTTATGATCTATTAGTAAAGTATCTTACCGATACTGGAATCGGAAGATTCACATTAGGCATTTCGTCTCATACCAGCAAAAACCTGCACGTAGAATCACATAGATAACACGAAAAACATCCTGAAACACAGTGTGCAACGTGTACGTATTCCCTCACTCAGCACAACGCTACATAAGACATAGTTTGCTTGTGTTATGACTACTCTTGGCAGGCAGCCCACAGGCCTTGTATCTGGGTGGCGTTGCAAGACGTCGCGAAGCGCCGATCGCGTGGCCGCAGCATATACGGCGCGCACTGCAGCGGGCAGTTCGGTGTGTCTTACAAACGGTGGAGCTGCACCTAGTAGTTGGACCGCATTGGGAACAGAAGTATGGTGAACAGTGTGTTGGGACGGACAGCAAACTTCGACAAGACCTTCTTTCATGCTTCATGCATAAACAATAATTGTCATTTGTATTAGTTATGTGATAGAGTTAACCTAAGCTGTAATAAAATCTTTATGAAAATATAAAAGAACATATTTACAGAAAAAAACACACACAGTGTCAAAACGGCCGGGCGGACGTAAAACATGGTCCTCGTTCAGCACGCCCTCAACGTCGGAGGACAATGCTCGTGTCAGGAACGTCAACGAAATTGTGCATGACAATCAAAGACTAACTCTACATCTACATCCATACTCCGCAAGCCACCTGACGGTGTGTGGCGGAGGGTACCTTGAGTACCACTATCGGTTCTCCCTCCCAGTCCAGTCTCGTATTATTCGCGGGAAGAAAGATTGTCGGTATGCCTCTGTGTGGGCTCTAATCTCTCTGATTTTAACCTCATGATCTCTCCGCGAGATATGCGTAGAAGGAAGCGAAAAACTACTAGACTCCTCGGTAAAGGTATGTACTCGAAACTTCGACAAAAGCCCGTACCGACCTACAGCGAGTCTCTAGCAGAGTCTTCCACTGGAGTTTATCGATCATCTCCGTAACGCTTTCACGATTACTAAATGATCCTGTAACGAAGCGCGCTGCTCTCCGATGGATCTTCTCTACCTCCTCTATTAAACCCACCTGTTACAGATCCAACAGCGGTGAGCAGTATTCAAGCAGTGAAGGAACAAGTGTACTGTAACCTACTTCCTTTGTTTTCTGACTGCATTTCCTTAAGATTCTTCCAATGAATTTAAGTCTGGCATCTGCTTTACCGACGATAAATTTTATGTGGTCGTTCCATTTTAAATTATTCCTAATGCATACTCCCATTTAATTTATGGAATCCACTGCTTCCAGTTTCTGACCTGCTATAATGTAGCTAAATGATGAAGGATCTTCCTTTCTGTGTATTCGCAGCACATTAACTTGTCTACATTGAGATTCGATTGCCATTCCCTGCACCACGCGTCAATTCGACGCTGATGCTCCTGTATTTCAACATAAATTTCCATTGTTACAACCTCTCTATATACTACAGCATCATCCGCAAAAAGCCTCAGTGAACTTCCGTTGTCCGCAAGGTCATATATTGTGAATAGCAACGGTCCCATGACACTCCCATGTGGCACACCTGGCATCACTCTTACTTTGGAAGATTCCTCTCCATGACATGCTGCGTTCTGCTATCTGAGTGAACTCTTCAATTCAATCACGCAATTGGTTTGATAGACCATATGCTTTTACTTTGTTCATTAAATGACTGTGGGGAACGGAATTAAACACCTTGCAGAAGTCAACAAACACGGCATCTACCTGAGAACCAGTGTCTATGGCCCTCTGAGTCGCGTGGTCGAATAGCGCGAGCTGGGTCTCACACGATCGTCTTTTTCGAAAACCATGCTGATTCCTACACAGAAGAATTCTAGTCTCTAGAAAAGTCATTATACTCGAACATAATACGTGTTCCAAAATTCTACAACTGACCGACGTTAGAGATATAGGCCTATAGTTCTGCACATCTGTTCGAGGTCCCTTCCTGAAGACGGGGATGACCTGCGTCATTTTACAATCTTTTGTAACGCTACGCTCTTCTAGAGACCTACGTTACACTACTGCAAGAAGGGGGCAAGGTCCTTCGCGTACTCTGTGGAAAATCGAACTGGTATCCTATCAGGTCCTGCGGCCTTTCCTCTTTTGAGCGATTTTAATTGTTTTTCTAACCCTCTGTTATTTATTTCGATATCTCACATCTGTGCGACAATCTAGAGAAGGAACTACAGTGTAGTTTTCCTCTGTATATCGGCTTTGGAAAGAGACATTTAGTATTTCAGCATTTATAGTGTCATCCTTTGTTTCAGTACCATTTTCGTCACAGTGTCTGGACATTCTGCTTTGATCGACCAAAATTTCTTAGTATTTTCAGCCATGTCAGCACATAGAACTTTACTTTCGAATTCGCTGAACGCCTCTCGCATAGCTCTCCTCGCGCTACATTTCGCTTCGAGTAATTTTTCTTTGTCTGCAAGGCTTTGGCTATGTTTATGTTTGCAGTGAAGTTCCCTTTCCTTCCGTAGCAGTTTTCTAACTCGGTTGTTGTACAACGGTGGCTCCTTTCCATCTCTTACGATCTTGCTTGACACATACTCATCTAATGCATTTTGTACGAGGGCTTTGGACTTTGTCCACTGTTCCTCAACACTATTTGTACTTGTGATAAAACTTCTGTGTCGAGCCGTCAAGTACTAACAAATCTGCATTTTATCACTTTTGGCGAACACAAAAATCTTCCTACATTCTTAATACTTCTATTTACGGCTGAAATCATCGGTGCTATAACCGCTTTATGATCGCTGATTCCCTGTTCTGCATTAACGATTTCGAAAAGCTCGGGTCTGTTTGTCACTAGAAGGTCTAATATGTTATCGCCACGAGTGGGTTCTCTGTTTAACTGCTCAAGATAGTTTTCACATTATGCACTCAAAACAATTTTATTGGATTCTTTGTCCCCGCCACCCGTTATAAACGTTTGAATCTCCCAGTCTATATCCGGTAAATTAAAATCTCCTCCCAAAACTACAACATGATCGTGAAATCTACTCGAAATATTATCCTTCAAGTGTTCTGCCACAACAGCTGCTGAGCCAGGCCTATAGAAACATCGAAATATGTTCGAGCCTACTATAACCGTAACGGTCACCCAAATTATTTCACATTTCATGTCTCCGTCAATTTCCTTCGATATAATTGCACTTTTGACCTCTATAAACACGGCTCTCCCTTCAGTGTCCAGCTTGTCTCTGCGATATACTTTCCAATATGCGTTTATAATTTCATTACTGTTTACATCTGGATTCAGCCAACTTTCCGTCTCTAGTACTAATGAAAGTAGTTCTGGCATCTTTCTATAGATGCTCCTGCAGTTAACTAATACTACATTGAACTTTTCATTTCCTGTTGTGTTCTGCCTACTGCTACCTTGTCGTGGCTGAGGAGGCGTTTTGTCGGGCCTAGGGAGGAAATTCTCTAACCTAAAAAAAAGAAAACCACGAGCACCCTACACGTATTCCTCTACCGTTGTAGCCGCTTTCTGCACGAGGTGCACGCCTGACCTTTTCGGGGGGACCCTACATTTCTCCACCCGATACCGGAGCTCCAGAAATTTGCACCCCAGATCTCCGCAGAATCGTCTGAGCCTTTGGTTTAAGCCTTCCACTCGGCTCCAAACCAGAGCACCGCGGTCGGTTCTGGGAACAACAAATAGTTAGCTCAGATTCAATCCCGCGAGCGAGGCTTTCAGCCTTCAAGCCGCCAGCCGCCTGTATGAACTGAGAATGACCTTTGAACCCAGATGGCAGGAGTCGTTGGTGCTGACATGAGCAACAATTTGCAGTCGGGTGCACCCAGTGCTCTATATCGCCGGAAGGGCCTCCTCCACATCTCGGATGAGACCCCCGGCAAGCAAACAGAGTGCACACTGGCCTTCTTCCCCTACCTTTTCGCTATTTCCCTAAGGTGCTCCATCACCCGCCTAACATTGGAGCTCCCAATCACTAATAAACCCTTCCCCCGCGTGCCTGCTTGGACCCTGCTGAAGGAGCGGCCACATGTCCACTCACAGGCAGAACGGGCGATGCCACACGGCCAGCCTCCACATTGACCTTCCGCCCCGAGCGATGCGATCGCCGTTAAACCCGCCACACCCCTTGCGGAGAGGGTGGCTCAACCGCATCCGGTACATGCGAAAATGTCCCGACAGCAGGGACAGTGGGTGAACATGTAACACCTGAGGTGTCCCATGCGACGCATCAGCCTCCCCACTACCGCAACACTCCGAGGCAGCACAGCTCGTCCTCCGAGAGATTGCAGAAGAATGTGCGATTTCAGTTGCATCATGCCGTAATATCCTGACACAGCATCTTTGAATTCGTGATATTGTCGCCACGTTCGTCACACGCCTCACGTATCAAGATCAGAAAGACCATTGCCGCGCAATCTGAAGAGTTTCTCCAGCTTTTGCAACCAGACTAAAAGTGATGGTTCTGTAATTTTCAGACCTGCCTGCTCCGTCTTTCTTTGGAATTGGAATAATTACGTTTTTCTTGAAGTCCGAGGGTATTTCACTTTGCACACCAATGGGAAAAGTTTTGTAGTAATTGGCTCTCCCAAAGACTTAACTAGCTCTGACGATATATCGTCTACTCCAGTGGCCTTGTTCCGACTTAGGTCTTTCCTATTTCCTCTTCCCTTCCTGCAATATTGTCTTGAAGTTTATTCCCTTTGTAGAGTTCCTCCATATATACTATCCGCTTTGCAGCTTTTCCTTCTTTGTTCAGAACTGCTTTTCCATCTCCTTGATATTTATACGCTGCTTTTCTTCTCTCCAAATGTGTATTTTCCTGTAGGCGGTATCTTTCACCTCTTTATACATTCTTCTACAGACTTGAATTTCCCCTCTAGCCACCCCTGATTAGTCATTTTGCACTTCCTGTCAATCTCATTTTGTAGTTGCCTTTACTCCATTTTACGGGCTTCCTTTACTACAATTTTATTTCTCCTTTCATCAATTAAATTTAGTATTTCCTGTGATATCTGAGGACTTTTTGTAGGTTTTGCCTTTCTACCTATTTAGTCCTCTGCTGCCTTCACTATTTCAGCTCTTAATGCTACCCATTCTTCTTCTACTGTTTTATCCCCTCCCCCCACCCGTTTCTGTCAATTGCTGCCTAAAGCTCCCTCTGAAATTCTTAAGAACGTCAGGTTCCCTCAATTTATCCAACTCTCCTTATTTTCCTACCTTTCTGCAGTTTTTTCAGTTTCAGCCTACAGTTCATGACCGATAAATTATGGTCAGAGTCTATATGTGCCCCTTGGTATGTCTTACAGTTTAAAACCTGGTTCCGGAATCTATTTCTTACCATTATAAAATATATCTGGTATCTTCCGATGTATCTCGGTCTCTTCCACGTATACAACCTTCTTTCGTGATTCTCAAACCAGGTGTTTGTTATGATTAAATTGTGTTCCGTGCAAAATTCTACCAGGCGGCTTCCTCTTTCATTCCTTTTGCCAAGTACAATTCACCTACTATTTTTCCTTCCCTTCCTTTTCCTACTACCGAATTCCAGTGTCCCATCACAATGAAGTTTTCCTCTCCCTTAACTGTCTGAATAATTTCCTTTACCTCCTCATACATTTCTTCGATCTCCTCATCATCGGCAGAGATAGTTAGCCTATAAACCTGTACTATTGTGGTCTATCTTGGCAACGATAATGCGATCACTGCGCTGCTCATAGTAGTTTAGACGCGTTCCTATTTTCTTATTCATTATCAGACCTACTCCTGTAATACCGCCAACTGATTTTGAATTTATAATCCTAAACTCACCTGACCGCTCCTCTTTCCACCGAACTTCACTAAACCCCTCTATATCTAACTTCAACCTATTCATTTATCTTTTCAAATTCCCAACCCGATTACGGGATCTAACAAGCCACGTTCCGATCCGCAGAATGCCAGTGTTGTCTTTCGTGATTTATCCAATCACTTCCTCCCGAGTAGTCCCCGCCCGGAGATCCGAATGGGGGGACTATTTTACCTCCGTAATATTTTACCCGAGAGGATGCCATCATCGTATGTTCATACAGTAGAGCTTCTTGTCCTACGGTCGGGGGTTCGAATACCCCCTCGGGCATGGATATTTGTGCCGTCCTAGTTCGTAAGTAGTTCATAAGTAGTTTGTAAGTTTAGGGACTGATGACCCCGTAGTTAAGTCCCATAGACTATACAAACATTTGAACATTTTACAGCTTCATGTCCTCGGGAAAAGTAACGGCTGTAGTCTCCTCTTGCTTTCAGCCGTTTGCAATAACTGTATGGCAAAGCCACATTAGCTGATGTTACAAGGCCAGCTCAGTCAATCATTCAGACTGTTGCCCCTGTAACTACTGAAAAGGCTGCTGCCCCTCTTCAGGAACCACACTTTTGGAGCCTCTTCACAGACACCCCTTAGCTGTAGTTGCCTCTACGGTCCGGGTATCTGTATCGTTGGGGCACGCAAGCCACCCCACCTTGGCAATGTTCCTTACTTTATATTTTATTAATGTTCTTCCTATCTGCGATGAAACATTACCTGTACATTGTGAGGCACTTGGAACTGTTTTTCGGGATATTTGGAAAAATACAAATTGGATCAAAAAAAGTTGCAATAAAAGTTGCTCACCTCGATAAGGAAATCCATTAACATAAAGCTCTCCCCCCCCCCCCCCTGCACCATACCCGAGGGCGTGATTTGTGATTTTGAAATCTTAAATAGGAAACCCATTTTTATTGCAGATTTGGATTTCCCGTGAAAAAATATGTAATACTGGTTTTGAAACATTTTTTCGTTTCATGATAGATGGCGCTGCAATAGACAAAATAAATAAATAAATAAATAAATAAATAAAAAGTTAAAATTGTTGAAAATCGGTAGTAACTCGAACAAAGACATACGAATGTTCAAATGTTTGTTAAGCTTAAGGGACTTAACTGCGGGGTCATCAGTTCCTAAAGTTACAAACTACTTATGTACTACCTTATACTAAATACGACATAAACATCCATGCTCGAGGGGGGATTCGAACCCCCGACTGTAGCGGCCGAAGACATAAGATTCTTTCTCTAGGTTCAACACGTTCTGTTTCAGCAAACAGTTGCGCAATACTGCGAAAAGTCGTTGCAAAATGAACATTCCTATCAGGGAACAAATTAACATACGAGCTCCTTGAATATTTCTATGAGACTCAAAGAATCAGGAAATGGAATCTACTCTCTTTGCAATAATTAACATTACTGAATAATTGCGTAGAGATGTGTACAGACCGAATCATTGAAGTACAATGAACAATCAGACCACGGACTGAGAGCATGATAGGTATGTTGTGAGGGAGCTGATATGGAGCCGTTTATTTCGCACCTCAATGTATTACGTCTTAAAGAAGTTTTCTTGGTTGGAGAACTGTAATGGAAAGGGTGAGAGAGAGAGAGAGAGAGAGAGAGAGAGAGAGAGAACTAACTTATACTAAAGATAGCACAAGCATCTAGGACTACCTAAAAAAAAAAGAAATGATATCGCATCAAAATCATAAAATTTGCAAAAATGCAAGTCTCACGACGAATTCCTAATTAGATAATTCAAAGATTTAATTATTTGTATATCCTATACATATTATAAATGCGAAAGTTTGTATGTTTGTTACCGCATCACGCTAAAACTGCAGCACTGATTTAGATGAAATTTCATATAGAGATTTCTTATGTCGTGGATTTCAAAATGTTTATTACAAGTTATTTATTTGAAATATACCCATAGAAATACGTAAAGGTTGTAAGAAGTTTCTAATACAACAGCAGAGGTGCTATGTAGTATATGTCATGTTTAGCCGCGAGTGTTAACGCGTCATGTCAGGTAGTTCCTTTAATTTGGGCAATGGTTCGTGTCCTGCTATAGTGATTTTTTTTTCTTTGTTATCTTTTTTACTTTCGAATATACAAAAAGATTATGGGATACTGCCAAAACGGCTTAACTGACATAGAATTACATATACAAGAAATCTGAATGTTGGAGTTTATGCCGCATTCATTTGTATATAAATTGAACACTTTAAATAAAATATGCTCTAAGTACAATGGCAAGAAAAAATATTGACTTTTGTGTAGAATGGGATCTAGATACCAAGCCCTATTTTGTGTACAAAGCGCGAACTGCCACGTATAAATAGCGTACGTAAACTGCAACGAAAGTAGTAGCAAATGCACTCAACAGATGGCAGGCGGTACGCTGCAGTTAACAAATGAAACGTGTGTTCCGACCAACTGCAATGAAAGTAGTAGCAAATGCACTCAACAGATGGCAGGCAGTATAACACTCATGAAAATATTTCTCAGAACGTATAATGTGTATTCAACTGTGATATTATCCAGTTTCATTAATATTGTTTTCTCCTTGGTTTTCGATGACGTGTATTGGACTGTCACCTTCAATTATAGATGTTCGAACATTGTGATGTTATCGTAATTCTTTAAAATTGTATTCTTTTTGGATTTCAATGAATAATAGTATCTTTGGGATTTCGATTATTTATAGCATTCGAATGTTTGCTTTTAGTGCACTGACGTGACTTTGCTGGTTAGATTTCACTGATTCAATCTTTCTCTGGTGATTTCGTTGGTTTGTTTCCCTGTTATATTTATTGTTTCTTTCATTAGTTTAGTTCGTATTTATAGGATCAGGATAGTTTCTTTATTCGTTACATTTGTTGTTTCTTTTGTTGGTTCGCTTTGCATTTGTAGGATCTCAACAGTTCGTTTTTCCGTTAGATTTCGTTTTTATTTCGTTACTTTTCCCGTTAGGTTTGTTGTTTATTTCGTTACCTTTCTCCGTTAGGTTTACTGTTTATTTTGTTCCTTTACTTGGCATTTGTTTTCGATTACTGTATTGTTGTTATTGTAGTTACTTATTAGATTTCGTTGTTTAGTCGGATATTTTACGACACCAGTTCCTCACTTTAGGTATTACTGTTTAAGTTTCTAATGCCTAGCAAACGCAAGTCAGATCTATCTCGGAGCTCTTAACGCGCTCGAGCTATGAAGATAGCTAGACAGCAACAATCGCCTACAGATGCTGAAGAGCGAAAATTAGGTAGGCGGAGCGGCAGGCAGTAGTTGGAGCGGCTGAAACCGCTGCGCTAGCTGATGATCGGCGTCAACAGAACGTTGAACGCAGTGCATCTCTGTATGTTTCTTAGACAGCCGAAGAAGCAGACGCACGCCGACATGCTGTTGCACAACGACAAGTTCGACGTCGGATGAATACCTGGGGTTTCGTAAAAAATTGTGCTTTCAAGTATGATCCAACTTTGGATTACAGAAACCACACACTCATCAAAATTGAACGTATGAACAAGGCATGCAGATTTTGTGGGGCACTTAAATGGAAAGAGGAAACGGCAGGAATGTGTTGCTCTGGGGGCAAGGTATCCGTACCTACATTAGAAGAGCCGGCGGATCCTTTAAATCAGTTATTTTATGGAGACACCGACGAGTCACAGCAGTTCCTAAATCGCATAATAAAATATAATGCATGTTTTCACATGACCTCCTTTGGGGCAGATAGAATTTTAGCCGTGCCTGGGTTTTTACCGACCGTCACGGTGCAGGGACAAGTGCACCATAAAATCGGGTCCCTTATACCTCCGTCCAATGGTGAAGCTAAATTTTTGCAAATTTACTTTATAGGGGACGACGAGAGAGAGACTGACAGACGGTGTCAAATTATTCATGGAGTTGAACGCGCGACTGTACAGAAAATTCAGAACGTTCTGCATGATCATAACGTATTGGTGCAAGAGTTTAAAATAGCTCTGGAGAACATCATGCCCGACGATAGCTGCAAGCTGGTGATTGATGCAGATCGTGTGCCAAGCGGGCAGCACGCACGGCGCTACAACGCACCGACCGTGGCCGAGGTGGCGGCTGTGGTCACAGGTGCTGACCATACTGCCCCCAGGGACATTGTCCTGTGACGACTCTGTCACCAGGATTGCGGACACGCACTGCTACTATGATGCTCTACAGTATCCCATTATGTTTTGGAAAGGGCAAGAAGGATATCAGTTTTGGAAAGGGCAAGAAGGATATCACTTCGGTATACCTCATATGAATCCTGCGACTGGGCAACCGAACCCAAACAAAAAAAGTGTCCATTTCACCTTATGGTCCGCGAACACGACTTCAATTTGCTGTTGCGGTGCAAGGTACTTCTGTCGCAATTTTTGGTAGACATGTACGTGAAGATGGAGAGTGAGCGTCTAAGGTTCATAGCGCTAAACCAAAGTAAGCTGCGTGCAGATAATTACGTCCATCTCCAAGACGCAATTGCGAACGATGCCAATGTAAATTCGAACGACTTACATCACCTTTAAGTGCAACCCCGCCTGGGCCGAGATCAGGGAAGAACTGATGGTCGGGCAGAAACCGACAGATTGCCATGACATTGTAGCGCGTTTTTAAGTTTAAAGTACAAAAGTGGGTGGCCCTCCTTACGAAAGGTCAAATTTTTGGTGATGTACAGTGCTTCATGTATTCCATTGAGTGGCAAAAGCGCGGTTTGCCGCATGTGCACTTGCTGCTATGGTTAAAACAGAAATTGCGGCCGAACCAAATCGATGTACTGATATCAGCAGAGCTACCTGTCCCCAATGTGGACAAGCAGCTATATGACACGGTCACTAAGAGACTACTCCACGGTCCTTGCGGAATGGTGAACCCTATGTCTCCGTGTATGAAGAACAGAAAATGCATCAAAAAGTATCCTCGACCACTGTTAAAAGAGACCCAAACGAGCGAAAATGGATATCCATTGTACAGACATGGAGCGCCCGAGGATGTGGGACATACAGTCACAATTAAACTGAGAGGTATGGCAAAAGAAGTGGTACTGGACAACAGCTGGATCGTTCCATACTCACCACTCCTTTGCAAAATATTTAATGCCCACATTAATGGGGAGTACTGTAACTCGGTTAAGGCAGTTAAATACATTTGCAAATACATAAACAAATGCAGTGACCAGACGATATTTATTGTGCAACAGCAGGGTTATGCTAATATTGATCCAAGAGACGAAGTGCAGATGTTTAGAGCCGGTCGATATGTCAGCAGTAACGAAGCTGCATGGCGGATATTGGGCTTGCCGCTTCACGAGAGGCATCCGACAGTGACACACCTGGCGGTGATCCTTCCCAATGGCGAGCGCGTGTACTTTACGGAGTCCAATTTGCGCGATCGAATAGCGACATCGCCCACTACCACCCTCACCGCATTTTTCGGTCTGTGCCAGACCGACGAATTTGCCAGAACATTGCTGTACACCGATGTGCCAAAATATTACACCAGGAACACGTCACAGAAAGAATGGAAACGCACCCCGGTCGAAGGATGGCCAAGTGGTGTTTTTTTTTTTTTTTTTTTTTTTTTTTTTTTTTTTTTTTTTTTTTTTTTTTATGGGCCTTAACTACGAGGTTATCAGTCCCTAAACTTACAAACTACTTATCAACTACCTTATACTACCTTATACTAAAGACGGCACAAATATCCATGCCCGAGGGGGGATTCGAACCCCCGACCGTAGTGGCCGTGCAGACCGTGGCTGGAGCGCCTCAGTCTCCTCGGCCACCGCGGCCGGCTGGCCAAGTGTGAAGGCGTCAGATGCTCTGGGCACAATTTACACAGTGCATGTAACACATTTTGAGTGTTATTGCGTACGTTTGCTTCTGACCCGTGTCCGTGGCCCCATCAGTTTTCAGGCCCTGAAAACAGTCGACGGACAAGTAAAAGCCATCTTCCAGGAAGCATGTGAGGCGATGGGACTTTTGGAAGATGATGGCCATTGGGACGCTACAATAGAGGACGCTGTATTGTGCCGGTCATCAGCCAAGTTGAAAGAGCTCTTTTCTATAATGCTGAGCACCTGTGGACTCTCGAACCCTATGGCACTTTGGAATAAATATAAAAGAGCGTTTTCTGAAGACATCGCGCATCAGTACCAAGGGACAGCACAGGCCAGTGATGAAATATATTTTAACGAATCTCTTAAGGTTATTGAGGATAAAGTTTTCTCGATGGTGGGGAAAAGGCTGTCTGATTTCGACATGCCCATCCCACAACGATCAGGAGAGTTGTCTACTGCCGGCCGTGGTGGCCGCGGGGACTGAGGCGCTCTAGTCACGGTCTGCACGGCCACTACGGTCGGGGGTTCGAATCCCGCCTCGGGCATGGATATTTGTGTCGTCCTTAGTATAAGGTAGTTCGTAAGTAGTTTGTAAGTTTAGGGACTGATGACCCCGTAGTTAAGTCCCATAAGCTTAACTAACATTTGAACATTTTAGTTGTCCACTGATTTGCTCAGGGAACTCATTTACGACATGACAGACTTGGAGGCCCAAGTTGCCTAAACTGAGCCCCTGCTATTACCACAGCAAAGACACGTTTTCAATACAATTTTGAGTCGCGTGGAGAACGAAAAAGGGGGTCTCCCTTTCTTGGACGCACCTGGGGGCACTGGCAAGACATTCCTGTTGAATTTGCTGCTGGCCCAGTTGCGCAAGGACAGGAATGTCGCGCTAGCTGTTGCGTCCTCAGGTATAGGCGCGACCTTGCTCAGAACTGCCCACTCGGTATTCGAGTTTCCTTTGAACCTTGCGAGTGAGGAAATGCCCACTTGCAACATAAGCAAAACCAGTGGTCGCGCCGCTCTGTTGCAGCAGTGCAAATTAATTGTGTGGGATGAATGCTCGATGTCACACAAGCGTGCGATGGAGGCGATCACCCGAAGCTTGCAAGAGTGGTAACGGAATGTTGATGGGTGGAGTCGTTGTCTTGCTCGCAGGCGACTTCCGACAGACGCTGCCGGTCATAGAGCGAGGCACTGCGGCAGACGAGGTCAATGCGTGCCTCAAATCCTCGCCTCTGTGGGCACACGTAGAAAGATTACAGCTGAAAACTAATATGAGGGTCCAACTCTACAACGAGCAATAATCTGGGCTCTTTGCTCAATACCTCCTCGACATCGGTGAGGGCCGCATCGCAACGGACGCGGAAGGCCTAATAAAATTTAAAAACCACTTCTGCACTGTTGTAAGCTCGGAAGATAACCTAATTAATGAAGTTTTTCCAAGTTTACATGACAACTTGAGCAATGAGGAATGGTTACGTGAAAGAGTTATCTTGGCACCTAAGAATGAATCGGTGAGAAATATCAATAACAAAATTATTGCTCAAGTACCTGGTGAGGTGACTACTTACATGTCAATCGATACAGTGATGACAACAGATGGCGCAACTTCATACCCTGTAGAGTTCCTAAACTCATTAGAGCTGTCAGGGGTGCCATCCCATAAGTTAGAGTTGATGGTGGATGTGCCTGTTTTATTGATGCGTAACTTGGATGCACCTCGATTATGCAATGGCACCAGGTTACGCATCACGGACCTGAGAAGGCATATCGTGCAGGCCACCATCATCACCGGGGAGCCAAGGAAGAGACTGTATTAATACCACGAATTCCCATCATCCCAACAAACTTGCCATTCCAGTTTAAACGGTTACAGTTCCCACTGAAAGTGGCCTTCTCGATTACTATAAACAAGATTCAAGAACAAACATTGAAAGTGGCAGGTATTCATCTGGCCACCCCGTGTTTCTCGCACGGACAGCTCTACGAAGGCTGCTCCCGTGTATCGAGAGCTAGAAATCTCTACGTATACTCGGAGAACAAGAAGTCTCGAAACGTCCTTTACAGGGACGTATTGCAATAGATTTTTGGCTCTCCATCCGTTCCAAGACAATTATATATTCCGTGCTAACAATGTCGCAAACAGTCATGTAGTTATTTATGCCCTTTCTAGGCACTTTAATGTCTGACTATTGAACCGCGGGTAACACCGCGCGGAGCAGCTAGTTTTGTAATAAGTTGAACAATATTAGTCTAGAAGTTTCGCTTGGCGGCAAAACGGTGGCTCGTGGCGCGCTTGCAAGTCAACTTCACTATGCATCATCTACGAATAAACGACAGTCTTCTTACATTAAATACAAAAGAAAAAAAAAAAAAAAAATACACATCATCTGACTATTTCAAAATGACAAATTCGCCAGCAGTGGAAGTTGTATTTGTTTTAGCTAGTACTGCATTTGGTGACAAACTCCGTTTTTACATATTTTCTGTGCCTCCTTAAGTAAGTTTCAGTAAGTGTAATGGAATATTTTTGGTGCTCAAGGTGGCAAACATGATGAAATATTATCACAGTCTGTATAAACGTATATAAAATCTGACATGCAAATATATCAGCATTAATCTTAATTCCTTCAGTAATAAAAAGGTGGTAAAATTCTGAAGATGCAACAACGAATGTGAGTGAACATTGCACGCAGTAAAGGCGAAATTAAACCCTGCACTACATCGAAAGTACTTCTGTTATAGAGTAGTTCAAATGTTTTAAAAAAATATATCAAATTTAATTCGAGGTTGTTGGAAAACATTATTCTGTGGGTGGAGTAAGCTACTTATAAAAATGTATAGAGCACGATGCTCTAAAAACTGGAAGAAATAAAAATAGTACAGACAACGAAGGTGATCCGAAAAACGAAACGGAGAAAGAATATGTAAAAATTGTAGACTCGAAAATTCAAAATAGGAGCAAGAGAAAATTTTTATGAACTCTAATATTGACTGAAAATTAACAATAAAATGTCACTCATCTTAGATATGTTACTTTAAAAGTAAATGAGTAGGCCTACTCTGATCGCCTAACTTTCTTTCCTAGTTTCAGAATAACTGCCACAATGAATGACGTGATCTTAGTCCTCCTTCACACCCTAGAAATGTCCCATATTGAGTTTTGAAAAAGTTGGCCGCCTTATATTAGATTGTAAGGTACCCTCCGCCACACACCGTACGAGAAATAAAGTGTACTATGGAGGTAGAAAAAGATGGTTGCTTGCCGTTTTTAGACGTCTTGGTGCGACGTAAGAGTGATGGCACACTTGGTCATTCAGTATACAGTTAGCGGACCCATACAGACCAGTATCTGCAAGCTACTAGTTGCCACCATCCAACACAATCTATGAGCGCTCTGAAGGGCTTAATCAACCGAGCCCGTACCATCTCTGATGCCGACAGTCTTCAAACGATACTGGAACACCTACAAACAGTATTCCTGAAGAATGGTATTCAACTTTGAAGTAAGTGAACACATAGATGAAGACCCACAAACGACGAACAATAAACAATAAGAAGGCTACACATCGTCTATATATCACCATACATTGGGAAAGTAACTCCCAGATAGGCAGAATATTAAGAAAAATACCAAGTAAGAATCATCTTTCGCCCTCATTCCAAAATTTCGTCATGTTGGAATCTGTCAAAGACGACCTGGAGCTGCGTAAAGCAGGTATTTACAATATTCCGTGTGCATGTTGCAATTCTGTAAAGGGCAAAAGACACGCACTGTGCAGGATCTCGTTGTAGAGTAGCAGCGGCAAACACGCCTCCTCTAACCCACAAAAACCGAAATCGCCGAACGCTGTATTTCCAATTACAATCGTGCAAAACTTGTGGCCCATACATCAAAGTTTTGTAACTCGATTATCAATAAAATTTTGTGGCAGTTCTCCCGAAAGTTGATGAGAACAATTTGTACGACGGGAAAGTTTTAAATTTCACAAAATTATTCTAATTGAATAGACAAAAAAAGGTTGAGACATGACATTTTTTCGAGTCTAATTTATTGCGCAACTTCTTTCACGGTATAATTAGTCGTACAGGAGATATCTTCAAAAACCAGTTTTGGGGCGACATTTTTACAAACTTGCGCCGCTAACGGCAAAGACACTAGGCGGCAAATTAAAAATTCGAAGACACGTTCTAATCTTTAAATATGCCGATATTCAAAATTCGTGGAGATCTTTCTTGGTACCTAAATTAATTTGTGAGCCCACAAAGCGATTGGACTATAAGCGTCAGCGTGTTATTGCCTTTGAACAATATACATTGTAATGACGATCATATGTGGTCAAATTGTAGCAAATTATTGCCGGCCGCGGTGGCTGAGAGGACTGCGGCGCGTCAGTCACGGTCTGCACGGCCGCTACGGTCGGGGGTTCGAATCCCCTCTCGGGCATGGATATTTGTGCCGTCCTTAGTGTTAGCTAGTTCATAAGTACTTTGTAAGTTTAGGGACTGAGATTTTTTTTTAGCAAATTATTAGCCGCAGTTGTTATTGGACAATAAACACACCATACAAAACAATTACCTCGCCATGGACTACGGAAGTTGTTGTCCATTCCTATCACTGCACGTCACGTGACATGCACAGAGATAAGGATTGTTGTAGGAACACCGCAACTGGATTCAAGTAGGTACCTACAGTTTACAAGACTTCCTGGTAACATGAAGTATGCCACTATCGAAGCCTACAGAAATTATTGTATTTCGTTAGAATTCTATGAGGGATAGATGTAATATACCATACTGCATTCTGTAGCTGATAATTTGATTATCGTGAGAATTAAGAAAATTATGCGATTCCAAGACAACAGCGCACTGAAGATTTGTAATAACATCTTGTTCAAATGTTTGTAAATCTATCGGACCAAACTGCGTGGTCATCAGTCCGTAGCTTACAAACTACTTAAACCTAGGTAAACTAACCTAAGGACAACACACACACATACACACCCATGCTCTAGGGAGCAAGGCCGTACCCAGAAAAAAATTTCGGGGGGGGGGGGGGGGGGTATGTCTCCAGGCTCGGGGTCCAGGGGCCCTCCCTAAAAAAAATGTTGAAAATTGTCAAATAACACATTTCAAGGCTATTTAAGCTTTTTGCCTTTTTATTAACATAAGTTAGGATTACAATAAAGTATGATTAGACTCGAGAATTTTGTCTAAAAAATAAGAGGATTTTTTATAGATCAATATGTTCTTGCATTAACATATAATTTCTAGACAATTTGAGAAAAGAGTTTCAAAGTTGAAAGCTCAATAAATTTTAATTTCAATTCTGAAAATAATTTTCCCTGTTGCATATTATCAAATCATACTACGTATATTTAGATGATATATATTTTACTTTGTTCTAAAGTGCAAATAGACCATGTTGCCTAAAATATATAGTTAGTGAAGAAACAATACCGCGTAACTGACAAATTCCTGATTTAGCGTTTTTCAGTTAGTTGATATCCTTGAGTCTCAGCGCATGTACTGAAGCTGCCAGAGTGTCAAATATTTAATTATTAAAACACACACACACACAAAAGCAAAAACAAAAACAAAAAAAGTCGAAGTAAAGCAAAACCGCATATTTGAATCAGCGAAAAAAACTGATGTAACTACCGCCTGTCTACAAGATAATAATATAGCGCGTAAGTAGATTGTTTAGGATGTGATAAACATTTAAACAATACCGCGAAAGTGCACGCAGCACATTGTTACCGCTGGTTCCGGACCTACAGTTTTCGAAAGCGTCTCCTTGGTTATCGTTTAGTTTATGAAAATGGACAACGTGCCTCAAGACGATATTTTACTGAGGAAGAAATTGTTTCTTGGCTGAATTTAGCATATGAAAGTGGAGATACCCAGTGGCGCACTAAAAGGGGGGGGGGGGGGGGTTGGAGGGGGCGGACCGGACCGGTCCTCTGGTCTGGGGGAGGGGGGGGTGGCTCCAATTTTTTTTTAGACTGTCCCGTGACTCTCGTCCTGGGGGGGGGGGGGGACGAATTCTTTTTTATTGTAATAAATGTATCTCCAAGTGGCCGGGGGAGGACCTCATTTTCTTTCGCCATCGTCCCGGGCCTCCAACAGCCTTAGTCCACCACTGAAAATACCTTTTTCAGAGTGAGTCACAGATATGAGAAAGATGTTTTTTTTTATTATTTTTATCCAAATAACAGTAGTATGAAACTTGGTACTGTCTGTGCTGCTTTTCTTCTGGTTTTTATGAATAATATTGTTGACATTGTCATTCTCATCTATACGTGAATCTGAGCTAAATCCCTGATGCCCCTAAATTAATTTACAAATTTCTTTACCTAGAATCACAGCTGTCCGTATGCAAGAATGCTAAAAGTAATTCAGTTGGCAATGGAAACGACAGTAGCATATTTGTGCTAATCGCGGATCATAAATTTCGGAAAACTTAACGGGAAATGACGGACGCAAGGCTGTTGAAAGTGAGTACTAAGAATATTGCGGTGACTTAGGTAATGACAGAAAAAGGAAAGCTATAGCTTCCCCTGAATATTGGGAGAAAAACGCCAACAATATTCTGAGAATGCGTAGCCAAGCGTATATTGGTTATTTAACAAATCGAGGTGGCAAAAATTTCTAATATGATCAGAAATTTAATAACGGTGACACGATCCAAATTTAGCACTTCTAAGTCACGTACCGTATTAAGCTTTCTAGACGGTTTCTTGTCTCTCCTGCAGGGCCGGCGCAAGGCACGTGCGAAACGTGCGGCCGCACGGGGCGGCAAATCTGACTCCCCCCTTTTCTTTTCTTTTCTTTTTTTTTTTTTTTTTTTTTTTTTTTTTTTAAATGGCAAACTCAACATTCATGCCCAAAAGGAGATTCGAAACCAAACCTCAGACGGAGTGACTTTGGGAATTGTGGCATGGCGCTTCGACTACCTGCCGGCAGCCCCTGTTGAACAAGGGTTGCGAGTGTTTTATTTTTCCCATATTATGGAAAAAATCGTTGTAATTACTACAGTCAAACTTCTCCAACACCTACAATGGGTAGAAGTATTCCGAATGGGTAAATACGCTGCGAGTAATTACTAGGTATAAAAATATTGGTAATAAGCCTAACATAAGTTGGGTGTTGACGTATTTTTCAAAATTTTTGCTATCCGTTTCTGAGTCGTTTTTGTAAGTTCACAAGGCTTATTAAAATTAGCTAGATTTCTTCAGTTAGGTTTGACTCCATTTTTAAGCCGGTGCCCAACGACTGTTTTGTACAAATCTGTAGAGAATGTCACCAATCAGTCGCAATTTTTGTTTTTATTTTCCAGATCTACATAGATTTCGGCCACAGTGTGGCTATTTTCAATGCTCTGAGTTATGTTTACGTCTATACCGTCATGCTGAACGTAACTGTCAAGAGGGCGGTTTAGATGTAAGTACGTATTACTGAGATTATTTCTGACATTTCCTTTTGTTTAAATAAAATTCCCCAAACGGTATGTAAAATAGTAATAATAAAAGGGGGGCGGCAATTTAACAGCTCGCACGGGGCGGCACTTGGGCTTGCGCCGGCCCTGCTCTCCCTATAAAGTTCGTGTTTTGTTCTTCCGCGGTATTGTCACAGAATAAGGAGTATACAGAAAGGAAACTCCCGCTGCAGTCTGTCGTCCAAAATTTAGTGCGCATGCGCGGAATCGGCCATCTTGAAAAGCAGTAAACGTGTGATCACTCCCTACTCTGTGACGTGGTAATGCGCCGTCTTTGTTTGTTAATTGTGTATTTTAACAGCCTGAATCGCTTAAAAGTGAACAAGTATTTAGTACAGCGCAGTGCAGTGAAAAGAAAGAACTGCGTGTCAGTAGTTTGAGCAGTTCCGTTTTTATTACGAGCAGCAATAAAAGAAAAGGCGGCCGATGGTGTTCAGCACCTAATTGCCGCAATAATTCTCATACAAATAAGGATATAAGCTTCTTCAACTTCACAAAACATGCTGAGCAGTAAGTGAACGTCGCTATATGCGTAGTGAAAGTTAAATGTTATCAGTTTGGAATGAGAGCAATATGGGCATAATTATTAAAAGTAGCTTTGCTTCTTCTCTTGACGATAACTCTTGCTGTTGCAATTGCTGCAGCAGTTCGACAGCATCGAAATGTTGAAGTACATTTATATTTTATAAGTTTAACGTTGAAGGGAATAATATAAAATGAATGAAAAGAATAGTGCGTAAGTAGGCAGATAAAATTTTAATTACGGCATTGGAGGCGTAGTGTGCTAATGTTGGCAACGAATGCTCTTCGGATACTCAAACAAATACAAAGGGACATAATTATTTTATTCTGTTCCTGCTCTGTGGTTGACAGATTCCTCTACATGCCCTTCGATCAGTAAAGTAATGATACTCCTAAAGCAAATACAACTTTTATATGTGCCCAGACGTCATTAGTTCTGTGTAATCACGTTGGACTGCTAAGTCAGACTCAATATTTTGTGCGAATTTATTCGTGAAAAATAAAACCTGGCAGCTGTAAAGTCACTTTCTTGTTTATAACTAAATTCCCAAACATAACTCTTCTTTATTTGGGGCTTTTCTAGAGATAAGCACCAAATAAAACGATCATCGATTCCGCCGTACATTTTCGTAGTTTTATTCAAATTTAGGCCTATTTTTTCGTTGGATTACAATTAGGTGCAAGAAGAGGTCGCAAAATAGGTGAGAGCATAATGGAAAGCCGTTTCCTTTCGTAAAAGTCGGTGAGATTAGCTGCAGTTGGTAAAAAGTCCATTTCCAGCCAAAGTACTAAGTGGCTATAGTTCCGCGTTTACTGATTTTCAATATGGCGTCGAGCGCAACGATTGGTAACATACAGATCAAAGGCGCCGCCCCAGCTTTCCCTTCTGTAGTATTGTTTCTTCACTGACGTGGGTTTCGGTCGTCGAACGCACTCAGAGCTGTCATATTAATTGACAGAATAGCTGCCAGCAACTTTTTACTTTCATATATGAAGTATTAAAACTAGGAAGTATAGTGATCACGATTTTTTTCGACCTCCGGTTTTTGACAGATCTTTACCTTTCAGGGTCCTTTGAAGCCATTCCGACCATTTTCGGAGTGATATATGTATCTGTGTGTGTGTGTTTGTGTAAACCCTCTAGCTCAAAAAGACGTGAACCGATTTGAATGAAATTTTGCACGCCTGCCTTATATAAAAATCGGAAGGTCCTTCAACTTTTGGGCGGAATCGGCCGATCGGAAGTGAGTGCCGCTATAAGGCCTAAATCGTTCTTCGTATATAACTCTAAAACCGTTGGTTTAAGGGAAAAAATTACTCGTTATGAAATGATAAGAATCGCAAGATAAACAACTTTTGTTAACAAGAGTTTTCGCTACCTCTAGGGTGGAAGGCCCTAGGGCCGGATGAAGTCTCAAATGAAAATCAGAATAACTCGAAAAGGGCCCAATCTGTCAATATGTTTTGAAGACGGAATTACTCACGAAGAAGATCTGAGCAACTTTCTCACGAGACAAAATATTCCAGCCACAACCATTTTGGAGACACAAAATCGCAAATTTCAATAATACAACACAAAGGAAAATGACCTTTCGGGTATATAGTATAAGGTCGATTATATGAAGACCTCGGGGGAAAATAATGATAACCCTCATTTATGAAGTACTGAGATATGACGACTTTTATGTTTGAAAAATAGTTTCTATTACATGTTTTAATATTTTTTAATATTTATATTTGCCAACTTCTGCATCTTCTTGTACTACTTGAAGAAAATGAAACATTTTGTCGGATATGATTATTTGCATCAAATACTGTACATTAAAAATAACATAAGTTGAGGGTTTTCATTATTTACCCCCGAGGTCTTCATATCATTCATTAATGTTGTACAGTAATAAGAATAAAACATATAGGGATAAAACTTATCGGATAAGTCGGTAGTAGAGTATTTGTTATTCACGGAACAACTCTATTACAGCGTAACAGTGCAAAGGCTACTGAAATCGCGAATTGTTATGTAGCAGATGTTGGCAGCCACAGGAAAAAAAAAAGCATCGTGACGTGCGCATTGTAGCGATTGACGGTTTTCGCCGCTAGGGGCGGTTCGTCAAGTTATCGTAACAGCTACTAGTGCAGCTTGTCTCCTCTGCTCGCGCATGCGCAGTAGCACTCTCGGTTACGTATTGTCAGTCCTTCGATGGGAAATAATGAAATATTGACATGTCCGTTTTAAGTTGAATCAGACACTGTTTTGAAACTCTTGGTTATTTGCTTATGAAGATCAATTGTAATTTGAGAAAATACCATTCCTATATTCTAAAAATAATTATCTTTGGAAAATTTCGGGGGGGGGGGGCGGTTCGACCCCTCTGACCCCCCCTCTGAGTACGGCCTTGCTAGTGAGGACTCGAACCTCCGACGGCGAGCAACCGCGTACTCCGCAGCGAGACGCTTTAGACCGCTCGGCTACTCCTCCGCGGCTAACATCTTCTTGGTACGATCTTTTAAACATCATATAATCACATATATATTACAGTCTAAGGATGAAATATCGCAAGTTTATTGTGGTAGCTTTGTGTTTTCAGTCAGAGATCTGATAACTATTGAATAAAGAATCTTTTGATGTTTTCATTAATTTAATTTGAAATATGTCATATGACATCATCTGGCTGGAAGCATTGACGAACGAATGACAAGACAGCGGGTAGAAAAAAGTTACAATCGTGGAAGGCGAAAGCTTTTGATTCCTGTGCTTTCCATGCTTGAATATTGTTTCCTCCTTTTCTCGGATACTAGGGCTTCATTATTAATTAGTAGGTTATGTAACATTCGAGATTATGTACTGTACATATAAAAGTAGTGTGTTTAGTGATTTGTCATTGTCATCAGTTACAAACTAGGAATGAATCACGCAAGCGCGAATTAATATTCCAAACACGTTAACATGTCAAACTAATTACCACTCAGAATAAAAGGCACAGGAAAGACTGACACGTTTTCAAAAATCGTAACTTAATCATAGCCATCTATAAATTATAACTGAAAGTTTACAGCTAGTTCTATTAAGCCTTATTTTCCAAATAAGAACATCTTCACTTAAAGTACATCTTGAACCAATTATAAAACGCTTTCCATCACTTTACTGCTACAAATTTATCAATACCGACGAGTCTTCCTTTTTCCATTATAGAGTCCACATTAATGCAGAACTGTACACTTTTATAAACAACCTAATTTTGAGGTTAGTGTATTCCGCAATAAAGACAATGCGAAACCTTCAGTTCTCTCTACTTCAGGCAACTTAAAAAAATGTTTATGGAGATTATGGGATTTAACGACGGGGTCATCAGTCCCTAAACTTACAAACTTACTTATGAACTACCTTATACTGAAGACAGCACAAACATCCAGGACTACCTACAAAAAGAAATGATATCGCAGCAAAAACATAAAATGTACAAAACAGCAGGTCTCGCGACGAATTCCTTCCACCATAAAAAGTCGTGAGATCTTATGGGATACCAAGTCGTTTATTTTAGTTAGTGTTCATGAAACCACCTATTCAACAAATGTTCAAATGTTTTGTAAATCTATCGGACCAAACTGCGTGGTCATCAGTCCGTAACTTAAGAACTACTTAAACCCAGGTAAACTAACCTACGGACAAACACACACACCCATGCCCCAGGGAGGACTCGAACCTCCACGGCGAGCAACCGCGCGCTCCGCAGCGAGGTGCTTTAGACCTCTCGGCTACTCCAGCGCGGCACCTATTCAACACCTTGTCATAATTTTATCTAATTAGTTATCTACTAACATCTGTAGGCACTATATCAAAATTATACATCTTTATTTATATAATAAATATAATGACTTGGCAACTGCATGCCAACGTAAACTAGTATTTAAAATATTTTACGCAGATGTGAGGTATTTCATTCCTACGTAATTACGTTTGGGAACAAAGTGGAATATAAATTATTTTTATATGTCGATGTGCAACTGCCCAATCATTATATCATTATATACTGCCAAGTCATTATATTTATTAGAGAAATAAAGATGTATAATTTTGATATAGTAACTACAGATGTTGGTAGATAACTAATTAGATAAAATTAGTTAGGTAAAAATTATGACAACGTGTTGAATAGGTGGTTCCATGAACACTAACTAAAATAACCGACTTGGTATCCCATAAGATCTCACGACTTTTCATGGTGGAAAGAATTGCATTTTTGTGCATTTCATGTTTTTGATGGATATCATTTATTTTTGTAGGTAGTCATTTTCTGTAAATTTATTTGTACATCAGCTACGGATTTTCTTAAAATCCATTCCCTGTCTCTTTGGTTTGGTTTGATGTAACAGTATTTGGAAATTTCGGAAAGTCGATTATTGTTATTGTTCAATCCTATCATAATGTATAGTACTGCCACCTTTGGTGGATCAATATACGACTGCCATCAAGTTAGTGTATTTCGCATCAGTTTGTGAACTTCATAATACACGGAAGTTGCGGATTAGTGAATTAGTATTACACAGATATCAAGTTTGTCTAGAACACAATAAAATTTTACTTTGGCAGCGGTGGCGTAGTTTGCTAAAGTTGGCAGCGACCGACGAATGAGACACTTCTGATGCCATTCACGTAGAATTAAGGACATAATCTTTCGTGTTGACCATGAAGTAAATAAATAATTCTGTTCCTGCTCAGTAGTTGACAGGTTTTTGAAAATATCCCTCAGAAAGCGAACATTTCGTTGCCGACATCTAAACACTTCGCCACCGCCCGTAAGTAAAATTAAGCCTTTGCGTCAAAACTCTAAGTGTGCCAAATTTTATCAGTTTATCCTTATTTCTTACGACTGTTATATCCGTACACAAATAATTGTTGATACATTCATTAAAGTGACAGGAAGACCGGTAGTGCCAGTGTAGTAATGTGTGTCTGTGGTTCTGCCGAGGAGTATTTGTTTCGGCACCCAAAACACTGATATTCTCGGACGTTTTCCTGTCGATGCTCATCGTACGTCGATTTCTTTGAATTGAACATTGATGTTACCATCGATGTTTTCCTAATATCGATCATCCCTAGGACAGGTGTTGGTAGCACTTGCAATTTTTAACGTTCACTTTTTATCAGCATCATCATCATTTGAGACTGATTATGCCTTTCAGCGTTCAGTCTGGCGCATAGTACCTCTAATAAAATTCCTCCATGATCCCCTATTCAATGCTAACATTGCTGAGGGGTAAGACCCAGTGGGGCCCTGGGCAAGTAAGGCTAGCAACCTGCTTCCCAGGTACTGCAATATCATGCTAGCACCAATCAGAGCCAAATGCCAACAATCACTTTGGAGTTGGAGATTTTAATTCGTAATCCGAGCTACAGCTTTGAAAACATCTACTCCATTTTACCACTCTCAACGGCTATGTACACTAATGATTATTGTTTTGTGCACATCTACAGGAAACCATCTTTCGAATTATATAAGTTTGATTAGCCTCCTGATAAAATTACCGTAGAAAATCGGCACTTCAGTTTTCAAGTTCGTGTATTTATATAATATCATGTGACAATCCTAGCTTAATACTGATAACATAAGCGGAACCAGCACCTCCTAGGGAAGACAGAACGCAATACTCACTCCAGAGAGTTTCCACTCTATGGCACCGACCACAGATTACATAGACTGCGCGTCTCCCAGATCAATGGGTCTCCCCATCTCCGCCGTGTTGTGGTTTGAAACCATAATCTAACGTTTTTGCTCCCGGTCTGAAGTTTTTGCTTCGCGTCATGTGACGGAATTTTCGACATTACGAGCAACAATTTTCTCATTTATAACTGAAATCCAGCTTGAGTGAGGTTTCACTGTTACTGTTTCCATTTGCAGCAATTTAAGCTATATCTTATCTGTTAGTCTTCATTCTCTAATCAGGTACCTGATGTCATTTCTGACGACTCTTCACTTAGTAGAAAGGTGACGCCTACATTAAAAAAATAAAATAAATAAAAAAAAAGGTACAGAACCAGGCATCGAACACGGTAAACATAATGCGCTACCAAAAGACCACCAGCAACACGATGCTTAACATTGCATGTTTGTAGATACTATTCTATCAAGCGAAAAATGTTTTCTAGAACGGAGTTAATTTTTACAGATCTTTGAATTTTTCCTTCCCTTGTTAAACACTATCTAAATACAAAATTTGACGTTTGTGTGTCTGCTAGAAGTACCTTAGAATTTTTATGGTCGGCGAGTGAGTGGCAGAATTAGCGATTTTCGACTGCTAATATTTCATAAATTATAAGGTGTAGAATAGTATAATTTGCAAGTATAGCTAGTTACAGTAGATACTCTTGATAACCGAAAATTCAGGCTTCTAGGTTTTTCCACAGCTGAGATACAGGGGGGTCGAAAGTGCCGTCTACTGCTTCGAGAAGACGATAGTACGGCCGTGCGCTCGACTTGGAGGGGACACTGTCGTGCCCCCAAAAGTAAAAGGTGTTAGACGATGTGTGTGTGTGTTCTAGATGTAGCCTACTTCTCTTAAGATCTTTTTCAGAGTGAATACAAAATTATTCAAACATTAAGTGAATTTTATCCATTGTGGATGTTGAAGAACTCCGTGACGGTTCCTTATAGGTTGTGGAAATAAAATCCGCTAGAGTGCGCCTCGGTTGCACAGTGGTAGAGTGCCACACTACAAATCTAAAGGTCGCGGGTTCGATCCACGCCAGGACCTAGAATTTTTTATCTGTCACTTTCCACTTCTTTCACCTCTGGCAGATTTGCTCATGTGAAAAATACCGAGTAGCACCGTGGTTCGGAACCCACGTTAAACTGTAGGTCCCCCTATAACTGGCTGGGTAAGTCAGTTCGAAGGTCGGAGGAAGGCAACGGCATACCACCTCCAAACAGGACCATGCCTAGTAAAGCACTGTGGTGTTCAAACCAATCTTCGGATTGTTGACTGCTTTACTTTTTACCACACATAATTATTGGTGGTTTATTAAAACACTACCGGTTTCGGGCTTGTGCCCATCTTCAAGTGTTTACATTCAGTGTTGTTGACTGCTTAAAGAAAACGTAAATTACATTGTGCTTATCATACAGATATACATACACAAGTATACATAAAACAAGTATGGTATGTGGTGGAATCATTTGTGTTAAGGCTATAAGTGTACTCACTTAAAAGTAGGGTATCCAATTCGTGTTAGTACATTTCTCATGGATATCAGTTGAAAATAATGCAGTAACAGCAAATAATGCTAATTTGCATTACCATATCAAAACCAGTAGTGTTTTAATAAACCACCAATAACTGTGACTGGTAGCGGATTTTATTTCCACAATAAACATTAAGTTTTGCGACCTTGTCTTTACTCTAGCGGCTGCAGACTTTGGAAGAGAGTAGCGTATTGATCGAAGAAGAGAACACTAATAATTGATGAATTAATGTTAATTTGATTGTACATTTAAATTGAGAATAATCTTTTGTCGCTCCTCTGCGTTACTTTCAAAAACTTATCAATGTTAGGCCACAATTGCGATAAACAGCTTGTTTCAAATTACCCGGGATTTCATTTACTTAAAAAAGACAGTTACATTGTGTGATACAACTATATCGCTCAAAGCGTGGGCAGGTGATAGCTTTGTTTAGCAGAGAAGAGATTAAATTTTACTTATAGCCTCGGTGGTAATTAGAAAATAGCTGTGCCTGTATGTCGACCACACAAGAATCGTAGTCAAAAATATAATTCAAGTGTTTGTAAATCTATGGGACTTAACTGCTTGGTTATTAGTCCCTAGGCTTACAACCTACTTAAACTAAGTTAAACTAGCTTAGGACAACACCCATACCCAGGCCAGCGGGAGGACTCCAAACTCCGCTGCGAACGGCCACGCACACCGCAGCAAGGCACCTCAGTTAGCATGTCTATTCCGCCGCGGCAAAGATATAATTAACTCTTACCACATCTCGTTGAGAAGAGTGACGACAAAAGACTAGGGCTTTCAAATTTATAAGGAAGTAAAAATCGACTTCCGACATTAACTTACTGTTAGTCATTTGTGTTGTCTACCTCGCGTCGCCTCTAATCGCCGAAAGCGCTTTGCATACACTGATTCGTAACTTTATGTTTCAATAAATTTATCTCTACAGCAGTGGCGGACTAAGGCTGTCGGAGGCCCAGGGCGGCGGCAAAATAAAATATGGCGCCGTGCTGCGGTGCGCGCGGCCGTTCGCCGTCGGATGGGTTCAAATGTTTGTATAGTCTATGGGACTTAACTACGGGGTCATCAGTCCCTAAACTTATGAACTACTTACGAACTAGGACGGCACAAATATCCATGACCGAGGGGGGATTCGAACCCCCGACCGTAGTGGCCGTGCAGACCGTGACTGGAGCGCCTTAGTCCCCTCGGCCACCGCGGCCGGCCCGGGGGGGGGGGGGTTCGAGTCCCCCCTCGGGCATGGGTGTTTGTGTTGTCCTTAGTTTACCTTAGTTTAAGTAGTTTTTAAGCTACAGACTAATAACCATGCAGTTCAGTATAATAGATTTACAAACATTTTTACAAACCGTGGAATGTTGGCAACATTACAATCAACAACATACTAGAAATTCATTGGAAACATATCAAAACTCTTTAGAAACTAAATCGTATAGTGACAGGATTACTTTCTATGCCGACCGTAAAATGGTAAAATTTTACCTAACATCCCGGTACCCTCGAATGATTATTTGGCAACATCAACAACAAGCTAGGAAATCTTTGCCACGACGTTGTTATCAACTTTATGTAAATTCGCTAACACGGAAATGGTGGTACAGATTACTAATTTATTCGTACAAGAAGGCCAATGAAAGTTACATAATTCGAAAGATTGTTTGTCGTAGATTTCACGAATATAAATATTATGTGTGCATTTAGCCATTAAAAAAGAAATTTTCGTATCTACAGCTTGGATCACGTTCTCCATTCTCCAACAATCAGCTCACTGATTGGTTATTCGACTCGACCACAGACGCTGTAATGCAGCGCATCTGCAGTATTAAAATAAGTGAATATCGAAACATGGAGTGCTCCCAACTCACTTTATTGTGCCGTTGAAATGCTTAATTTTCGCGGTGATTAAGAGTGGTTAAAGGAAATGGATGTTTTCATATGAATGCCGATATAAGAGTCGTTATGCATAGCAGTCTCAACTGGCACCGTGAAACCTTATTGGTTGTTGGTAGAAGCCATCAGCCAATGAGATGCTGCGTGTTTCTTAACCGGAGATTCGAGCACTACGCGTCCTCACATACTAAATAACACTTCTTGTTTAACCAATAACTAACCTTACTTTCACTTTAAAAAAAAAAAAAAAAGTGATCTGTAGCGTAGCCACAGTCTAACATATACAGTCGCGACACTCACTGATGTGAAAGTTGTTACCAACTGACAGTTGCTGCGACACTAGCGCTCCTAGCGGTGGGTAAGCTGCCGAAGGAGCAATGTTTGTTTATCATCATTTGTGTGCGTAATTAACAAAATAGATAGTATAATTTTTGAGTTACAAACATTAATAAAATATCAACAGACATACATAATATGGGAACTAATGTAAAAACAGCCGAATTTAACTGATTGAGTGGTATAACAAAGAACTTCGTCATGAACCAATACTTACGAATACGTGTATATTTGCAGCCTTTTCCGCTGAAAGTAAGTAGAATATAAATATAAGAAACAAATTTCATTTACGTTGTGTTCTTCCTATGACAAAATGCTTTTTGACATGTGTCATTTCAGTATGACGTCTAATGATTCGCACACTTGTAGGCTTCACTCGTCTTTCTTATACGCGCATATTCTTTTGAGTGTGATTACTTTAGCTTAAGAAGACAATGTCTTGAATTTCTTGCCGTTTGTGGTTCAATTGTAGCAACAACTGTAGAATTGGGTTCTTCTTTGTTGACAACAGTTTGATTGCTTTTTCCGTTTTCTTGTCAGGTCTGTGACTTTATCTTTCAGCTACAGTTGTGGCGACTGATGTATTATGTTAAATACTGTAGTTATTACATTCTGTATTCGTTTCCTACGTTCCACCCTCATCGATTTTACTGAAATTGTAGTGAGGAAGTGTTGACGTTCTTGAGTAGAAAAGCGACGTCTTTCTGCCAAAGGGCAGGTGTTCTGGTGTTTTCTAGCCATTTTTCTAATTTTAATACTAAATGAGATTATTCAGTAAAAGCTTGTAGGATACAAGATAACAGTAAATAAACTGTGCTGTAATGTACCGTTTCGTACCGTATCAGGGATCTTAGGAAACCTAAGAAAGACAAAGGTGGAGCTATTTTTAAATTATTGCCGATTTTTATGACACTACATACGTTTCCTGATGTAAAAAGTATGTTAAAATCAATATAAACAATACTATTCGCACTCATGCAATATCGTATTCAGAAACGTAGCTTTCCGGCCGCTTGGAGCGCTGCTGTCGCAGTGTATAACAAAAATCTGCGGGAGTGTCGTGACTGTATATGTTAGACTGTGGCGTAGCCTTAAGAAGGATAGGTATATGTTAAACAACAAGTTTTTCTTTTTAGTACGTGAGGGCGCTTAGGCCGGTATTACACTATCAAATTTTCTTTGACAAAGATTTTTTGTCAAAGAAAATTGGATAGTGTAATATGGAACTTTGGTCAAAGTTGCCTTTCGTCAAAAATTCTTTGATCAAATCTAGCAGCTCACCATAGATTTGATCAAAGAAAGCGCTCGTCTTATGTTAACTGTGGTGAGAAATATGACCGCTTTAAGCGCTAGCATCGCTGTAGCAGTTTTTGACGTACGCGTTTGAAAACATAACCGCGTAATTCGTATTGCGAGTCGTCGCAACAACTAAATTTATGCAGTTGTATAAGGTTGATTATAAAAACCGGCTGTATCGAGCCGAAAGCTAGATAATTGCGGTATTCATTAGCGATCAAGTGAGTACTGTTTGCACGGCAGACGACGTAAAAATGAAAGTTAATTGTCTCTGCACCAGTTTTGCAGCGGAGAAAGCAAAAGTACATAATGACACTTTAATTTCCTACATATATTTAGCCAGACAAATGCTATTTACACGATACATAATACGCAAAATATAAATGTGTCAAAAGTTTTGTTTACTGCAATATTTAGAGCAGAACACCACTGCAGAAGCAAGTCAAGCGTCACCATTGTCAGTCTTCCAAACGACGAGAAGAACCGTTTTCGAGTGGTACAGCGGCTCTCGCCTCAGGTGTATCGGGTAATGCAGCCTAATATTACATATTTGTAAGAAACGACGAAGTACTTTGACAAGCTACACTGTAGATGTCTATTATGATTAAGAAAAGAACTTCACTTTTTTTTTTTTTTTTTTTTTTTTTTCAAATATGTCTTAAGAGTACAGCTTAAATTGTTGTGAGTGAACAAGGAGCGATGATATCTACAGTCTAGCTAGAAAAAGTACTTCGCTCTTTTCTACAAACATCAGATGTTAGGCCTTATTATATGATACACCTGAGGCGAGAGCCGCGGTACAAATAAAAACGGGTTCTGTGAATAAAGGCACGCTTCCAGATGTCTAGTCGTTGCAATTGTTGTACGCGTACATGCAATCTAAGTGTATAAGTAGATATTTGTAATCTATGTAATCAACAACTAAGGTTAATAGCAAATATTCATCCGCCATTTTCAACGCACTGTGACAGATTCTTTGTCAAAGAAAATTTGATAGTGTAATGTCACCATTTCACTACGTCAAAGATTCTTTGTCAAAGAATATTGGACAAGGATTCTTTGTCAAAGAAAATTTGATAGTGTAATACCGGCCTTAGCGCCCGAATCTCCGGTTAAGAGACACGCCGCATCTCATTGGCTGATGGCTCCTACCAACAACCAATCAGCTTTCACGGTGCCAGTTGAAAATTCTATGCATAACGCCTCGTTGCCGATATAAAGGATGATGCGCTGGGAGAGGCATCTAGCGGTGCTCGGGTGGAACTATGAAGTCGACATGTTGTCAGCTCTGGATTCTGAATATCGCAGTATCGAAATAACATTATTTTTTGGCGCTGTATAAATATAGGAACACCGAAATTTTAGTTCCATTTCAAATATTAGGCTAATGAAAGTTATATACTTCGAAAATGGCATGAGAAGTATATACTTCCGGTTTTATTTGTTGTTATTGTGTCAGGCATTTTCCACGTAAAAGATACCGTTTCATACCTCCCAGTGCCGGTTAAATTTTACCAAATATCCCAGCGGCCTCCTACGATAATGTTGGCAACAGTTGCTGAATAGTGAGAATCCTGTGAGTCTTCATTTTAGCCAATCGCTTGACAACGCTGATGTTTTCTCATGGAATCTTCGCTTTACTAGGGCAATTATTTTTACTGAGCGGACGGGGGTACATACAAGAACCTGTCAACCATAAAGCAGAATCAGCATTATTTGTTTACTTCATAAACAACGATAAACTAATTGAGTTATTCTATGTGGTTCGAACAAATGGGCAAAGATTTTCTATCGTGTTGTTGATGTTACCAACATAATCACGCGAGGCCGCCGTCATGATATGTAAAATTTTACCCCCCCCCCCCCCCAGTGACCATTGTAAACACAATTGGTCGATTTTCGACCACAGGCAATACTAGTTCCTACAAATGCACCACAGAGTAGAAATGTCTCTGGAGTAAGCATTCAGATGCGCAGAACAGATCTTGTCAACATCTATTGTCGTTGTGGTCACGTGATCTCGGGACAACGCACATTTGTCTGTAATGGGGATGACCTAAACAGTGAATGTTCAATAATAGTGATTTCTGTTACTGCTACTTTTCGGTAGCTGTGACATTTAGTCCTGATTTGTCACGATTTAAAACAGAAGTTTTCGAATACGCTACATATCCTTTCAAAACTTTACCAATTACGATTTCTCCAATTTCTGCGAATTCTACGACGAATTACCAGATATGTTACTTCAAGGTGATTCACACTCACACGTAGCGACTGGCGAATGTATATGCTAACTGGTAAATCTGGGTAAAATTTTACTTACAACCTCGGCGGCGTAGTATGCTGATGTTGGCAACGACCATTTAATGGTCTTTGAAAACTCAATCACATAGAATAAGAGAGAGTTTTCACATTGATCGTGAAATAATGAGTTCGTGCTCTGTGATCAACAGATTCCTGAATGTACTCATGTATAGTCAGCAAATTTAATATCCTCGTAAAGTTAACATTTGTTACCAACATTACCACACCATGTGGTCCACGCTGTAAGTAAAATTTAACAGAATTTCTGTCCAGGTAAACTGTGTCAATGTAACGAAAATTATGAGTTCTTGCCTGTAAAGTGTGCAAATTGAAAATTTGAACAGTAAATTGTTAAAGTCAAGCGATTTGAAAGGATGAAAAGTCTGTAATCTTGTCAAAGCTATTCCATATTTTGCAGTTTTCTATCTATATTTATAAGGCTTGATTATGTATTCTAAAGCTGTTAATATGCAAATGATAAAGTGCTACAAAGGAATCACAGAGTTCTAATTTACCTGTGAATGGCAGTACTGAAATAAATAAATAAAAAATCTAATGAAAGTGCAGCTCCAGTTGCATTTATTGGTGCTTTATTTAAGCCCACACTACCGGTTTCGGCCTCTATGTTAGGCCATTTTCAAGTGTGACAGACTTTAAAAAAAGTCCAAGGGAGACACGCTTAACGAACAATGCACTTTAAAGAATACCAATTTCTTAGATATCTACCGCCCAGTAATTGACGAAATTTTTTAGAAATGTTTTGGACGCGTCGATGATTGCTTACATTGTACTGTTTACAAACAGTAGTCTATATTTAAAAAAACAGCCACGAACTTGCAGAGCATTTCTAAAAAATTTTGTCAATTACTGGGCGGCAGATATCTAAGAAATTGGTATTCTTTAAAGTGCATTGCTCGTTAAGCGTGTCTTCCTTGGACTTTTTTAGGTCTGCCACACTTGAAAATGGCCTAACATAGAGGCCGAAACCGGTAGTGTGGGCTTAAATAAAGCACCAATAAATGCAACTGGAGATGAACTTTCATTAAATTTGAACCACAGTTGCGGCAACAGCGACCATCCAGTGATGGAGAAACTAATAAATATAAAATCAATTTTATGAATGGACTAAGTACTGTTACACATTTGGTAAAGTGTGTTCGACTTTAACGTGAACGTAGGCTATGCTATACATCAATCTCTTCCAACAAACTTGATTCGACATTCAAATTCGTTGTCTTCAGCTATTCTCAAATGAGTTATTACGTTTCAACCTCATATAGTCCAACACAACCAAAATATGGAATGGCTTTGACAAGACAGACTTTTCATCCTTTCGAATTGCTTAATGACTTGAGAGTAAATCTGCGCCTTCAAAAGTGTCTGGAAAAATACGGACAAGGGCAGTGATACAAATTGTATAGCCTTTGAACTTTGTGGAAAAAAAGGCTAATTCATAATGGCCGTCAGGTCAAGTTCTACATTACGTCACGTCAACTTGCTTTGCCCTGTGGAAGTGGAGGTATAACTACCACCAGAGATTTGAGAAAATAACAACGATGAAACTATTTAATGTCCGTAGTAAAAGTCATGTTCCTGATCATTTGTATGTGGGAAAGTGCTGAGAAGAAAAACATCATTTCAGATTATCTACATAAATTTTCTAATAAAACCATTGACCAACATTCAAACACATAAACCAAATCTCAGTTTTGTTCACTGCAGTAAGTTTTCATTTTGAGGTATCTGACTTTCCGGCATAGCTTCTGGAACAACACTCAATGGAAAACAATTCAATTGATAATGGAACATTTGCAGATTACCACGAAAACAAATCACAGTCCTAAACTGAAAATTAAGAAATATCAAAATCACAAAATCAGCTAATATCACAGTACAGAGCCCGGCGAAAATAAATTTCGATGTCACCATATGACGACGTTGTTACGACTTTGCTGCCGAAAAATCCTAACATGACGTGAGGTGATGCTTAGTGTGAATTAACGAACAGTGTCGTCCCTAGATCACGCGACAATTCCAGATTAATGTTGACAACATGTGCAGAATGCTATGCTCACTCCAGAGATATTTCTACTGTATGAAATGCACATAGGAAGATAATGTTTCGTACAGACCATGAGGTTAAATAGTACTACGCTTCTCGCCGCGACCCACTGCTTACGTTTTCACCAATGGTTAATGGTGACAACTCTGATGACCAATAAATGTTTTTCCTTGACAACTTTAATTAAAACGAAAATTATTTTATCTGAACGGACAAGGGTACATACAGGAACCGGTCAACCATAGAGGCACAGTATTAATTTTGCTGCGAGTGAAACGAGTAGCAATAACAATTACTCTACAGCTCGTGAAAAATATTAAAGTAACTGTGAAGGACGCTTGCACGGGCATCCATTAAAGCCCCGTTTACACCGAAGCGAACACAGACGAACGCGCATTCGCCAGGAATTCGCCTGTGCGCGCGCGCATTGGCTTGTACTTGCGAATAAGCGTTTACACTAGAGTTGTGGCGATTCGTGAATGAATCGATCATTTGAACGAATACAAATAAAGAATCGTAAGAATCGAATCGTGATGCGGACGAATCATCGTTCAAAAGAATCGCCTGTCTCGCGACGATTCCAAGTTTCAACGATTCATGATTCGAAGGCGACTGCCGAATCGTGCCGAATGATTACGAATGCCGGAGAGAATTTAAGAGGGGGGAAGAATCGTTCTTCAAAGGAAACGTGTCTCGTGACCATTCTAAGATCCAAAGATTCAGAATTCGAAAACAAGTGGAGAATCGTGCCAAATGATTACGAAAACCAGAAAGCGTGTGAACAAAGGAACCACAGAACGAAGATCGTGAGCCATTAATTATTAGCCTAATCACGAATTACAGATTCCAGAAAGAAAACGCAGCGAAATACACAGCTGCCAATACATACGACTATACGTCTTTTATACAGTTTACATATTATGTATTTAAACGAGCAATTCTTACACATTTATATTTCGCGTATCCCGGCAATGGCTGTAACGATTTGGATTATATATTGTGTTAAGAGAGGTTTAAGCTTTTTGAGTTCATCTACATAGTTGTAGTTTTTGTAAAAACTCAATTTTAGAAAAAAAACTCTTTTTATATAAAAACACCTTTTTAAAGGTTTTTAAAGCAAGCTCAAAAATATATTTAACCATTTTTGTATTTATGTTCAGCTTTCCTGAAAGAAACCAGTTTCACAAGTAAGAACCATTTTAATAAACGCAAATTTCTTGTATCTCGAAAGAAATGTAATATGTAGAGACGGAATTTTATTTTTAATGTTTATATATAAAGACGTGTTTCCTTAAACTAACTGATTTTGCATAATAAGTATTGCATAGCGATTAGATATGTCTCAATTACGATAGATTCAATGAAATTTATATTTAAATGGCCGAAGTATTCAAACAGAACGAAAAAAATAAGGTTACAGTAGGATTCGAAATAAGTGGCCTACGTTCACTAAACCTACTAGGCTTAACTTTACCATCAGGGCCGCCGCGCAGTATCGAGTGTTTAGATGTTGGCTAAGGTGACGTCATCTAACCAGCCAATCAGGTGGTAGTATACGGCAGCCAATGAAATTGGTTCTTTTATACTGGCGCAATATTCGAATGTATTCCCTTCCTACTGAGTATTTACAGTCAATTTACTGAGCGTACAAGGGTACATCGAGAACCTGTCAACCATAGAGCACGAACAGCATTAATTACTTACTTGATGGTCAGCGCAAAATATTAATCATTTATTACGTCAATTTATATTTACGTAAGTTGTCATTAGCGATGTGGTAATATCAACCTACTACGCTACTAAATGAGCTATGGTGACAGCAGAAATAGTTGGTAAGTGTAATAAGTATTTACATCCGCTTGCAAAACTTCAAAGACTATTTTCTCGAGAATTTATATGAGCTGAATCGAATGGCTTTGCCTCATTATTATTTTAAGTCTAAACTTTATGCACCATAAATATTTAAAAAAATCCGATACCCATATTGTCTCCTTTTTGTCATTCTGTAAGATTCGTGCCGTCACAGACCAGAAAGAATCGTGAACGAATCGTAGGAACAGATTCAAAGGGTTAGATTCCAGCATCCATGACACATACATGTATTGCCATCTATGAGCAGGATGTAGAAGTAAGAATCAAGCCAATGCAGACTAAAGAATCGCGAACGAATCATAGGAATCGATTCATGGTGTGGGATTGAATCGCAAGAATCGATTCATAAAAAGGAATCGTGTTGCCCAACTCTAGTTTACACCAGAGCGAACGGAAGAGAAAACAGCACACTGCCGCAAGACGAGTATATGCTGTTTGTCGCATACGCTAGCGCCGAAGCGGAGAGGAAGCGAACTTCCTTTGATAGTTCGCCCTGAAACCGACACCCAGCGGATCACAAGCGAGCACTTGCGAAAGGAAGCCGAGCGTGACCGAACACAGCGCGCATAGCGTTTACACCAGGGCGAATGCTCGTTCGCTTCAGTGTAAACGGGGCTTAACGCAATTCTACACTTCATTGTTCATCTGTTGCCAACATAAGCACTGGAGCCCGGCGAGAGGCGTCGTAGAGTTTTACCGACCATGAAGTACCGGTAAATAAATGAGGCTGTTCCTGCTCTATGGTTGACACTAAACAGGTTCTTGTATCTAGGTTTCCCTTTTCCGCTCAGTAAAACTAACTGCCCTCGGGCGTGTTTCTTGTTTAACCTGTACCTAACTTTGACTTAAAAAAAGTTATCTGTAGCGTAGCCTTTAGAAGGTATGGTATAGGTTAAACAAGAAGTTTTTTTTACTACGTGAGGGCGCGTAGCGCCCGAATCTCCGGTTCAGAAACGCTATATCGAACATTCGATATATATATCGATGACAATGCCGTTTCCTTCGATGTACAAGGATTCTACCAAATTACCAAACAAAGATTTAATGGCAAAACATTTGCGATGTCACGCGATTGTTCAATGCTAACTTCCCATGATTTCCAACATTATCACGCGAGGCCGCCAAGCCGTTATGTAAAATTGAACCCCGTGAAATAATTGATGCCGTTCCTGCTCTAGGATTAACAGGTTCTGGTATGTATCCTTGTTCGCTCAGTAAATTAATTATTATCCCGCGTCCACACATTCGTACCAACGCTGGCGCCAACATTGGCCAATGTTTTTGAGACAGCGTCCACACATTGGAGCCAATATTCAGATGAATTCGTCGAGAGTAAACGAAAACATATCTGACGCATAAATCGCGGCCGATGCATTAACGCTTTTGAGTGTGAATAATTACATTTTTTCATTGTAAATCAAAGTGGGAAACATACGTAAAAGATGATGGGGTGTTGTATCACTTCCTACCGAACATTAATTACGGTACAAAATCATTAATTTTTAAAAATATGCTACAAGTAAACGATACACATTATAAAAACTTAGACCATGTAATTGATATCACTAGTACAGTAGTGCTTGAAGTTTGCAAAACGATATTTAAATCTTGACATGAAATGTTAAGTAGTGTACTGTTACTTTTAAAAATTAAATTCAGTAATGGAGTGTGTCGAAAGTCTTGAAAGTTTTTAATTTCACAGTTCGCGCCTAAGTTTTTTGAGGTTTCTTTCACAAATGAATGACTTTCTGATACAGTTCTAATATTTACAAAGAGATTTCGAAACTTTAAAACGGCGACGAAGAACAAAGGAAGAAAGAAACAGTTTCGAGATGAGCAAACGACAAAGACAGAATGAAACGTTGGCACCAATGTGTGGACGACGTACCCATATTGTCCCAATGTCCTTTGATGTTTGGTCGAAATACCGACAAGCAACGGAGCCGTACCAACGTTGGCGCCAACGTTGGTTCCAACGCTATTTCACCGATCGACACATTGGACGAACACTGTTGGCGCCAACGTTGGGTCCAATGTGTGGATCCGGCCTTATCGTAATCCAAACATCACCCTGGCTAACAGCGCCGCCACGTGGTAAAATTTTACGACGCTTATCGCCGGGTTCCAGTGCTTATGTTGGCAACAGATGAACAATGCAGTGTAGAATTGCGTTAATATATTTCACGAGCAACAGAGTAAATGTTATTGCTGCTCGTTTCACTCGCAGCAAATTAATACTGTACCTGCTCTGCGGTCGACAGGTTCTCGAACAGGTCACGCACTTTTTCGTGGCCCTTCTGTGATCGGCGGAGGTCAGCTGAATTCGTGTGTCTACGGAATGTTTATGCTCTCTACCAACCTTACCTCATAATGGCCTTGTACACTATAGACATCGTCATTGTATTGTTGATTCGTGCTTGGTATTGATTATTGTCTTGCACTTTGTTATATGCTAAAATAAGTCCACATTCCCAAACGATTTCTTTTATAAAAAATTAAGGCTGTCCTTGAATGTGGTATGAAGAATGTTAATCCGATTGTTATCCAGTTACGACAATAAAACGAGGCAGAAAGCGTTGCTACAAACCCTTTAAAATATTGATATTTCGTAGATATACGTTCCAGTTTTCTATTACTCAAACATTAAGTGATACTTAATTTCGTGTTCCATCTGTGACACTTAAACCCCTTCATGTTGTTTCTTTTAAAACCTGTAAGCTATACGCCATAAGATGGCGCCACTGGGAGAAAGAGGCGGAGCTTGTTCTAAAAGCCAATGCGCTAAGAGCTGAATGGAAGAATGCAAGCTTCAGCTCCCAAGATTCTCCGCGCAAGGGTCACGTTTAAGTGCTTCATCTGTATGTACCCTTGTCCGTTCAGAAAAAAATAATTTCCGTTTTAATTGAAGTTGTCACGAAAAAACATTTATTGGTCATCCGAGTTGCCGTCATAACATAACCACTGCAGCCCAGCGGGAAGCGTCGTACAATTTAACCCCGCCACGTAATTCCCCCGTTATGAACATCGTCACACTAGGCCAGGGGCGCGGAAAGTAAAATTTAACAAAAAACTATAAGAATAATTAAGTCACATAATTAAAACTTCTTGTGAATATAATATTGACTATATAAACATGGCCAATAGGCAACTTTCACGGGAAATCTATAAATGGCAATGAATACAAGATATTTGATGAATGAAATCCGCGGAATTTTAGTAATTTGGAAGAAAGGACTCGATATATAATGCTTCTTGCAAATTTCCTCAATTTTAATGAAATATGAAACATGTTACTCCCACGTAGCACGGGTTCTCTAGGTACTTTATATCCAACCATTCATTATTATCAATAGAAACCAGCGCTACAAAAATAAAATCGAGGCTAATTACATTTTAACGAAATAAATTAACATTTTTCTCATTGGCTACTTGCATTTTGTTCCTGGTTTTCTGGCTTACACACTCATGTTTCGTCGCTAATCTCAATTTTCGACAAATCACGTTTCTCGAAGCAACAACGCATTCAGTGACAAACTCTGTACGTTCAAGAAACCAAAATATTTAAGATTCCGGGTTCTGTGATACTGTCCACGAAACTTATATTCCTTCACTTTATAACAGCACTAAAGTCTTGTCAATAGTTCTACTGTTAATTTGATAACGCTATACCAGTAACTTACCTTAGTTCTCGAGTAGATGCTTGGTCTCTAAATCACAAGTCCCAGTCCAGTGAACACTACCGTACAGCAACTGATGTCTGGCGTTAACTCGCAATAATGACCACGCACCTTCAACAGACACACAAGACAAGTGACAACAGCATCCAGCGATGATACAAACAGAAAGCGAAAAACGCTGCGTCATCTCTGACGTATACTGTGCAATGTGCACAGTGAGCTCCATTATTGAGCGTGCATCAATATCCTATTCTCACAAGTAACAAAGCGCTGTATAGATATCAGCGTTCACAACCATACAATGTTTATCGTAAATTTGCGATAAGCATGTTACTATCATCCGCCGACTAACCGTACGTAAATTTAGAACTTAATTTTGAAAAATTACAATTCCTTGTTCTTGTACATTAATCGCAAGAATTACATTAAAAAGGGGTTTTCTATCTCACAGTTCTACTGGCTTATTACCGTGGGAAGTAAACTTGACACTTTAATCAGCTCAATAATTGTGTACTAAACATTATACCTAACGTAGGCCTATAGACATATTTCGATTCGTTATGCATCTACTGAACTGCGAGCGGAAATACAACGAAGCTGTTCGATATCAATAATTAGAGTTTTCGCAGGTCATTAAAGGAAGCGATAATTTTGAGTTGCCGTACCGTAAAAACTTTGTTGCTGGACCAGTGATTGCTTTTGCATTGTTAAGTGAGTATCTCTCAGTATCGTTACGCATTATGATTTTTGTGTTTGTTGAAAGAAATAAGAAACCCTCATACGAAGATAATAGTCAGTAAATTGAATCCGTCCCCGCCCCGCTCAAACATCTGTAGAATTAGCAATAAACATCGTCAACAAAATTCAGAGATTCATGGCTCGAAAATGAAGGTATAGTGTGAAGTATATCAATAATGCAAAATATTTGACACTTGGGATTATGTACTGTATCATCGCCATTATTCCGATAAGCACACCTGCGATAACTCTGGTTAAATTTGGATGTGTTACAAAGAGACCATGATACGAAATTACTTCGTTTCACTGTTAAGAGATCACCAGGACAGCCAACGTGGAGAGGGGGTCTCCTCAAGGTTTCCTCCACGAGTGTCAAGTAATGAGAGAAAATTTCATTTAAGTATTTTAAGTGTGAGACGGGGTGAATATAAGGGTGAGGGTTTTTTTTTTTTTTTTTTTTTTTTTTTTTTTTTTTTTTTTTTTTTTTTTTAAAAAAAAAGAAATAAAAAATTCTCTTTTATTAGTTTTGTTTTGAAGGGAGTTTCTAATAATTGTCGTTACGGTATTAATGTGTTAATACAAACAGTACCGGTAAACTCAATTTCCACAGTACATCTATTTTTACATGGGGTGTATTAACTGGAAATTATATCCATTGAGCATGCTTTCGTGGAACCACTAGGCCTGCCTGGATGGTGAACTTCTTCTGCTGTTTATATTTCGTTGCTTGCCAAAATAGGAATAACATGTCTGCTTTGAAATGTTACTAGGACTGAGATATATAATGATTTTCCCAAATTACTTTAGAGCCAACCGTTCATTATTATCATTATAAATCGACGATACAAAAATAAAATTTAGGCTAATTACATTTTAACGAAATAAATTAACAATTTTCTCATTGGCTACTTGTATTTTGTTCCTGATTGGCTTAAACACCCATCCTTCATCGCTAAGCTGAACTTTTAAAACACGTTTCTCCAAGCAACAACGCATTCGGTGGCAAACTCTACGTTCAAGAAACCAAAAAAAAATTACAGTTCCAGGTTCTGTGAGACTGTGCATGAAATGTCTATTCGTTCACTTTATAACAGAACTATAGTCTTGTCAACAGCTCTAATGTTAATTTAATGACTCTACACCAATAACTTAATTACTCTTTACCTTAGTTACTAGGATGTTGAAAGAAAAGAGCGTTTTTCCGATCTCATTGCCCAAGCATCAGAGTTATGGCTTCAGAGGAGTGGCTGAGCGTTCTAAGGCGTCTTGCTGCGGAGTGTGTGGTTGCTCACTGTCAGAGATTCGAGTCATCCCTCGGGTTTGTTAGCAGTTTGGCCCAATAGGTTTACAAACATTTGAATCAGAGTTATGCATCCAGGTTCTTCAGAGATAATTGATGATCTGTGGTGAATTGGTGAATAAAGCTGTTTTCTCCTGGGTTGGGAGAAGGGGCACTATGCTTGGTTTTAGGAGCAGGCATTATAGTATCCTCATTTTAGTGTCTCATCCTAAATAGTAATAAAGTAACTTCTATAATATTAAAAAAAATCCTTAATCTCTCTATTTAATTACATTTTTAAGTGGTACGTAGGTCACCTGTACGCTGTGGTAATTATCTTAAAGAAAACAGTTTTTAGAATCTGCAAAATAATATCATTACATGCAATAACAACAATTTACCGTGAACTAATGTGTCTTTTTTTATTTTATTTTATTTATTTATTTTATTTTATTTATTTATTTTATTTTATTTTATTTTATTTTATTTGCAGAAAATATGTTGACACTATCTAGCAAAACTTTCTTGGCTTTCCTCGTCTCCTGTTCACACATTTATGAAGCATATACTCACCCATCCTATTTCTTAATTGTCTTATCACCCTGTTGACTTTGCTGATTGACCATTCTAACTGGAAATGGGAAGAAGAATGCACAGATCACATTCAGGGAATGTCCTTAGTTTCTTGAAAGAAAACATTCTTATGCCGAATCTGCAAAATATTTTTATTTGTTATATTCTACTGGTTTCGGCAGTTGCTGCCATCAACAGGAAATCAACAAAATATTTTACATCAAAGCCGATAAGATGAGGAAATTCACATTTGTAGTAGTTAAAGATTAATTGAAGGAATATCTACTACATGATGTAAAATGGCAGGGCTTTTAGAAACAATCACATTATTTTATTGTAAATTAGACATTGCTGTGTACTCAGTAATAATGTCATCTTATTGGCTTTGATGTAAAAAATCTTGTTGATTTCAGCAACTGCTGAAACCGTTAGAATATAACAAATAAAAATATTTTTCAGTCTTGGCATAAGAATGATTTTTTCCCCCCAAATTACATCATGGCTGTAGATTGCCAACTGGTGTTTCATTGCCCTTCTTGGCCCATAAGGAAAAGAAGCAACATCTAAAGATGACTCTTTTGATATATTAAAAGCAATGAACTTAGAAGAATGCAAGTCTGCAATAACAGTGTCAACATTACATACATTTCTTTACAATATTCACCACTATAATCATGAAATGCTTTAAAACTTCAAAAATATGCACTTACCAGTTTCACAACCATGTCAGGGAACCATTGCTCAGTATATTATTATTACACAAACTTTTTTCTTAGTTGCCTTACTTACAGTTAGCTTTGAGAGAGACCGTGACAGGACTGTTTTTGAAATGATTTTTTAATTTTTTTTTTTTTTTTTCAGCTCTATAGAGGAAAAAAAAAATAGGATTCAAAGTAATTGCTGGGCGAAACACTCCTGTTCCTCAGGTGCTAATCAGTGATAAAGGATTCAAATTGCAGAATTGTTTAACACACCATTTTCTCAAATCTGAAACCTGGAAGATCCCGTGGAAGTTGTTAGACAGGGTATCTCTTTCTCTTATATACAGATGACCTTAGTGACACTATTCATGTAACACAGAAAACTCTTCTTTGCAAGTGACACATCAGCTTTCTGATCACAGGACCCAATAATCAAGCCATTTAGTCATCAACCGACAGAGCACTAATGAAGTTAACATAGTGGTTCGAGAAAGATAAGATCATAATAAACACTGAAAAAACTGTGAGCATGCATTTTCGTATCTCACAACAAAAAGAAACCACAACCAGTCCTTGTTGTCATAGTTATTGTTGTTGGTTTCTATTGAGAGCTAGAAATCCACACAACCAGGTTCGATCCCTACTTAATGGATATAATACTCCGATGTAGGGACCTGAAGATGGAATAATGGAATGCCGTAACTGGTAGTGAAAGAATAAATGTTCTGTTAGACATATGGCTGTTGGTATCCTACTTTCTACATAAAAAAGAAAGAAAGTGCCATTCATTAAAAATAAATAATAAAAGTGGTTGACAATGTAAAATTCTTAGGCATACATCTAATGCTGCAATTACTAAATGCAAGCTGCAACAGAAAAATTGTGCAACAAGCCTATCATGTTCATTTCCAGTCTGCAGTTAAGTATGGAATTATATTCTGGAGGAATTCACACGGTACATAAAAAATAAATAAATAAATAAATAAATAAAAAAAAAAATGAGGTATCAGAAGAATGTGCAATAAAAGAAGACAAGAATCATGGTGTCCTCTTTTTTCTGAACTAGAAATTCTAAAGATTTCATGTTTGTACATATATGAAACAACACTGTTTGTGACAGAATATCTAGCCAAACTCAGTGCTAATCAGCTAAACTGTTCTGTGCATAATCGCGACATTTGATGTCACTACAACATTTATGTGTAACAGAAACGAATGTCTAGCTACCAGAATAGTATGCTTCATAGTGGGACTCTATTGTTCAATAATATTCCTGCATGATATATCAGACTATAAAAGAAAGAAATTGAAATTAGTTGAAGTTATTTCTGATGAACCGCAGCATCAACTCTGTAAGTGAATTCCTTACCAATTGAGTTACGTAAAGGTCTTGATGACACATAAATATATATATTGTAAAAATTGAAGGTGATCATATTATATGAAAATTAAACTGAAAAACTACATTTTAACTGTGTTGTGTGTAGTGCTTTTCTTTGTGTCACAGTGTATGACTCGTTTGATATAACGGAGGATAGGTAACAACTCACTGTAAAGAGGCTCGCTGATCTGTTGACAGACATGAAAAATAGACAATCACATTCACACAACTTAAATTTTCAGCCATAGCCTTCTATAATGTAAATCTCTATGTATTTTGATATCACCATGAATAATGTTATACAAATTACACACATATATCTGTATATTTGACTTGTCCTATATCTGCACAGGAACAAAAATAAGTAATATCAGCTGACCTATGTGCAGTACTACAGAGCAGAAATTTTTAGTGGCGAGAGATATCAGGAGAACAGGGTGGAGGGGGAGAGGGGGGTGGCAAGGGCATGGCAGCAATGTAATGAGATGGGTGATTAAGAATGTTTACCATTGCTTGCCACATTAACAAAGATTTCAGCATCAAGCATTGACCTTATGCTATAGAGAAAGACAGGTGTGATGTTATAGATCACCTCGATATTTCAGACCATACCAGTCAGCTATTAAAATCAAACCTAGCTCTAGGAAACAAAATCAAAGTACACAGGTATGTTATGGTTTCCTCTGAGTTAAAAAGAGCTGTATGTGCCACACAGATTACCAGAGAAATATGGGAAGAAGTGTACAGAGAAACTACTGTAAATGGCAGGTTTTTGAAGTTTGTACGAATCTTTAAATTTGAAGAAGTTTTTCCAAACTTTCTAAGAGTCATTAAAGCGGTAAATAATAATAGACAAGGCAATCCTCTGAATTTCTCAGCACCATAAGAAACTACAACAACATATCTGCATTTTAGAAAAACACATAGAAAAGTATTAGTAGTGACTACAAGGTATCTAAATGACAAAGTCATAGCAAAAGCCAATAACAAGATCAAAACAACATGTAATGTCACCATTCAGGTTAGGTACAGGAAAAAAGCAGAATAAGTAAACGTACAATTAGAGCATAATAAAACCACTATACCAGTTTGACAAAAAACACAGCACTTACATACACTGAACAATGTATACAAGACTTCAAGTATTCCCTTAAAATATCTATTAGGAAAGTGTTTTTATTCTTCAACTACTACATGAATGACATGTAAATGTATGTGCATTTATAAAAAATTATCAGCTGTCTTATTACCAAACATACTGAAATATTATGTACCTACAAAAATATTCCATAGCAAACTAAGTCTATTACTATTTGTCTATCTTTATACCTTGGTATACTTATGATTCATGTATCTGTATTATGTTCATATAAGTTTACAAAATCCAAGCAATTTTAATTATCGATTGGTGGATTATTCAGCCACACCTCAGTCCATATTGAACCCAATAACACACAACAGTATTTCCACTTTGACAGCTGCCCTCTCTTCCATTTTAAACTATCCCTACCCTTCATTATAGGCATCCGTGAGAAACATATCTGCTTCAGTAACAAATATCTCACCACCTAGAACAACACTCTATCCAATGCCTTCCTCTCCCGCAACTACCCTACTGACCTCGACTGCAAGCAGATCTCCAAAGCAGTCCATTCCTCCCTTTCCAGCAACAATGTTCCTAACCCCAGACCACCCAGAAGCACCCCCTTGGTCACCCAGAACCATCCTGGCCTGCAATGCCCCAACAAATTGCTCTTTCAGGGATATGACAAGCAAGTCATGCCCTGAAATGAGATCATCACTCCAAAGTGTTCTTCCCACATCACCCAGAGTAGCCTTCTGCCGTCCTTCCAACCTCCGCAACTTCCTGGACCAACCTTACAAAATCCCAAAACCACCCTCCCTACCTAATGGTTCCTACCCATGTAACCGATCCTGCTGCAAAACCTGTCCAGTGCATCCTCCTACAACCACATACTCCAGCCCCACCACAAGAAAAACCTACCCCATTTAAGGCAGGGCCACATGCGAAACAATGCATGTCATTTACTAACTGACATGTATCCACTGAGCGGCCTTTTATGCTGGTATGACTACCAACCAACTGGCTCAAACATCATCCTCATGACCTAGGTCATGAATAACCTCCCCCTTCTGTTTCCTATTCCTTTCTTCTTCCCTTCTCTCCTACCTGATGTAGGAACCCTGTTCCCAACGCTAGTGCTATTTTTTTTTATTTTTTATTTATTTTTTTTTTTTTTTTTTTTTCAAAGGTATAGAGGATAACAGGCTCCGACACTTCTGAGATGTGAATTTTCTCCTGTTGAAAATGTCTGGTCAGTTATTGTGGAAGAGTTAGCCCTTGGTAGACTACATATTGCTAAAGATGATCAACTTTGACATTATGTAGAAACAGCATGACCTGCTATATTCCAACAACACATCCAGAGCTTCTTTAATTCCAAGCCAAGGTGTGTAGCAGTGATTATAGCTAGGAATGGATGGATTTCACCATCTTCCTCTCTTCACATGGGATTGTGTTGTCAGTCCTGTTATCTTTCTAAAACTTTCTACCTCACATATAAATTTGGCAGTGTCACAATTTGGATGGGCAGCAGTGCAGTAATACAGACAGTAGTAAGTTGTTTTACATTATTCAGATATTGTCACATGTCTCTGTAAATATTTCATTTACATCAATAATTTTTAAATAGTGACTCAGAATGCAACTTGTGTTAAACATTGAAGTGGCTGCAGGTACAGAAATATTTGGATACTGATCTGAATGAACTTCATCTACTGGACAACTGACCCCCCCCCCCCCCCCCCCCAGAAAAGGACTTAACTATTTCATTCCCAGTGTTGTTCCTGGAAAACAATGTAGTAAAAGTTGATTTATACTGTTTGTTGTGCATCAATCCTTAGATTTGATGAACAACATGCTTCTAGAATGACATTTTGCCACTTGGTATGGCATGTAGCCACTTCTGAGGCATCAATCTGTCCATCTTGGAGATTGTGTTGCATTGCCATCTGTACGTGGCTGAGAGTGTGAACATGTGGTTCCTTTTATTTTATTCCAGCAGTGAATTGTCTTGTCTTTCGTGCTATCGCAACGATTATGCAAGCATTAATGATCTGGCAGTGTTAACTATCAACAAAATAATGTCAAAGTAATAAAATACCTCGATAGAAATGTCTGTGTTGTTCATGAAAATCAATAGTTTGGCCAAAAATTTTAAAACACATATTTTGATGTTGCACTGTATTAATACAGAAATAAAAAATAATAGTTATAGATCAAGAGCCTTCTTACCCTACGTGGGCACTCTTTCGTCAAAGATAAGCCGCATTCTCAACCAACATCGTGTGAAGATTGCAGCCTTACTCGGGTCACTAAAGGATGATTTATTGCTTCGCAAGTCAGGTGTGTACCAGATCCCTTGCGGAAATTGTGATAATTCATATATAGGCCAAACAACATGCACTGTCCACGAGACATGCATTGAACACAGAAGATATACTCGTCTATTACAGCCAGACAAGTCAGCTGTGGCTGAACATTGCATAGAAACCTGTCATTCCATGAACTATAGTAATGTGAAGATTTTGACACCCATAGCTTCGTTTTGGGATGCCATATTTAAGGAAGCTGTTGAAATAGACTGGCCAACAACTTAATAAATAAAGATAAAGGTTTTAATTTAGACAAAGCTTGGAGCCCTGTACTTGGAGTACTGAAATTGCAGAGAAGACGTAAAGGTGTTGCCGCCACTGACCATGTACCGATAAGTGAACACTGGAGTGCTTCCGCCACGGGGGGCATTCGTGTATGAGTATTTCGATATGCAGTAAACCAGCATCTTTGATGCGCAAACGCATTGCGACCGCGATCATGCTTATAAGGCCGCGCCTGGCACAACACAACCAAGACTTACGAGAAGACCAAGATTCAAGTACATACAACTAGCATGTGCAGTGGCCCAAAACACCTCCTTGGAATTCCCAGAGCTAGCCCCAACTATGGAACCCGTGACTGGAAATCACGCCACACCACATCACCTCACCAAATGTCACAACAGACACAATCAATAGCCCCTACACACACACATACACACTCACACACACACGCACACACACACACTCTCATACATACACATCAATTCAAAACACCCAAACACTAACAACACTCACCCAAAACACCCACTCTCATCTAAAATACCTCAACTCTCAGCGACTAACAGATCGTAAAATACTATAAATTATTGTAAATACCCTCCTCTCTTCTCTCTTGGAACCCTTCAAAATTCAAATCCCTTGTAAATATTTGAAATTCTCACAATATAATAAATGTAACCAAATCATATCATAAGATATACAAGTCAGAAATCTATTTAATTCTCTCGCTTTACTTTATACTTTCAATATATGTTTTTACCTAATACCAGATATCATACCTTAATAAAATCCTTTGTCACTTTTCTTTTCCAATCTATTTTATCTTAAAAATGTATATTTATATTTTCTTATATATTCAAATTGTAAATTGTAAAAAGTCAAGTAATGTAAAATATTGTAATATAAGATTCTTGCACTGATGCAAAATATGTGAAATAATAAAATTATGACCTGTAACACCCTCGACTGAAAAGGGCAAAGCTGGCCCTCAAAACAGCCCACTCCACCCCCTCAGGGTGGTGAATGAAACATGCAAAAAAAAAAAAAAAAAAAAAAAAAAATACACCTCCTCGGCAGTCTTTGACTCACTCTGAAGATGGCTGGACAGTACGCAGCCGAAATATCAGTGGAAGAAGTGAATTTTTCGCGGCTGCATTCCCGATATCTAATGGACTATACATTACACCGCAAAAAGTTGAAAATGCACAGAGTAATTACATATTTTCCTCTATTGCAGGATGCTCCAGATTCAGAGAAAACAGTGTCTCCTTTGATAACACATAATGGAAATCATCACTTTCATTTTCTCTATTAGTATCAAATTCATGTACCAGAGCTGGATTTAAATTACCATCATTGTCACTAATTTCTTTTTTTGCATATGCTCAATGACCAAACTTCAGATTATCAGCTTGCGTTAACCTAGATACCATAGTTATCTAAAAAAAATTCACAACTATGAAACCTAACTAAGATGTGGAATGTATTCTATTCCAGCCCATAAACTAAGTGCTATAAATTTTTATCACTCAAGCCCTGTCACTCATAATAATTAACAATCAACTGATAGAAAGGTTGTGAAGTCCTGCTGTGTTGGCTGATGAATAATGCAATTGTTACAGCATGTGCGAAGTTGGGGCAGAGTATACTAGAGATGCACAGATGTTACAGAACCATTCCCTTCAGACAGTTGTTCATGTTGAAATAATTTGAAGGACTAGTGTCAGAGACATAAATAATTTCTTCTTCTGGAGAAAGTTAACCCTTTCAATCCTGCATTATGCAATCAGCTTTGGAAAAATTAAAATTCCACCGCGATCATGCTTATTAGGCCACGCCCGGCACCTCCTTGGCAGTCTTCGACTCACTCTGAAGATGGCTGGACGGAACGTGGCCAAAATTTCAGCGGAAGAAGTGAATTTTGCGCAGCTGCATTCCCAAAATCTAATGGACCTTGTAATTACTCTGTATGGTTGTTCCTCGTTCAACTGCTGCTTATCTTTGCTCAGTGCAGAAAAGTGGCACAGAATGTTGTTGGGAGTTCATTACTTGTTGTCACATGGCAGGTACAGATGGGAAAGAGTTGTGATTTACTTGTAATTTGGTTATTGTTATTTATTGGTGGTCAGATGAGGTTTACCCAAACACTGGTGTGAAATATGCCTGTCCTCATGTGCCAACACAGACCAGCATCGGATAGCTATCAAATCCGACAGTCCAATAAATCAGGATGTTGCATGATTCAAACAACCAAATGGAGATCCATAATCAGACTCTCTTTGAAACTGTGTCAGCTTATAATAACATCATATAATGTATCAATAATGAAGGATAGGTAACAACTCACCGTAAAGAGGCTCTCTGAGTTGCTGACAGACACAAAAATAGATAATCACATTCACACAACTTAAATTGTTGGTCATGGTCTTCGTAAGAAAAAGAAACACATAAATTCACACAATCACTCAGACAACTATATACACACAACTATCGTGTGTGGCCACTCCAGCAACACAAGCATCTAGAATGTGAGTGAGGCAGGAAGTGGAGGGAGAAGGATGCCGGATGAAGGTGTGGATGGAAAGTTCTGCATTGCATGGTGGATTTTAAAGGTTCTGACAGGCAGGAATTTGAATTGTGACATTGACTACAGTGAAGGGTCAGGAAAGGATAAAAGGGAAGTGTAGAGGAGTGTGGGGAGGGAGTGGGGGGATTTGAAATAATAAGAATAATAGGGAAAAATAAAAATAGGAAAAAAGGAAAAAAATAAAGTTAGGAAAAAAGGGGAAAACAAAGTTAGGAAAAAGGGAAAAAATAAAGTTAGGAAAAAGAAAGAAAAACAGAAAGTTAAGAAAAATACGAAAAATAAATAAATAAAAAAGTAAAAATAAAAAGTAACTAATTAAGGGGATATGGTAAGTGCTGAAATACAGTTGTAAGGAAGACTTGAGGTATGGGATAATGGGTGGGGAAAGAAGAGGGGAGGGGGGAGATGTTAGTCCATAGTGTACAGGGATGAGAAGGTATCTTAGGTTGAGGCTAGGATGGTTGCGGGACCGTATAATGTGTTGAAGGGACAACTCCCATCTGTACAGTTCAGAAGAGCTGATGGTGGAGGGGAGGATCCAAATGGCTCAGGAAGTGAATCAGCCATTGAAATCCAGAGTGATGTGGTCAGCTGCATGATGTGCATCTATCTTGCTTTTTGACACAGTTTGGCAGTGGCCATTCATCCTGATGGACAGCTGGTTCGTTGACATACTGATATAAAACTCTGTGCAATGATTGCAACAAAGTTGGTATTTCACATGGCTGCTTTCACAGGTGACTTAACCTCTGATGGGGTAGGATAAGCCTGTGATGGGACTGGAATAGGTAGTGCTGAGAGGGTGGTTTGGGCAGGTTTTGCATCGGGGTCTTCCACAGGGATATGATTCCCGTGGTAAGGGGTTGGGGTTGGTAGTGGCTTAGGGATGGACTAGGATGTTGTTGAGGTTGTGTGGGTGATGGATCACCACTTTAGAAGGGGATCAGAAGGATCTTGGTAGGATGCCTCTTATTTCAGGGCATGATGGCAGATAATCAAAGCCCTGATGAAGGATGTGATTAAGTTGTTCAGGTCCGAGGTGGTATTGAGTGACAAGGAGGACACTTCATTGTGACTAGTTACAGGGTTGGGGGGGGGGGGGGATTTGTGGTGTGTGGGGATATGGCATGGGAAATCTGTTTGCTGACTAGGTCAGGAGGGTAATGTCTGTCTGTAAAGACCTTTGTGAGGCCTTCAGCATAATGGGTAAGGGACTTCTCATCACTGCAAATTTGCCGTCTATGGGTGGCAAGGCTGTATGGGAGGGATTTTTTAATGTAGACTGGATGGCAGCTATCAAAGTGCAGGTACTATTGGTAATTAGTAGGTTTAATGTGGACGGAGGTGTGGATGGAACTGTCAGTGAGGTGGAGGTTAACATCCAGGAAGGTGACTTGCCGGGTTGAGAAGGACCAAGTGACACTGATGGGGGAGACGGAATTGAGGTTGTGAAGGAATGAGCATGGGTTGTCTTGATACTGAGTCCAAATCATGAAAATATCCTGAATGAACCTGAACCAGGCCAGAGATTTTGTGAAGCTAGGAAGATTTCCTCTAGACAGCACGTAAATAGGTTGGCATAGGAGGGTGTCATATGGGTGACCATAGCTGTGCCACAGATTTGATTGTATACTTTTCCTTCGAAGGAAAAGTAATTGTTAATTTGTATCTATATTTTCATGTCTTTCAGCAACTAGGCAAGCCTCTTCACGGTGAGTTGTTACTTATCCTCTATTAGTCATATAATGTATGTTACAATTAATGTAAGACTAATATTAATATTTTTGTAAAGCCAGTAGGGATGGTAAGAATAGTTCCGATTACAAGTTTCTTCTGAAAAGAATTCTAAGAGGCAGTTACACAATACTTTAAGGTAAAATTTTAGCAATGGAAAATCTTGTAGGAATGTCAATAATGGAGGATAGATAATAACTTACCGTTAAGAGGCTCATTGAGCTGCTGACAGACACAAAAATAGATAATCACATTCACACAACTTAAATTTTTAGCCATAACCATCCCCCGAAAAAGAAACACATCCTCGCAATCATTCAGACAACTATACGCACACAAGGATGCTGGGTAAAGGTGGGGATGGAAAGTTCCATGTTGCATGGTGGTTTGTAAAGGCTCTGATAGGTGGGAATTTTAATTTCGGCAATGAATACAGTCTGGATGCCTGTGGCGCTGGAGTGGCCGGACATGATGGTTGTGTGTGTATAGTTGTTTCAGTGATTGCGTGAATGTATGTGTTTCTTTTTTTGATGAAGGTCTTGGCCCAAAATTTGTGTGAATGTGATTATCTATTTTCATGTATGTCAGTAGCTCAGCAAGCCTCTTTACAGTGAGTTCTTATCTACCCTCCATTGTTGAAATTACCTTAAGGTAAGGTGTTATTGACGGGTTGGGGGGTAGGCTTGAATATTTTTATTTGGAATGGAGTAACGAGAAAATTTTTACTTGGAAGGGCATTGCATATTCAAAAAGGTTTAAAAACACTGCTCTTGTTTCCTCTCATCTTGAATTGCCTAGTCAACAAGTTTGGAGGTGCTGGATTCTTTAGTGGGGTCACATGATAAGAGCTTAAACATGGTTGTTGTGTAGAGACACATGGATTTGGTGATTTCAGGGATGAACAGAATCAGTCTGTATCTACATGGTGCTTAACATAGGCCTATAAGTTTTCAAATTTCACCACATGTCTCTTGTACAGTGAATTCTCCCAGAGGGTCTGAATAGTTCTTTTTCTCTCCTGAGGCTCCAAACTTAAATGAATGGATTATATGTGAACTTGATGTTGCTACACAAACATTTTTACTCAACAAAGCTAAGATAATTAACAACAAATGTTTTATTCTGGCACTTATTCAATTCCTCTAGTGCATTGTTCTTCAGCATGTGGGTTGCAACCCCCAGGGGGGTCACAGAGTCTTGTTGGGGGTCACCTTCACAGGAAGAAGTACTTGCATCATAAAATAACTAGGGGATCAGTAATATAATTACGTATGCCTAAGTGAAATTTATTAATTGTTAAATTTTCAGAGTTCTTTGTGTACCATTAATTATGAACTGGTTCAGCAAATATATTTTTCTGTCATAAATCATGTAATCATGTGTTTCATTTCGAAAAAGACATGGAAAAAATTGTGCAGCAATTTGAAAGAAAGCTGTATCAAAAGAAAGAAGATTAAATTTGTTTCCTTCGATATAACATAGTGTTCTTATAGTTCGCGAAGAGGTTGGGGGGTAGGCTTGAATATTTTTATTTGGAATGGAGTAACGAGAAAATTTTTACTTGGAAGGGCATTGCATATTCAAAAAGGTTTAAAAACACTGCTCTTGTGAATGGCAGTTTGAAAAAAGGCTCCTAGTAAAACTGGTTGCAATATTCATGTATTTTGTAGAGTGATCTTTTTATTTATGAAGGATAACTTTCAAGCAGGACATCCTTCTCAAACATCACTAGGTTTTCCAACTTTTCTGTTAATTTTCATCAAATAAGATTTGGTAGAAATATCAAAGTCATAACTGATGAACACAAATGACTCCAGAAACTATAAATTTTGAAAAAAGAATAATAAATAAAATAAAAAAAAATTAAACATCATTTAAAAAAAAATTACTTTGTATAAAACTTGAAGAGTAACTCTTCTCCATTTTACGTAAAGGTTTTGAAATCATAAGGATCTAGGATCTGAGAGTGGTATGGTACTAATAATTAAGAACTATTTTGAACATATTTATTTACTACATATGCTATTTTTAGCTTAGATAATAACACAGAAATAAGATCAAAGGAACACCACAACAAGTTAGTAAAACTTTAAATTACTGCTCGAAGACAGTAAAACATTTGAACTTAGTAAATAAACTGGCAGAAATAAAAATTAGCACACCCACTTACAGTTTAGCAGTTCACTCAAGATTTATTGTTGAAGCAGTGTATATAAAGTATATGAAATGATTACATTTACAGAATAATAGCTGAAGTAATACCGGTACTGAGGTACCAGCTGTGTCGATTCATGCTGAAAAACCAAAATTAGCACATGGTGTAGCTACACATAGTAATAGAAGTGTCGACTCTGGGGTCCACCCGAATCATACAGATGGTGAGTATTATCCTGGGATGCATTATTCCGTGTTTACTCAACCTATTCACATAGTCTTATAAGAGTTGTGGGATGAGTCAGATTTGTCAGCTTTCATTCCATCATATCCTACGTGTGCTTGATTGGAGACAAGTCTAGAGATAGTGCCAGGTCGGAAAGTTGTTGCACATCTTTCATAGCACATAGAATTCCATGCATTGTGGGGGTGAGCACTATCCTGTTGGAACGACATATCACCTTCCGTGTTGCAAGAATGGCAAAATAACAGGTCTTACAACAATCGGCACATACCAAGTGCTGAACGAGAATTTAGCTTATTGAACCCCAGACTAGTAGGACTAATGTGTCTTGGATGAATGCATTATATGAGGCAGCACTCTCCACATCTGTTTCACAACATGCAAATGACCATCACTTTCATGCAACCAGAATCTGATTTCATCACTGAAGACAATGCCATGCCATTCCATCTTCCAAGTGATCCTCTGATAGCACCAGTTGATGTAATGTGATTGGAAGAAGGGTTAAAGGTGTGCATTCCCTTCCTGTTTTCCTCTCCATGCCACTTCCTCATCCCCACCACTGGTTGCTCTCGCCTCAGCTGTGCTGTCTGTTGCAGTCCAGCCGCAATAGCCAGAGACGGCAGTTGGATTTGTGTGAGTGTGTGTGTGTGTGTGTGTGTGTGTGTGTGTGTGTGTGTGTGTGCATTCTCTGTGGTAGATGAAGGCTTAACAGCTGAAAGCTTCATTTTTGTTTATTCAGTTATGTGTGCCTTTCTGCAGTTCATCAGACGTCTCTGTGGTGAGTAGCAACCTATCCTTTCCAAGGTAGTATATTAAATATGACACATGCCACAAAACAGTATAATGCCTTGAAAGATAGTACCAGTAACTATAGAGTGTTTGTTAAACAGTGATCATGTAATGATAAACCTTTAGTAGATTTATAAGTTACAGGAAAAATGTCTATGTTTTTCTTCTACATAAGTATACAGTCAGTAACAAAAGAAATTATAGAACTAGTACTATTTATAGAACTACTAAAAAGTGATGTGATGTACCTGAATGAACACCAGTTTAATGAAGTTGAATGTAGGCTGTACATCCCAGCTAGCTACAAATTTCTAACTGAATATTTTATATCCAAAATGGAAAATGGTGGTGTATTGATACTAATAAAAAGTGATTTAAATCACAAAGTCAGCATAATTGTTCTTAAGCTTATATGGATAGAAGGGGAATTTGAGGTAGGAGCAATAATCTTCCCTGAATGCAGGGTTATTGTTGTGTCAGTTTACTGTGCACCATTAATTTCTACTAAAATATTAGTGGAACATATAGAGAACTTGTTAATTTCTTGACTTGGATATGTTGTTGTGGTCCTTAGCAAGCCTTTTCATCTCTTCATATAAATGGCAACCTACATCCATTTGAATCTGTTTACTGTGTTCGTCTTTTGATCTCCCTCTGCGATTTTTACCTCACACACTTCCCTCCAAAGCTAAATTCATGATTCCTTGATGTGTAAGAATGTGTCCTACCATCAAGCCCTCCTTTTAGTCAAGGTATGCCAGAAATTCCTTTTCTCTCCAACACTGTTCAGTACCTTCTCATTAGTTACCAAACCACCCACCTAATTTTCCTGTAATGTTTTTAAAGGAAACGCCTTTTGCTACTGCGAATGGTTTTATTTTTATAACTCACCCATACGCGTTTCGCCTTTGTGTCAAGGCATCATCAGTGGGTGTCGTGAAATATTTACATGTTTCTGTTTACACATAAAGGTTAGGTTTCTTACATATGTACAAAACATTTCGTTTATGATTTAAAACAGTTCATATGTACATATGTAATAAACCTAACCTTTATGTGTAAACAGAAACATGTAAATATTTCAGTACACCCACTGATGATGCCTTGACACAAAGGCGAAACACGTATGGGTGACTTATAAAAATAAAACCATTCGTTTCCTTTAAAAACATTACAGTGAAATACAATTCAGCTGCTGCTCAAAATGGCCACTGCAAGCAATGTAAGCACCCACCTACCTAATTCCTTCAGCATCACCTGATTTTCTTTGCCTGCACTCATTACCCTTGTTTTGCTCTTGTTAATGTTCATCTTATACACACATTTCAATGCACTGTCCATTCCATTCAACTGCTCTTCCAGGTCCTTTGCTGTGTCTGATAGAATTACAATGCCATTGGCAAAATGCACTTTTTTTATTTCTTTGCCCTTTCATGCCCTTCAACTCTTATAACTGCTGTCTGTTTTTGTACAAGTTGTAAATAGCCTTCTGTTCCCTGTACTTTACTCCTGCTTGTTCAGAATTTGAAAGAATGTATCCCAATCAACATTGTCAAATGCTTTCTGCTAATCTACAAATGCTACAAATGTAGGTTTGCCTTTCCTTACTCTATCTTCTAAGATAAGCTGTAAAGTGAGTATTGCCTCCAATGCTCCTACATTTCTCCTGAATCCAAACTGATCTTCCCTAAGGTTGGTTTCTACCAGCTTTTCCATCCTTCTGTAAATAATTCGTGTTAGTATTTTGCAACCATGACTTATTAAATTTATGGTCCTGTGATTTTCACATCTGCCTGCACCTGCCTTCTGAGGAATGAGGATTATTACATTTTTCTGAAAGTCTGAGGGTATTTCTCCTGTCTCATACATCTTGTGCACCAGGTGAAATAGTTTTGTTGTGGATGGTTCTCCCAGAGACTTCAGTAGTTCTGAGGGCAAGTCATCCACTCCAGGTGCCTTGTTTTAACTCAAGTCTTTCAGAGCTCTGTCAAATTCATATCTCAGAATAGTTTCTCTTATTTCATCTTCATCTACTTCCTTTTTCCTTCCTACAATATTGTCTCTAAGTTTATTTTCTTTGTAGAGCTCCTCTATATACTCTTTCCACCTTTCAGTTTTCCCTTCCTTGCTGAGAACTGGTTTTCCATCCGAGTTCTTTATATTCATATAGCTGCTCTTGACTTAGATATATGATGTATAAAATTTTTATTTTTGGGTATATAAATACCCTCATGAACCACAGACATTGCCGAGGTGGGGTGGCTTGCGTGCCTCAACGATGCAGATAGCCGTACCGTAGGTTCAACCACAGTGGAGGGGTATCTATGGAGAGGCCAGACAAACCTGTGGTTCCTGAAGAGGGGCAGCAGCCTTTTCAGTAGTTATAGGGGCAACAGTCTGGATGATTGACTGAGATGGCCTTGTAACATCAGCTAATGTGGCTTTGCCACACAGCTACTGCATACGGCTGAAAGCAAAGGGAAACTACAGCCGTTAACTTTTCCCGAGGACATACAGCTCTACTGTATGGAAATATGATGATGGCATCCTCTCGGGTAAAATATTCCAGAGGTAAAATAGTCCCCCATTCGGATCTCCGGGCGGGGACTACTCAGGAGGATGTTGTCATCAGGAAAGACAATACTGGCATTCTACGGATCGGAGCGTGGAATGTTAGATCCCTTAATCGGGTAGGAAAATTAGAAAATTTAAAAAGGAAAATGGATAGGTTGAAATTAGATATAGTGGGGATTAGTGAAGTTCGGTGGCAGGATGAACAGGATTTCTGGTCAGGTGAGTACAGAATTATAAATACAAAATCAGTTGGGGGTGTCACCGGAGTAGGACTGATAATGAATAAGTAAATAGGAATGTGGGTAAACTACTATGAGCAGCACAGTGATCACATTATCATTGTCAAGATAGATACGAAGCCAACACCGACAACATTAGTACAGGTTTATATGACAACTAGCTCTGCCGATGATGAGGAGATCGAAGAAATATATGATGAGCTAAAGGAAATTATTCAGACAGTTAAGGGAGAGGAAAACTTAATTGTGATGGGTGACTGGAATTCGGTAATAGGAAAAAGGAAAAGAAGGAAAAATAATAGGTGAATATGGACTGGGCAGGAGGAATGAAAGAGGAACTCGCCTGGTAGAATTTTGCACGGAACATGACTTAATCATAACAAACACGTGGTTTAAGAATCACAAAAGAAGGTTGTATACATGGAAGAGACCAGGAGACACCGGAAGGTATCAGATAGATTTTATAATGGTAAGACAGAGGTACCGGAACCAGGTTATAAACTGCAGGACTTACCCAGGGACAGATATAGACTCTGACCATAACTTGTTAGTCATGGACTGTAGGCTGAAGCTTAAAAAAACTGCAGAAAGGTAGGAAAATAAGGAGATGGGACTTAGACAAATTGAAGGAAAGTGAAGTTCTGGAGAATTTCAGAGGGACATTTAGGCAACAATTGACAGAAACAGGGGGAAATAAAACAGTAGAAGAGGAATGGGTAGCATTGAGAGATGAAATAGTGAAGGCAGCGGAGGACAAAATAGGTAGAAAGGCAAGACCTACAAAAAATCCATGGATATCACAGGAAATACTAAATTTAGTCGATGAAAGGAGAAAATATAAAAATGCAGTAAATGAAACAGGCAAAATGGAGTACAGACGACTAAAAAATGAGATTGACAGGAGTGCAAAATGGCTAAGCAGGTGTGGCTAGAAGCCAAATGCAAATCTGTAGAAGAATGTATAAGAAGGGGAAAAGTAGATACCGCCTACAGGAAAATCAAAGAGACATTTGGGGACAAGAAAAGCAATTCTACGAATATCAAGAACTCAGATGGGAAATCAGTTCTCAGCAAAGAAGGGAAAGCTGAAAGGTGGAAAGAGTACATAGAGCAGCTCTACAAAGGAAATGAACTTGGAGACGATTTTGTAGGCAGGGAAGGGGAAGTAGATCAAGATGAAATAGGAGATACTATACTGAGAGATGAATTTGAAAGACTTAGGTCGGAACAAGGCCCCAGGAATAGATGATATACCCTCAGAGCTACTGAAGTCTCTGGGAGAGGCAACCATGACAAAACTATTTGAACTGGTGTGTAGGATGTATGAGACAGGCGAAATGCCCTCAGACTTTAAGAAAAATGTAATAATCCCCATTCCAAAGAAATCAGTCACAGACAGGTGTGAAAATTACAGAACCATAAGTTTGATAAGTCATGGTTGCAAAATTTTAACACGAATTATCTACAGGAGAATGGAAAAGCTGGTAGAAGCTGACCTCAGGGAAGATCAGTTTGGATTCAGGAGGAACATAGGAACCCAGGAGGCAATACGCACTTTACGTCTTATCTTAGAAGATAGATTAAGGAAGGGCAAACCTACATTTTTAGCTTTTGTAGATTTGGAGAAAGCATTTGACAATGTTGACTGGAATACACTCTTTCAAATTCTGAAGTCAGCAGGTGTAAAATACAGGGAAAGGAGAGTTATTTACAACTTGTACAAAAGCCAGACCGCAGTTATTAGACTCGAAGGGCATGAAAGGGAAGCATCAGTTGGGAAGGGAGTAAGACAGGGTTGTAGCCTTTCTCCGGTGTTATTCAATTTGTACATCGAGCAGGCGGTGAAGGAAAGCAAGGAAAAATTTGGAATAGGGATTAAAGTTCAGGGGGAAGAAATAAAAACATTGCGTTTTGCTGATGACATTGTAATTCTGTCAGAGACAGCAAAGGACCTGGAAGAGCAGTTGAATGGAATGGACAGTGTGTTGAAGAGAGCGTATAAAATGAACATTAACAAGAGCAAAACAAAAATAATGGAATGCGGTCTTAGAAAGTCGGGCGATGCTGAAGGACTTAGATTAGGTAACGAAACAATGAAGGTGGTATATGAGTTTTGTTACTTGGGTAGTAAAATAACATGCGATGGCCGCAGTACAGAGGATATAAAATGCAGAATGGCAATGGGAAGAAAAGCAATTTTGAAAAAGAGAAATTTGCTAACATCGAATATTAATTTAAGGGTAAGGTATTATTTTCTGAAGGCATTTGTGTGGAGTGTTGCCTTGTACGGGAGTGAAACATGGACGATAAGCAGTGCGGACAGGAAGAGAATAGAGGCTTTTGAAATGTGGTGCTATAGAAGAATGCTGAAGATTAGGTGGGTAGATCGCATAACTAATGAAGAGGTACTGAACAGAATTGGTGAGGAAAGGAATTTTTGGCATACCCTGACTAAAAGAAGGGATCGCTTGGTAGGACACATTCTTAGACATCGGGGAATCGTAAATTTAGCATTGGAGGGAAGTGTGTGGGGTAAAAGTCGCAGAGGGAGACCAAGAGACGCATATAGTAAGCAGATTCAAGTGGATGTGGGTTGCCGTTCTTATGAGGAGATGAAAAGGCTTGCTCAGGATAGAGTAGGGTGGAGAGCTGCATCAAATCAGTCTCCGGACTGAAGACCATAACAACAAATACTGATGTGATTTTACAAAATTCTAAAACTAGATTTCTTTTGGATACTCTGAAGTCATTCAATTTCTATTGCCATAATAGTCTACCTACTGTATTCATTGCTTGTCTAGATAATGTGATTTCAAATGAAAGTCATGTGTATTTAGCTTTAAATGTTGCCAGACCTTTGCTCTCTGCACATGATGGCATAGTTTTGAAACTATCTGTGCTTAGAAAAGAGCAACAGAAACCAATTGAACCTAGATCACAAAGACAGTTAAAAGTTTCAAATGTATCAAAATTTACACCTATGCTAATCAACACTGACTAGGACTCCAGTGCCATGGAGAATGAGTCACCGTACAGAACCTTTAATTATTTTCTACCTATGATCACACTGCCTTTAATCAAAGTTTTCCACTCATTCCAAAGCGAAATGTGTCATTTGCCAAGATGAATCATAACAGAAGTTTTTCCAACTGGTATTCCTCTTACTTACATAAGGAGCAACCAAAATATAAAGTATGATAAATCGTTCACAAATGACATATTGAGACCAGCGTATATCAATTTCAAAAAGATCTGCAGGAAAGAAATTGTTACTGCTAAGAAAAAGGCCAATACATTTCTGAGTCCATAAACAAATCAAAAGCAGCATAGAAAATAGTAAAAGCTGAATCTGGTTTATATATATATATATATATATATATATATATATATATATATATATATATATATAGAAAAGAGATGACTTACCAAAAGGACCGGCTCGTCGATAGAAACAAATAAAATAAATAAAATCACACACAAACACACATACAAGCTTTCGCAGCCTAGCTGCTTCGTCAGGCAGAAGGGAGTGGATAAGGAGTCATTCCAATCCCGGGACAGGAAAGACTTACTTTGGGGAGAAAAAAGGAGGGTAAACAAATACACCCACACCCACACATTTACACAGACGCAAGTACACTTAGGCAGACATTCTGTAGAACTGTAGAAAGCAAAGAAGTTAGACAGAGATGCCACTTGAGGCAGAGGCTCTGTCCAGAGAACCAAGGCAAAGATGTTAAGATGGTGGGTGGGAATTCGAATTTAGCAGAGGTTGAGACCAGGTGGGCAACGAGAAGAGAGAATATGCTGAAGGGCTAGTTCCCATCTCCGAAGTTCTGAAGGATTGGTGTCGGTGGGAAGTATCCAGATAACCCGGACGGTGTAACACTGTGCCAAGATGTGCTGGTCGTGCCCCAAGGCGTGTTTAGCCACAGGGTGATCCTCATTACCAACAAACACTGTCTGCTTGTGACCATTCATGCGAATGGACAGTTTGTTGCTGGTCATTCCCACAGAACGCTTCACAGTGCAGGCATGTCAGTTGGTAAATCACGTGGTTGCTGTCGCAAGTGGCTCTGCCCTTGATTGTGTACACCCTCCGGGTTACGGGACTGGAGTAAGTGGTGGTGGAAGGGTGCATAGGGCAGGTTTTACAACGGGGGCGGTTACAAGGGTAGGAGCCAGAAGGTAGGGAAGGTGGTTTGGGGATTTCATAGGGATGGACTAGGAGGTTACGGAGGTTAGGTGGGCGGTGGAAAGACACGCTCGGAGGAGTGGGGAGGATGTCATGAAGGATGGATCTCATTTCGAGGCAGGATTTTAGGAAGTCATATCCTTGCTGGAGAGCCACATTCAGAGTCCGCTCCAGTCCCGGAAAGTATCAGGTGACAAGAGGGGCACTTCTGGGGTTCTGTTGAAGGTTCTGAATTTGGGGGGATGAGGAAGTGGCTCTGGCAATTTGCTTCTGTACCAGATCAGAAGGGCCTCACACTGAAAGTTCCCATCTCTGGCTGTAACCCATCCTTTCATCCTGCCTTATACCAATTCCAAACGGAACAATCCACAGCCCTCACCCGCCTGATCCTTAACCTATACCTCAACTCCGCCAATGAACACACCTGTCAATTCCTATCCCTGATCAAAATCCTCAACCTTTCCACTCCCACATCCACACCTAGAGTTCAGAACATCCTTTTACAGGCCAACCGCAAATTGGAACAGCATGCCAGCCTCCACCTCAAAAAACTATCCAAACTCCTGGTCACCCACCTCCAGAAAGGCAATACACTCTCCCTCAACAACCTCTCCAATAAACCACAAGCTCCTCTTATTGCACAGAAACCCAGTCTCTCCCATCTGCTCAATCTCCCACTTCCAGCTCCACTCCCACCCAAACCTCACAATCCTAATCCACACAATCCTGAACCACTACATCCCAATTCAGTAGTCAACCTCTCCTCTAAACCTCTCTCCCAATCTGAAACCTCTGTCCTATCCAAAGGCCTCACCTTTAGTCCCACTCCCAAATTCAACCAAACAGCCCTTGTCAAAGACATACTATCCTATACTCTCAGTCTTTGCTGGAGATATCACTTTGCCACGAGGAATAATAATCCTCTTCCTAATGATCCAGCTCCCCAAGACATCATTCAAATCGAACCCTGCCTAGAACAGTTCCGTCCTCCGTCACAGCGAGACCCACCTGCTCTTCCTCAAAATCACCCTCTTCAAACCTTCCAGGAATTCCTTACTTCCAACCTTGCCTCCCAGTCCTTCCTGAGAAACCTTAATCCTACTCCCAACATTACCGCAGCTGAATCCCGAGCTATCCGTGATCTGAAGGCTGACCATACCATCGTCATTCTCCCTGCTGACAAGGGCTCCACGACAGTGGTACTTGATCGGCGTGAGTATGTGGCAGAGGGAGTGCGTCAGCTTTCAGATAATACCACATATAAAGTTTTTCAAGGCGATCCCATTCCTGATGTCCGGGCAGAGCTTCAAGGAATCCTCAAAACCTTAGGCCCCCTACAAAACCTTTCACCTGACTCCATTAACCTCATGCCTCCACCGACACCCCGCACACCCCGCACCCCCACCTTCTACCTACTTCCGAAGATTCACAAACCCAATCATCCCGGCCGCCCCATCGTAGCCAGTTACCAAGCCCCAACAGAACGAATCTCTGCCTACATAGACCAACACCTTCAACCCATCATGTGCAGTCTCCCATCCTTCATCAAAGACACCAACCACTTCCTCGATCGCCTGAAATCCTTACCCAGCCTGTTACCTCCTGAAACCATCCTTGTAACCATCGATGCCACTTTCTTATACACTAATATCCCACATGCCCAGGGCCTCGCTGCGATGGGATATTTCCTTTCACGCCGACCACCCACTTCCTTACCTAAAACCTCTTTCCTTAATACCCTAGCCAGCTTCATCCTAACCCACAACTTCTTCACTTTTATATATACATGTGGCGTCTGTTCCGAAAGGACAGACGTCACTTGTGATCCTGCAGCTGTTATTATTTAATATTCATAGAATATATGACATCAACTGCGATTGGGCAAAGCTGAAAATGTGTACCCAGCCGGGATTCGAACCCGGGTCTCCTGCTTTCTAGGCAGTTGCGCTGACCCCTACACCACTGGGGACACAGTGATCACCGCACCCGCAAGGACTACCCATGCACGCTTCCCGTCAGATACAAATTCCCAGCTTCGCCCTGCCCATAGTACTCAAACTCGTAGTTTAACTAATTCCCGTAAGAGTAAGGGCTTCAAACTTGCCCACCCCTCGACAATCACGATAGGATCATTGCCCGTCACCGGCATATTATATATACATGTGGCGTCTGTTCCGAAAGGACAAACGTCACTTGTGATCCTGCAGCTCTTATTATTTATTATTCATAGAATATATGACATCAACTGTGATTGGGCAAAGCTGAAAATGTGTACCCAGCCGGGATTCGAACCCGGGTCTCCTGCTTTCTAGGCAGTTGCGCTGACCCCTACACCACTGGGGACACAGTGATCACCGCACCCGCAAGGACTACCCATGCACGCTTCCCGTCAGATACAAATTCCCAGCTTCGCCCTGCCCATAGTACTCAAACTCGTAGTTTAACTAATTCCCGTAAGAGTAAGGGCTTTAAACTTTCCCACCCCTCCCCACTAACGATAGGATCATTGCCCGTCACCTGCATATTATATATATACCTGTGGCATCTGTTCCGAAAGGACAGACGTCACATGTTATCCTGCAGCTGTTATTATTTATTATTCATAGAATATATGACATCAACTGCGATTGGGCAATGCTGAATATGTGTACCCAGCCGGGATTCGAACCCGGGTCTCCTGCTTTCTAGGCAGTTGCGCTGACCCCTACACCACTGGGGACACAGTGATCACCGCACCCGCAAGGACTACCCATGCACGCTTCCTGTCAGATACAAATTCCCAGCTTCGCCCTGCCCATAGTACTCAAACTCGTAGTTTAACTAATTCCCGTAAGAGTAAGGGCTTTAAACTTGCCCACCCCTCCCCACTAATGATAGGATCATTGCCCGTCACTGGCATATTATATATATACCTGTGGCGTATGTTCCGAAAGGACAGACGTAACTTGTGATCCTTCAGCTGTTATTATTTATTATTCATAGAATATATGACATCAACTGCGATTGGGCAAAGCTGAAAATGTGTACCCAGCCGGGATTCGAACCCGGGTCTCCTGCTTTCTAGGCAGTTGAGCTGACCCCTACAACACTGGGGACTCAGTGATCACCGCACCCGCAAGGACTACCCATGCACGCTTCCCGTCAGATACAAATTCCCAGCTTCGCCCTGCCCATAGTACTCAAACTCGTAGTTTAACTAATTCCCGTAAGAGTAAGGGCTTCAAACTTGCCCACCCCTCCCCACTAACGATAGGATCATTGCCCGTCACTGGCATATTATATAAATACATGTGGCGTCTGTTCCGAAAGGACAGACGTCACTTGTGATTCTGCAGCTGTTATTATTTATTATTCATAGAATATATGACATCAACTGCGATTGGGCAAAGCTGAAAATGTGTACCCAGCCGGGATTCGAACCCGGGTCTCCTGCTTTCTAGGCAGTTGCGCTGACCCCTACACCACTGGGGACACAGTGATCACCGCACCCGCAAGGACTACCCATGCACGCTTCCCGTCAGATACAAATTCCCAGCTTCGCCCTGCCCATAGTACTCAAACTCGTAGTTTAACTAATTCCCGTAAGTGTAAGGGCTTCAAACTTGCCCACCCCTCCCCACTAACGATAGGATCATTGCCCGTCACCGGCATATTATATATATACATGTGGCGTCTGTTCCGAAAGGACAGACGTCACTTGTGATCCTGCAGCTGTTATTATTTATTATTCATAGAATATATGACATCAACTGTGATTGGGCAAAGTTGAAAATGTGTACCCAGCCGGAATTCGAACCCGGGTCTCCTGGTTTCTAGGCAGTTGCGCTGACTCCTACACCACTGGGGACACAGTGATCACCACACCCGCAAGGACTACCCATGCACGATTTCCGTCAGATACAAATTCCCAGCTTCGCCCTGCCTATAGTACTCAAACTCGTAGTTTAACTAATTCCCGTAAGAGTAAGGGCTTTAAACTTTCCCACCCCTCCCCACTAACGATAGGATCATTGCCCGTCACCGGCATATTATATATATACCTGTGGCGTCTGTTCCGAAAGGACAGACGTCACTTGTGATCCTACAGCTGTTATTATTTATTATTCATAGAATATATGACATCAACTGCGATTGGGCAAAGCTGAAAATGTGTACCCAGCCGGGATTCGAACCCGGGTCTCCTGCTTTCTAGGCAGTTGCGCTGACCCCTACACCACTGGGGACACAGTGATCACCGCACCCGCAAGGACTACCCATGCACGCTTCCCGGCAGATACAAATTCCCAGCTTCGCCCTGCCCATAGTACTCAAACTCGTAGTTTAACTAATTCCTGTAAGAGTAAGGGCTTCAAACTTGCCCACCCCTCCCCACTAACGATAGGATCATTGCCCGTCACCGGCATATTATATATATACATGTGGCGTCTGTTCCGAAAGGACAGACGTCACTTGTGATCCTGCAGCTGTTATTATTTATTATTCATAGAATATATGACATCAACTGCGATTGGGCAAAGTTGAAAATGTGTACCCAGCCGGGATTCGAACCCGGATCTCCTGCTTTCTAGGCAGTTGCGCTGACTCCTACACCACTGGGGACACAGTGATCACCGCACCCACAAGGACTACCCATGCACGCTTCCCGTCAGATACAAATTCCCAGCTTCGCCCTGCCCATAGTACTCAAACTCGTAGTTTAACTAATTCCCGTAAGAGTAAGGGCTTCAAACTTGCCCACCCCTCCCCACTAACGATAGGGTCATTGCCCGTCACCGGCATATTATATATATACATGTGGCGTCTGTTCCGAAAGGACAGATGTCACATGTGATCCTGCAGCTGTTATTATTTATTATTCATAGAATATTATGTAGTTGTTGTGGTCTTCATTCCGGAGACTGGTTTGATGCAGCTCTCCACAATACCCTATCCTGAGCAAGCCTCTTCATCTCCACATAAGAACGGCAACCTACGTCTATCTGAATCTGCTTACTGTATCCATCTCTTGGTCTTCCTCTGCGATTTTTACCCCACATACTTCCCTCTAATGCTAAATTCACAATTCCTTGGTGTCTAAGAATGTGTCCTACCAATCTATCCCTTCTTTTAGTCAAGGTATGCCAGAAATTTCTTTTCTCCCCAATTCTGTTCAGTACCTCCTCATTAGTTACGCGATCCACCCACCTAATCTTCAGCATTCTTCTGTAGCACCATATTTCAAAAGCCTTAATCCTCTTCCTGTCCGCACTGTTTATCGGCCATGTCTCACTCCCATACAAGGCAACACTCCATACAAATGCCTTCAGAAAGGACTTCCTTAGGCTTAAATCAATATTCGATGTTAACAAATTTCTCTTTTTCAAAAACGCTTTTCTACCCATTGCCATACTGCATTTTATATACTCTGTACTGCGACCATCGTTTGTTATTTTACAGCCCAAATAACAAATCTCATCTACGTACTTTATTGCTTCGTTTCCCAATCTAATTCCTTCAGAATCACCTGATTTTCTTACACTGCACTCCATTACCCTAGTTTTACTCTTGTTAATGTTCATCTTATATGCACCTTTCAGCACACTGTCCATTCCATTCTATTGCTCTTCCAGGTCCTTTGCTGTATCTGACAGAATTACTATGTCATCAGCAAAACACAATGTTTTTAATTCTTCCCCCTGAATTTTAATTCCTTCTCCAAATTTCTCCTTGCTTTCCTTTATAGCTTGTTCAATGTACAAATTGAATAACATATAATAATAATAATAATAATAAATAATAACAGCTGCAGGATCACAAGTGACGTCTGTCCTTTCGGAACAGACGCCACATGTATATATATAATATGCTGGTGACGGGCAATGACCCTATCGTTAGTGGGGAGGGGTGGGCAAGTTTGAAGCCCTTACTCTTACGGGAATTAATTAAACTACGAGTTTGAGTACTATGGGCAGGGCGAAGCTGGGAATTCGTATCTGACGGGAAGCGTGCATGGGTAGTCCTTGCGGGTGCGGTGATCACTGTGTCCCCAGTGGTGTAGGGGTCAGCGCAACTGCCTAGAAAGCAGGAGTCCCGGGTTAGAATCCCGGCTGGGTACACATTTTCAGCTTTGCCAATCGCAGTTGATGTCATATATTCTATGAATAATAAATAATGACAGCTGCAGGATCACAAGTGACGTCTGTCCTTTCGGAACAGACGCCACAGGTATATATATAATATGCCAGTGACGGTCGATGATCCTATCGTTAGTGGGGAGGGGTGGGCAAGTTTGAATCCCTTACTCTTACGGGAATTAGTAGAACTACGAGTTTGAGTACTATGGGCAGGGCGAAGCTGGGATTTTGTATCTGACGGGAAGCGTGCATGGGTAGTCCTTGCGGGTGCGGTGATCACTGTGTCCCCAGTAGTGTAGGGGTCAGTGCAACTGCCTAGAAAGCAGGAGACCCGGGTTCGAATCCCGGCTGGGTACACATTTTCAGCTTTGCCCAATCGCAGTTGATGTCATATATTCTATGAATATTAAATAATAACAGCTGCAGGATCACAAGTGACGTCTGTCCTTTCGGAACAGATGCCACATGTATATATATAATATGACGGTGACGGGAAATGATCCTATCGTTAGTGGGGAGGGGTGGGCACGTTTGAAGCCCTTACTCTTATGGGAATTAGTTAAACTACGAGTTTGAGTACTATGGGCAGGGCGAAGCTGGGAATTTGTATCTGATGGGAAGCGTGCATGGGTAGTCCTTGCAGGTGCGGTGATCATTGTGTCCCCAGCGGTGTAGGGGTCAGCGCAACTGCCTAGAAAGCAGGAGACCCGGGTTCGAATCCCGGCTGGGTACACATTTTCAGCTTTGTCCAATCGCAGTTGATGTCATATATTCTCTGAATAATAAATAATAACAGCTGCAGGATCACGAGTGACGTCTGTCCTTTCGGAACAGACGCCACATGTATATATATAATATGCCGGTGACGGGCAATGATCCTATCGTTAGTGGGGAGGGGTGGGCAAGTTTGAAGCCTTTACTCTTACGGGAATTAGTTAAACTACGAGTTTGAGTACTATGGGCAGGGCGAAGCTGGGAATTTGTATCTGACGGGAAGCGTGCATGGGTAGTCCTTGCGGGTGCGGTGATCACTGAGTCCCCAGTGGTGTAGGGGTCAGCGCAACTGCCTAGAAAGCAGGAGACCCGGGTTCGAATCCCGGCTGGGTACACATTTTCAGCTTTGCCCAATCGCAGTTGATGTCATATATTCTATGAATAATAAATAATAACAGCTGCAGGATCACAAGTGACGTCTGTCCTTTCGGAACACACACCACATGTATATATATAATATGCCGGTGACGGGCAATGATCCTATCGTTAGTGGGGAGGCGTGGGCAAGTTTGAAGCCCTTACTCTTACGGGAATTAGTTAAACTACGAGTTTGAGTACTATGGGCAGGGTGAAGCTGGGAATTTGTATCTGACGGGAAGCGTGCATGAGTAGTCCTTGCGGGTGCGGTGATCACTGTGTCCCCAGTGGTGTAGGGGTCAGCGCAACTGCCTAGAAAGCAGGAGACCCGGGTTCGAATCCTGGCTGGGTACACATTTTCAGCTTTGCCCAATCGCAGTTGATGTCATATATTCTATGAATAATTCTTCACTTTTGAGGGCCAGACATACCAACAACTAAAGGGAACAGCCATGGGGACCAGGATGGCCCCCTCGTACGCGAACTTATTTATGGGATGCTTAGAGGAAGCCTTCCTGGACACCCAAGCCTGTCAAAACAAAGTTTGGTATAGATTCATTGACGACATCTTCATGATCTGGACTCACAGTGAAGAAGAACTCCAGAATTTCCTCTCCAACCTCAACTCCTTTGGTCCCATCAAATTCACCTGGTCCTATTCCAAATCCCATGCCACTTTCCTCGATGTCAACCTCCATCTATCCAACGGTCAACTACACACATCCGTCCACATCAAACCTACCAATAAACAACAGTACCTGCATTATGACAGCTGCCATCCTTTCCACATCAAACGTTCCCTTCCCTACAGCTTAGGTCTTCATGGCAAACGAGTCTGATCCAGTCCTCAATCCCTTAACCAATACACCAATAACCTGATAACAGCCTTCTCATCCCGCAGCTATCCTCCTGATCTGGTACAGAAGCAAATTGCCAGAGCCACTTCCTCATCCCCCCAAATTCAGAACCTTCAACAGAACCCCAGAAGTGCCCCTCTTGTCACCGGATACTTTCCGGGACTGGAGCGGACTCTGAAATTGGCTCTCCAGCAAGGATACGACTTCCTAAAATCCTGCCCCGAAATGAGATCCATCCTTCATGACATCCTCCCCACTCCTCCGAGAGTGTCTTATCGCCGCCCACCTAACCTCCGTAACCTCCTAGTCCATCCCTATGAAATCCCCAAACCACCTTCCCTACCTTCTGGCTCCTACCCTTGTAACCGCCCCCGTTGTAAAACCTGCCCTATGCACCCTTCCACCACCACTTACTCCAGTCCCGTAACCCGGAGGGTGTACACAATCAAGGGCAGAGCCACTTGCGACAGCACCCACGTGATTTACCAACTGACATGCCTGCACTGTGAAGCGTTCTATGTGGGAATGACCAGCAACAAACTGTCCATTCGCATGAATGGTCACAAGCAGACAGTGTTTGTTGGTAATGAGGATCACCCTGTGGCTAAACACGCCTTGGGGCACGACCAGCACATCTTGGCACAGTGTTACACCGTCCGGGTTATCTGGATACTTCCCACCGACACCAATCCTTCAGAACTTCGGAGATGGGAACTAGCCCTTCAGCATATTCTCTCTTCTCGTTGCCCACCTGGTCTCAACCTCCGCTAAATTCGAATTCCCACCCACCGTCTTTAACATCTTTGCCTTGGTTCTCTGGACAGAGCCTCTGCCTCAAGTGGCATCTCTGTCTAACTTCTAACTTCTTTGCTTTCTACAGTTCTACAGTATGTCTGCCTAAGTGTACTTGCGTCTGTGTAAATGTGTGGGTGTGTGTGTATTTATTTACCCTCCTTTTTTCTCCCCAAGGTAAGTCTTTCCTGTCCCGGGATTGGAATGACTCCTTATCCACTCCCTTAAAACCTCATCATTTCCTTTTCCCTCTCCTTCCCTTCTGCCTGACGAAGCAGCTAGGCTGCGAAAGCTTGTATGTGTGTTTGTATGTGATTTTATTTATTTTATTTGTTTCTATTGATGAGCCGGTCCTTTTGGTAAGTCATCTCTTTTCTATTTTTATTTTTGTTTATCCCACCGGGAAAGTTTCCCTCTATATATATAGGAATATTAAGACGAAAAATTCCTAGCAGGAAAAATAAAATATAAAAAATAGACGAAGATTACTCACCAGGCGAAGGAGCACAGGTGTGACAGCATCACAAATAAATAAATGAATACACACACACACACACACAATCGCAAGCTTTCGCAACCCAGTTGCGTCTTCAGGCAGTAGGGAAGGAGAGGGAAAAGGAAATGATGAGGGTTTTAAGGAAGGGGGTAAGGAGCCATTCCAATCCCGGGAGAGGAAATACTTACCTTGGGGGAAAAATGGAGGGTAAACAAATGCACACATGCCCACACATTCACACAGACACAAGTACACCTAGGCAGACATACTGTAGAAAGCAAAGAAGTTAAGTTAAGTTAAGTCAAGTTAAGTTAAGTTAACTTAACTTCTTTGCTTTCTACAGTATGTCTGCCTAGGTGTACTTGTGTCTGTGTGAATGTGTGAGCATGTGTGCATTTGTTTACCCTCCATTTTTCCCCCAAGGTAAGTATTTCCTCTCCCGGGATTGGAATGGCTCCTTACCCCCTTCCTTAAAACCCTCATCATTTCCTTTTCCCTCTCCTTCCCTACTGCCTGAAGACGCAACTGGGTTGCGAAAGCTTGCGATTGTGTGTGTGTATTCATTTATTTATTTGTGATGCTGTCACACCTGTGCTCCTTCGCCTGGTGAGTAATCTTCGTCTATTTTATATATATATATATATAGGTATAGAATAAAGATTTTTGACTTACCTAAAGTACAGGCTCGTCGACAGAAACACCAAACACACACAAAAACACACAAACATTCGAGCTTTCGCCACCAGTGGTGGCTTCTTCGGAAAAAAGAGGAAGGAAGGAGAGGAGAAAGGGAAGGATACGGGTTTTAAGGATGTGGAAAAGGAGCCATTCCAATCCCAGGAGTGGAAGGACTTACCTTAGGGGACAAAAAGGGAGGCAAACAAATACACACACACTCACACATATCCACATCCAAACACACCTAGGCAGACATTTAGAAAATCAGACATTTGTCTGTCTAGGTGTGTTTGCAATTCGATATGTCTGAGTGTGTTTGTATTTGTTTACCTTCCTTTTTTCCCCCTAGGGTAAGGCCTTCCACTCCTGGGATATATATATATATATATATATATATATATATATATATATATATATATATAAGAAATAGACGAAGATTACTCACCAGGCGAAGGAGCACAGGTGTGACAGCATCACAAATAAATAAATGAATACACACACACACACACAATCGCAAGCTTTCGCAACCCAGTTGCGTCTTCAGGCAGTAGGGAAGGAGAGGGAAAAGGAAATGATGGGGGTTTTAAGGAAGGGGGTAAGGAGCCATTCCAATCCCGGGAGAGGAAAGACTTACCTTGGGGGAAAAAATGGAGGGTAAACAAATGCACACATGCCCACACATTCACACAGACACAAGTACACCTAGGCAGACATACTGTGTGTGTCTGCCTAGGTGTACTTGTGTCTGTGTGAATGTGTGGGCATGTGTGCATTTGTTTACCCTCCATTTTTTCCCCCAAGGTAAGTCTTTCCTCTCCCGGGATTGGAATGGCTCCTTACCCTCTTCCTTAAAACCCTCATCATTTCCTTTTCCCTCTCCTTCCCTACTGCCTGAAGACGCAACTGGGTTGCGAAAGCTTGCAATTGTGTGTGTGTGTGTGTGTATTCATTTATTTATTTGTGATGCTGTCACACCTGTGCTCCTTCGCCTGGTGAGTAATCTTCGTCTATTTTTTATATTTTATTTTTCCTGCTAGGAATTTTTCGTCTTAATATTTGTTTCATATATATATATATATATATATATATATATATATATATATATATATATATATATATATATATATATAAACACCTATCCATCCTTAAAAGCAAAAGACATCAGTAACAGCTTTATACTTTCTGGAAAAGTAGCCATATCAAAGGAAATAAATCTGAAAATGATAGTCTCAAAGGAGTAAAACCCTGCATCTCAGATACAGTAGTGATAAAATTTCATGTGGAAGTCTATCGACCCTAAAAATAAAATAGATATAACATCATCACCCAGTAACTCTAGAACAGATGATATCTAAGGTCTGTCCTTTTACCTTATGATGAAAATAATAGGACTCATGGTTAAACACCTGTCAAACCTCATGGAAAGGATTTTAACAGAGGGGTACATTTTCCAATAGCCTAAAACTGACAATTGTGTTGCCAAGGAAACAGAAACTCCCCTGAAAATTACAAGGTTATTGCTATACTTCCAATAATAGCAAAAATCATTGAAGCATATCTGGCGTTTCAGCTAAATCGACTCTACCTATACTTAACAAACTGTGTTCATATCTCAGATTCAGTTACTTTGGAGACTTTCTTTACAAAGTCACCGCCATTAGGTACTCTGTGCTTTGCAGTCTTGCGAGGAACAATAAACTTCAGCTGTATATGTGGAGTTTATTTAGGGCATACAAGCCTAGCAATTCCCATAGTGGTGACCCATAGTGTTGAACTTAAGGCTCTGACAAATAGAGAGCGGGCAGCCTGCGTGGACATTCTGCCTTACCGTGTCAGTCAAACAGGAAGTAGACACACGCACAGCCCACCGCATGCAGCGGGCAGGCTGTGTTTTCTACAGAGACCGCGGCGGGTAAGTGGAAGCAGTGGCGGAAAACAGACAAACTGATCGATCTGGTGCAGCCAAAGCCATTCTTGTATATCATTTGTGACCCAGGATAGAAAAATGCATCTAAAAAGATGGACAGTTGGAAGGAGATATGCAGAAGTCTGAATCAAACAGGTATTAATTCATTTTTCATAATTACAAACCAATGTACACCTACTTGTCTAATCGAAACTATTACATGAAAATGAATTAAGCAAAGTATTGAAAATTACAGTACATTTCTGGTTGTGATGTGCAAAATACAGTTAAAAAAGGCAAGAAAAACGATGTGGTTGGGCAAACATCAACACAGACGGTGCAGAAGGTAATTGTTGGCTGCCAACAGTACATACAACTTGATGCCAATACCTTGTTACTGGTTATTGACAAAATATGCAAGAAATTGGTTTCTGTTTTAGTCTTAGCATATTTGAAAATGTATTAGCCTGTAGATTATCCATCTGCTCCTCTTGTTCAGTAGGCTGATAGCTTACATTGCTTTGGAGGAATTTATGTAGACAGCACTCTCCTTACAAATGTTTATATACAGCTTCAGATTGTAGGTGTATTGGCCCTAAAAAGACATGACATTTTTCAACAAGAATTTCCACTACATGCTCTCTTGCAGAGGCATTTATTGTAAATGGCCATTTGAGACTCTTCCAAGGCTGCAGCTTTAGGAAAGGGACATATTAAATAATTCTGCAATTTAAACCATCACCTACTAACACGCGAGGCACACAAATGCTTGTATCAAGCAATGGCTCTCAAGGAAGAATATTTTCTCCTGATATCAATCCGTGGAGAAATGTAGTGTTTTAAAAAATAACAATGTCACTGTGTCTGTTCTAGCTGCCCACATCAAGACCACAAAGATGTCATCACGATCAGCAATCCCAAAGACAACTGATTTTTTTTATAACAATAATAACTTGAGCCACTCTTTTCTTGGACATTTTATCCGTACATGCTTTCTATGTAGCTGCCAATGCAGTTAGCGAGACATTCGAAAATAATAGAAAAAACTGTTTTCACACAATCAAAGCTCTTTGCAAAGATGATGAATTTCACCATATTCTTCTTGTTTCATATTAATTTCAAGGACTTAATTTCTTCGCTTCTTTGAAGCAAGCAAAATGAGAAGTAGAAATTTATCCTCGTCTGAACTACTATTCATGCTTATACGCTCTGCAGCTGACTTACACACTACAAGCGCCATTCAACAACCAGAATGCCACGCGCTACCCATGCTCTGTGTCTGACTGCTGCGGAACACGGCGGACAGCAGCACGTTCTGCCTTTGCAGGCTGCCCGCTCTCTGTTTGACGGAGCCTTTAATGTTTTTCGTTCATTTGAAGTGTTTACGCAGTTTCTGCACTTGTGTTTGTCGCCAGTGCTGCAGACCGCTAACGAAGATATGAGCATATGAAATAGATTCACAGATTTGTGACTGGCTAGAAGACTTCCTAAGTACTAGAATGCAGTACATTGTTCTCGAATGAGAGTGTTCATCAAAGATGAGCGTATTGTCTGGTATGCCCATGGGAGTGTGATTGGACCGCTATTATTTTCAATTTACATAAATGATCTGATGGACAGAATAATTTGTAATTTGTGGCTGTTTGCTGATAATGCTGTGGTGTATGGGAGGGTGTTATCATTAATTGACTATAATACCGTACAATATGACTTAGACAAAATTTCTAGGTGGTATGAAGAATGGCAGCTAGCTCTAAATGTAGAAAAATGCAAAGTGATGCTCATGAGTAGGAAAAACAATCCCTTAATTAGTAGTGAGCTCCTTGATACAATAGTGTCATTCAAATATTGATGCATAACATTGCAGAGCAATATGAAATGGAATGAACATGTAAGGACAGTTGTGAGTAAGGCGGGCACCAAATTCGGTTTATTGGAAGATATTTGGAAAGATGTACTTCATTTGTAAAGGAGACTGCTTATAAAACACTTGTGTGACAACTGAAGAAGGGTGTTTTGAACCTACAGCAGATCAGTTTAAAGGAAGACATAGAAGCAGTTCAGAGGCATGCAGCTAGGTTCATTACTGGTTGGTTCGACCAATGCATGAGTGTAACAAAAATACTCCAGGAACTCAAATGGGAATACTAGAGGAAACACAATGTCCTTTTCAAGAAATTCTGTTGGGTAAATTTAGAGGACCAGAATTTGAAGCTGAATGCAGAATGATCTTGCTGCTGCCTACTTACATTTTGCAAGATGACAAAGACAAAAGAGAAATTAGGGCTCTTTCAGATTCATATAGACATTCTTTTTTCCCACCTTCTGTTTGGGAGTGTAATAGGAAAGGAAATGCCTAGTAGTGGTGCAGTGTACCCTACGCCATGCATGTCACAGTGGATTGCAGAGTATACATGTAGATGTAGACCTCGGATACACCTATTTCCATGCACACAGTAACTATTACTGACAATGCTTTTGCAGCACATTCTGTGCAACCACCTCTCACAAGAGCAAACAAGCAGTGCTATTGCTTCGAGCCACTGTCCCAGTGATTTGATTTTTTAAAACTCTGTGTCCTCTGACAGTGCTTTTAATATGGAGCCATGTGCTGCATGTGACCACAGCTGCCATTCTCCTATATACACATAGACACTTGCATCTGGCCTCACTCATTCAATCACTTTTTTTTTTTTTTTTGGGGGGGGGGGGGGGGCACACTCCAGTGCCTCTACTGTGCTGGAATTCTGTGCCATCTTTACACATCATGTCGATGCTAAACCACTTGTTTTCTCAGTCGCATCAGGAACACCACCCATAAGAGGCATACAGTAATGCTGCTATCACTGAGACACAGGTTCAGACACCACTTCAATAGACTAGATATTTAATTACATCAAAATAAATGATAAATACCAGTTCTCCATGGATGAGTTATTGGATCAATTGTCAGGGAGGCCACCTGATATAAAAGTGAATGACAGCAATGAGAGCATGTGATATAGATGTCAGGTTCTTTTCAATTTTATGTTTTGCTCTTTTTTTATTAATTCATTTATTTTTCATTTTTCTTATTTTCATTTTATTTATTTAATTATTTTTGCTATAATGCAATCTATGAATGCACAAAAGGAATAAGGTACTAATTCTTCAGCTACCATGCTGAATTCATCAGAAGATGAAAATGCAAAGTTGTCATATGCCATTGATTCAATATTGTATGAGATTATTGAAGTAGCTGCTCTTAGTGTTCTCTTCCACTCTGCTTGTTTGCATCTCGAGAAATTCCAAGAATCATGCAAAACTTTTGCACCTCCTCTTCGAAAGCACGCAATAGTCTTTCCTTTTCGAATTGTGCTGAAAGCTATTCAGTCCACATACCTACACCTAATTCTGTCCATGATTGTCTTTGTCACCTCCACTACTGCAGAAATATCTTCATCTTCTGGATGCATCCTTTTTCTTGGCGTAGGTCTTGAGGTTATAAAGAACTTTTTATAGCAGTCCTCATGTTATACAGTATCTGCAGCATGCAGATCTATCACTGAACAGATATGTCTTAGGATCATGTCTCCACCCACTCATCTTTGCTGTTTTGTGCACAGATCATAATTGAATTGTCATGGGTGAAGGATCGAACATTGTGAACTTACCGATGCAAATCTTTTTTATTTTGTTTGTTATAAAATACTATGTCTTTAGGTTCTGCACAATACAGAACAATGATCTAGGAAAGGTACCAGTTAGTTGAATGTAATGATTTACAGTCACTGGAAGAGGAATGGTCAAGGTACAGGGACACACTACTGGAAGCAGCTAGAGAATGTCTTGGAACCGTAGTGTGTAAATGCAGGAAGAAGCAGACAGCCTGGTGGAATGACACAGTCAAGGCAGCCTGTAAAAAGAAAAAGAAGGCATATAAAAAATGGCTCCATACTATAAATCAGGCAGACAGAGACAGTTATATTGAAGAAAGAAACAAAGCCAAATGGATAATTGCAGAATCCAAGCAGAAATCATGGGAAGACTTTGGAAACAAGCTAGAATCTCTGGGCCAAGTCACGGGAAAACCATTTTGAAGTGTAATTAGCAATCTTAGAAAGGGAGGGAAGAAGGAATTAACAAGTGTTTTGGAAAGATCAGGAAAGCTGCTAGTCAATCCTGTGGATGCCTTAGGCATATGGAGGGAATATTTTGAAGAATTGCTCAATGTAGGTGAAACGTTCAATGATGTATCAGATTTTCAACTAGATTGGGATAGGAACGACGATGGAAACAGGATCTCATTTGAGGAAGTGGAGAAAATGGTCAGTAGATTACAGTGCAATAAAGCGGCTAGGGTGGATGAAATTAAGCTGGAACTCGTCAAATACAGTGGAATATCAGGTCTCAAATGGTTACACAGGATAATTGAAAAGGCGTGGGAATCGGGACAGGTTCCGTCTGACTGGACGAAAGCGGTAATCACGCCAATTTTCAAACATGGAAACAGAAAAGATTGCAACAACTATCGAGGTATTTCTTTAATTAGCATTGTAGGCAAAATATTCTCAGGTATTGTTGAAAGGAGAGTGCGAGTATTGAGACAAGTTAGATGAAAATCAGTGTGGGTTTAGGCCTCTTAGTGGCTGTTAGGACCAGATCTTTACCTTACGGCATGTAATGGAAAAGTGCTATGAGTGGAACAGGGAATTGTATCTATGTTTCATAGATCTGGAAAAGGCTTATGACCGTGTTCCTAGTAGGAAGCTACTGTCAGTAGATTATGGTATAGGAGGCAAACTTCTGTAGGCAATTAAAGGGCTTTACGTAGACTGTCGGGCAGCAGTTAGAATAGATGGCAAATTAAGCTCGTGGTTCAGGGTAGTTTCAGGGGTAAGACAAGGCTGTAACCTGTCACCACTGTTGTTCATACTATTCATGGATCATATGTTGAATACAGTAGATTGGCGGGCGGGATTAAAGTAGGTGAAAACAAAATAAGCAGTCTCGCATATGCGGATGACTTAGTTGTAATGGCCGATTCGATTGAAAGATTGCAAACTAATAGTTCAGAGCTCGATCAAAGGTGCAAGGATTATGATATGAGATCAGCATCTCCAAAACAAAAGTAATGTCTGTGGGAAAGAGATTCAAACAGATTGAGTGTCAAATAGGAGGAACAAAGTTAGAACAGGTAGACAGTTTCAAGTACCTGGGATGTATTTTCTCACAGGATGGCAACATAGCGAAAGAACTGGAATCGAGGTGCAGCAAAGCTAATGCATTGAGTGCTCAGCTTAGATCTACTCTCTTCTGCAAGAAGGAAGTAAGTACCAAGACGAAGCTAGCGGTGCACCGCTCTATCTTTCGACCAACTTTGTTGTATGGGAGTAAAAGTTGGGTGGATACAGTTTACCTTATTCATAAGATAGAGGTTACAGATATGAAATTAGCAAGAATGATTGCAGGTACCAATAGATGGGAACAATGACAGGAGGGTGTCCATAATGAGAAAATTAAAGAAAAGCTGGGAATGAACACCATAGATGAAGCAGTTAGAGCGAACAGACTGAGATGGTGGGGTCATGTTATACGCATGGGAGAAGCAAGGTTACCTAAGAGACTCATGAGCTCGTCAGTGGAGTGTAAGAGGAGTCGAGGTAGACCAAGAAGAAAGTACTTAGATTTGGTGGAGAATGATTTTGAAGTAAAAGGCATAGCATCAGATGAGGCATCAATGTTAGCATTGAGTAGGGGATCATGGAGGCATTTTATTAGAGGTACTATGCTGCAGACTGAACGCTGAAAGACATAATCAGTTTCTAATGATGATGATGATGATCAATTGTACTTCAGCCAAACACAAATATGGAGAATTATGAGAAGCTGAAGGCTGTTGCTCTGAAAGAGTGGTGCTCTGAAGTTGTATAATTGAATGTGCTCTTGTGTACTCTTTCTTGGAAGACTTATGAACAACAGCGTGTTTCTTGTTCTAGAAACCTGGAGCTAGTCCACTTTTCTTTAAATTATTTGCATGAACCAAGCCACGTTTTCCTTTTTCCACAATGTTACAAATGCCCGTTATGACATCACATTCACAATCTAAACATTTCTCAGTCATTGTTCACAGATGTATTAAACAAGAAAAGGCCATCACTAACTGAAAAAAGTACCTTAGTCATGTAATAAACTCAAAATAAGTGAATTATGTAACCACAAACAATACAAAGAGCTTCCACACACTCACTGTATAGAAATGAACCTGACACAGAAATACTTTCATGCGTCTGAGTCTACTAGGCAGGTGGCAGGCAAGGTTTCGCACAACAGAGGGAGGCGCTTGTCCACACTGCGGTCATCCCATCCACCTGCCACCTCAAAGCTCAGCTGTACAACCTCTTTCTGCCGCCCCCCCCCCTCCTCCCCCCCCCCCCCCCCCCACTTATACCATATTACTAGTGGACAATCTATCCCCTAGGACTGCTTAGGCTCTTAGGTGTCACATATACTTTTGTATTCAATCGCAAACTACTTTAATCAATCACACATTTTAACTTTACGGCACATGAAGTCATATTTAAAAATTTGCTAATTTTGCTACTCCCATATCTCACAAAATACTGATCCTATACAAATTATGAAGTGGTGCATTTTTGTAGTAAATTTTATGTGGTTTAATATTGTACTGTTATACTTTTACTTCAGACATAGAGAAGAACGGTTTTAACTGGGATGATGTCCTAGACCAAATGTTATATCAAGATCAGATGAGATGGAGAGAGTGCTTGTTAGCACACCTCGGAAACTGGAGATGGAAAATGATGATGATGGTATACTTTTACACTAGAGATCACACTTTTCAAGTTATTTAAGAAAAACACAAGAAGTGTACCTTTAAAGGTCCACCAATTCTCGAGCTCACATCCCAGAGGTCCAGACTTTTAGTATGTTATTCATGATGGTCTTACCTATCACTGTACAAAAATTTGTGACTACACAATTTTTCCCCCTATTCACTATTTTTGGTCTTCATTGATTGGACTAATAATTGCACTCAGTGTAGCACTTGTGGTCCCTCCAAGAGTGTTATCAGTGACGTCACACCCACACACACCATTCTGATGCATCACTCTGGTGAACAATGAGGATAAGATTATTTTGAACTATGGTGGATGGGCTCACTTTAGAGTGCGTGTCACACACCCAGCCAAGACAGCAGATGCTCACAACACTTTGACTGTTCTGCAGTCACTTGTTTCACATGTCCCTCTCTCTTCATTGGCCATCTTCCACAAACATGACAGTGTCTCCCTCACCTTAGTGATGCAACCTGACCGTGCCTTCTCTCGTTACAACAAACTAGTACCCGCTGATAAACAAACAAATGCTTCTACACATTCAGGCATCTCAGTCATCACTAATGACACCATGCAAAAGCTTAGCCTAACAGATGGTCCTTGTGGTGTCGCACAAGTCCAAAGTGCGCGCCACCTACTTTCGCCGCGTGCCGCCATTCACGCACGGCGCGACGTTCTGACGACGACAGCCACGAGCGCCCTCTGCTGCAACTCCGCTCGTGGCCACCGCTGAATGACATCGTTCACTTGGGACTGAGATAGGAACCAGTTAACACTTCGGAATCAGATAGGCACCAGTGAAGACTTGGCTATCATACAGGCACTAGGCAAGCCTCTAGCTCAACTATGTATCAGCCTTCTGCAGTACTATGTAAAAGTTAAGTATTGTATAAATTCTGTTCAATATATATCTCGTTCTAATTTACTCTAGTGTTTCTAGTTTCTAGCTGCTCCCCTCCTTACCTGCACCAGCGTGCTATCTTTATTCCTGTGTCGGTCTCATTCCACTCGGCCACCGACACCTACGACAGAAACGGGACAAAAAAGCGGCGACGAGGCTGGGACACAAAAGTGGCGACGAGGATGGGATAGACGAACCTTGGACCAGCAGCCAGACAGCAGCACTCGGAGCACGCAGAAATTGCTCCCGCCCACCCACCCTTATTATAAGATTTTTGGGGGAACATATTCTGATACGTGTTTTGTGGAGTTTTTTGTTGCAGAGCGTCCTCTTTCATATTGCATTTGTGTTTTGTTATAAGTTACTTGTATATGCAGCGCCTAATCAGTCAGCATGGCCACTACCCCGAACCCAAACTTAATGGAAATTATTCAGTTACAGACGGCGCAAATCACACAACTTCTCCAGGCGGTGGCGCAGTTAACGGCAACTCAACAACAGCCGTCGCATCAGCAGCTTACACCTGCCGCTATGCCGCTCCCTACGTTCCGCCAGTACAACGAACGTGAGGAAGAATGGAGCGACTACTTAGCACAGTTTCAAGAACTCATCGCGGCTCATCAAATTACAGGTCAGAAAGTGAAGCATCTGTTATTATCTGTGGTGGGGACCAACACCTTCGTGTTACTGAAAAAACTTTTCCCCGACGCATCTCCTCGTGATGTAGACTTTGAACAAATAGTAGAGGCACTAAATGCTCATTATGAGAGAAAAGTTCTCGTAGCTGCGGCACGGTACCGATTTTTCAGACTTAAAAAATTACCTGAGCAGTCACACCAGGAATGGATTACGGAATTGAAGGGCTTAACCCGCCAATGTAAATTTACTTGCTCTCGTGGACTTTCTTATAGTGACATGATGTTGAGAGACGCTATCACTCAGAACATTCAGGACCCCAGAATTAGGGCAGCAATTCTGAAACAGTCGGACCCTTCATTAGAAAGTGTACTGCAGCTTATTGAAGCACATGATACTTTTGACTTAGCAGATGTAGAAATGCAAAGCCACAGCCACAGAGTTAATTCAGTGCGCCGTAACGGACGCTTTCCTAGCCGTAGTTCTCAGTCTAGTCCTAGTGATTCTTATTTTTCTACCGGCCATGCTGGACAGTCAGTGAACAGTAGCAAGTGTAAAAGTGCGACACAAAGGTCGCCCCGTCGTGTTATGAACAGTAATTTGAATAACGGGCGCCAACGCTCATTTCAGAACAATGTTCATAAGTCTTGCCCCCAGTGTGTAACACGCCACAAACGTGCACAGTGCCCTAGACGCAACGCAACCTGTTATCAATGTGGCAAAACAGGACATGTACAGACAGTGTATATGCAAAACAAACTTTCAAACAACGGTGCCGTTAGGAACAGTGTTTCGCGGAGTGTGAGAACAGTTAATTCTGTAAATGTCATACACGCTGTAAACTTGAACAGTGCTATACTTGATTCTCAATTGCAAGAAAGTTCTTCTGCACCTATTGCAAAACTATGTATGGAGCCACGTAGCAAGCGCCGTCGAGCGCATAAAACTGTGCAACGGAAAAGTGTGTACTATGTACAGTGCAATCCTGTAGTGAACCTAGTGCCTTCTGCAACTTCTCCTTGTAATAGTGCCCAGTACTGTGTAGATAGTGACAGTAGAGTTGATGTAGCTGCTCAAAAGTTTAGTGCAGTAGTTAGTGAATCTGTAGCAGCTTCGCATTGCGCGGACGCCGATCCGGCAGTAGTGCCATCTAGTGACAGTGATATTAAACTATGTGCCGAGTCTGCGCCGCTTCCTTCACTACGCAATTTCAGCTTGATACTGGTTCCGCTGTTACATTAATTAATAAAGATACGTATGAACTTCTGGGTTCGCCATAATTGTTGCCGTCACAGCAAGTGTTAACAGCTTATACGGGGCAAAATATTCCCGTGCTAGGTACATGTAGCCTGCCCGCCTCTTTTCAAGGTGTAACAAAAACAGTTGCTTTTGTAGTTCTTCAGGCCAAATCTACACAGAACATTTTTGGACTAGATGCTTTTGACTTGTTTGGTTTATCAATTCAAAGAGATGTGCTTCAAATTTCGTCGGTCGTGCCTCAGGACAAAATTAATGCATTGTGTGAAAAATACAGGGACTTGTTTTCGCCGGAACTAGGTTGTGCAAAGGACTTCGTGGCACATGTAACTCTGAAAGAATCTGCTGTACCAAAATTTCATAAAGCTAGACCAGTGCCTATCGCAATTCGTGATAAAGTTGCAGACGAACTTAAACGTTGGCAAGATAGTGGGGTGATTTCTCCTGTTTCTGCGAGTCAGTGGGCCTCGCCTATAGTAGTTATACCCAAGCCGTCAGGAAAACTTCGGCTCTGTGCGGACTTCAAATCAACAGTGAACGGTCAAACAATTGTTGACACATACCCCCTGCCCAGTCCTGAAGAATTTATGGACAAATTAGGACAGTCTCGCTTCTTTTCTAAGATTGATTTAGCAGAGGCATACTTACAAATTCCACTTGATGACGTGTCAAAAAAGTTTTTCGTCATTAATACTCACATGGGCCTTTATCAATTTCAACGCCTACCCTTTGGCAGTTCTTCCGCCCCCGCTATTTTTCAGCTCTTTTTGGAACAACTGACAGTTTCTGTACCGTGCTGTTCGAACTATTTAGATGATATTGTGGTATCCGGACGTACAGTTGAAGAACATTTAGCAAACCTGGAGTGCCTTTTCAAAGTGTTGACTGCAGCAGGTCTACGTTGTAATAAAGCAAAGCGTTCATTTTTCCAGACTGAAATAGAGTACCTAGGCCATGTGATTAATGCCCAAGGAATTCATCCCTTACAGTCACATCTTAGAGCAATCAAAGACGTGCCTCCTCTTAAGAATGTGCACGAACTGCAAGCAGTAATGGGAAAGCTTAACTATTATTTCAGGTTTATTCCCAATGCGTCTCAGATTGCAGCTCCACTGCACCGTTTACTTAGGAAAAATGTTCCTTTTGTTTGGTCTAAAGATTGCCAAGTTGCCTTTGACAAATTAAAGTCTGCACTACTTAGTGATGCATGTTTGATTCCCTTCGACCCACAGAAGCCTGTAGTGCTAGCAGTCGATGCCTCGTCATACGGTCTGGGTGCAGTTTTATCGCATTGTATTGGATGTCACGATCGACCTATGGCCTTTGCGTCCAAGCTTCTGACGCCAATGCAACAGAATTACAATCATATAGAAAAGGGGGCCTTAAATCATTTATGGCGTCACAAAGTTTCATCATTATCTCTATGGCAGAAAATTCTATTTGTTGACAGACCACAAGCCTCTCACGTTGTTGTTCTCACCCACAAAGCCAATTCCGCCACAAACGGCACAAAAGCTTCAGAGATGGTCCTTGATATTGTTATCAGTATGAGATTTTGTACCGACCTACCACTAAACACGCCAACGCGGACACACTTTCCCGACTTCCGGTTGGCCAGGATGTGTCGTTTGATTCTTCGGAAATGGAATGTTGTCAGATAGACTCCAGAGATGCTTCCGCTGTCGCAGATTTCCCTTTGAACTCTCGTCGGGTTGCACAGGAAACAGCTGCGGATGCAGACCTAAGTGTGGTAGCACGTTTTGTTCACTCTGGTTGGCCTGCCAGAGCCAAAGACATTGAGCGGCCTCTGGTTCGACGTTATTTTGCACATCGTCATGCATTATCTTTAAGTCTGGGTGTTCTGTTGTTACATACAGACAACGACCAAACACGAGTGATTGTTCCTCGTTCCCTGCAACGTGAAGTGTTACGCCTCCTGCATCAAGGACAATGGGGTATTGTTAGGACAAAGCAATTGGCCAGACGTCATTGTACCTGGGTTGGTATGAACGTTCAGATAGAGCGCATGACGTCACAGTGTACAGTTTGTGCGGAGCATCAGGCGGCTCCTCCGCAACGTTTCTCAGAATGGCCACGCCCCAAGGGACTGTGGCAACGTTTACACATTGATTTTGCCGGACCTTTCTGGAATACGCGCTGGTTAATTGTTGTAGACGCTTTCAGCAAGTTTCCTTTCGTGATTGCCATGAACTCAACGACAGCGTCTAGTACAATCAGTGCCTTAACATCAGTGTTTTGCATCGAAGGTTAGCCTGAAACTATTGTCAGTGACAATGTTTGTCAGTTTTTTAGTGCGGAATTTCAACAGTTTTGTCGTGTGAATGGCATTCAGCATATCACCACCGCACCTTTTCACCCTCAGTCCAATGGTGAAGCAGAACGTTTCGTTTGAACATTCAAGTCTCACATGGAGAAGATGAAAGGTCAGCACTCCAGGCAGCAAGCTCTTCAAATTTTCCTGTCTACGTATCGGTGCATGCCACATGACGGCCCGTCTCCTGCCGAGCTGCTACACGGCCGCCATCACCGCACTCTCCTTCACCTGCTGCAGCCTCCCACGCACCGAGTCGGTTCGTATGGCGCTACGCGTTTTCAGGTTTCCATGCCGGTGCTGTACAGGGTGTTTGCTGGCAACAAGAAGACATGGTTGCCGGGCACCATTCAGCGCGTGCTCGGTCGCAATATGTATCTTGCACGTTCTTCCACAGGATCGGAGCTGCGGCGCCACGCAAACCAATTGCGCTTGCACAGGCCGCGCGATCCTGTCTCCGGTTTCTTGATTCCAGACCCAGTTCACCGCCAGGGAGCACAGCCACATCGCTTGCCGCCGGGCCCAGCTTCCCCGGGCTACGAGATCCCGATGGATGTAGACGCGCCTCCTATGCAGTCGGCCCCTTCGCCTCCATCGCTGCCTCAGCTGCCAGCGTCAACGAGAGGGACTCCGGGACCGTGCGTACCCCCGCCGCCTGGGCCACGCAGCTCAGAAGAAGTTGACCTGCTCCATCTGGGCGGAAGGGTGCGCCCTTCCCCTCGCTTTGGTGGGTTTTCTGGGGGATCGCAAGGCGGATGCCGGGGCACGGACGGCGTCTCGATCCCAGCCTCTGCTACGACGCCCGTCCCACCAGTAACGCCCCCGCCCAGGCCCTCCTCCCAGTGCCATCGCCGTGGCCCTCAGCCCTACGCCATGACGGCGCGGCGGTTTGGGGGGGGGGAGGGATGTGGTGTCGCAGAAGTCCAAAGTGCGTGCCACCTACTTTCGCCGCGCGCCACCATGCACGCATGGCGCGGCGTTCTGACGACGACAGCCATGAGCGCCCTCTGCTGCAACTCCGCTCGTGGCCACCGCTGAATGACATCGTTCACTTGGGACTGAGATAGGAACCAGTTAACACTTCGGACTCAGATAGGCACCAGTGAAGATTTGGCTATCGTACAGGCACTAGGCAGGCCTCTAGCTCAACTATGTATCAGCCTTCTGCAGTACTATGTAAAAGTTAAGTATTGTATAAATTCTGTTCAATATATATCTCGTTCTAATTTACTCTAGTGTTTCTAGTTTCTGGCTGCTCCCGTCCTTACCTGCACCAGCGTGCTATCTTTATTCCTGTGTCGGTCTCATTCCACTCGGCCACCGACACCGACGGAAACGGGACACAAAAGCGGCGACGAGGCTGGGACACAAAAGTAGCGACGAGGATGGGATACAAAAGTCCTCCCATCTCCAGACTTTCCCAGAAAAACTTGCTGTGGAACAGAAACAAATTTCAGAACTTCTCGAGGCCAGTGTTATTGAGCCTTCTTCAAGCAATTGGTCCTCTCTCATACATTTAGTCAATAAAAAATACTGTACCTGGCATATGAGTGATAATTATCATTGACTCAATGCCAGTACCATCATGGACAATTACCATGTTTCTAACATAGCAGGGATACCGGGCGACCTCCCTGAGTAAGTAGCCTTGCACCACGCGGGATTATCGTGGTGTGGACCATATAAAACCCCAAATCTCGTGGGACTGATATGAACAGTTAAGTAGCCTTGCACCACGCGGGGTTATCGTGGTGTGGACCATATAAAACCCCAAATCTCGTGGGACTGATATGAACACAGAGAAATAAAGTATTTTAAAAGAATCTGAGGGGCAATCAGAGACCTCAGATACTCAGACATTGGGATCAGGGCCGATGGAGTGTACTCCTACTTCTGAATCAGGGTCTAGACCTGAGCAAGTAGTGGGAACTGTAACAGAGAAGTTGGACCAGATTAGGATTAAGGCCTTGTCTGGGGCTCAGAGGAGGAAACTTCTCAAGAAACAGAAGCAAAATGAAGAAAAAGAATGGCTTCCTAAGCATAAGTGGAGGGAATCAAAAGGGCTTGAGCCCAAGGCCTCCAAAAAGTAACTGCCTCAGCTCGAAGTGGATACATAGACCCCCCGTCGTCAAAGATAGGTGGCAAGAGGGAAGAATCCAAGACTCCCTCCTCTCTGGGCAAGCATGATCCTAAAAGGCTGAGGCATGAAAAAGGGAAACAGACCTATAGTACTGCAGTCTCAGTCTTTAGAATGGTGGTTGTCCAAGAAGGATACCCACTGGTGAGCATCACCTCGCAGTGGGAGGAGCTCGTGCAGATGGCCCTCTTTGAAGATATTGTGGGGGGGGGGGGGGACGCTGGTCCAGGACCCAAATTCAGGAGGGTCTATCTAGATCGCGGTGCCCTCATTTTTGTCTGCGAGGGGGAGCACTCAGCAGAATGGCTTAAGAACAAGGTGCCCATGATATCCCCGTGGGAAGATGCGAAGCTGCTGGTCAAGACAGCAACTGAACTCCTGAAGACCGCAAAGGTATCAATATGGGTACCAAAGATCCTTAAGGATGTCCCTGCAAAGACTCTGTTCGAGAAAATAAGAGTCCAGAACCCAAAAGTCTCAACAGAGGATTGGAGGGTAATTAACCAAAAGGTCGTTCCAGAAGGTCGCCGTCAGGGTAATCAAAGATCTTAAAGGCAATAATGGCAGCAAGATGGGGACTGGAAGTGCTGCAGATAAACCTGCAGCAAAGGAAAGGGGCCACTGCTGCCCTGAGCCGTAGCCTGGGGAGACAGGAGTTGGACGTGGCCCTGATACAAGAACCCTATTTATACAAAGGGGGTGTATCGGGCCTCGGTGGTACTGGAGATAAACTGATTTATGCTAGAAATCTAAAAAACTCCAGAACATGCATTTATGTTAGAAATGGAATACCTTTCATACCAATGATGGATTTTTGTTCCAGCGACCTGGTGACCATCAGGATGCTGCAACGTGAGGAAGGTATCACGAGGGAAATTGTTTTGGCCTCAGCATACCTTCCTTATGAAGACAGCTCTCCTTCTTCTTTGGAAGTGAGGAGACTGACAGAGGCCTGCCATCGGCAAGGTGACAAACTGTTGGTGGGATGTGATACCAATGCCCACAATCTATCGTGGGACAGCAAGGACACCAACAGTAGAGGTGAGCACCTTCTTGAATTTCTCCTATCTAACAACTTGGAGATCCTGAATAGGGGTAATTAACCTAAATTCAGGAATAGTAGAAGGGAAGAAGTAATTGACATAACTTTTGGTTCCATTATGATGGGAAGTTACGTCAAACAGTGGCATGTGGTCCTGGAGCCATCCTCATCAGATCACATGTATATTAAATTCAAAGTTGAAATGGGAACCAGACAGACCATGGCCTATAAGAATCCCAGGAAAATGGACTGGGTGACACATAGGAGAGACCTTGACTTCAGCCTATAGGAAATTAAAACTTCGTTAAGGAATCCAGCAGAGTTTGAGGAAGTAACAGAGGCCGTAACCTCTGCTATAGTGACCTCATACCAGGACAACTGCCCAATCACCAAGAAGTGCACAAATAGAAGTATGCCTTGGTGGAATAATAACCTGGAAATGCAAAGGAAACAGGTATGAAGACTGTTTAACCTTGCGAGGCGCAAAGGACAATGGTCAAATTACAACCTTGCCATCAGATGGGAAGGTATTCTGTGATGAAGTGGAGGGTATGGCTGCTCAAGCGAGACTTCATAAAATCCTCACTAGGGTACCAACTAATCCAGGAGGAACATTGAGGAAGGAGGATGGGGAGTATACAAAGACAGCACATGAAACACTGGAACTGCTCCTCAAGACTCACATTCGTCAATATACTCTGAGGGATAACTCAGACCAGAATGCAATTACTGAGAGACAACGATTCTATGGTATTTGCAAAGAGGACTGGGATTTGGCCAAGGAGTGTGTCGATTTCAGTAAGGTCCGATGGGCGGTGGGAACATTTCAACCGTTCAAGTCACCTGGCCCCGATGGAATCTTTCCAGCTCTCCTGCAACAAGCGGGAGAAAATCTTATTAGATTCCTATGCATGTTATTCAGGGTTAGCCTGGCAGCAGGAATCATTCCCAATGCCTATAGGGCAGTGAAAGTTGTCTTCATTCCAAAACCAGGGAGAATTGATTATACCAAGGCCAAGGATATGAGACCAATCAGCCTGTCCTCTTTCATTCTCAAGACATTGGAAAAGCTGGTTAATGTGCATGTTGGAGAAAGGAGGTTAAGTAGGGCTCCTCTACATTCAAACGAACATGCATATCAACCAGGTAAATCATGTGAGACAGCTCTCCAGGCAATGAGCTGCTCGGAACCATCCTGCAACCGCAAAGCCTCGCGACGCACAGCCCTATCAGGAGCCGAACGGACAACGGCATCGCGAATTAAGGAATCTGCATACGACTGCTGACAATTTTCACACACAAAACCACACTTACGACTCAAACCGCGGAGGTCTGCCACCTAGGACTAATACGACTGACCAGGTTTCTTTCTGCTTTGATGAAAATGCAGGGGAAAGCACCATGTGCATTTGCTGCCGATAATAAGAACTAAGCAATTAGGACATACGGGAAAAAGACAACTCGGTGGGCTCTGACAGCGGAGCTAGTTTTCGTAGTAAACGAAAAGTATCGGGTTCGATCCACGACAAGAAGAAACACTTTTGTAAGTCAGGATCCGTTACCTTAAAAGCCGCAAAATGCTGCTGGAGACGCCGCACGTAGGAGTCCCAGTCTTCCTCAGACTCTTGGGAAGCCGGAGGAGCGGGGTGTAAGCCTGGGGCGGCGGCGAAGGGGCCACAGCGGGACGAGAGGGTGTAATCAACTCCGTAAGCAAAACAAGTTGTTGCTACTGTTGATCTAACTGAACTGCTGCTGCTGCTTTTGCAGTAACTGAAGCAACGCCGGATCCATAACCACCGCAACAGAAAACACGCGTAAGAACAAAACTCATCGCCAATTATACTGTTGTAACAGTATAATTTATTGAACACTAATGAACGGTACAACATATACACATCTACACGGTACGGTACACCGCGTGCTTGCCTGGTCGTGGCGGCGCTGCAGGCCCTCAGAGGCGGCGCCATCGTGCGGCGGACTCGGCCGTGGCACGTCTTTTAGATGCCGCGGACGGATGTGACGCGGCTTGCAGTGGCGTGCTCCAACAGCATCCGCCTCATTGCATTATTTCTCTCCTATAATGCCTACTAAGTCACTGCCTACAACTACAACTCCTGTGCCTTCTATCCCTCTGACAGGGTGTGTAAGGGCTACGTCCTTTCTCCCTACCTCTATGTCCTCTACTGTCCACCTCCTCCAATACGCTAATGACACAACCTTCTCATCCCCACCCCCACCCTCCAACACTCCTAACACCTCTTTCAAACCCACCTCTCCTAATTATCCTCTTGGTGTGACCAGTGGCAACTTACTGTCAGTACTGATAAATCCCAGGCAAGCCCCATAGTTTGTATCACCCCATCTTTCCAGATCCATGATTTTTATCTAACCCTTTATGATTGTTACCTCATCTCTACCCTGACCCTGAACCACTTCTTTACCTGGACCCCACACCTCAAAAAATTCAACAGAAAGCCCACCTGCTGAAGCTCCTTTCTGGACATTGGGTCTCTAACCCTCCACCATCCTCTATACCTACCACTTACTTATCTGTCCTATCCTCTGCTGCTCCAGCATTGCCTGGATATCCCTTTCTCACAACTTTTACAAATCCCTCCATATACCTGAACGGCACATGCTCTGTCTCACCTACAGTATCCATCTCCCATACCCCATGCGGATCCTGTATGAACTTATCTCCTTCACTAACCAACTGCAGTTGCTCTATGTATCCTGTATACTTGAGTCCCGCGACCCTTAGGTATCCACCCTCCTCACTGACCTTGGACCTCTGCCACACCTTCATCACTGCATCTGCCCCACACCATCCATATCCTATCCCACAGCAACTTTCACCTCTGCTCTCTCCTGAATGATGACCTCCATCCTGACACTTTTCCCTCATTCCGACTGTGATCCTGTTCCTCCCTCCTCTGGAGATAGAGCTCCCTCCCCCTCTCTTTCCCTCTCCCAAACTATCCTCTCCCTCCTCTCTCTCCCACTGCTGGAGTCCTTGCAGTCCCCACCATCCCTCCCCAAATCTCTCCTTCCCTTCGCTTCTTCAACCTCCTTCCCTCCGCTATTACAAGTCCTCCCTGTAGCAGTGATTTCATGCCAATGGTTTATGTCGTACAGTGCTTCTTCAGTTTCAGTGGATTTTAAAGTGTGGTGACAGCCAATGAAGGCTGAACAAGAGCACCACCAGAGTTGTCTTACTTGTACTCTACATTGTGTGCAGTGCTCTTGCTTATCTTTGTGATTTTACACCATGATTCATTTTAACTACTTTATTGTGTCTTTTTGCTCATATTTTAACTTTTCTTCAAAACTTTCTACACTTTTTAATGTCAATCCTTTTTTATCACTGTTTTATATTGTATATTCCCCCATTTTATAATTCTTAAAGGTGTGCAGCTGAACATCAGCTTATGAGACTCTTACTTGCCTGTCCTGCCTATTGGGGCATTAAATAATAATTAAAACATCAGTACTTCTATAATGTGAGCTGGAATAGTAGGAACATCAATAAGAGTACTGTATTTACTCAGCTGCTGTGCCCACTTTTTTCCAGTTTTTATTTTATATTTTATTTAATCAATATATTTATTTATTTATTACTTCTGAAATTGGCGAGGACATTGTAGACACAAACTTTGTAAATTCAAAAGTGCATTCAGTTGGTTTGGGATGGGTTCAGTTTGTTAGTAATTGTATCACAGTTTATATGATATGCATATTTTATTAAAACTTTTTATATAATAAATATATACACATACCGTATATTTCTGCAGATAAGATGGTAGCTGAATCATTAAAAAAAGGCCCCAAAATCTGAAGTTGTCTTATACGATAGTACAAAAAAATTAGATTGATATTTAGTCTGAAATTTACACCACGGAGGAAAGATTTACTAAATCAAAGGTTTGCAGACCACAAACACTGCAAAAAAGTGTGAAATCCAATCACAAAAACTACTTATGGCAGCATCTAGCAGCATTTTTCAGAACTAACAATCACAAAACCCACATATGGCGGCTTCTGGTGGCATTTTTCAGAACTTTCTGAAACTTTGCACCTGAATCTAAGCTGCAGAAGTATTTTTAGATCCCAAAAACAAAAAAATTGCTGTTTGCAGTCGGATAAATACAGTAACGTGGGGCTCGTCTTATAGGCCAGAGATGGCTGATGTATGTGGATGAGTGTGCCTGAGTGACTGTATGGCTGAGTGTTCTCTTTCTGAGGAAGGCTGCAGCCGAAAATTTAGAATTGCGTGTGTGTTTGTGTGTCTTTTATTTGTGTCTGTCGGCGGCTAAATGTTCATCTTTATGGTTTGTTGTTCCCTATATACATATTATTATTAACATTCCTTACTAGCCCTTCCATTGTTGTTACAAATTGGATCTTAATTGACATACTGTAATTTTCAGTTTACTATGGATTATTAGATAAGTTTATATTATTAATATATTCAGGTCTGTATCTTAGTTTTTGAACTGAAAAAATGGACTCTGTCTCTCTTGTTCTCTTATGCTAAATTCAGTATTATAAAACATTCAGTTAAATGAGAATATTACTTTAATAATTGAATATTTCATGACAAATTGTAATGTCATCTAAATAATTGTAGTTTGTTCGACACAGCCATACATATACTGGGACAAATTTCATAAGAAAAAGTAGTGACCAGATATGGCAATCTTGTTTAAAAGTTGTGCCTCACTGATTGTGAGAATGGACTTTTTTTTGGAGAATACTGTGGCTAAAAATTCAAGTGGTGTCTTGATGGTCTTTTCTACATGCCTGTCTGTGTTTCAATGATCATCTTTAAAATAAGATTAAGTAATAACAGTTTTAATATAGACCAGGGATTCACACTCAGCAGGGCATGGAGCGGAATCAGAGGGCTGGTGCATGTAAGGAAGTGAGAGCGCCAGGTTCAAATGTGTCACTGGCAGTACACGCCTCGTGATGTCAAACGGTACTAAAGCACCCTTACCCGCCTTTGTGTTCTGCACACATGCTCTGTTTCTGCAGTCCTCCAGAAGGTTCCAGACATAGCCTCGCAACTATATAAGCAGGACACCCTGCCAATTCGGCAGTCAGTTTTATTCCTGATGATGATGACGGAACTTGTCATCGAAAGCGCGATAATTTTATCCGAAATGATGTGGCTTGTACACCGAGAACATTTTATTGAAGAATGACACCACGAAAGACTCCAAGGACATTTTTATGGTAAGTTTCTACTTATCCTCATATTACTGACATTCCAACCTGGACTTAATATCGTTAGATAATAGGTAAAGTCTTCAGAAGATAAGAAAAAACAGTTCTTAAATTTTTCATACAGAAAGTTATTACCCTACATTCATAATTACAGAAATTTTACACTAGTGATGACCTTTAAGCAGCATTCAACTGAGTCCCATGGCAATTTCTCTGGATCAAAGTAACTGCTAACTTGATGGCAAAAATCTGTCATATAAACAAGCTCAAGGAACTGTTTGCCATGATATGCAGTGTAATACAAGTATCCCACATTCTTTTCATTTTAGTTAATGGTGTTATGAGAGATGTAACCAAAGCCTGTAATAGTCAAATAGTTCTTATTACACACTGCACTCTATGCCTCAGAAACTGGGCACTGTTACAAAGCTCTACATTAGGAAGCTAGATACCTTTCGTCTGAGATCTATTCTGCAGACCTAAAATGAAAGGACCATGTCCCAAGACCAAAGATTTTATGTCATGTTAAATTTCCTGGAACTGAAACTTTCATAATGAAAAACCAGCTGAGATGGGGTGCCCACATTATAAATATGCATGACAGTAGACTACCTAAAGTGCTGTTCTACTCTGAGCTTTAGTGTAGGAAATTGAGGCAAGGAGGCCAACTCGCATGATATAATGACACTGTTAACAGCCACCAGTGATTAGAGTGGCTTTCAACTGTTCACAAGAACATCAGAAAATTCAAGGATATATAATTAGTGAGCCTGGATGCTAAATGACAGTTATGCAAGTCTCAACCCAAGCCTGTCTACATCTATAAATATAATTCTACTGTGCATCTTAACTGCACATTATACAACCAGGTTTTCAAAGATAAGTTTGATTTGTGAGGCACATCCTAGCCTTCCATGACATGGACAGAGAAAATTGATGGAGTTGTCATTGCCATACACAGTGAGAAAGACATCATCATCATCATGGCAGGCATGGATCTCATTGACCTGTGACTGGTTCACTATCCTGGTTGATAAATATTTACATGATATTGTCTGCCATTAGAGTGGTCTAAAAAGTGGTGGCCACTTAAGGTTGTTAGTCAAAGCATAACCCACTTGTAGACAGAAACAGTGTCAACACTCCTTACCAACACTTGTTACAATGTGTAGTCCAACTGCTCACCGCAGAGTGCTGTTTACCAATGGTTTTGGGCTGCTACTGAGTGAAGCACTTATTTTGTTAAACAGTCAGCTTATTTCATTTCAGCTGTCTGGACTTCAGCAACGTTCGTTATTTGTAAGTTTCTTAACCAGTGGAAGCTGTTTGCTTGAGTGAAGTGCTAATAATAATTTTGTGTGGCTCATTGGCCTGGTGCAAGTCTTTCAATTGGACTCCACTTCGGCGACTTGTGTGCCCCTAGCCTACCCCAGGTAGGTACCTACAGCTTAACTTGGAATCTGAACCACGTGTCGTTTCTGGTGAAGTCGTTTCATTTAGAAGTGAAGGATGGGTTAAAGCACAGACTGAAAAAAATCTGAGGTCCAACTGGGTGTCAAACCCATGACCCTTCAGTTTCCAGTCAAGCGCTTTACCCCAAGACCACTAGGCCTGACTGAGTGAAGTGCTAAGAAATATTTACACATAAAAACACCAAGAAGTATTGGTTGCTTTTCCCCACAGTGTTTATTGGTGAAAGTACTTCAGATATTGATTAATTTACATGTCATCAATTACTAAGCTACACAGCAATTTCTCCTTGTTTAGACAGGTAGCTTCTATTTTCAATCTTGACTTTATGAAAACTGTATCTCCTGTTCCTTGTGTAATATCGGCAAAAAATAAGAATGAGTATGGCTACTGGGCAATTTTAAAATAAAATCTCTGGCATGTTTGTTGCCTTTTGTAAAGCAGTATTTCAAATGATGGACTGTTTTGTTACTTACTTGCTTCAGTATGGTGATATGTTATTAGAATTTTTTATTTGCAGCAAGAATTCCATTTTAGATGTCTTACTTTTTTTTATGTTAATGATTCCAGATTGTTATGTGCCCCTGACAGCTTGTGAATTTCACCTTCTTTGCTATTCAGTTTGTTGTTTAGTCTGTATCTTTTAGTTTTTTGTGACCATTTTTTTCCAAGGCCAATATTTTGGATAGCATCTCTTCTTCTATTTTAACTTCAGTTTCTGTAACTGCATTTAATGATACAATTTTTATGGGCTTTTTTCTTAGAGTTTGCACTCCTTTTACATTTATGACACATCTGATTGTCTAATGCATACTTTTCAATTTGATACTACAGGTACTAATATTTTATGGAGAAGATAATTTGTATATATGCGGGATATGTTACCTATTTTGAAAACCTTTCCCTTGGAATCAGTTTTACAATCTCCACCAGTAAAATCTTCACTGCGCACCACTGATGAATTTCACAGTGTTATGGCATGATGGATTTTCTAGAATTTGCGTGTACCATGTTTTTCTTAGCTTACTGTCACTCTAAATTCATAGTAACTAATGCCATTAGTTTTTCATTCTTATGTAAGGGTACTTAGTGGGTAAGGCAACTGTAAGGAATAAGGAGAGTATTTCAGATTATTGGGCTATATGGTCAATGTATGTTTATCACAAATATTAAAAACTAACAGCAATAAGCACTACTGCAGCATGAATGAGAACAACATCTTCACTATTACTGGCTTTCTGTATTCTTTACCTTCATTTAAAGAATACTGCAGTGGGATGATAAGCTTCAAGCCCAATAAATGCATCAAATTGTATATTACATATTCACTATTTACAGCTTACACAAGCATGTATCATTTTGACAGCAACAATTTCAGATTCTGTGAAAATATGGGGATAGCATGCTAGCCTACAGTACTTGTAACTGAAGCAACAGTCAGTGTGTGGTGCCAAATGTGATAAAAGTTACAAATCCACTAACACACTCAACCCCAATTGATACGGGGCAGTGCAAAGACTGTTAGAGAATACTTGTGGGCTATGGTCAGAGTATTATAAGTGGACTAATGCCACACACAATCTCCTCCTGTTCTGAGAGTTAGAAGAGGTAATTCTTTTATAATGAGAATTTAGCTAAAATGACTTATGTGTGGTTTCTTTTCCAAAATCCACCTACCCTCAAGGTGCACAAGTCCCCCCTTCTCCCCTTACTCACTCAACCCAATATCGCTACCACCCCAGTCGAGCTGCAGAGCTGGCTCAATGTAATTGCCAAAACAAAGTAGTCCTAGAGACATTTATGTGTGTGAATGTATTTGTGCACATGTCTGTATTTGTGTGGATGTGTGCTGCATAAATCTGAAAGAGAATTTCGCTGACAGCTAGCAATGTTTCTGGTGTGTATCAGTTACACATCGTGCCTCAGTTATTCAGGAAGTTCTGTATTCCTTAAATTACCTATATTCCACTGAGAAAGTTCCATTACTATAATTAAACTAGTTTACAAATTAAATAGTCCACCTACAGATCTCCCATGCCATATCCCTAAACACCACAAATCGTCCCTCTTAGTCTACCACCAGTAACCAGCCTCAAAAGGGTGCTCCCCTTGTCACCCAGTACTACCTTGGACTTGAACAACTAAACTGCATTCTTTTCCAAGGTTTTGATTTTCGATCCTCATGCCAAGAAATGGGAGACATCCTGCCCAAGATCCTTCCCACCCCTCCTAAAGTGGTTTCCATTTTCTTCTCAACCTCCATAACATCCTAGTCCACTCCTATGCCACCCCAAACCCCAGCCCCCTGCTACAGGGATAATATTTCTGTGGAAGACTCTACTGCAAGACCAACCCAGCACTTCCTATTCCAGTCCCATCACAGGCTTATTCTACCCAATTAGAGTCTGGGCCACCTGAGTAAGCAGCAATGTATTTTATCAACTATGCTGCAATCCTTGCGCATATTTCTATATTGGCAAGACCACTCACCAGTTGTCCATGTGGATGAATGGCCACTGCCAAACTGTGGTCAGAAACAGATAGAGCATCCTGTGGTACAACATTCAGTGAAGCATGTGCATGATTTCAATGGCTGCTTTACAACCCAAGCCATCTGGATCCTCCACCCACTCCAGCTTTTCTGAGCTACTCAGATGGGAATTATCCTTACAGTACATTCTCTGGTTCCTACTCCCTCTCTCCTACAATGCTCCTATTTTTTGAGCTCTCTCTCTCTCTCTCTCTCTCTCTCTCTCTCTCTCTCTCTCTCTCTCTCTCTCTCTCTGTGTGTGTGTGTGTGTGTGTGTGTGTGTGTGTGCACACATTTTTTTTTTTTTTGCTTCTCTCCATTCCTACGTTGTATTTCATTTCACCCATCTATTATGTACATGCTCCATAAAGCTGTGCTGTTTTCATCCCCACCACTGTGACACAACTTCCTTTTCACCACTCTCCTCCCTCTCCTCCTATTCCTTCACCTCAGAGCATGATTCGGACTGTGACAGCCTGGGATGATGGTTATGTGACTGTGAAGTGTGATGATGTGAATGGTCTCTATCTGAGTCAGGCCAATGGCTGATAGTTTACATGTCGCATGTGTGTGTCTTTTTTATGTGCCTCTCACAGCTTCTCATATGTCTTTGTTTTGAGTTGTAAAGTGTGCTTATTTTATTGTTGAATTCCAATCTGAACTTTACATTATTAGACTTCTCAGAATAGTGTCTTTTGAAAATTCATACACAGATTTTCAAAGATATAATTTGCTTCTTGACTGCATTTTCCAGTATCCTATTACTTAACACTGGAAGGACCATGCCAGTCAGTCTGACCGGTGAGCATTGTTTAACATCTAATAAATCACATATGTTTTATTTTAGCATGCTTATATTTCATTACTTTTAATGTATTTCAGTGGTCTACAATTCCGTAAAATACAAATATGCATTACAAAAACTGAATGAGTTATAATTTTTTTCTGAATTTTATTTACCTTAAAGGACCGTAGCCATTCATTATGACTGGTGAGATTTTTATGTTCCATTTCCCTAAAGGCACAACATTTACTTTCTTCATCCATTTAGTGTATCGGTACATTATTTCATTGTTTTGATATTGTTCCTCTTCTTTCTCTCCCTTTTACTTTATTTCATATCTGAGTGTATACATTGTATTGCTGTACTCTGTCAGTACGTTGTTGAGCTCAGCAGAGGTTTAGCTCTCCTCGTTAATATGAAGTGTCAAATTTTCCCGTCTCTAATGACCAAGCTGTCGATGGGACGTTAAACCCTAAGCTTCCTTCCTTCCCATCAAATTTTCGTTCAGATGTAGAATTACTGAAATATTTGAATAGTTTACTGGAAGAAGATTCTGAAGAAGAAGATATTTTTGAATTTGATGAGTTGGATCGTAATGATGATACAGAATAACAACCCGGCGGTACACAACAAGGTGAATCGTCAAATTTGGAAGACGAAGATTCAGAACCTGCACAAAAACATGCAAATAATCGAGAGCTTATTGGTTTGATTCCCGTGACACCACAGATTCGTACTCGCAGCCAAGGAAGAAAACAAAAACAATCTCATGCAGTAGTTGGTAGTGAAGAGAATGCAGCCGATGGAACAGTGTGGACTCGAATTGCACCAGGTGAAGTACCTGGAAGAATAGGGTGTCACAATGTGTTTGTGGAAACTCCAAGGCCGAAGAAACTTACAGTTAGAGGAAGTAACTTGAGTGCATGGTGAGTATAGATGGACAATAATATTGTGTGGTCCTTGTGCTGGAAGTGTTCAGTATGTGTGAGCAATATGTTTTGATAAAGATGGTGGATTTGATTGAAACATTTCATAGATATAAAATAATTTGTTTTATTATGTTTATATTTCCATTTGTAAATTTAAATGTTTTTACAAAGTATTATTCACCTTGGTCTATTATTTGATCAAATAAAATTTCTATATGAAATTCTACGCATAGCACATCGGTAGGGTAAACATAATACCCTTGTAACATTAAAAAATTAAATTAAATTAATTCCACAAGTAAAACTGAAAAAAAATATAAAGAAAGAAAAACCTCATAGGTCAAAATGACCGGTAACGGTCCTTCTAGGTAGTTCGCTAATGCCGGTCATCCTAGTGTTAACTAAAACCTGATATCCGATTTACCCTATGATTGTACAAATCTTCTCAGTTTCAGACTGGTGTGCTTGTTTGTAGATTGTCTAAATTATCATAACCTTGACGAAATACCAATTTCAGAACAAATTTTATGAAAGATTCAGGAAGTAAATTTTGTCCCGTACTGTCATTATCAAGCTAAATATCTTCTTGGGCCTTCCACGTTCAGTTATAAAGTAAACTTGTAATCCTTGTACCAATATAGGTGCTGAAATTAAAATAAGCACTTAAAATTCAATTTGAAGTTAATTTAATTTGTTTACAAGCAACTCCATTGTGATCATTCAATTTTTATTCCCACTGGGTGTTACAATCCGGTATATATATGAGTTTACCAATCACAGTTGTGTCTCTTTGGTACTGTTGTCATACATTTGCATATTATGAAGTGTACAGTTGCACTTTTTGAAAATTTAAAGCAACTTTGCCAATCTTTGTACCACTTTCAAATTTCATCTAGTTCACAGTAATTTTTTTTTTATTTGTTTTTATTTATTTATTTATTTATTTATTAAATCTGTAGTACTTTTTTATAGGTACCTATAACATATGATGTTAATACTATTGGTTGTCATTTCATTTATTTATTTAATTTTGGTCCTCTGACATCTTATGCAGATTTAATATGAAAATTAATAGCAAAGATCACAATACACTTTGTTCCAGTAACAAATTTTGTTCGGAAGTTGTATGATTACAATTCAGTAACAATTGCTGCTGTGTTTGAGTCAAATGCTTTTTGTAAGTTAAAAAGTATTATACCCTCCCAAAGGATGCTGCCTTAATTAAGGTACCTTCAGTACTGGGTGGAAGGGTTTGCGTGCTCCAGCGAAGTTGAGGGCTGTGCCGGCGGTAGCATAGCTACTGGCAGGTTCACCCAAGCCAGACAGGCCTCAATGGAGGAGCCAGATGAAATGTGTCCCAACTAGCGAATGTGGTCTCTATAGGCAACAGGAAGCCAACCCTCCCCAAAATTTTGTAATTTTATTATTTCTATTGTTTTCATTTTTTTATTTTTTAAACAGGTCAGCACCAGAAATTTTAAATAGTATACATGTAATAAATCACAATGTAACTATAGTTTGCCAAGCACAAGTGAACGTGACAGCGGGTCGCCAATGTGATGTCGCCACTGAGAATGAATGCTGCTGTTACTGTGAGCAGTTTTAATGCTGCTGCGACCAGTGCTGCTGCTGCTGCTGTTGTTACCGTTAATCTGAAGTTATGAGCCAATTGTTCATATGCAGCAACCCACTGTTTAGCAGGTCAGTGGCACCACTGAGTGGAATCTTATGAACAATGATAGTGTTATTTTAGTTCAATTTTTACACATAGTCTCATGTTAATTAAACCGTAAAGACCTTTCTCTTCGGACAGTAACATAGAAGCTGCTTAATTATTTTATGAGCTGATTATATTCATTCCATTTCCACCACATTGCTTCTCTTCCACTTTCAAATTAATGCAAACCTACTCATTTTATTTTTGTGCAATTGATAGGATAATAAATTCAATAGACTTTATTTTTTAAAAATTAACCCCCACCCCCTTTCAACCCAAATCCTGGCTGTACAATTGGGTTGCATCATTGGGTCAACATTAGGGTGGGCCAAGAAAAGTGAAGTTTTGAGTATCGAGTTGTAATAGGGCTCGGAAGTTGCGTATTTATGTGCTGATCAACGAAAAAATAATTTTAAAAAATCTAACTTAATATCTTCAGTTCGCGCAAAGGGCTTAAAATTTCTAAAAAATACAATAATTTTATAGAATTTCTGAAAGGTCATATAAAAATATATCTTTCAGTATCACGTCCTAATAGGACTCAAAAACTGCGTATCCATGTATAGTTTAACATAAAAATATTTTTGATAGTCCTAGCGTATGTAATCAGTTCGCGCTAAAGGCCTTAACAATCAAAATATGACAACATTTCTAAATGTTACGGAAATTTACTAATATCTCTCATTTATATGTATGTTTTAAATATGTTAGGTTTTATTTATTGTGATTTGATTATTTAAAGAGATAACATCATAACTTTGCAGCTCTTCGCCCATATCACCAGCAAATTTGGTTAAATGACCCAGAACTCACCACGAAAAGGTGGCTGCAATTCGAGTTCCACCCACATCCTACCCAACCAACCAACTATACTAATTATATATTCATATTTACAATATATACATTTACTTATATTTTATACCTTAATTTACATACTAGTCAAAGATGTAGTTGAATTCTGATTTGTGTCCAAATTTTGGCATTATTGATCTTGACAGCAGAGTCGTCCTAATGTATCCATCTCTGCTATCTTGCCCACATACTTTTTCTGCAGCCTCTGTTACTAATTTTACACATCTTTCTACAGCCTGACTGTGGCACGGAAAGTTCAGAAATTCAAATTCTGGCAAAGTCTTATTCATCAAATATGCAGAAATGGATTCTGTCGTCAATTTCTGCATCACTGCGTGAGGCGATAGCTTACATTTTAACCAATCTATAAGCTCACTTTAGTCAGTAGCCTCAAAATCTAGTGTTTGTGCAGCTTTGCGGTTAGTTTTCATATTTTTTGCCTTTAGGACTCTTCTAAAACCCAACTCTCTAATATGTGATTTCTCGTCTACTATCATAGCCAATAACACGTTTTCTGTATGACAGAAAAACAAGTTTCATTGAATCACTGGATCAATTTGCTTTTTTATGTTCTCTGGAAGATGTCTCGAAGTTTTAATAACCTTAAAAACATGCTTTGGGCCATACTTTACTGAGGCGTATCTCTTAATATCGAACCAGACTGGCGCATAGGTCTTTAAAAATGTAGTCAACTAAAATCGTGAGTTCAGTTGTGCGATTTACTTCAGAAATATACAAGTGCAACACTCTATTCACACATGTCAACCAACAGGGGTGACTAAGAGGTCCAGGATCACGATTAGCCAGATCTGGAGTACATTTTCCACTTTGAATAGTTTTGACAATATCCAGGAGGTATTGTTGATCTTTGCTTCAATCTATTAAGATTGAAGCTGTAGAAAGATGTGTAAAATTAGTAACAGAGGCTGCAGAAAAAGTATGTGGGCAGTGGGCAAGATAGCAGAGATGGATTCATTAGGACGACTCTGCTGTCAAGATCAATAATGCCAAAATTTGGACACAAATCAGAATTCATGCCAACTACATCTTTGACTAGTATGTAAATAAATGTATACAAATGTAAATAAATGTATATATTGTAAATAGGAATATATAATTAATATGACCTCCTTGGGCAGTTGGTTGATTGGGTAGGGTGTGGGTGGAACTCGAATTGCAGCCATCTCCTCGTGGTGACTTCTGGGTCGTTAACCGAATTTGCTGGTGAAATGGGTGAAGAGCTGCAAAGTTATGATGTTATCTCTTTAAATAATCAAATCACAATAAATAAAACCTAAATAAAAATGGAAAAGAGATGACTTACCAAAAGGAGCGGCTCGTCGATAGAAACAAATAAAATCACACACACACACACACATACAAGCTTTCGCCACCACTGGCAGCTTCTTCAGGAAAAAGAGGAAAAAATCCTGGGATTGGAATGACTCCTTTTCCACTTCCTTAAAACCCATATCCTTCCCTTTTTCCTCCCCTTTTTTCCTCTTTTTCCTGAAGAAGCTGCCAGTGGTGGCGAAAGCTTGTATGTGTGTTTGTGTGTGATTTTATTTGTTTCTATCGACGAGCCGGTCCTTTTGGTAAGTCAAGAGGAAAAAATCCTGGGATTGGAATGACTCCTTTTCCACTTCCTTAAAACCCATATCCTTCCCTTTTTCCTCCCCTTTTTTCCTCTTTTTCCTGAAGAAGCTGCCAGTGGTGGCGAAAGCTTGTATGTGTGTTTGTGTGTGATTTTATTTGTTTCTATCGACGAGCCGGTCCTTTTGGTAAGTCAACTCTTTTCTATTTTTATTTTTGTTTATCCCACCGGGAAAGTTTCCCTCTATAATTTAAATAAAACCTAACATATTTAAAACATAGCTATAAATACGAGATATTAGTAAATTTCCGTAACATTTTGAACATTTATAAATGTTGTCATATTTCGATAGTAAGGCCTTTAGCGCGAACTGATTTCATAAGCTAGGACTATCAAAAATATTTTTATGTTAAACTATACATGGATACGCAGTTTTTTGAGTCCTATTAGGACGTGGTACTGAAAGATATATTTTTATATGATCTTTCAGAAATTCTATAAATTTATCGTTTTTTTTTAGAAACTTTAAGCCCTTTGCGCGAACTGAAGATATTAAGTTAGATTTTTTAAATTATTTTTTCGTTAATCAGCAAATAAATATGCAACTTTCGAGCCCTATTACAACTCGATACTCAAAAATTCACTTTTTTCGGCCCACCCTAGTCAACATCCCATTATCCACAAAAAAAAAAAAAAAAAAAAAAAAAAAAAAAAAAAAAAAAAAAAAACCCTTCTACAAGCTCAAAAATCTAAAGTGGAGCCTCAGAAATCAGATAGAAACTCTTTACAACAAATATTGGCAAGGAAAAGGACAAAGAGTTAGTACATGGTATGTTCAAAGCCTAACAAATAAACAAACCGAAATAGAGAATAAAATTAGTCAACTGAAGATGGATATAATTATTCTGTCAGAAACAAAAAAGAAGGGACAAAGGAATGAGAAATTTGGATATTTCATCGACTTTTGCTCTAGAGTTGATAAACATAAATGAACAAAAGCTGGTGTTTCCATTGTAATTGACAAAACCCCGAGCGCATACATCAAGGACTATGTATTTATATGTGAAAGAATTGTCACTATTACCATCAAGTTATATGGCATTGAAAGTTATAATTGGGGTGTATACACCAAACAATGATGTGGCACAGCCAACCCAAGACTATTTCTACCAGAAATTAGACCATCTACTCAACCAAGTCAAAAAGCACCAATAAATAATAATAGCAGGAGATTTTAATGTGAGGGTTGGTTCACAAGTAAATGATGCATTAGTAGGAAAATATGGAGAAAATATCATTAATAGTTCTGGAGAAATTATTGTAGAATTCTGTAAACAAAATGACTTGAAAATTCTGAACACATGCTATTCACAAAAAGATATCCACATTTATACATGGGAGAGACCATCATTACAGCAGAAATCAATAACTGATTACATCATTACCAAGCAACAGCCAAAAATGGTAGTTAAAGACTGTAGAGACATGCGGGGAACCAACTGTGGGTCTGATCACTACTTAGTTGTAGCAAAGTTGACATACTAATTTAGGAGAAAACCATCAACAACTGGACAAGTGGCTGACCACAGCAAACATGAGACATTAGAGCAGGCAAGGTATAAGCTCTTCCTCTGGAAGCATTTCAGCATCAAGGATTTATTTTAATGTAGATTGTAATGTGAATTAAAAGTGATTCCAAAAGATAACAGTGTTGAATTAGATTATGAAAATATAAAAAAAGCTCATATAAAAATTTCTCTAGAGGTACTAGGGACTGAAAGTAAGAATCTAGTTAAAAGGGATCCTCCATGGATGTCTTGATGACCTGAAGATGTCGATTAGGGAAAAGAAAAATCTCTACAAAAATAGTCACCAACTAAATTACAACAGGACAGACACAAATACCAGACAACAAATTACGAATTAAGCAACAGAATTAAATTAGAAAAGAACAGTATGTGGGGACAGTAATGTATTGAAATTGAGAGCCTAATAGATGGATTAGAAACAACTGAAGTGTCAAGGACAGTTACCAGTATGAAGAAAACACAAGTAAACAAAGCAGTACACAACCTAATTCCCTTGAAGGAACAGAAAATGCATTATGCAGATCTTTTAACTGGAGGTAGGCCATATTACATGCAAGGGAATGAAGAGAAGATTGAATTAACTGATCAAACTACATACATTACATTAGAAGAAGTGAATTAAATAAAATGAAGAATGGCCGATCACCTGATCCAGGAAACATTCCGGTTTAATTATTGAAGGCTGGAGGAAGATATCTGAAGAAGTAAATAGACTGCCTGATGAAAAACTGTTGTAGAAGGATTGAAATTGTCCTCAGAAGTCACATATGATTTCTATTTTCAAGAAAGATAATAGAAAAGACACAAACTGCTATAGAGGCATTAGTGTCGACTGTACAATGAGCCACTTATTTGGCAAGATAATGTTTTAAAAAATTAGACAAAATGGTGGCCATCATATTGGGGAAGACTAGAGTGGCTGCCTAAAGAACAGATCATGTACAGATAACCTATTTATTTTACAACTAATGAAGAAATTTATAGCAGTAGGGAAGGAGCTACACATTGCCTTTGTAGATTTAGCAAAAGCTTTCGATACAGTACCTAGATCTAAGCTATGGGAAGCTATGAAAGATATAGGTATGGATGATCAACTTTTAAAAATTATTATTGAATTGTACAGAGATAATGTGGTACAGGTTAATTGAGCATCAAAGTTATCAGAACCTATTACTAAAGGTTTGCAACAACATTGCAGTATGTCACCCATCTTGTTCAATTTACATGTAGAACTGGCTCTCCGAAATTGGAAGAACAGTTGCAGAGGAATGGGAATCACTGTCAACGATGTATGGATATTTCCATTAAGTTTTGCTGAAGATCAAGCTATTATAGCACAGGATGATTATGACCTTGAGTTCATGATACAATGATTATATCATGAATACAACAGGTGGGGACTACAAATGAATCTAACAAAAATAGAGTATTTGGTGTTGAATAGTGATACTATATTTGAAGTACACATAGATGACAAAGCAGTTATGAGACAGGTAGAGAAATTTAAATATCTTGGGGCACATATTGATAAAAGCCATACAGAAGTAAATTACAGAATACACCAAAGCGGAAAGATGTTAGGGTTAATGGTTGAATCAGTACTATTCTTTGAATCAGAACTATGGACATTAAATGTGGATCTCAAAAGAAGACTAATAGCTGTGGAAATGGATTATTTGCATAGGAGTGCCAGAATATCAAGAATCAAAAGAATAACTAACCATGAAGTAAGAGCTAGAATGAAGGCAGATGATCTAGTGATAGAATTGAAAGAAAATCGCTGAAATGGTTCGGCATATGATAAGAATGCCAGATCATCGGTGGCCGAAAAAGGTTTATGAATGGAAACCACCTGGCAGATGTAAGTGTGGAAGGCCATGATGTTCTTCGACACACCAAATAAATGGAGTAATAGAAAATCGAAGCATTGACAAGGAAGATGCGCTGGGTAAAGAGGTTTGGTGGAAAATAACAGGAATATGATAAGATGTTGTTATCAATTAATATTTGTATTGATTAATCCTGTAATAAAAGTAATAATAATAATAATAAATATTACATCCACTTTGTTGCATTCATCAATGGCTTTCAGAATGTCATGTGAGAAAGGTTAGTTGGTTTTTAGGATCCATGATGGTTGGCATAGAGGAGGATATTCACTTTCAGATTTCTTATTATGTTTCAATGTAGAATATGTTGCACCATTGTGCAACAGGTGTATAATAATGAAATTGAATGTGCCAAATTTTAGATGGCAATGTTCTCTCTAGTTCTGAATTGGTAGATGATGGTAAATTTTAACACACAAAGAACAAGTTCATCAAATGTTTATTTTAAGGGAAATAATAACACAAAAATAATGAGTGCACCAAGTTGACAATCTCTGTGTGATAAAGGATGTAATGGGTTTCTCTCTAACACCCACGTGGGTAAAACAACAAACTGAAAAACACAGATTAATCTCCAGAAGATTCCCAAGATTCACATATGAAGGAGGATATTAAAAAAATGTAACACATATAAATATGTAAAGGGAGCAATATTAAAGAGGTGAAAGAAGGTAATAATATATGTAATTTACCATTCCACTGGGATAGAAATTGAGACAGCAATAATTAATTAAGACAAAGTTAAATTACACTAGTGATACTGCACTCACTGATTGGTAAATAAAACCTTTGAACTGCGGAACTGGTATGCAACTATGAGACCACAGCATATCTGGACATCAATAAGAGCAGGCAAAAGGCAAGTCATCCTACTTTAAGGGAATAACAATTGGAAATTAGCTTGGAAATTTTGGAGTCCACAACCAATTTGGGAAAGGGACTCTCCCTTGTGGGCACTGGTGGCCTAACTGTTTAGTGGCTTAAACCACTCATCATCATCTTCATCTTCATCAGGGTCCATCCCCCATACAGAGTAGTAGAATGTATGCCAGCAGTGTTGTAAGGTGCCAGAGCTCGGTGCCCTAAGTAAACAGGAAAGAACATCACATAGGTGAGCAAATAGCACAAAACTTATGTTTAAGGATGCGTCTCATTGGATAAGGGGAAAAAAAAATAAAAAAAAAAAAAAATAAAAAAAAATAAAAAAAAATAAAAATAAAAAAAAAAATAGCCAAGTAACAGATAATACATAAGACAACAATGCAGTCCATTAAATTAAATAATAATATTCTGTTAACAACCATGCAGAACGTAAATAATGCTAGGGAACTGACTCCAAAAGAAAAGAATCTCATTAATTCAGACAATAAATCAATCACATAAAGTGAAAGACAATCTTATGCATGTTCAGGTGAAAATTTTTGCACACTCTATGCCAAAAATCACAAAAGCTGAAAGACAATAAACTAGTGCATATTATATAAAAACACCATAATACACAATGTGTCAGATATTAAAGAACATATGAATGAGTAAAACTTAATCACTCAAAGGCACAATAGAAAATCTGACAGCCGGCACCTGACAAACTGAGATTGGGCACTCGGTTTGGCATGACACCAAAAGATGAATGAATAGCTGATGGGTCTTTAGCAAAGACAATGTGGGGATTTGAGTTGTTACAGAAAGAGGCACGTGGAAAACAACAGCAAAACTTCTTGAAAATGTGGACAGGATCTAACCACACATGAAGGCAATAGCAGAAAAATTTGTCATTCTCTAGAATTCCTCAATGACCAAATATTTCTTTGTGGTGAAACTAGCATGCCCAATTCAGAAAGCCTGATTCAGACACTGCCTACAGAAGCCCTTTTAACAGTTTTCCAGCAGCATGGTGATAACTTGTCCCTGGTGCAAGCAACTTTGGCACACGCTGGAGAAAGAAGAGCTATCTGGAGCTAGTCAGCCATGCAGGCAAATACACATAAACAATCCACTCCACTGCACTCAAAAAGCCTGTGTTGAACCCCAGAATGAAGTCCCTACCACACAGTGACAATGCAGAAATTTTGGACAAAGATTCCGCATACAACCAGAGTGTAGCACCACAAATTAAAGAAATAGGTGACATTGCATAAAGTGAAGATGTTAACCTGTGCCATATGGCCCATTTCACCAACAGTTATTTTGGTTTTTGGTTACAACCAACATTACTGACAGACGGCATGGTAAGAGACAGCAACTGTCATCTGAATTCTTGGTTTGCATACCACTGTTCTGAATGTTTTGTATTGTCCAAAATGAGTGATGATGAAGTTCCTGGCACACATCAGGAGTAGGCCTATATTTTCAGTTTTGTATACAAATTTTACTTATGGCCTTTGTGGCCTTGCCTGATGATGTTGGCAACAGATTCTGAATGACACAATTTGTATGTTGTTGACAGTAGCCAGTCGCATGATAGTATGCAGCAACCTAAAATTTTTTAGTTTTCTTTGCAGAATATATTAACACCAATATCTTCATTTTAAAGCAAATGTTTATTGGAGAAATCTTCACTTTATGAGGGCAATCACTGTCACTGTGTAGGCTAAGGTACAAACAAGAACCTATCAACCACAGAGCAGAAACAGTATTATTCATTTACTTCATGGTCTGCTCCAAACAGTATTCATGTCATTCTATGTTGTATGGCTTTCTAAGAATATTAACATCTTGGGAAAGATGATTGTAATTTTGTTTGTCAGAGAGGTTTCTGACTTACTTTTTCATTGTGTTTGCGGTTATGAGGAAATAATTATTTGTTACTTGAAGTCAGTGTGCAAAAGGGAGAAGATTTTTCTTGTTGTTCTGAATGGTTAGGGTTGCAAAAACTTTTCCCATATGGAGAGTCTCTTTGGCCAATATAAACAAAACGAATTATATTCCACATCACATTAAAAGTGTCAGACACAGTAATATTGTGCATGTTTTGTTACCAGACACAGTGTGAATGTGTGTGACATATAGTTTAATTTGCATGACATTAAGTCAAACTTCAATAATAGTGTTTAAGGTAGATTTTCACATTGGTGGAAAAACGTAAGAAGTTGTTACTACTTGCAAGAAAGGCCTACATACTTTAATTTATGCACTGTGCATGTAATGAATGTAAACCAGCGGCCAGTATATGTACCTAATTGTGGAGCTGAAATTAAGGACAAGTGTAATCAATATATTTACATTACCATATTTGCTCGGCTGTAGTACCCGTCATTTTTCCAATTTTTTTTTTACTTCTGGAATTGGGGAGGGTACTATAGGAACACACTTCATAAATTTTATAGTGCATTTGGTTGGTTCAGGATGGGCTACATTTATTAATCATTTTATCGCAGTATATATGAAATACCTATTTTATTAAAACTTTATTTTTACACACACACACATAAAAATAATATATTATCCTATTATTCATTGGAAAACCGACAGCTCTTAACTTAACACATTTATGATGGCTCAAGCCACTGTGGCATGAGAGATGCCTTGCCTTCCGGACGGCGCACGCTTGCCTGGTGTCAGATTAAGGGGAACACTTCAGCCAGGCCCTCAGTAGATAGTTTGCTATCATTGAGACTGGTTCGTCTGTGAGTTTAAGTGTCAAATGATTTTAACCAACAAAAAGTTGTGAAAAGTAAATAAAAACTTATTTCTTCCATTAGGCAACAAGTGGACACTAATGGAATTACTTCTCAAGTGGAAGTGATTTTTCTTTCAGTTACTTTTTTTTCCATGGATTTAAATTGTTTTATATATAACTATTTTCCTGTATACTAAATAGATTATCTACATTGTTTATTACTTGTCTACAATTTTCTGAAACTCTTCTGTCTAAATTTGAACGGGAAATAGCCCATGAAAAGTAAAAATAAAAATAATTTACGTTACAAAATAGATCAGAATGTGAAATATACCATTCAAAATTTGAACTCAAACTAGAAAACAACAATTTGAAATATAGATATAGGTTTATTGATGCTTGTTTGTTATGCGGGTTTGGCTACCATAATGCCACTATCTATCCTAGTGGCTTGCACATGCCCTGTGGTGTGACGTCAAAATCATACTGATATTGTGGTATCAATTTTTTTTTCATGGTATATATCACATTGTTGGGCATGTAGGGTTCAATTTACATCACAAAAGAAGTCAGGCCAAGTAAAAATAAATCACCAGTCAGTCTTTCAGAACATGTTAAACAATGCTGTAAAGCTAATTCTCTAATCACCAGTATTCATTTTTGCATGTTTTCACTATATAAATCTGAATCAAGCACTAAATGTGGGGAAGTGAGAGCCTGGTGAAACTGAACGGAGAGTGGGGGGGGGGGGGGGGGCGGGATAGTCGGCTATTGTTACTTTTATGTTATAAAATTACTGTTGTTCCAAAAGTCAACAGGCAGTATTGTCAAATTTTATGTAAATTAGTGCTGTTGAACTTCATATAACTAACAAATTCATGAATTTTCAAGATTTTTTCAATTTTGTATTATGACATCAAAAATTAAGGGGGGTAGCTTAGTGGCAGAATGCCAGACTATGAACTAAATATCACCGTTTTGGTCCCAACACAGTTACTTTTTATTTCTTTCACTGCTGGAAATGTTTTAAATGTGAAAAATGCCAAGTTGCACCATGGTTTGGAATTCACATTAAACTCTATGTCCTCTATAAATGGCTACTAAGTTAGTTCAAAGGTCATAAGTAGGCAATTGCATACAATCTCCAAATAGGATCACAGTGGTGTTAAAATAAATCCTCAGATTGTTGACTGCTGTACCTTTGTAACATTACCTGAAGACAAAATAATCATTACCAGCTAGAACCTGATTGGTCATCTCCATCTGCCTTGAGATTGGTCATCTCATTTCTCAGAATTCAGTATCCATTGCCTACATCACCACATGAGGCTGCTTCCAAGAAATTTTACTAACTTCTGCTTTTGTAATTAGTTGTGCCAGAACTGTAGTTGGCATTTGTGGGTTGCACCTTCCTTGTCTCTCTCGACACAGCAGCTGAAGTTTGAATAGTAGGGTTGGGCTTGCTTCCTCCTCTCTCTGTTCTCTCTCAATGAAACCAACTGTCTTTAAGTTAACACACAGTATGTAGACAGGGGTAACCTGTGACTTCAACTGAACACTATGTACACTTTCATGTTTGAGGGATGTTATTATTATTAATTATTTTATTTTATTTTATTTTTTTAACACTGGAACTTTGTATGTATTAAACTAGAGTCTGCAACCTGTATATTTCTTTGTAATGGAACAGTTCCAAATAGAGGTCTCTCTGTATCCTTTTTTTCTGTTCTCAGTGTCAGTTCCTGTGTTGTCCATGAGCATTTGGGTACCAACTAGTGCCACTGACAGTCAGTGGAAATAAGCAGAATTTCTTTGGTTTTGTAAGAGGTCATTCAATAAGATTTTCCTGTGGGAGACCCTGAAAGCTTAATGTGTAGTTTTTCTGACAACCAAAGATGTTTGATTTAGCACATCTTTATCTACAGTCATTTACATTGTGTTATTCTTATGGTGCAGTAGTCATAAGTATCAATATGGGCATCCACAATGAGGTGAGGTCTATTTTTGTGGCATTAAATCTGTGGTGTCGCACAAGTACAAAGTGCGCGCCACCTGCTTTCGCCGCGCGCCGCCAGGCACGCACGGCGCGGCGTTCTCACGACGACAGCCACGAGCGCCCTCTGCGACAACGCCGCTCGTGGCCACCGGTGAACGACACCAGTCACTTCGGACTGAGATAGCAACGAGTCAGGACCTTCGTAATCAGATAGGCACCAGTGAAGACTTTGCTATTGTACAGGCACTAGGCAGGCCTCTAACAACTATGTATCAACATTCTGCAGTACTATGTAAAAGTTAAGTATTGTTACATTCTGTGCAATATATCTCTTTCTAATTTACTCGAGTGTTTATAGTTTCTGGCTGCTCCCCTCCGTACCTGCACCAGCGTGTCGGTCTCATTCCACTCGGCCACCGACACTTACGACGAGGCTGGGACACAAAAGCGGCGACGAAGTCGGGACACAAAAGTGGCGACGAGGAGTGATAGAACCTTCGACCAGCCCGCTTGCAGCAGCCAGACAGCAGCAGTCGGAGCACGCAAAAAATTGCTCCCGCCCACCCACCCTTATTATAAGATTTTTGGGGGAACATATTCTGTTACGTATTTTGTGGACTTTTTTGTTGCAGAGCGTCCTCTTTCATATTGCATTTGTGTTTTGTTATAATTTACTTGTATGCGCGGCGCCTAATCGGTCATCATGGCCACTACCCCGAACCCAAACTTAATGGAAATTATTCAGTTACAGACGGCGCAAATTACCCAGCTTCTCCAGGCTGTGTCCCAGCTCACAGCGCAAGCAGCCAACCAACAACAACAACAGCCGCCGCTTCAGCAGCCCACACCTGCCGCCGTAACGCTTCCTACGTTCCGCCAGTACAACGAACATGAGGAAGAATGGAGCGACTATTTCGCACAGTTTCAAGAACTCGTCGCGGCTCATCAAATTACAGGTCAGACTGTTAAGCATCTTTTATTGTCTGTGGTGGGCCCCAAAACTTTCGTGTTACTGCAAAAAACTATTCCCTCACGCATCTCCTCGCGATGTAGACTTTGAACAAATAGTAGAGGCACTAAATGCTCATTATGAGAGAAAAGTTCTCGTAGCTGCGGCACGGTACCGATTTTTCAGACTTAAAAAATTACCGCAGCAGTCGCACCAAGAGTGGATTACGGAGTTGAAGGGCTTAACCCGCCAATGTAAATTTACTTGCTCTTGTGGACTTTCGTATAGTGACGTGATGTTGAGGGATGCGATTACGCAGAATATTCAGGACCCCAGAATTAGAGCAGCAATTCTGAAACAGTCTGACCCCTCATTAGACAGTGTACTGCAGCTTATAGAAGCGCATGATACTTTTGACTTAGCTGATGTAGAAATGCAAAGCCATAGTGTAAATTCAGTGCGCCGCAACGGACGCTTTCCTAGCCGTAGTTCTCAGTATAGCACTAGTGATTCTTATTTTTCTACCGGCCGTGCTGAACAGACAGTGAACAGTAGCCAGTGTAAAAGTGCGACGCAAAGGTCGCCCCGTCGTGTTAGAAACAGTAATTTGAATAACGGGCGCCAACGCTCATTTCAGAAGAATGTACGTAAATCTTGCCCCCAGTGTGTGTCTCGCCACAAGCGTGCTCATTGCCCTAGTCGCAACGCAACCTGTTATCAATGTGGCAAATTGGGACATGTGCAGTCTGTGTGTATGCAAATTAAAAACTCAAAGAACAGTAACGTTAGAAACAGTGCTTCGCAGAGTGCGAGAACAGTTCATTCTGTAAATGTTATACGGGCTGCGGAATTGAACAGTGCTTTCCTTGGATCTCAATTGCAAGAAAGTAGTTCTGCGCCTATAGCAAAACTATATAGTGCACCACGTACCAAGCGTCGACGAGCGCGTAAAACAGTGCAACGGAAAAGGGTTCGGGACAAGCAAAATGACTATGAACAGTGCATTCCTGTAGTGAAAATCGTGCCTTCTGCAACTGCTCCTTGTAATAGTGCCCAGTACTGCGTAGCTAGTGACAGTAGACATCAAGTAGCTACTCAAAAGTGTAGTGCAGTAGTTAGTGACTCTGCAGTAGCCTCGCATTGCGCGGACGCCGATCCGGCGGTAGTGCCATCTAGTGACAGTGTTGTTAATCCGCTGCGTGCCGAGTCTGCGCCGCTTACTTCACTACGCGGCCCGCGCAAGCGCGGTAAACAAACCGTAGCAGACGTTGCCCACATTCGCGCACCTGTCGAGCGCCGCAGGCAAAAACTTTTTGTGAATCTTTCCATTGACAATAAGACTGTGCAATTTCAGCTCGACACTGGTTCCGCTGTTACCTTAGTTAATAAAGATACTTATGAACTTCTGGGTTCGCCAAAATTGTCGCCGTCACAGCAAGTGTTAACAGCTTATACAGGTGAAAATATTCCCGTGCTAGGAACATGTAGCCTGCCCGCCTCTTTTCAAGGTGTAACGAAAACAGTTGCTTTTGTAGTTCTTCAGGCCAAATCTACGCAGAATATTTTTGGACTAGATGCTTTTGACTTGTTTGGTTTATCAATTCAACGAGATGTGCTTCAAATTTCGTCAATAGTGCCTCAGGATAAAATCAATGCATTGTGTGACAAATATAGTAACTTGTTTTCGCCGGAACTAGGTTGTGCAAAAGACTTCGTGGCACATGTGACTTTAAAAGAATCTGCAGTTCCAAAATTTTGTAAAGCTAGACCAGTGCCTATCGCCTTGCGTGATACAGTTGCCGAAGAACTTAAACGTTGGCAAGATAGTGGGGTGATTTCTCCTGTTTCTGCGAGTCAGTGGGCCTCGCCTATAGTAATTATACCCAAGCCGTCAGGAAAACTTCGTCTCTGTGCGGACTTCAAATCAACAGTGAACAGTCAAACAATTGTAGACACTTATCCCCTGCCCAGACCTGACGAACTAATGGACAAATTAGGACAGTCTCGTTTCTTTTCTAAGATTGATTTAGCAGAGGCATACTTACAGATTCCACTTGATGACGAGTCAAAAAAGTTTTTCGTCATTAATACTCACATGGGCCTTTTTCAATTTCAACGCCTACCCTTTGGCAGTTCTTCCGCTCCCGCTATTTTTCAGCGCTTTTTGGAACAGCTGACAGTTTCTGTACCGTGTTGCTCAAACTACTTAGATGATATTGTGGTATCCGGACGTACAGTTGAAGAACATTTAGCAAACCTGGAGTGCCTTTTCAAAGTGTTGACTGCAGCAGGTCTACGTTGTAATAAAGCAAAGTGTTCGTTTTTTCAAACTGAAATAGAGTACCTAGGCCATGTGATTAATGCCCAAGGAATTCATCCCTTACAGTCACATCTTCGAGCAATCAAAGACTTGCCTCCTCCTAAGAATGTGCATGAATTGCAAGCAGTGATGGGAAAGCTTAACTATTATTTCAGATTTATTCCCAATGCCTCTCAGATTGCAGCTCCACTGCATCACTTACGTAGGAAGAATGTTCCTTTTGTATGGTCTAAAGATTGTCAGGTTGCCTTTGACAAATTAAAGTCTGCACTACTCAGTGATGCATGTTTGATTCCCTTTGACCCCCAGAAGCCTGTAGTGTTAGCAGTTGACGCCTCATCGTACGGTCTCGGCGCAGTAATCTCAAATCGTATTGGTTCTCACGATCGTCCTATTGCCTTTGCATCCAAGCTACTGACGCCGACGCAACAGAATTACAGTCAGATAGAAAAGGAGGCCTTAGCAATCATTTACGGCGTCACAAAGTTTCATCATTATCTGTATGGCAGAAAATTCTATTTGTTGACGGACCACAAGCCTCTCACGTCGTTGTTCTCACCCACAAAGCCAATTCCGCCACGTACGGCACAAAAGCTTCAGAGATGGTCCTTGATATTGTCTAATTATCAGTATGAGATTTTGTACCGACCTACCACTAAACACGCCAACGCGGACACACTTTCCCGACTTCCGGTTGGCCAGGATGTGTCGTTTGATTCTTCGGAAATGGCATGTTGTCAGATAGATTCCAGAGATGCTTCCGCTGTCGCAGACTTTCCTTTGAACTCTCGTCGGGTTGCACAGGAAACAGCTGCGGATGCAGACCTAAGTGTGGTAGCACGTTTTGTTTGCTCAGGGTGGCCTGCCAGAGCCAAAGACATTGATCGGCCTCTGGTTCGACGTTATTTTGCACAACGTCATGCATTATCTTTAAGTCAGGGCGTACTGTTGTTGCATACTGACAACGACCAAGCAAGAGTGATTGTTCCTCGTTCCCTGCAACGAGAAGTGTTACGCCTCCTGCATCAAGGACATTGGGGCATTGTTAGGACAAAGCAATTGGCCAGACGTCATTGTACCTGGGTTGGTATGGACGCTCAGATAGAGAGCATGACATCACAGTGTACAGTTTGTGCGGAGCATCAGGCGGCTCCTCCACAGCGTTTCTCAGACTGGCCACGCCCCAAGGGACCATGGCAACGTTTACATATTGACTTTGCCGGACCTTTCTGGAATACGCGCTGGTTAATTGTTGTAGACGCTTTCAGCAAGTTTCCTTTTGTGATTGCCATGAACTCAACGACAGCTTCTAGTACAATCAGTGCCTTAACATCAGTGTTTTGCATCGAAGGCTTGCCTGAAACTATCGTCAGTGACAATGGACCTCAGTTTGTTAGTGCGGAATTTCAACAGTTTTGTCGTGTGAATGGCATTCAGCATATAACCACCGCACCTTTTCACCCTCAGTCCAATGGTGAAGCAGAACGTTTCGTTCGAACATTCAAGTCTCACATGGAGAAGATGAAAGGTCAGCACTCCAGGCAGCAAGCACTTCAAATTTTCCTGTCTACGTATCGGTGCATGCCACGTGACGGCCCGTCTCCTGCCGAGCTGCTACACGGCCGCCGTCACCGCACTCTCCTTCACCTGCTGCAGCCTCCCACCCACCAAGTCGGTTCGTATGGCGCTACGCGTTTTCAGGTTTCTACGCCGGTGCTGTACAAGGTGTTTGCTGGCAACAAGACAAGATGGACGCCGGGCACCATTCAGCGCGTGCTCGGGCGCAATATGTTTGTTGTACGTTCTTCCACAGGGTTGGAGCTGCGGCGCCACGCAAACCAATTGCGCCTGCACAGGCCGCGCGATCCTGTCTCGGATTTCTTGATTCCAGACCCAGTTCACCGCCAGGGAGCACAGCCACATCGTTCGTCCCCGGACTACGAGATCGTCCCGATGGAGATCGACGCGACGCCGCCGCTGTCGCCGCCGCAGATGACAGCGTCACCGAGAGGGACTCCGGGACCGTGCGTGCCGCCGCCGCCTGGGCCACGCACCTCAGAAGAAGATGACCTGCTCCCTCTGGGCGGGGGGGGTGCGCCCTTCCCCAGGTTTCGGCGGGTTCCCTGGAGGATCTCAAGGCGGATGCCGGGGCGCGGACGGCGTCTCGATCCCGGCCTCAGCTACGACGCCCGTCCCACCAGTAACGCCCCCGCCCAGGCCCTCCTCCCAGTGCCGTCGCCGTGGCCCTCAGCCCTACGCCACGACGGCGCGGCGGTTTGGGGGGGAGGGGTGTGGTGTCGCACAAGTACAAAGTGCCCGCCACCTGCTTTCGCCGCGCGCCGCCAGGCACGCACGGCGCGGCGTTCTCACGACGACAGCCACGAGCGCCCTCTGCGACAACGCCGCTCGTGGCCACCGGTGAACGACACCAGTCACTTCGGACTGAGATAGCAACGAGTCAGGACCTTCGTAATCAGATAGGCACCAGTGAAGACTTTGCTATTGTACAGGCACTAGGCAGGCCTCTAACAACTATGTATCAACATTCTGCAGTACTATGTAAAAGTTAAGTATTGTTACATTCTGTGCAATATATCTCTTTCTAATTTACTCGAGTGTTTATAGTTTCTGGCTGCTCCCCTCCGTACCTGCACCAGCGTGTCGGTCTCATTCCACTCGGCCACCGACACTTACGACGAGGCTGGGACACAAAAGCGGCGACGAAGTCGGGACACAAAAAAATCTAATATGATTGTGACTTGCGTGGGTTTCCAAATTATCTGTACCAAACAATTATGAAAGCAGAAAGGTTTCTGATGAGTTTGTCACTTGCATGTGTATATTATATCTAGTGGCAGGCACAGAGCAGAAATATCTCTGGAGTGAGCATTCAGATGTGCAGAACAGATTTTGTATCCTCAACATTAAGGTGGAAACGTCATGTAATATTGGGAAGAATCTACTAATTGCTGACTTTATCTAGGTCATCATTGATAATCTTAAACAGTCTTGTATCAAATTGTAATTTTTTATAATTAAATTTGTGATTATACATAAAGAACGGCACATTAGTGTGTGGTATCACAATTTGCGTATTTCCAAACAAGTGGACTTTCGTGGGTTATCTGTGGATCAGTTTGAACACCATTAGCTGAAATTATGTGACCCAAATAATTAACTTTTGGTTCTGCACATTTACATTTTTGTAATTTTAGGCTAAGATTTGCATTATGTATATGTGACAGCACAGCTCTTAGTCGTTGTGCATGTTTCTATATGGACTGGAAAACACTATAATGTCATCTATATAAACAAGACACAAGGAAGGTTTTAATCCCCTAAGTAATAAATCTGCAAACCTTTGGAATGTTGCTGGTGCATTCTGTAATCCAAAGGGCATTCTCAGATACTCATAATGTCGTGATGGCACTAAGTACAAATGCTGTTATTGCACGATCTGCTGGAGCAAGAGGAATTTGATGATAACCAGACTGCATGTCTAATGTGAAATATTGGCAGTTACCTAAATGGTCCAAATTTTCATCTATTCTTGTAAGGGGGTAAGAGTCTGGAGTTGTTACTTTGTTTAAGGCAGGCATGTCCATACGCATTCGATAAGCTTTTTCTCCATCATGTGTTTATTTCGGGACAATGACAATGGGGCTACACCAGGGACTGCACGAGGGTTGTATTTTTCCTGCTTCCAGCTGTTCCTTAATAGTCTGCTCAACTACAGGTTGCAAATAATGAGGAATCTTATATGATTTCTGACTGATTGGCCTAGCACCTCCAGTGGGAATTTCATGTTGTGTCAAATTTGCAGCTGGTAAGTCTCTATGTTTTTCAAAAACTGTACTAAATTCCTCAAGTACTGAATTCCTATCCTCATCAGGCAAATGCATCAACTTTTTTTGTAATTTCTGTTTTAAGGGGTTTGTATCATTTACATTATTTACATTTACACTTCTACATCTTAATTTATTTTTGTTCCTTGTTTTCCCATTTTGCAATTTCATTTGCTGACAACTCTTGTATACTTGTTAAAACTTGCCAAAATTATCAACGCTAACTGGCAAGAATATTTCTTCATTCGGTTCAACCAGTTGACTAGGAAGGAAATGTTGTACATTTGACTTTCGGGCGAGTGACAATAGCCTGGATGAAACACAGCGTAATACGCCATCTTGCTTTCTATATTTGATGATTTTCTTATTATAACTCAAGCGTTGTCGTTTCAAAGCAATGGCACACTGAAAATTACCATAAACACTTCATTCTTAGGGCAGTGAATTATAATCTAATGCCTACAATTGCCATTTTAGCAGTTAACACCTGCCATTGATGGTACGAGAATTACGGATTACTCTCGCAGCTGTTCACCATAGCGTAATGGGCAATGAATTAGTTTGTGATGTATGAACACGTTAGACGGTGGTGCAAAACTTGCTAGGGTACGGTGGCTCAGCGCACTCTGTCAGAGGGTTGCTGGCATGGTAGCTCGACACCCACTGTAATGAAAAAACTTACACAATGATGAAACAATCAAAATAGAACAAAACAAACCAACATTCAAAAAGTTCCTATCATACCTAAGAACCAATGAAAGAGAGAGAGAAAGAAAGATGGTTCAACGCCATCTGCAATAAAAAAACTGAGCAAAATTCTCGACGAACAACCCAGAACGAACATGAAAAAATGACTGCAAATTATCAATCTCCCCTCTCGGGGGACACCACCTTGATGAAGCACTGTCCGTGCAGGTGGAGAGGCTTGCTTATCCATGTGAAACTGAGGGCTATACCGAAGGTAGAGAACCTACTGCCGGAAAGGCCTCAGCTGATAGATCTGACCAAGAGTGTCCCACAACATCCCGTCTTCCTTATCCTCTCCCAGTCCTTTCCCAATTCCTTTCCCAACACAAGGTGTGATGCGATCCATGCTGAGGGGTGCGTGGCACATGGGTGGATGTGTCTCGAACAGAGCCTCAGGGATGCCGGGTGACCTCCCGGAGTAAGTAGCCTTGCACCGCCTGGAGTTATTGTGGTGTGGACCATATAAATCCCCAAATCTCATGAGACTACGATGAACACTGAGAAAGAAAGTATTTTAAAAGAATCGGAGGGGCAATCTGAGACCTCAGATACTGAGACATCGGGATCAGGACCGATGGAGTGCACTCCTACTTCTGAATCAGAGTCTAGACCTGAGCAAGAACTGGGAACTGTAACAGAGAAGTTGGACCAGATTAGGATTAAGGCCTTGTCTGGGACTCAGAGGAGGAAACTTCTCAAGGAACAGAAACAAAAGGAAGGAAAAGAATGGCTTCCTAAGCATAAGTGGAAGGAATCAAAAGGGCTTGAGCCCAAGAACCCCAAAAAGAAACTGCCTCAGGTCGAAGGGGATACACAGAACCCCTCGACGTCAAAGACAGGTGGCAAGAGGATTAGGGAGGAATCTAAGACTCCCTCCTCTCTGGGCAAGCGGGATCCTAAAAGGCTGAGGCAGGAAATAGGGAAACAGACCTATAGTACTGCAGTCTTTAGAATGGCGGTTGTGCAAGAAGGATACCCACTGGTGAGCATCACCTCGCAGCAGGAGGAGCTCGTGCAGATGGCCCTCTTTGAAGAGAGTGGGGGGGACGCTGGTCCAGGACCCAAATTCAGGGTCTATCTAGATCGCGGTGCCCTCATTTTTGTCTGCGAGGGGGAGCACTCAGCAGAATGGCTTAAGGACAAGGTGCCCATGATATCCCCATGGGAGGATGCGACGGTGCTGGTCAAGACAGCAACCAAACTCCTGAAGACTGCAAAGGTATCAATATGGGTACCAAAGATCCTTAAGGATGTCCCTCCAAAGACTCTGTTCAAGAAAATAAGGGTCAAGAACCCAAAAGTCATGACAGAGGATTGGAGGGTAATTACCCAAAAGGTCGTTCCGGAAGGACGAACCCTAGTTGTGGAGGTCGGAGAGAAGTCTCTAAAGGCAATGCGAGAGCAAGGCCTGAAACTGTTTTTAGGGTTCTCACAGATCACCATCAGGGTAATCAAAGACCTTAAAGGCAATAATGGCAGCAAGATGGGGACTGGAAGTGCTGCAGATAAACCTGCAGCACAGTAAATGGGCCACTGCTGCCCTGAGCCGTCACCTGGGGAGACAGGAGGTAGACTTGGCCCTGATACAAGAACCCTATTTATACAAAGGGATTGTATCGAGCCTCGGTGGTACTGGAGGTACGCTGATTTATGCTAGAAATCTAAAAATCTCCAGAACATGCATTTATGTTAAAAATGGAATACCTTTCATACCAATGATGGATTTTTGTTTCAGGGACCTGGTGACCATCTGGATGCAGCAACATGAGGAAGGTATCACGAGGGAAATTGTTTTGGCCTCAGCATACCTTCCTTAAGAAGACAGCTCTCCTCCTCTTTTGGAAGTGAGGAGACTGACGGAAGCCTGCCATTGGCAAGGTGACGAACTGTTGGTGGGATGTGATGCCAATGCCCACAATCTATCGTGGGGCAGCAAGGACACCAACAGTAGAGGTGAGCGCCTTCTTCAATTTCTCCTATCTAACTACTTGGAGATCCTGAATAGGGATGATGAACCTACATTCAGGAATAGTAGAAAGGAAGAAGTAATTGACATAACTTTTGGTTCCATGATGTCGGGAGGTTACGTCAAATAGTGGCATGTGGTCCTGGAGCCATCCTCATCAGATCACATGTATATTAAATTCAAGGTTGAAATGGGAACCAGACAGACCATGGCCTATAGGAATCACAGGAAAACGGACTGGGAGACATATAGGAGAGACCTTGACTTCAGCCTTTCAGAAATTAAAACTTCGACAAGGAATCCAGCAGAGTTTGAGGAAGTAGTAGAGGCCGTAACCTCTGCTATAGTGACCTCATACCAGGACAACTGCTCAATCACCAAGAAGTGCACAAATAGGAGTGTGCCTTGGTGGAATAATAACCTGGAAATGCAAAGGAAACAGGTACAAAGACTGTTTAACCTTGCGAGGTGCAAAGACAATGGGCAAAGTATCCCTTGTCAATTAAAACCTTGCCGTCAGACGGGCAAAGGAGGCATCGTGGAAGGTATTCTGTGAGGAAGTGGAGGGCACCGCTGCTCAAGCGAGACTTCATAAAATCCTCACTAGGGTACCAACTAATCAATGAGGAACATTGAGGAAGGAGGATGGGGAATATACAAAGACAGCACATGAAACGCTGGAACTGCTTCTCAAGACTCACTTTCCTCAATATACTATGGGGGATAACTCAGACCAGAATGCAATTCCTGAGAGACAACGATTCTCAGGTATTTGCAAAGAGGACTGGGATTTGGCCAAGGAGTGTGTCGATTTCAGTAAGGTCCGATGGGCGGTGGGAACATTTCAACCGTTCAAGTCACCTGGCCCCAATGGAATCTTTCCAGCTCTCCTGCAACAAGCGGGAGAAAATCTTATTAGATTCCTGTGCAGGTTATTCAGGGCTAGCCTAGCAGCAGGAATAATTCCCAATGCCTGGAGGGCGGTGAAGGTTGTCTTCATTCCTAAATCAGGGAGAATTGATCATACCAAGGCCAAGGATATGAGACCAATCAGCCTGTCCTCCTTCATCCTTAAGACATTGGAAAAGCTGGTTAATGTGCATGTTGGAGAAAGAAGGTTAGGTAGGGCTCCTCTACATTCAAACCAACATGCGTATCAACCAGGTAAATCATGTGAGTCAGCTCTCCACCAACTCGCTGGGAAGATGGAGAAAGCACTACACTTTCAGGAAATAGCCCTCTGTATCTTCCTGGACATCGAGGGGGCTTTTAGCAACATGACCTTCGATTCCATGGTTGGGGCAGCAGAGGTACATGACCACTTTATGTAGGTGGACTAGGGCCATGCTTAGTGGAAGAAAAGTAGAGGCTACCATGATGAATGAAAAAATGGTAATCAACACTACTAGGGGTTGCCCGCAAGGAGGAGTTCTTTCCCCTTTATTGTGGAATCTAGTAGTGGATGATCTCATTGGAGAATTAAACTCTAGAAAGTACTTTTGCCAAGGATATGCAGATGATCTTGTCATAGTAATACTTGGCAAATTTGCTGACACAGTGAAGAATATGACACAAGGTGCATTGGACATTGTGGAAGACTAGTGCAGAAAACTGAATCTGGGGGTTAGTCCTAAGAAGACTGTTGTTGTACCATTCACAAAGAAGCATATCCAACATTCAAGTTGGAATCTAAAGCTTTTCAATGAAGCGCTACCTATGAAGGGGACAGTGAAATATCTAGGGGTTACCCTAGATGAGAAACTGACTTGGACTCCGCACATCAGGAATATTTGCTCCAAGGCAAAAGGTACTTTGGTAAGTACCAGGAGAGCTTGTGGCAAAAAGTGCGGCCTGAGCCCCAAGGGTATGCACTGGATATACACCATGGTGATTAGACCCAGGATCACCTATGGAGCGGTTGTGTGGTGGAAGAAGGTAGAACAGCAGGTTGCTGCTAAGGAGCTTGGTAAGGTGCAGAGATTAGCCTGCTTAGCTATAACAGGCAGAATTAGCAGCACACCAACTGCTGGGATGGAAAACATGCTGGATATGCCCCTATTACACCTTTGGGTCAAGATGGAGGCAGCTGCTGGTGTATACAAACTCAAAACTGGCAAAAACTGGAACTCTTTGGGATATCCAAAATCACACACTAAAATAGTGAGTGAGTTAAGTATAGGAAAGGCTGGGGAAATGCCAGCCGACTATATTAAAATCCCATACTGCTTCAACAAGCCTTTCAGTATAACAACTGGAAGTAGGGAGCAGTGGGAGAAAATAGTTCGACACCGTACGGGGGATATTGTCTGGTTCACTGTCGGGTCAAAATCAGACCAAGGCTTTGGGGCCGGGGTATATGGGGTGCAGCCAAGATTGGAGGGCATCATCTCTCTAGGCAAACTGGCCTCAGTATTCCAGGCCGAAATCACTGCCATCAGGGTGTGTGTGGAGGACAATTTCCATAGGTGCTACAAAAATCTTAGCATCTATATCTATTCAGACAGCCAGGCAGCCCTGAGATCACTGGCAGCTCCTGCAACAAAGTCTAAAATTGTTGCCGAATGTCACAGGGTTCTGGTGGAGCTAGGGGAAAGCAATAGAGTAAACCTATTGTGGGTCCCTGGCCATTCGGGGATCCGTGGCAATGAACATGCCAACAGATTAGCCAGGATGGGGGCAGAGGCTCCATTTATTGGACCGGAACCTGTCCTGGCAATCACCAATGCAATGAGCAAATTGGAGCTACGTAACTGGCTCAGAAGACATCACGTGGAATATTGGTTTTGTGTCCCAACTTCATCGCCGCTTTTGTGTCCCAGCCTCGTCGTAGGTGTCGGTGGCCGAGTGGAACGAGACCAACACAGTAAAAAAATAGCACGCTAGTGCAGGTACGGAGGGGGAGCAGCCAGAAACTACAAACACTAGAGTAAATTAGAAAGATATATATATTGCACAGAATGTAACAATACTTAACTTTTACATAGTACTGCAGAATGTTGATACATAGTTGTTAGAGGCCTGCCTAGTGCCTGTACAATAGCAAAGTCATCACTGGTGTCTATCTGATTACGAAGGTCCTAACTCGTTGCTATCTCAGTCCGAAGTGACTGGTGTCTTTCCGTGGTGGCCACGAGGGGGGTTGCAGCAGAGGGCGCTCGTGGCTGTCGTCGTGAGAACACCGCGCCGTGCGCGCATGGCGGCGCGCGGCGAAAGTAGGTGGCGCGCACTTTGTACTTGTGCGACACCACACCCCTCCCCCCCAAACCGCCGCGCCGTCGTGGCGTAGGGCTGAGGGCCACGGCGACGGCACTGGGAGGAGGGCCTGGGCGGGGGCGTTACTGGTGGGACGGGCGTCGTAGCTGAGGCCGGGATCGAGACGCCGTCCGCGCCCCGGCATCCGCCTTGAGATCCTCCAGGGAACCTGCCGAAACCTGGGGAAGGGCGCCCGCCCCCGCCCAGAGGGAGCAGGTCATCTTCTTCTGAGGTGCGTGGCCCAGGCGGCGGCGGCACGCACGGTCCCGGAGTCCCTCTCGGTGACGCTGTCATCTGCGGCGGCAACAGCGGCGGCGTCGCGTCGATCTCCATCGGGACGATCTCGTAGTCCGGGGACGAACGATGTAGTTGTGCTCCCTGGCGGTGAACTGGGTCTGGAATCAAGAAACCGGAGACAGGATCGCGCGGCCTGTGCAGGCGCAATTGGTTTGCGTGGCGACGCAGCTCCGACCCTGTGGAAGAACGTACAACATACATATTGCTACCGAGCACGCGCTGAATGGTGCCCGGCAGCCATGTCTTCTTGTTTCCAGCAAACACCCTGTACAGCACCGGCGTAGAAACCTGAAAACGCGTAGCGCCATACGAACCGACTCGGTGCGTGGGAGGCTGCAGCAGGTGAAGGAGAGTGCGGTGACGGCGGCCGTGTAGCAGCTCGGCAGGAGACGGGCCGTCACGTGGCATGCACCGATACGTAGACAGGAAAATTTGAAGAGCTTGCTGCCTGGAGTGCTGACCTTTCATCTTTTCCATGTGTGACTTGAATGTTCGAACGAAACGTTCTGCTTCACCATTGGACTGAGGGTGAAAAGGTGCAGTGGTAATATGCTGAATGCCATTCACACGACAAAACTGTTGAAATTCCGCACTAACAAACTGAGGTCCATTGTCACTGACGATAGTTTCAGGCAAGCCTTCGATGCAAAACACTGATGTTAAGGCACTGATTGTACTAGACGCCGTCGTTGAGTTCATGGCAATCACAAAAGGAAACTTGCTGAAAGCGTCTACAACAATTAACCATCGCGTATTCCAGAAAGGTCCGGCAAAGTCAATGTGTAAACGTTGCCATGGTCCCTTGGGGCGTGGCCAGTCTGAAAAACGTTGCGGAGGAGCCGCCTGATGCTCCGCACAAACAGTACACTGTGACGTCATGTTCTCTATCTGAGCGTCCATACCAACCCAGGTTCAATGACGTCTGGCCAGTTGCTTTGTCCTAACAATACCCCAATGTTCTTGATGCAGGAGGCGTAACACTTCTCGTTGCAGGGAACGAGGAACAATCACTCTTGCTTGGTCGTTGTCGGTATGCAACAACAGCACACCCTGACTTAAAGATAATGCATGACGTTGTGCAAAATAACGTCGAACCAGAGGCCGATCAATGTCTTTGGCTCTGGCAGGCCAACCAAAGCGAACAAAATGTGCTACCACACTTAAGGCTGCATCCGCAGCTGTTTCCTGTGCGACCCGACGAGAGTTCAAAGGGAAATCTGCGACAGCGGTAGCATCTCTGGAGTCTATCTGACAACATGCCATTTCCGAAGAATCAAACGACACATCCTGGCCAACCGGAAGTCAGGAAAGTGTGTCCGCGTTGGCGTGTTTAGTGGTAGGTCGGTACAAAATCTCATACTGATAATTAGACAATATCAAGGACCATCTCTGAAGCTTTTGTGCCGTACGTGGCGGAATTGGCTTTGTGGGTGAGAACAACGACGTGAGAGGCTTGTGGTCTGTCAACAAATAGAATTTTCTGCCATAGAGATAATGATGAAACTTTGTGACGCCGTAAATGATTGCTAAGGCCTCCTTTTCTATCTGACTGTAATTCTGTTGCGTCGGCGTCAGTAGCTTGGATGCAAAGGCAATAGGACGATCGTGAGAACCAATACGATGTGAGATTACTGCGCCCAGACCGTACGATGAGGCGTCAACTGGTAACACTACAGGCTTCTGGGGGTCAAAGGGAATCAGACATGCATCACTGAGTAGTGCAGACTTTAAGTTGTCAAAGGCAACCTGGCAATCTTTGGACCAAACAAAAGGAACATTCTTCCTACGTAAGTGATGCAGTGGAGCTGCAATCTGAGAGGCATTGGGAATAAATCTGAAATAATAGTTAAGCTTTCCCATTACTGCTTGCAATTCATGCACATTCTTAGGAGGAGGCAAGTCTTTGATTGCTCGAAGATGTGACTGTAAGGGATGAATTCCTTGGGCATTAATCACATGGCCTAGGTACTCTATTTCAGTTTGAAAAAACCAACACTTTGCTTTATTACAGCGTAGGCCTGCTGCAGTCAAAACTTTGAAAAGGCACTCCAGGTTTGCTAAATGTTCTTCAACTGTACCTCCGGATACCACAATATCATCTAAATAGTTCGAACAACACGGTACAGAAACTGTCAGCTGTTCCAAAAAACGCTGAAAAATAGCGGGGGCGGAAGAACTGCCAAAGGGTAGGCGTTGAAATTGAAAAAGGCCCATGTGAGTATTAATGACGAAAAACTTTTTTGACTCGTCATCAAGTGGAATCTGTAAGTATGCCTCTGCTAAATCAATCTTAGAAAAGAAGCGAGACTGTCCTAATTTGTCCATCAGTTCCTCAGGTCTGGGCAGGGGATAAGTGTCGACAATTGTTTGACTGTTCACTGTAGATTTGAAGTCCGCACAGAGACGAAGTTTTCCTGTCGGCTTGGGTATAATTACTATAGGCGAAGCCCACTGACTCGCAGAAACAGGAGAAATCACCCCACTATCTTGCCAACGTTTAAGTTCTTCGGCAACTGTATCACGCAATGCGATAGGCACTGGTCTAGCTTTACGAAATTTTGGAACTGCAGATTCTTTTAAAGTTACATGTGCCACGAAGTCTTTTGCACAACCTAGTTCCGGCGAAAACAAGTCACTATATTTGTCACACAATGCATTGATTTTATCCTGAGGCACTATTGACGAAATTTGAAGCACATCTCTTTGAATTGATAAACCAAACAAGTCAAAAGCATCTAGTCCAAAAATGTTCTGTGTCGATTTGGCCTGAAGAACTACAAAAGCAACTGTTTTTGTTACACCTTGAAAAGAGGCGGGCAGGCTACATGTTCCTAGCACGGGAATATTTTCACCTGTATAAGCTGTTAACACTTGCTGTGACGGCGACAATTTTGGCGAACCCAGAAGTTCATAAGTATCTTTATTTATTAATGTAACAGCGGAACCAGTATCAAGCTGAAATTGCACCGTCTTATTTTCTACGAAGAGAGTCACAAACAGTTTTTGCTTGCGGCGCTCGACAGGTGCGCGAATGTGGGCAACGTCTGCTACGGTTTGTTTGCTGCGCCTGCGCGGGCCGCGTAGTGAAGTAAGCGGCGCAGACTCGGCACGCAGCGGATTAACCACACTGTCACTAGATGACACTACCGCCGGATCGGCGTCCGCGCAATGCGAGGCTACTGCACTAAAATTACTTTCAGTATCTACAACAAGTCTACTGTCACTAGCTACACAGTACTGGGGACTATTACAAGGAGCAGTTGCAGAAGGCACTATTTTCACTACAGGAATGCACTGTTCATAGTCATTTTGCTTGTCCCGAACCCTTGTCCGTTGCACTGTTTTACGCGCTCGTCGGCGCTTGCTACGTGGTGCACTATATAGTTTTGCCATAGGCGCAGAACTACTGTCATGCAATTGAGCTCCAAGGAAAGCACTGTTCAAGTCCACAGCGTCTATAACATTTACTGCATGCACTGTTCTTGCACTTTGCGAAGCAATGTTCCGAAAGGCACCGTTCTTTGAGTTTTTAATTTGCATACACACAGACTGTACATGTCCTGATTTGCCACATTGATAACAGGTTGCGTTGCGACTAGGGAAATGAGCACGCTTGTGGCGAGACACACACTGGGGGCAAGATTTACGTACATTTTTCTGAAATGAGCGTTGGCGCCCGTTATGCAAATTACTGTGTCTAACACTACGGGGCGACCTTTGTGTCGCACTTTTACACTGGCTACTGTTCACTGTCTGTTCAGCACGGCCTGTACTATTGTAAGAATCACTAGTGCTACACTGAGAACTACGGCTAGGAAAGCGTCCGTTGCGGCCCACTGAATTTACACTGTGGCTTTGCATTTCTACATCTGCTAAGTCAAAAGTATCATGCGCTTCTATAAGCTGCAGTACACTGTCTAATGAAGGGTCAGACTGTTTCAGAATTGCTGCTCTAATTCTGGGGTCCTGAATATTCTGCGTAATCGCATCCCTCAACATCACGTCACTATACGAAAGTCCACAAGAGCAAGTAAATTTACATTGGCGGGTTAAGCCCTTCAATTCCGTAATCCATTCTTGGTGTGACTGATGCGGTAATTTTTTAAGTCTGAAAAATCGGTATCGTGCAGCGGCTACAAGAACTTTTCTCTCATAATGAGCATTTAGTGCCTCTACTAATTGTTCAAAGTCTACATCACGAGGAGATGCTTGCGGAAATAGTTTCTGCAGTAATACGAAGGTTTTGGGGCCCACCACGGACAATAAAAGATGCTTAACAGTCTGACCTGTAAGTTGATGAGCCGCGACGAGTTCTTGAAACTGTGCGAAATAGTCGCTCCATTCTTCCTCACGTTCGTTGTACTGGCGGAACGTCGGAAGCGGTGCGGCGGCAGGTGTGGGCTGCTGATGCGACGGCTGTTGTTGAGTTGTCAACTGCGCCACCGCCTGGAGAAGTTGTGTTATTTGCGCCGTCTGTAACTGAATAATTTCCATTAAGTTTGGGTTCGGGGTAGTGGCCATGCTGACCGATTAGGCGCCGCGTATACAAGTAACTTATAACAAAACACAAATGCAATATGAGAGAGGACGCCCTGCAACAAAAAAGTCCACAAAATACGTAACAGAATATGTTCCCCCAAAAATCTTATAATAAGGGTGGGTGGGCGGGAGCAATTTTTGCGTGCTCCGACTGCTGCTGTCTGGCTGCTGTAAGCGGGCTGGTCCAAGGTTCTATCACTCCTCGTCGCCACTTTTGTGTCCCAACTTCATCGCCGCTTTTGTGTCCCAGCCTCGTCGTAGGTGTCGGTGGCCGAGTGGAACGAGACCGACACAGTAACAAAAATAGCACGCTGGTGCAGGTACGGAGGGGGAGCAGCCAGAAACTACAAACACTAGAGTAAATTAGAAAGATATATATATTGCACAGAATGTAACAATACTTAACTTTTACATAGTACTGCAGAATGTTGATACATAGTTGTTAGAGGCATGCCTAGTGACTGTACAATAGCAAAGTCTTCACTGGTGCCTATCTGATTACGAAGGTCCTAACTCGTTGCTATCTCAGTCCGAAGTGACCGGTGTCTTTCCGTGGTGGCCACGAGCGGGGTTGCAGCAGAGGGCGCTCGTGGCTGTCGTCGTGAGAACGCCGCGCCGTGCGTGCATGGCGGCGCGCGGCGAAAGTAGGTGGCGCGCACTTTGTACTTGTGCGACACCACAATTGGACCAAAGTCTATCAACAAAAACATAGCAAGGTAATGATGCCAAAGGCATGTTTTAAAAGAAGCTCTCCAATCCTGGGCATGAACAGGAGAGAGATTAGACTCATGGTTGGATTGCTGACAGGCCATGGGAATTTTAAAAAACACCTACATACAATGGGAATAACAGAAGAGGACCCTATATGTAGGATCTGTGATGTTGGTGATGAAACTGCATCACATCTAATCTTTGAATTGCATTGGAGAGTAAAAGGCACAGACCTGAAGAAATTGTGTCTAATAAAGAACTGGTAAAGGGACTCCTTGCACTGTTCAAGGGCATTGGTTGGCTTTACTAGATATACAGGGAGCAGGAGAAATACTGTTACATAGGCTGTTGTAAATGACATAATGATAGTAAGTTACTAAATGTTCAAATGTTTGTAAATCTATCGGACTTAACTGTTAGGTCATCAGTCCGTAGCTTACAAACTATTTAAACTAAGTTAAACTAACCTGAGGACAACACAAATACCCATGTCCGAGGGGGGACTCCAACCCCCTACAGCGAATGGCCGCATGCACTGCAGCACGGTGCTCCAGTGCGCACTGCTAATCCGCTGCGGCAATGATAGTACTAACTTTGTATGTATATTAATTACTAGATTTATGTTGAATTCAGTATTCCGTTTGTGATTTTAGCTGTAAAAGAAAACATAATTATGGTTTGAAGTAGAATATTTGCTCTTTATTTTAGCGCAGAACAAAGTGACATGAACAAAGTATATCTGAACTACATCAAAAGTATCCATAGCAACCATGTCAAAGACTAACATTTTAGTAGATGCAATGATTCTAGTTAATAACTTTCAATATATTCCAAAAATAGTGAATAATATCTTAGAAAAGAAAATGAACAAGGTAATTTGTTGCAATGTATACACTTCCCTTCCTACATTTTCCACAGAAATCTAGGACTTCTTTTATATTCGAAACTATCAGTATCAGCATGATGTTCTGAATATTCATTACTACAGTATCTTCCCAGTTTAAGTGTATATGCTTCAGAAGACCATTGTTCAATTAGTTGTCATATATTTCACGACATGTTCATGAAATAGAACAAACATGCATTTTAGAGGGAGCCTTCTTACATATGCACAACTGTAAATATTGAAAAACAGTGCTCTATTTAATTAATAAGAGTGACCGGAACCCTTCTGGAAAAAGGAGAAGAAAAGTTTTGGAAGTTACGGGTTCCAGACAAGTGACCATGTGCATTATAGTCTATAATGCTGCCCACTACACTAAGAAGAACAACTACAAAATCTGTCTCTAAATCTTGTACTATGGATGGCAGTTGTTAACTGATACTAATATGGCATTTTAAGACACTAGTTTATCATTTATCGTATGCAGAACAAGGTGTTTTTGTTAATTATTCAGTGCACCATTGCTTTGAAATGACAACATGTATAAGTTATAATATAATCATATAATCATCAAATATGCAATGCAAGATGGTGTATGCCACAGAGTGTTCTGGGCGACGAATTTCATGTGACATCTCTGAACAATTGATTTTTGTAAAATCAATGGACGGTGTCAAATCACCATTATTTTTGCAAATATATCTCAAACCATACGAGATATGAAAATAACATAAGAGAGCAAATTTGTAGAGAATTTTCTCCTGTGCAAATCTGGTTATTCAATTTTTGTGTCAGATGAACAGTTTATTTGCAATTATAATTACATTACAAAAGGCTTTTTTTTTGTGTTTCTAATGTATTTTTGGTCTGAAATACAAGAAAAAGCAAGGTTCTGGTCTCTGGCGGCCTTCAATTATGTCTGTAAAATTTGATGCTGATCGGTTGAATGGTTCGACTTAAAAAGTGGGAACATGTTACGAACAGACAGAGTAAAATCACTGTTATTTTTGCAAATATCTGTGAAACGATGCGAGATAAAAAAGAAGAAACATAGGAGATCAAAGTTGTAAAGGAATTTCTCCTCTACAAATTTATCTATTGAGTTTCCATGTCAGATGAACGGTTAAGGTGTAATTTTCATTTAAATTTCGCGCTGTCAAAAGGCGAACGCTAAGGCCCATTTTTAGTGTTACTACCGTAATCTAAAGTGGACCAACAGGAAAGAATAAGGAAAAAAATTAAAAGTAATAAATTAAGGGGATGTTGAAAGGAAGACATGAGATACAGGATTCTGGGTGGGAAAGGAAAAGGGGGGGGGGGGAGAAGTTAGGCATAGTGTGCAGCGGTGTGAAGTTGTCTTAGGGTGAGGCCAGGGTGGTTGTGGGACCTCAGAATGTGTTGATGGGACAACTCCCATCTGCGCAGTTCAGAAGAGCTGGTTGTGGAGAGGAGGATCCAGATGGCTCGGGTAGTGAAGCAGCCATTGAAATCCAGAGTGCTGTGGCCATTCTTTCTGACAGACAGCTGGTTTGGTGTCATACTTATATAAAACGCTGTTCAACGATTGCAGCAATGTTGATATATCACATGACTGCTGTCACAGGTGGCCCGACCTGTGATGAGGTAGGATAAGCTTCTGACGGGACTGTAATAGGAAGTGCTGAGTGGGTGGATTGGGCAGGTTTTGCATCGGGGTCTTCCACAGGGATATGATCCCTGTGGTAAGGGGTTGGGATGGACTAGGATATTGTTGAGGTTGGGTGGATGACAGAACACCACTTTAGGAGGAGTCAGAAGGATCTTGGGTAGGATGTCTCTCATTTCAGGGCATGATGACAGATAATCAAAGCCCTGACGAAGGACGCGATTAAGTTGTTCAAGTCTTGGGTGGTATTGGTTGACAAGGTGGACACTCCGCTGTGACTGGTTACTGTGGTTGGGGGGAGGATTGGTGGTGTATGGGGATATGGTACAGGAAATCTGTTTGCGGAATAGGTCCGTAGGGTAATGTCTGTCTGTGAAGGCCTTTGTGAGGCCTTCAGCATAATGGGTAAGGATCTTCTCATCACTGCAAATTTGCCACGGGTGGCTAGGCTGTATGGGAGGGATTTTTTGATGTGGAATGGATGGCAACTATCAAAGTGCAGGTACTGTTGGTAATTAGTAGGTTTAATGTGGACAGAGGTGTGGATGGAGCCGTCAGTGAGGTGGAGGTTAACATCCAGGAAGGTGACTTGCCGGGTTGAGAAAAACCAAGTGAAACTTACGGGGGAGAAGGAATTGAGGTTGTGAAGGAATTAGGATAGGGTGTCCTGGCCCTGAGTCCAAATCATGAAAATATCATCAATAAACCTGAACCAGACCAGAGGTTTGTGATTTTGGGAAGCTAGGAAGGTTTCCTCTAGACTGCCCATAAATAGTTTGGCATAGGAGGCTGCCATACGGGTGCCCACGGCTGTGCCACAGATTTGATTGTATACTTTTCCTTCAAAGGAAAAGTAATTGTTTGTTAGGATGTAATTGCCAAGTGTTATAAAGAATGAAGTATTGGGCTTGGAGTCTGAAGGACGTTGAGAAAGGTAATGTTTGAGAGCAGCAAGACCATGGGCATGTGGGACATTGTGAACTATCTTGGCTGCCTGACCCTGAGTTGAATGACTTTCAACATAAGCAGTGTGATAGGTCTATTACGGTAGATGCTTAGTAATTCACCAGTTAATGAATTCCAAGCTGACAGTTCTTCTTTATGAAGATTCAAATTCAACTATTAATTCTTCTTTTAAGGTTTGAAATATGAAAATCTTGAAGCAATGAGGTCCAGCAATAGCTGTGCCTCTAAGTACTTTTAGTCATTAATTAATTACCAAATGAATTTGTCATTTTCCACTAGTCTATTTACTTTGTAGAATAAACCACTCTTTTATAGATTTAACTCCATTATTTATTTATATTCAAGGAGTTATTCTACCAATTAGTACATAGGAATATGACACAAATATCTTGACATATGTCAGAAGCAGAATACAAATAAAAAATCAACAACTTTTTCTTCTTAGCAACTGTCTAAGCACACACTTTCTCCAAGGAACTTCAATATATATCTTTGACTGGTTAGACATAATATCTGAGGCCATTTGCTGCTGCCACCACCTCCAGAATCTGAAACAAACAGATTCTGGTGGCAGCTGCTGTTTCTATCATGCCTAATCAATTCACTAAAATTTATTGATAAATATTTGGGTATCTCAAGGTATTGAAGAAGTGGGGTAAAATGGCTTCTACGTACTTTCTCCCTCAGCCTTGAGATAACCATCAAAAATTTTAGGCATAACAGGTAAATTAAGCTAGTCAGATTAATTAAGATGTGGCTATGGACAGATAATCATGAGGTAAGTACCCATGAATACATTTTACAGAACATCTGACAGTGGACAGTTTAGGTGAACTATGACAATTTAAATTGGCAATAGACAAACTTTCATTATCCATCTTTTGTTTGAAAGGATATAAGCAAACTTAATCGATTTTAACTCTCCTGAAAGGGGGGGGGGGTTATTCGCTTAAATTAACTCCAATAGCTTCCTATTTAAATATTTGTGCCAATATTTTTTTCACCTATTGTGGAATATGAGCAGTATTGTATTACAAGTATCCTCAGACTAGTATAACTTGTGTGAATGGCAATTTAAGGAGTAAGGGGCATTTCTACTTACTCATCCAACATAGAAAAGACAAAAAAGAATTTTGAAGTACCAAGCTTTATGCTCTAGTTACTTCTAAGTGTCAGTTGCTATCTGTCGAACCGCACACCAATATAAATATGTTAGGTCCTCATTATGGACACCTAACAGAAGCTAACAGCCAACACTTTCTCCATCCCTTCAATTGTCTTCTGAGAACAAATATTATTTATGCCCTCTCTTTTAACCCTTTATTTGGTTCTATTCACATACCTCTAGCTTAATCTTGTTATTGCACACCATCTTGGGACAATACATGTATACCTACTCTGTTTCACACTATCATGCACTCCTAATCGTCACAAATCTTACTAATTTCCCCCTTTCCCCCCCACCTTAAAGGAGCATACGAGTGGGGGGGGGGGGGGGAACCCTTGAAGTCCACTTAACCTAGACTTAAAACTAACAATGTAAATACAACTTAACAACTAAAGGAAAAAAAACCTTAAGTTAAAGCTCCCAAGTATATGTAAAACACGTGTGTATGTGAGTGTTCGTCATAACTAACCACCCCAATAAAAATTACAAACCCAACCCTATGTAAATTTGAAGAAAGGAAAAAATAAAAATACCATATAAAAGTAAACAAAAAAAAGAGACTTATGTACTAACATAAATAAATCAAGTGGAACTATGAAACACTTTAGAACAGTACCTATTTACTTTACTCTAGGTCATCTTCTACTTTGAAGGTAATATGAAAATGTCATTTAAAAGTTTTTGTTTTGTTCGTTTCATTATAATATCATGCCACAAAATTTAAGTTGAGTCCGTAACCAATTTATCTCGACAAAACAACTCCCAAGGTCCTGGACAAGAATGGGTGGATATTGATCCTCCCTTGTTCAACTGTTATCTGATTGTCTCAGACTTATAACAGGTCATGACAATATACTCAAAGGGAATAATTCTCTGAATAAAACTTACATAATATATTAGATAATATTGATCTTTTGTCAATAAATAAACAATAAATTGGCATTAATTATTAGTATAAAAGTCATAAATTGGTTACACATATAAAATACAATATATAACACACTCTATAAATTCTATAGTTGATTATAGAGACATCTGTTAATTATTTTAGGCACCTTATCAGTCGATCAATACTCTTTTGTTTTATATTGAATATCCATAAGCATGGATTAAACCAGATCGCTGAATATCAACAATCTCTGGATGTTATGAGTTACAGTGTCATATTTCGTAAAATAATAATAATAGTAATAGTCAAACAGGTGAAATGAAAGGATAGTAATAGTATTAGACATGTGTTGCCGGAAAAAATAGTCGAAGAAAGCAACACATGGACTCGGGCATCTAATAAGCGTCAGTTGTTTCATGAACAAACTGTTCACGTATGTATGTGTTTAACTTCGAAGTGCTGGCTATAGGTTCAGAATCAGTTTGAGTTGAACACTGAACCGAAGAAGTGTGATAGTATTGGGTTTTTCTCCCATTGTTTTTGTTGTCAAAGTATTTTTTATTTCTAAAAGTTTTAGATGTATCTTTACTGTCATTTTAATCTCAGCAAACTTCACACAAATACACTTCTTTTGGTTGTTTTTCCTTTTTGAAATTACTCTGGGGTTTATTATTATTAAAATTTTGGCATGATTTATGAAGGGAATCGAAGCCTTCAGCTGCATATAACAGTTCTTTGACAGTTTTCCATCCCCAACGCCAGATCTTATTTTGTATCGAAATAGGTAAACGCCTAACTAAAACGGTGGCAGGGTATTCTTCGTCAGCAGGTTTGTCAAGGAATTTGGCTTTGGTTTAATAGTCTTGTATATACTGCTTAATAGTACCTTGTTTCTTATCATAGGGAGTAGGAGCAGAAAGTTCAAGTTTAATATTTTCGTGTGTGTTTTCAGACCAATATTTTTTCTTAAATTTGTTTTTGAAATCTGTCCATGTAGTAAACTTGTCTATATTGGCTGCACACCACTCTGAGGCCTCACCACTAAATATCATAATGTAAAGTCAATTTTCTGACTGTCTGGCCAATTACTTGGGAATGTTATTGAAAAAAACCCGTATAAAATGGTTTGGGGGGGAGGGGGGGGGGGTTCTCACCCTGGTTTAAATTTTGGCAATTGTGTTGACAGGTTTATTCCTTGTGAGAAATGAAATATATCTTTTGCAGAATTAACTGGTTGTGTAGATCTAATACTGTTGGGGTTCACAGACTGTATGAGGTGCTGGGTGTTAAAATTTGTGTCCTTTTTATTTATTAAAGTTTCTAATTTATGTTTACACAAGTTATCCCCATCCATAGAATACTTGTCACTGTACTTCATCTAAACCTAGTAGAGTGAAGCAAATTGCGATTTATTTCATTCATTGAACGCTGTAACGTCATCAAAAGTATATAATTGTATACAAGCCAAGGCTGGATTCCTGACAACAATTAATTGTGTCTCGATACCTCATGGTCTGTTCTTTCTGATGTGGTAATACAGTATTGTGGCTGCGAGCATTACAGAACAAATATGCTGTGGTATAGGATAGAGGCAGCATGGCAAATGGAGATTTGGGTGTGGCGGGAAAAGTGCAGGGAAGAGTCCTCTGCAGTTGGGCTGGTCACTGTGTCCGCGGTGGCGGAGTGGTCAATGTGTGTGCCTAGTAATTAGGAGATCCCGGGTTCGAATCCCGGTTGGACACAAATTTTCATTCACCGCACTTTGGTAATCCATCTAAACCTAGTACAGTGAAGCCAAAACTGATCGCAAATTGCGATTTATTTCATTTATTGAACGCTGTAATGTTGTCAAAAATCTATAATTGTAGACTGACTATAAAATCCGTGCTAAGTGCCAAAATGAATGTTTTGAGTAAAATGCAACAAACCTCCTAAAATGAACAGTTTTTCTTTATGTGCAATATTTTTCGCCTTAATTTGTGTCTACCGCTAATCTTTAAAGAGTTATTACAGTTGATTTGACTATTCAATTTTTATCTTTATGAAAAAAATATTTTCCTGATAAAAAATAAGAATAGGGCTATGTGCCATACCCTCTACTGTAAAAACTGGGCTATGAGCAATACTCTCTACTGTAAAAGCCGGGTTATATCCAAAATTCGAGTAAATGGAAAGCTGCATTGGACTTTGTGGTCTGGATGAAGGTCAAAAACAGCGTCATACATTCTCTGATAATTCAAATCTTGGCTTAAACACATATGTGAACTTTTGGCCCTTGTGTAATAACTTTCCTCTCGGGGGAAAATTGCTGTGTGTACAACTATACGTTGTGCATCATCACCTGTGTACTTCCTCTCTTTGGTTTCATTTCCCCTATTTTCAACGTACATAACATAACCACACTTTTTCGATTTAACCAATGTTTCAAGCTTCCACTTTGTGATGCCATGGATTTCCATAAATGTTTGCTTGCACACTTGTTTATGATCACCTTTGCCATCAGGAATGGTATAGAATACACTGGCCTGCCTTCTACTTTCTGTCGAATCTGTGTACGACCCATGTCGCCTATGTTTAATACTTATGTTTCTCATTACATACAAATTTTGCTTGACGTTATCTCCAAGTTCATAAAACTGATTGAAGATGTTTAGCTTTTGTTTTAAGCCAATGCTTCTGCATAGATATGGGCATAGGCATGAAACCTACATAAAAGAAGGCCATTAGAAGTGTAAACACTGCGTCTAATAACCTGTTATTCACTACTTTGCACTCAGAACAAAAACGCATATACAATCAATTGTGACATCAAAAGCCAAGGGAATACAACTTTGAGCTTTTAATAAATGACAACCTAGGTCTATGATGTTATAGAGGTATTTTAGCCTATTGCAACAGGTGGAGGTTGTTTCTCAGGCACTATCACATTCCGGCTGTTCTTGTAGAACTTCCTTTCTGCTCTAAGCGTATTTACCATTTCCATTGCAGAAGAAGCACAAAACGAATAGTTCCTGCTTGCTACACGATGGAACCTCAACTCAAGCAGTTATAACAAAGCTCACATGCACCTCTAGCCACTAGCACATAGCCCAGATTTTACTTCACAACAGGTGACACATAGATCGTCGGACATTCTTGTGAGACATTAGAACTACTTCCACATCGAATAACAGAGAGCCCGCTTTTTACTGAGTATTGTTAGGCATGTAGCCCACATTTTCACAAGAAAACAAAATTTTTCATTTTTGGCACAGATTTTATTTTTAGTCTACAGTTGTATATAAGCCGAGGCTGGGTTTCTGACAACAGTTAATTGTGTCTCGATACCTCATGGTCTGTTCTCCCTGATTCGGGAATAAAGTATTGTGACTGCGAGCATTACAGAACAAATAGGATGTGGTATAGGATAGAGACAGCGTGCCGAATGGAGATTTGGGTGTGGCGGGAAACATGCAGGGAAGTGTCCTCTGCAGTTGGGCTGGTCACTGTGTCAACGGTGGGGGAGTGGTCAATGCGTCTGCCTAGTAATCAGTAGATCCCGGGTTTGAATCCTGGCTGGACACAAATTTTCATTCATTACACTTTGGTATTCTATCTAAACCTAGTATACTGAAGCCATAATTGATCACAAATTGCGTTGTTGTTTTTTTTTTTTTTTTTTTTTTTTTTTTTTTTTTTTTTTTCATTCAGATCATATATATGGTCACCATGCTCGTGCAGGTGCATGAATGATGAGACACAGCATACAGCATTGTCAAGCGAGAAGTGGTCAAAGATTTCCTAGACTACAATAAATCAAGTAGTTGGTTCCTTGAAGGAGAAAGATGGCAGGTTGGGCAGTTGACCAGGAGGCGGAGACTTCGGTGGACCAGGTACAAAAGGTAGAGCATTGCTGACAGCAAGTTCAATGCATATTTGCTGAGGCTGGTTTGAATAATGCACGGTGCAGCAGGTGCCTCGGTGACACTGATTTAGCGAACTGAGGAGCAGCAGCACTGTGAGAAGCAATGTTGCTGTAGTCAGGTGCAGCAGAGGCACCAGTTTGTGTTGTGAAAATGAGCAGCCACAGCAGAATAGCCATGTCCACTAAGGCACCTTGTTGCAGTGTGCACAGCCATTTGTCACCAAAGGTTCAAGCCCTCCCTCGGACATGTGTGTGTGTGTTGTTCTTAGGAGAAGTTAGCTTAAGTAGTTTGTAAATTTAGGGACCAATGACCACTGTAGTTAGGTCCTATAACGTTGCAGACATTTGAACATTTTTGAAAACGGGCAATTGCACAATAATGACACTGGCTGTGGGAGTCCGTTTGTATCAGGCATATAACTGAGCGGTAACATCACAGGAAGCACTGACACTAGGAACACAGAGTGTGTTACACTGCTGGGTCGGTGGCTAGGGGCAACGAAGCCGTTGTTGGACACAGGCAAAAACAATGGTTGCACCAGCCTAGCGGCTACAGCACTGTCTTGTTTGTTGCATGGACAAAAAAAGGAGTGCCTGAATTGATACAGTGGTTCAAGATGGAGCCTGAAGTGACTGTTTGATTCAGCCTAGCCACCCGTGGTCGTCGCATCTGCAGTGACTACGATTACTCACCTAACCTTGTCCAGAAATAGATATCAAGGGCCCTGTCTGTCCAGTCACCCACCACCTCTCCACACTCACCGCCTGGCCACAATGGAGCATCCCTCTCATCACCCAATACCAGGTAGGACTGGAGCAATTAAACCACACTTGCTGCGAGGGTTTCAGTTACCTTTCATCCTGCCCAGAAATGAGAAATACCCTACCCAAAATTCTCCCTCCCCCCTACAGTGGTATTTCCCATCCACCAAACCTACATAATATCCTTGTCCGTCCCTACTCCATCCCTGCTACCAACCCCTTAACCCATGCCTCATATCCCTGCAATAGACCTAGATGCAAAACCTTTCCTATCACCATCCCACCACCACCTACTCCAATCCCGTCACAGGCATTTCCTTTCTCATAAAAGGCATGGCAACCTGTGAAAGCAGTCATGTTGTATACAAACCGAGCTGCAAACACTGCAACTTTCTACGTGGGCATGACCAGCAACATGTTGTATTTCTGGATGAATGGCCATTATCATACTGTGGCAAGGAGACAGCTGGACCATCCTGTTGCAGATCATGGAGCACTGCATGATGTGGATCACTTCAATTACTACTACACAGCCTGTGCCATATTGATTCAGTGGTGGACTAAGGGGGTGGGAGGGGTGGACTGCCTGAGGCTCTTGTCTTGGGGGAACTCCAAATGCCTCCAAAGCAATACTTCTTCCTTCTTCTTCTTCTTCTTCTTCTAGACTGGCCCGTGTCTCTAGTTTTGGGGGAGCCTCTAAATGTTGGGGGGGGGGGGGGTGGTTCCAAATGTCAAAAGTTACTAGTAAAGGTATTGCCAAGTGGATGGGGGGGGGGGGGCCTCATTTTGTATTGCCGCCTCCCCGAGCCTCTGACAGCCTTAGTCCACCACTGTATGGATCCTCCCCACAAACACCAACTTGTCTGAATTGCATAGATGGGAACTCTCCCTACAATATATCCTATGCTTCTGCAATCCACGAGGCCTAAACCTTCACTAATTCCTGCTCCCACCACTCTCCTCTCCCCTTCCGGTCCCTACCCAAACTCCAACTTATGTACGTCTCCCTTTCTGCCATTACTCCAGTCCATTCCTATCTGTCAGAGAGCACTAACATATTGCTACATCCCCAGCAGCATCCCTTTCCTTTCTTCCTGCCTTTCTCTCCATGCCACTTCCTCCCCCTTGCCACTGGTTGCTCCGCCTCAGCTGTGCTGTGTGTTGCAGTCTGCCCACAATAGCCAGAGATGGTGGTTGGGTTTGTGTGAGTGTGAGTCTTTGTGTGTGTGTGTGTGTGTGTGTGTGTGTGTGTGTGTGTGCGCACATTCTCTATGCTAGATGAAGGCTTAACAGCTGAAAGCTTCATTATTTTTTATTTATTTTGTTATGTGTGCCTTTCTGCGGCTCATCGGGTGTCTCTGTGATGCAACCTATCCTTTCCAAAATATTGTTGAATCCTTCAAGGTATTTTCATTGTTTGATAAAAACTTTAATATTCACCAGACAGTCACAACTCCAGACTAAATTAAAATATGGACGGTGATGCTTGGGAAGTGAAGCCTCCCAAAGAAGGCCAGTAATGAAGATTTGATACATAAAGTTCAGTCGATTAGTGGTCATGTCACCACAAGTATGTTCACTTTTTAAAATTTGTGTTTGGGGGATAAGAAATTTTACTTCCCACATCAATTCATTTCATATTACTAAACTGAAATTGCACAATGTTTGACACAAGTTGATCTGATTCAGCAAATGTTAACAGTGCAAAATATTGCCATTGATTTTTCTTCCTCCCAAAAAACTTCTACCATGCTATTTGACTGCATAGCTCACTAAGATTTCTCACCATAGAGCTGATAATGCTACCAGAATATTCTCAATGTATTAAGCAAAACTTTTGGAAGTGTGCTGCACACAACAGACATGACAATTTATAAGTTCATATTGTGCTTGCTGAGAGGTGATCTTGAAAAATATTTTTTTCAAAAATCATTGAATGATAATTTAGCATTGATGGCTTCAGTTTACATTCTTCTAAATTTTTATACAGCCAGAGTAAACATCATTTGCAAAACTATTGTGTCAGAGACCAGCTGGGCTTCACTCAAATTTTGTAACCACACAGAGAATCAGAGTAATTATACTACTTGTTCATGACTATCTATTGTAAGCATAGATATAGTTGCAACAGGTTATGTGCTGTACCATACAGTTCCCAGCTAGTGTCACAATTGTCCACATAATGAGGTTCGTTGAAAATTTTATTTGTGTGATCAGATACATGCGTGCCTTTCTTATCTTCATTACATTCTAACTGTAATTGCATAACTTTATTGCACAACTTTTGAATAACTGTTTGCTGTTCAATGCCAGTGGCTAATATTTCAATGTTATTAACACAGTTAAGTAAATTATGTACTTGAGCTTGTATTCTAAATACTCGCATTCAGCTAGAACAGTGCATCACAACAGCTGTATACTAGAATGTCGGCTTTCTAGGAGGCTAGAAACAGACTTCACTCACCTGGCCCACAATTTTAGTGTTGATAACAATATTGTGCCCCATCACTCTTCACAGTCTCTGCACTAATTCTGTCATGCTACCATCAACTCTCTCTCTCTCTTTCTGTGTATAGATAATTCATATTCCAACTTTGGCTTTTTAAAATAAATTATCCCCTGTACATTCCTCGACTCCATACTGCACCCAAGGCTACCTGCTCATAACAAAATTAGGAGTAAGACTATTCACCAAGTTATTGAACTAGAACTGTATTACAAATTTACAGAAGACAGTTCATTATAACAGTTTCATTATAAATGTATTTGAATCACAACATATGTGAGACAAAATTAAATTTTATAGTAACTGTTGTGAGACACAAGGAATCTTTGCAACAGCAATAAACAACAATTTCAGCATGTAACATTACATATTTTTCTTGGTGTGCCTAATATATTATGCTCTACCTTTTTAAAATAATAATAAAAATACACAAAACAGAAGAACAAGAAGAAGAAGCAGTGACTATGTGGGCACAATAAATAAACACCTTTAAATTTTAAAACAGTTAATTTGAAATAACAGTGGTTAATTTTTTAATTGTGAGGTGCTTACTGTACTTCATTTATAGGATTACAATCCACTTGAGATAAACAGTTAGACATCACAATTTCAGCTGTAAACTAACTAATAAATTTCTGTGAAAAACCTGCAATTAACAAGTTAGTAATCAAAATTAAACAGATTGTTGTTGTTGTGGTCTTCAGTCCACAGACTGGTTTGATGCAGCTCTCCACGCTGCCCTGTCCTGGGCAAGTCTCTTCATCTGAGAATACGTTCGGCAACCTACATGGTCTTCCTCTACGATTTTTAACCCACACACTTCCTTCTAATACTAAGTTGACGATTCCTTGATGTCTCAGAATGTATCCTATCCCTTCTCTTAGTCAGGATATGCCAGAAACTCCTTTTCTCCCCAATTCAGTTAAGCACCTCCTCATTAATTACGTGATCTACCCATCTAACTTTCATCATTTGTCTGTAACACCACATTTCAAAAGCTTCTATCATCTTTTTGTCTGAACTCCTTATCGTCCATGTTTCACTCCCATACAATGCTACACTCCAGACAAATGCTTTCAGTAAAGACTTCCTAACAGTTAAATTAATATTGGATGTTAACAAGTTTCGCTTGTTTAGAAACGCTTTTCTTTCCATAGCCATTCTGCATTTTATATCTTCTCTACTTTGACCATCAGAAGTTATTTTGCTACCCAAATAACAAAACTCGTCTACTACTTTTATTGTCTCATTACCTAATAATTCCTTCAGCATCACCTGATTACGTTCCATTACCTTCATTTTACTCTCGTTAATGTTCATCTTATATCTTCCTTTCAAGGCACTGTCCATTCCATTCAACTACTCTTCCATATCCTTAGCAGTCACTGACAAAATTACTAAGTCATTGGCAAATGACAAAATTTTTGTTTCTTCTCCCTGAACTTTAATTCCCTCTCCAAATTTCTCCTTGCATTCCTTCACTGCTTGCTCAATGTACAGATTGAACAACATTGGCGAAAGCCTAAAACCCTGTCTTATTCCCATCCTAACCTCTGTGTTCCTTTCTTGCCCTACAACTCTAATGACTGCTGTCTGGTTTTTGTATATGTTGAATATAACTCTTCACTCCCTATATTTTACTCCTGCTACCTTCAGAATTTGAAAGAGTGTATTCCACTTGACATTGTCAAAAGATTTCTCCAAATATACAAATGCTAAAAATGTAGGTTTGCCTTTCCTTAGCCTATCTTCTAAGATAAGTCATAATGTGACTATTGCCTCCTGTGTTCTATATTTCTCCTAAATCCAATCTGATCTACCCTGAGGTCATATTCCACAAGTTTTTCCATTTGTCTGTAAATAATTCATGTTAGTATTTTGCAACCAAGACTTATTAAATTGATAGTTATGTAATTTTCTCATTTGTCTGCACTTGCTTTCTTTTGAATTGGAATTACAATATTCTTCTTGAAGTCAGAGGGTATTTCCCCTGTCTCATACATCTAGCATACCAGGTGGAACAATTTTTTCATGACTGTCTTTCCTAACAATATCAGCAGTTCAGACAGAATACCATCTACTCCAAGGGCCTTGTTTCGACTCAAATCCTTCAGCACTCTGTCAAATTCTTATTGCAGTATCATATCTCCTATCTCATCTTCCTCCGCTTCATCTTCCATTTCTAGAATATTGCCTTCAACTTTATTTCCTTTGTATAGGCCCTCTATATATATTCCTTCCATAGTTCAGCTTTCCCCTATTTGCTTGGTACTGGTTTAACATGTGAATTCTTCATATTCATACAGCTGCTTTTCTTGTCTCCAAATATCTCTTTTATTTTCTGTGTAGGCAGTATCTATCTTTCCCCTAGTTACACATTTTTCTACAGTTCTGCATTTGTCCCCTAGCTGCTACCGCTTAGCCAGTCTGAATTTTCCTGTCAATTTAATCTTTCAGACATTTGTACTCCCTTTGCCTGCTTCACTTGCTAAATGTTTATATTTTCTCCTCTCATCAATTATGTTCAGCATATCCTGTGTTATCCAGGGATTTCTATTAGACCTTGTCCTGCCTATATGATCCTCTACAGCCTTCACTATCCTATTTCTCAAAGCTGCTCTTCTTCTACTGTATTACTTTCCCCCTTTTCAGTCAATCCTTGCCTAATGCTCCCTCTGAAACTCTTAACCACCTCTGCTTTTTTTTTTTTCAGTTTGTCCAGGTTGCATCTCCTAACTTTTCTACCTTTCTGCAGTCTCTTAAGTTTTAATCTGCAGTTCATAAACAGTAAGTTATGGTCATTGTCTACATCTGCCCCTGATGAGGCCTTACAGTTTAACACCTGTTTTCTAAATCTACTCCTTACCATTATAAAGTCAATCTGGTACCTTCCAGTATCTCCTGGTCTCGTACACGTATACAGTCTTCTTTCATGATGATTAAACCAAGTGTTGGTGATCATTAAAGTGTGCTCTGCGCAAAATTCTACCAAGCGATCTCCTTTTTCATTCCTTTCTCCCAGTCCATATTCACCTAGTACATTTCCTTCTCTTCCCTTTCCTACTATTGAGTTCCAGTCCCCCATTACAATTAAGTTTTTGTCTCCCTTAACTTTCTGAATGATTTCTTTTATCTCCTCACACATTTCTTTGATATCCTCCTCAGGGGCCATGCTAGTTGGCATATAAACTTGCGCTACTGTTGTCGGTGTTAGTTTTGTGTCTATGTTTGTTTCAATAATGCGTTCACTATGCTGTTCATAGTCACTTACCCACATTCCTGTTTTCTTATTCATTACCAGACCTACTCCTGTGTTAACACCAACTGATTTTGTATTTATAACCCTGTACTCACCTGACCAGAAATCCTGTTCATCCTGCCACTGAACTTCACCAATCCCTACCATATCTAACTCGAACCTAGCCATTTCTCTTTTCAAATTTTCTAACTTACCTACCCAATTAAGGGTTAGAACATTCCACACTCCAACCCGTAGAATGCCTGTTTTGTTTTTCTTGATGACGACATCCTCCTGAGTAGTCCCTGCCCGAAGATCTGAATGGGGGGCTATTTTACCTCCGGAATATTTTACCCATGGAGACGCCATCATCATATATTCATAAAGTAGAGCTGCATGTCCTTGGGAAAAGTAACAACTATAGTTTCCCCACGCTTTCAGTTGTTTGCAGTAATTTCATGGCAAGGTCATGTTAGCTGATGTTACAAGGCCAGCTCAGTAACCCAGATTGTAGCCCCTGTAACTACTGAATAGGTTCTTGCCCCTCTTCAGGAACCACACATTTGTCTGGCCTCTCCACAGATACCCCTCCACTGTGGTTGCACCTACGGTACAGCTATCTGCATCGTTGGGGCATGCAAGCCACCCCACTTCGAAAATGTCAGTGCTTCTTGAGGGTGGCTCCTTTTCAATAATATTCCAAATTGTTTTAATTTTATTATCAGAGGAACTAATCTAAGACATGATCCACATGCTTCTAGATATTTTAATAACTTTTCTTAATGTAGCACAGTAGTTTTTATAATAATTGATTGTTTATGGGTCATTACTCTTTCTTGCAGATAGATACAGTTCCCTTTTTTTGGTTACAAGATTTTTTAATCCTTTAGTAAGCTATGGTGATTGCATGGTTTCTTGCAATTATATTTAACTACTTTATTGGTGAAACAGTTTCCAAATACCCATACAAACGTATCATGAATTAAGTTGTATTTTAAGCATCAGGCTCCTCATAAACCTCATCCCAGCCTAACTGCTGCAGACTTTCTCTGAAATTTCTAGTTGTTAAATCATTAATTGAGCACTTAACTTTGGAGGACTGTTTTGAATTAATGAATGAAGCTCTGTCATATACTGTAACTAGTTGTGTACCATGATCAGAAAGGCAATTCTCAACAGGACAAGCATTTATGTTGTTAAACTTATCTTGGTCTATAAAAAAGTTATCTATCAATGTGCTGCTGTCCTTTACAACCTGAGTTGGAAAATCAATAATGTATGTTAAATTGAAGAAGTCAAGCAGGACTTCCAGGTCATTCTTCCTATTACACCCTTTTAGTGAATCAACAATGAAATCACCACAGATTATAATTTGCTTCCCCCTATCTGACAGCACAACAAGGCATCCAAGTTTTTCAAAAATAACTGGAAGTTTCCTGAAGGGGACCTATACACTGTTACAAGTATAAGAGAGTCATCACTGAGTTTAAGCTGACAGGCAAAGGCTTCAGTAAGTTGCTCTACTCAATCCTTTTTTGTTTCTAAATCTTTTACTCAGTGATACCTTTTGACATATATGTCAACTTCCCTTCTTACCTTATTATCTCTACTTATATGTGCAGATAGTTTATATACACAGATATTCACCTCCTTCATACCAGTTACAATGTGATGCTCAAACAGGCATAGTAAATCTATTACACTGTAGTGATCAGAGATGGATTGAGGCAGTTTAGCGAAAGTCCTAGCAAGAGTTAAATGGTTTATTTGCTTCCCAATGTATATGGTGTCAGGATCTGCCAAAGTTCTGGCCACACTTCTCGCTTCTGCTGCGTCATGCGGATGGCGACGTGCTGTTGTGCTTCGGTGGCATAACACTGCTCACTGATGCTGATGCATCAGACTGTCAGCCAGCCACCTTCGATGGTCGATGATGCAGCCACGCCGCCCCCCGATGTCTCACTGCCGGATGAGTGGTGATGAGGCCTCTTTGATGTTGCTGCTGTGCCCAGGGAGAATGGTTCGAACCCTGGCACTGTCTTCCGATCAGGAACTTGTCCGCATCGATGTTGCTGCCAGTAGCTGACGAGATGGCTAGCCCCTCACAGTGTTCCATCGTCCTGACTCCGCGAACTGCTGACAATGACCACCGAGCTGCAACTACTCCCAGGAGTGGAAGGACTTACCTTAGGGGACAAAAAGGAAGGTAAACAAATACACACACACTCACACATATTCACACTCAAACCCTAGGCAGACATTTGTAGAAACCAAAGAAGTTGGACAGAGATACCACTTGAGACAGAGGCTCTGTCCAGAGAACCGAGGCAAAGATGTTAACCCTAGGAGCACCAAGGTATTTTAGGTTACACGGAGCACCAACCAAGGGCAAATTTTGCCCGTTTTACAAAAAAGCTGTAAATCATGTAAAATTGTATTTATTTTAAGTAATTCTGTTTCAAATGTAACATCAGTTTAATTATTGACAGGAAGTATCAAAAACTGAAATAAAAACACTTGTACAAATATGTTTTAAGGTACACTGAAAATTTAAAAAAACACTCTCTTCACTTGGAAAGAATACTAACATTTACAGATGACATTTACCTCCTGCAAACAAAATGGTTGATTCTGAACGTCTCTTACACAGATGTAGATCACAGCTTACACATGTTAACTTGGTTTTTGTGATGTTGTTCAAAAAATGTTCAAATGTTTGTATAGCTTATGGGACTTAACTACGGGGTCATCAGTCCCTAAACTTACAAACTATTTATGAACTATGAAACCTCTGCGGGTTTTCTGCCGGATAATAAAATCAAACTGATTCAATATTTCGACGGTACAGCTGTCCGCCATCTTCAGGAAACTGCTGCTGCTGAGTCCTGCTGAATACTGGTGCAAGATCGAAGTACCACGTCCTATATAGGCGTCGGTCGCGTGCATGGCGCATGCGCCGGCCGTCACAGTTGCTACCTCCTAGACAGGGCTGGTGGCGCCGCCCCTAATAGAACAGGGCACAACGATATATCACACCTAACATTAATCAGTCCCAGGTGCTGGAATCCGTGTCGAACATTGCAATTTAATATTATTTAATAATAGATTCCATGTTCTACTAATAGGAAACCCCATGTCTCTATTTATTAGATTGTCCGTCACCCTGATTTCAATGGCTTCTCTGTAAACACTGTTCCAGAAACCGGAGGTATTGGTTACTATGCGGGTTTCATCATATATCATCTTGTGTCCTTGCGTTTAAACAGTGTTCTGCTACCGCCGATTTATCCGGCTGCAATAGTCTCGTGTGGTGGCAATGCCATGCATCTATCATGTACAGTTCGAAGTGTAGGGCCAATGTATGCCTTGCCACACTCACACGGTATTTTATAAACACCGGGTTTCTTGAGTCCGAGGTCGTCTTTGACGGAGCCAAGCAATCTTGGATGGCAGACGGAAAACAGTCTTTATGTTAAAACTTTTTAAAAGTCTTCCAATTTTAAAAGAAACGCCCCCAGCGTAGGGAATGTAGGCTAGAGTCCTATTCTCCTCTTCAGGCATTTTTGGAGATGGTCCAAACTGCATAGCACGGCGAATCTGTTGCTCAGAATAGCCATTTTCCTTAAAAACAGTCATCAGATGTTCCAGTTCCAATGGTAAACTGTCTGAATCTGAAATGGCATATGCTCTGCGTACCAGAGTTCTAAGGACGCCATTACGTTGGTATGGTGGATGGCAACTACTGGCATGCAAATACCTGTCAGTATGTGTCGGCGTGCGGTGAACACTATGTCCAAGGGTGCCATCATCATTTTTGTAAACCATTACATCCAAAAATGGAAGTTTACTGTCACTTTCGACCTCCATAGTAAACTTGATGTTTGGGTGCAGGCAGTTAAAATGATCCAAAAATCGATTGAGCTTATCATGTCCATGAGGCCAGATGAAAAAGGTGTCGGCAACGTATCTCCAAAAACACATTGGTTGCAACGCTGAAGTTTTAAGTGCCCTGTCCTTGAAGTCCTCCATAAATAAATTGGCGACTATGGGTGATAAGGGACTGTCCATAGCCACTCCGTCCTTTTGCTGAAAGAAGTTGCCACCAAAAGAAAAATACGTGGACGTCAGTACATGACGACAGAGTCTAACCACCTCTTCATCCAGTATATCACTAATTAGACTCAAGGACTCTTCCAGTGGTACCCGTGTAAAGAGGGATACCACATCAAAGCTTACGAGTAAATCCGAAGGACTCAGTTTCAAGGATTTCAAACGTCTAATAAAATCCATAGAATTGGAGATGTGGTGTTCACACTTGCCGATGTATTGGATGAGAATAGACGCCAAATGCTTTGCCACTTTTAAAAAGTTTTAACATAAAGACTGTTTTCCGTCCGCCGTCCAAGATTAGGGCATTGCTTGGCTCCGTCAAAGACGACCTTGTACCTCAAGAAACCCGGTGTTTATAAAATACCGTGTTTGTGTGGCAAGGCATACATTGGCCGTACACTTCGAACTGTACATGATAGATGCATGGAACATTGCCGCCACACAAGACTATTGCAGCCGGATAAATCGGCAGTAGCAGAACACTGTTTAACACAAGGACACAAGATGATATATGATGAAACCCGCATAGTAACCAATACCTCCGGTTTCTGGAACAGTGTTTACTGAGAAGCCATTGAAATCAGGGTGACGGACAATCTAATAAATAGAGACATGGGGTTTCCTCTTAGTAGAACATGGAATCCATTATTAAATAATATTAAATTGCAATGTTCGACCCGGGTTCCAGCACCTGGGACTGATTAATGTTAGGTGTGATATATCGTTGTGCCCTGTTCTACTAGGGGCGGCGCCACCAGCCCTGTCTAGGAGGTAGCAACTGTGACGGCCGGCGCATGCGCCATGCACGCAACCGATGCCTATATAGGACATGGTACTTCGATCTTGCACCAGTATTCAGCGGGACTCAGCAGCAGCAGTTTCCTGAAGATGGCGGACAGCTGTACCGTCGAAATATTGAATCAGTTTGATTTTATTATCCGGCAGAAAACCCGCAGAGACTTCGAAGATTTGACACACCAGGAAAGCCTACGAAGTTATATTTATGAACTAACTAATCCTAAGGGCGGCAGAAATATCCATGCCTGAGGAGGGATTCGAACCCCCAACTGTAGTGGTCATACAGACCGTGACTGGAGCGCGTCAGTCCCCTCGCCCACCGCGGGCGGCTGTGATGATGTCCCTGGCACTCTGGTTACTTGCATTTTTCAAGCATATGTAGTATCTTACTTTCCTCGTTGGTTCTTCATCTGCAGCAGTTTTGGTCACCTCTAGCTTCTCTCCAAGTATTTCTCCCATTGCACAAATAATGGGCAACTGGAGTCCTTTCAAGTTCCTGGATTGCTGTTCTACATGATTAGATTAGATTAGATTAGATTAGATTAATACTTGTTCCTTAGATCATGTATACGACATTTCGTAATGATGTGGAACGTGTCAGTTTAGTAAATTATGTCTATACTTGACAATCTATATTTTAAGAATTTTTTTGTAAATTTTTTTTTAAATTTTTTTTTATTTATTCTTTTTATTTTATTTTTTTTATATATTTTTTATGTTTTATCTAAAAATTCATCTACATTGTAGAAGGAGTTGCCATTCAGAAATTCCTTTAATTTCTTTTTAAATACTAGTTGGCTATCTGTCAGACTTTTGATGCTACTTGGTAAGTGACCAAAGACTTTTGTGGCAGCATAATTCACCCCTTTTTGAGCCAAAGTTAGATTTAACCTTGAATAGTGAATATCATCCTTTCTCCTAGTGTCGTAGCTATGCACACTGCTATTACTTTTGAATTGAGTCGGATTGTTAATAACAAATTTCATGAGTGAATATATATATTGTGAAGCTACAGTGAGTATCCCTAGATCCCTAAATAAATGTCTGCAGGATGCTCTTGGGTGGGCTCCAGAAATTATTCTGATTACACGCTTTTGTGCAATGAATACTTTTTTACTCAATGTTGAATTGCCCCAGAATATGATCCCATATGAAAGCAGTGAATGAAAATAGGTGTAGTAAGCTAATTTACTGAGATTTATATCACCAAATTTTGCAATGACTCTGATAGCATAAGTAGCTGAACTCAGACGTTTCAGGAGATCTTCAATATGTTTCTTCCAATTCAGTCCCTCGTCAATGCAAACACCTAAAAATTTTGAATATTCTACCTTAGCTACAGATTTATGTTCAAAGTCTAAATTTATTAATGGTGTCATGCCATTTACTGTATGAAACTGTATATACTGGGTTTTATCAAAGTTTAATGAGAGTCCATTTGTAGAGAACCACTTAATGACTTTCTGGAAGATATCATTTACAATTTCATCAGTTAATTCCTGTTTGTCAGGTGTGATAGCTATACTTGTATCATCAGCAAAAAGTACTAGCTTAGCATCTTCATGTATGTAGAATGGCAAGTCATTAATATATATTAAGAACAGCAAAGGACCCAAGACCGAACCTTGTGGGACCCCATTTTTAATAACTCCCCAGTTAGAAGAATTAATTGTGTCATCTACATCATGTGAACTGCTTATTTCAACTTTCTGCACTCTTCCAGTTAAGTATGATTTAAACCATTTGTGCACTGTCCCACTCATGTGGTTTCAAAAGTTCAAGGCCTAATTCATGGAGATACAGTTTCCTCGCATTTGATTTCTCTTCATTCCACTTAGGCACATTCATCTTGAACAGTGTTTATGAGTTTATTGCAGCTATATCAAGTAGGCTGTAGAACATGGACAGTGGGCATCTTCTCCTTCCCTTTTTGTAGAGTACGCCCTAGCCATTTGATCTATGGCATCCACTCCTCCCTTAGTGTCATTGTAGTATAGGTTTATATGGATTTTCTTCTTTGATGTATCATCGTCTACTCCTGCATCACGATGTTGTCACGGTGTTGACAACATCAATAGATTTTTTTCCTTTGTGATGTAATAGACAATTGTTACTGGAGGCTTCTTAGTGGATGGATCTGTGAATGCAAATTTGGAGGAATACAGTTATCTACCTGCTGTCGTCTTAAGTTCTTGTGGTATATGTTTTCTGTTGGATTTGAGTATCCCAAACAATATGAGTTTGTAATCTTTACACAGAGTGTCCACTAATTTCACAGAAGTGTAGAAACGGTAGTTGCGATATTGTAGCCTGTATTCTTTATTGGCTTCACCAGTCTCTTTACAACCTCAAGAGGACCTCGTTCACTGGCAGGTCTACTGTCTTTTCCAGCATACACTTCCATTTTTATAATGTGTCATTCAGTTGCACTAAGAATTGTAACAAGTATACCATATTTTTCAGGTTTGTCTTTGAGGAAAACTTTAAAATGACAACAAACTCTGAAAAGACATGGCATTTCATCAATTGTATTGCGAGGTCCACTTCTATAGTACCTTGGGAATGTTCCATACAGGGCTTCAAAAACGTCACGTAGCGGCGCAAATTTATCACTTACACGTCTTTCTGCCCTGGTTCCTTTATCATCAAAACGAAGAATATTCAATAGCCGATATGTTCTTGTCTTACTCATAGTGCCTCTATATACGGCTCTTCCCAATACATTTGACCATAAATCAGATAACAAAATATTTGTGCCCTGGTAAATTCCCATTAGAATCAAAATTCCCATCAAAGCATATATTTCAGTTTCGTCAACAGGAGATATATTTCTTCTGTCAGCTTCTTCATTTTTATGCTCAACAATTTTCTGTACTATTTCAGGTGTGAAAAATTTCTTGAATGATTCATATATACTTCTTACTTTCCCAGCAGTAGTAACTCCCTGATGTTCATGAGCTATGTTGGCAAAATCCCTTTTACAATGCCTTGGAGCTTCTGCAAGGTACACCCTACCAGAACTAGTAACATATTTATTGGGAGCGTTACCTGCATGGTTTGTTTCTTCTTCGTCCTCCAATTCTTCATTTGAGCTCTCTTCTGTTTCTGTGTGAATCGATTCAGAGTCACTGAAATCTGATAATTCATCATCTACTAAAAGTTCAGCAAGAATTTCTGCGTCGTTCAACCCTCTACAACTCAGAAAATGTACTTTACAAGAAAGGCGTTTGCTCTACTGTGACTAACTGCTAGTAACAATTGTTAGTCTCAACAATGAATATCAAACGCAACAATCAGACTCTCAACAATGCACAAAAAACTCACAATCATTATTGCCAAACGAAATTTATTATAAGAAAAATGTAGGGGCAATTTTTGCCCGTGCTTGATCATGTACACCTTCCAGGTTACAGGACTGGAGTAAGTGGTGGTGGAAGGGTGCATAGGGCAGGTTTTACAGCGGGATCTGTTACAAGGGTAGGAGCCAGAAGGTAGGGAAGGTGGTTTGGGGATTTCATAGGAATGGACTACGAGGTTACGGAGGTTAGGTGGGTGGCAGAAAGACACTCTTGGTGGATTGGGGAGGATGTCATGAAGGATGGATATCATTTCAGGGCAGGATTTAAGGAAGTCATATCCTTGCTGGAGAGCCACATTCAGAGTCAACTCCAGTCCCGGAAAATATCCGCTGACAAGAGGGGCACTTCTGGGGTTCTTCTGTTGAAGGTTCTGAATTTGGGGTGATGAGAAAGTGGCTCTGGCAATTTTCTTCTGTACCAGATCAGGAGGATAGCTGTGGTGTGAAAGCTGTTATTAGGTTATTGGTGTACTGGTTCAGAGATTTGGGACTGGAGCAGAGTTGTTTGCCACAAAGACCTAAGCTGTAGCAAAGGGAACGTTTGATGTGGAATGGATGGCAGCTGTCATAATGCAGGCACTGTTGCTTATTGTTAGGTTTAATGTGTGAAGTTGGCCGTTGGACAGATAGAGGTCAACATCGAGGAAAGTGGCATGGGATTTGGAATAGGACCAGGTGAATTTGATTGGACCAAAGGAGTTGAGTTTGGTGAGGAAAATTTGGAGTTCTTCTTCACTGTGAGTCCAGATCATGAAGATGTCACAATGAATCTATACCAAACTTTGCATTGAACCATTACATCAATAATCTAATAACAGCTTTCATATCCCACAGCTATCCTCCTGATCTGGTACAGAAGCAAATTGCCAGAGTGACTTCCTCATCCCCCCCAAATTCAGAATCTTCAACAGACGAACCCCAAAAGTGCCCCTCTTGTCACTGGATACTTTCCGGGACTGGAGCAGACTCTGAATGTGGCTCTCCAGCTAGGATATGACTTCCTTAAATCCTGCCCCGAAATGAGATCCATTTTTCATGACATCTTCCCCACTCCACCGAGAGTGTCTTTCCGCTGCCAACCTAACCTCCGTAACCTCCTAGTCCAACCCTATGAAATCCCCAAACCACTTTCCCTACCTTCTGGCTCCTACCCTTGTAACTGCCCCCGTTGTAAAACCTGCCCTATGCACCCTTCCACCACCACCTACTCCAGTCCCATAACCTGGAAGGTGTACACGATCAAGGGCAGAGCCACTTGCAATAGCACCCACATGATTTACCAACTGACATGCCTGCATTGTGAAGCGTTCTATGTGTGACTGAACAGCAACAAACTGTCCATTCACATGAACGGTCACAGGCAGAGAGTGTTTGTTAGTAATGAGGATCACCCTGTGGCTAAACACGCCTTGGTGCACGGCCAGCACATCTTGGCACAGTGTTACACCGTCCGGGTTATCTGGATACTTCCCACTGACACCAATCCTTCAGAACTTCGGAGATGGAAACTAGCCCTTCAGCATATTCTCTCTTCCCGTTGCCCACCTGGTCGCAACCTCCGCTAAATTCAAATTCCCGCCCACCGTCTTTAACAACTTTGCCTTGGTTCTCTGGACAGAGCCTCTGCCTCAAGTGGTATCTCTGTCCAACTTCTTTGCTTTCTACAGTATGTCTGCCTAGGTGTGTTTCCGTCTGTGTATATGTGTGGGTGTAGGTTTATTTGTTTACCTTGCTTTTTTCCCCCAAGGTAAGTCTTTCCTCTCCCGGGATTGAAATGGCTCCTTACCCACTCCCTTAAAACCCTCATCATTTCCTTTTCCCTCTCCTTCCCTTCTGCCTGAAGAAGCAATTTGTTGTGAAAGCTTGTGTTTGAACACACTCAAAAAACATATAAATGCAAGCTTTCGCAACCTTGTTGCTGTTTCAGGCAGAGTAGGGAAGGAGAGGGAAAAGGAAAGGATGAGGGTTTTAAGGGAGTGGATAAGGAGCCATTCCAATCCCGGGAGAGTGGCGGCCCACTGCAACACAGCCGAGCAGAGGAGGTCCAGGCACTGCTCTGCAGGCGACAACGACTCAAAGGTGTCAATGTCCATAGTCTTCCCGCATGGCGCCTGTGGCGTGGGGCCTGACTGAAGCGAAGGTGACCGGGGCTGTGTACTACCTCCAGGCACAAAGTTTGCAATAGGAGGAGCAGCGGAAGGATTACTGAGCTTACAGGCACGCAACTGATTTTGATGGTGCTGCAAAACCCCAGAAGGCCTCTGCACGAGATACATAGAAGAACCGAGGACTTTAATGACAGTGCCTCCTTCCCAGCACTGACCCCCATGAAAGCATCGGAAAAATACAAGATCATTGGGTTGTAATCGACTGCGGCGCAATGAAGCGCATGCTGACTGCGAAGGTGGATGAAACAACTGGAGAAGCGTCTGATGTTGACGACTGTGCGACAGCTCCACAAGGGAGGGTCCATCACGCGGCTGAGAATGGGATGAAGATAAGAACAGCAACAGAGCCTCATCTCGGGAATGCAAAGCATGCAACTTTGACATTTGTTGTTTAAAAGTTTGAACCAACCATTCTGCCTCACCGTTAGACTGTGGATGGAATGGTGCAGTTGTGATGTGCTTCACGCCATGAACAACACAAGAAACTTGAAATTCAGCCGACATACACTATGGTCCATTGTCGGAAACTATTACTTCAGGGAGGCCCACTATGCACAAAATAGACTGCAGAATTTTCACTGTGGCACCCGTTGTGGTGGAGTGCATGGAAACCTCAAACGGAAACTTGCTATATGCATCAACAACCAGAAGCCAACACATGTGCCAGAAGGGGTCTGAGTAATCTATGTGCACTCGCTGCCAAGGAGCGGTAGGTCGAGGCCAGTAAAAGAACACTTGTGAGGGAGTGGCCTTGTGCTCTGCACAAACCCTATACTCTGCAGTCATTTGTTCAATTTGTTTATCCATGCTGATCCACATGCAATGGTGCCTAGCAAGTTGTTTGGTTCAAACCATGTCTCAATGTCTTTAGTGGAGGAGACAAAGTACTTCCTGCTGGAGTGAATGAGGAATCACCACCCGAGAGCAATGATTTTTCAGTGTGAAGCAAGAGAACACCACGCTGGACAGACAAATTGTGCCGCAGCACAAAGTAACATCAAATAACAGGGTCACAGATATGCCTTGACGTGAGTGGCCAACTGGTGCAGATGGACGACAACATAGTCTGAAGACGAGGGTCTGCTGCCAATGCCTGAGCAATTCGATGGTAATTAAGTGGAAAACCCTCTACTGTTTCACTATCCTGTACATCAATGTGGCTGCAGGAGTCTTTAGAAGCATGCTTTGTCGAGGGTTGGTACACAATGTCATAACAATAGTTGGACAGTAGGAGCTTCCAATGCTGCAACTTTTGCCCCTTATGGGATGAAATCAACTTTGTCACGTTAAACAGTGAAACAAACGGCTTATGATCTGTCACCATATAAATATGGATGGAATTTCTTAACCCCATAAACGATAGCCAGAGCCTCTTTCTCAACTTCGGAGTAGTTCTGCTGAGCCTTGTTCAAGAGTTTGTACGTGAATGCAATTGGCCTGTCCAAGGAACCAACCCTATGCGAAAGAACGGCGACAATCCTGTGGGATGAGGTGACCATGGCAAGAACCACTGGCTTCATTGTATCGAAGTGGACCAAACAACAGTCACTAAATATGGCAACTTTCAGTTTCTGATAGGCAACGTCGCATTCGCAAGACCACACAAATGAAATATGCTTCCTATGCAAGCGATGCAATGGGGCAGCAATCTGCACAGCATGTGGGATGAAGTGAATATAATACGTAATTTTCCCCAACACTGCTTCCAAATTCCCATAAGTTGCTAGGAACGGGCATATCCTGTATTGCCATTAAGTGCGATTGCAGTGGGTGAATCACCTGACTATTTATAATGTGTCCAAGGTATTCTATCTCTGGTTGAAAGAATGAACACTTGTCTTAATTACAACCCAATTCCGCATAAGAGAGAACCTGAAAAGTTTGCGCAAATTTGATAAATGTTCCTCGACTGTTTTTCCAGAAACCACAATTCATCTAAATAATTTGCACAAGATTGGACCTGAGCCATCAACTGTTCTAAATATTGTTGAAAACTAGCAGGAGCTGAAGCACTTCCAAAAGGCAGCAGCAAAAATTTGAATAGTCAGCAATGGGTGTTGATAACAAGGACATTTTTTGATTGTTCATCAAGTGGCTACTGCAAGTAAGCATCCCGCAAATCAATCTTTGAGTAAAAGTGACCAGCACCAAACTTGTCCATTAGCTCATCAGGATGTGGCAAAGGAAAGGAATCAATCATGGTTTGCAGGTTGACTGTGGACTTAAAGTCGGCACACAGACGAAGTTTACACGGCAGCTTTCGTATAACTTTATTTCTTTGCAAACACACAGCTTGGACGTGACCACATTTGTCATGGGAGAGACAGTTCTGACGTTTGTGCCAGTAGAAGCAACGCGGGCAAATTTTGGCACTGCTAACCTGTGACTGTGGCCACTGCCATTGTTTACTGCGTTGCACTGCCTGAGCTGGCTTTAACGAGTGCACTTGGTTTACAAATGTCGTGCACAGCACAAATGGGAGCGCCGTCAAAAGTAGCCACTGTAGTGTCACACGAGACCTGATGTTCAATCAAGTCAAGCACTTGTTTGAGGGAGCAGTCGGGGTATTTCAAAATCTGATCACGAATGCAATAGTCCGACACATTTTGTGTAATAGTGTCTCTAATCATTTCATCACTATAGTAACGACCACATTCACATTTGAATTTACAGTGATGGGTTAAGCCCTGCATTTCAGCTACCCACTATTTGTAAGTTTGATTAGGTTGTCACCAAAGGCAAAACAAAATTGATACCTAGCTGCAGGCACATTAATTTGTGACTCGTAATACTTGTCTAGTGCCGCTACCAAATCGTTATAGGCAACACTTTTAGGGCGCACGGTGGGGAACACTTTCGGAGCAAGGCAATATGTAGAAACACTGACCGTGCCCAGAAAATAAGAAAGCTTTGACGTACCTTGCACCTGATGTGCTGCAAAATGTGCATCGAGTTGGGCATGATACTCAAACCATTCCTCCATGGCACTGCCAAACTGTCGAAATGGTGCATAAAGTTTGCAACATGTTGCTGGGCCTCATTTTGTGAAGTTGGTGGCGCAGCTGCCATTTCTGCTTGGCTAGACAAGATCTGTGTCATCATTTGCATTAACTGTTGCATTTACTGGGCCTGAAACTGAATAACTTGTGTTGTAGAAGGTTCTTGCGTTACGTTTTGCGAAGTGCTAGCCATAGTTACACACAAACACAACACAACACCTTAAAGGCGAACAAAAGACTTTAGCAAAAAGAAACAAGGTGCACAGAACAAACAGATGGAACAAGCTCTGCAGCAGAAGTAAACAATGTTGCTCACGACCAAAATAGTGAAGCAATACAAACAATTTTAGACAGACACCCGTGAAGATTCATTGTTGTCGAATGTAGGACAACACCTCGTCACCAGATGACCAACACTGTCCCATCACCACAAACTTTATTGAAGAAGACAAGTCACACATACCATTCTTACAGAGCAAAGAAAAACTAAACATTAATCGGTGATGATCCAAGGCCCAAGTGGACTGCTCCTTATCAGGCACCAGACTGCACAACGTGGCCCCATCCATGCTTGCCCTCCTTTGGTTGGGGGTGCTGCAGGCTTGCGGCAGGAGGCTTACGTTGCCAACCTCCTCCTGCGTTGTAGTTGGAGCAGTCGATACTCTACGATTCAACAATGTTAGAGCTGCTCTTCCTCCTCAGCAGGCTGACACAGATGTATAAGTTGCTGCAGAGTTTTCAGTGCTGGGGCATATTCTCTGAAAGTAGTTTCAAAATTGGCATGTTGTATGCTGCAGTCCTCCATGGTGCACCATATTAAACATAGGTATGCCATGTGAATGTGACACGGTACCATTTGGTAGAAAGCTTGGCTCTGTAATTTTACTTCTTATGCATAGGACCCCATCATTTTAATCTCACACCAATTACTAGTTGTTGCATCGTGCAATAACCAAGTTATATCTACAACTCACCCTACTCTAGACTAATTATTGCTGCCTTGCTAATTCCGATAATAATCAGCTGCTGATATCAACTGATTTTCATAGCCTTTGAGATGACGTAAGTCACTTTTGGTTCTTCCTTTGAACTAGACTGTTCAATGAACGGCCTGTTGTGCGTCAACCACCATGGAACCATAATGACTGCTGCCTCACTGAATTACAGATTTAAATAGATTATTTGTCCTAACCCATCACTGGAAGTTGAATTTTATTTTAATGATAATCTCATGATTTGGGCATTCAGACTGACTGTGATTTATTGTTTAAGTGGTGCAAGCTGAACCCCTGTTAAATCTGCCTACAACCTGTATGCTAATGGATAGAGATGTACAAAGAATTTCAGGTAAAATTAACTATCTATAACTGTTTAAACCTTCAACTTTACCTTTATCTTCAATGTTAAGTGTGTAACCATTAAGAAGGCATTGCCTCTTCTCCCTAGTCCCAACCAAACACTTTAAATGTAATACACCCTCTTAATATCAGCAGCAAACTCAATGGCTTCTCATCATGTCCATACACTAACCGTGATTCTTCTGGCACTCATACTCATCCTGAGAAGTTTCCCTTAAGCAGTAATCTTTAGTTATACTGTAAGCTGCTATGAATGAAAAGTAACACATGCAGTAAAAGGTGTCCCAAACCCTTGTAGAGTGAAGCACTGAAGGCTTATGCTAATTATATAAAATGTACTGTAGGTAGCCTGATGACTAGTGTTTCTTGACAACTGTTGGTTGGTTATTTATCATAATACCCTTTTATTACTTATTTTTTATGTTAAATATTGCTGTATGACATCAATAAAATAAGTTTGTAATCATTATTTTTTTATCAATATTTTCTTTATAAAAGTATGCACGCTGAGTCATTAAAACATTGAAAACAACAGAAAAGGTAAAATGAATGAAATTACTAATCAGATGTTTTTCTGAAGTGTTTTGGATATGCTGCAGCTATCTCCTTGAGGGTCTCTTATAGAAAAGTAAGATTACGTACTTCCTCTCCCTAGTTTGGTTTCAGTGGAAACAAAGCAAACTGAATGCTCTGTTTGAATTTTTAGATCAAATTTATGGGGCAATAAACAGTTAACTGTTGGTCTTTAACATGAAATGAAAAAGGATCTTGACATTGCTAACCATCCAGTTCTACTAGCATAGATATTCAAGTACAGAATACATAGTACTACTTACGGTTAGTTCTGCAGCTACCTGAATTGATGGAGGCAGTTTGTTGTATACAAGTTTACTCCCAATCAAACTTATGTAGAATAACGTGTCATTCCTCAAAGGACTGTCCTTGACCTTTCTGTTCACCCTATGTGTGAAGATCTTTCTGGCTGTTCATGTAATAAATAAACACTGGCTGTAGACAAATATATTTCCTATTAATTTTGGGGGGAAAGAAGCTAGCCTTAACATTCATATTAAACAAAATGTGAATGCAGCAACATTTGACGAGAACAATAATGTTGCAACAGAAGAAACAAAAATACCTAAACACCTTTATAAGGTAAACTCTTTCTGACATCTTGTCTAATGACCACCTTGTCAACAAGATATTAAACCCTAATTTAACTTCTTTTTTCTTACTGAAGTGATAGCAAGAAAGATCAATAAAATGTACTTCATGCCAAGAGTAGTGAGAGTAGCAGTGAAAAATGGCATATTGAAATCCATATACCTGAATTTCCTTATTGAATCAAATTATGTAGTTTAATTTTGGGGGGCAACATCCATGACAATGTAACCATTTTTACAATTCAAAAGTAAAGCATAAACTAATATTCTTTAAGCCACTGTTAGTCTGGTAGCATGGCATATATCAAGACATGTAATTAATCCCATGGAGCAGATATTTACACACATTTAATTTTCTCCTTCTGTGTACATCATTATTTTGTAACATACATTAAAAATAGGAGAAGTTCAGTGAATCTGGCAGAAGAAACAATGGAGAATATTAAATCATTCAATTGTGTTGTCTCTCGCCACCAGACTTGTTATGTAACAATAGTAAATTCTTTGGTTGATAAGTATTTTCTTTTTTGTTCTCAATTTTTATCTGTTTATTTGATGAATGTGTTGAGAAATAAACCAGTTAACACTTCGGAATCAGATAGGCACCAGTGAAGACTTGGCTATCGGATAGGCACTAGGAATCTTCAGTAGGCAGGCCTCTATTTAAACTATGTATCAGCATTCTGCAGTCAAGAACTATGTAAAAGTTAAGCATTGTATAAATTCTGTGCAATATATATCTCGTTCTAATTTACTCTAGTGTTTCTAGTTTCTGCTGTCCCACTGGCTGCTCACCTCCATACCTGCACAAGTGTGCATCCTTTATTCTGGTGTCGGTCTCTTTCTTCTCAGCCACAGACACCTACAACTGGTGGAAACGAGACACAAAAGTGGCGCCGAGGCTGGGACACAAAAGTGGCGACAAGGATGGGATACAAAAGTGGTGACGAGGATGGGATACAAAAGTGGCGACGAGGAGCGATATAAGAACCTTGGACCAGCCCGCTTGCAGCAGCCAGACAGCAGCAGTCGGAGCACGCAGAAATTGCTCCCGCCCACCCACCCTTATTATAAGATTTTTGGGGGAACATTTTCAGTTACTTGTTTTGTGGACTTTTTTGTTGCAGTGCGTCCTCATTCACATTGCACTTGAGTTTTGTTGTAAGTTACTTGTATGCACGGCGCCTAATCGGTCAGCATGGCCACTACCCCGAACCCAAACTTAATGGAAATTATTCAGTTACAGATGGCGCAAATGATGCAACTACTGCAAGCAGTGTTGCAGTTGACGGCACAGGCTCACCAACAACAAAACCAGCCTTCGCTTCAGTCGCCAACACCTGCCGCTGCACCACTCCCTATGTTCCACCAGTACAATGAATGTGATGAAGAATGGAGTGACTACTTCGCGCAGTTTCAAGAACTCGTCGTGGCTCATCAACATACAGGTCAGACCGCGAAACATTTCTTCCTCTCTGTGGTGGGAACCAAAAACTTCATGTTACTGCAGAAACTTTTCCCCCACGCATCTCCTTGTGATCTAGAATTCGATAAAATTGTAGAAGCACTGAATTCTCATTATGAGAGAAAAGTTCTCGTAGCTGCGGCGCAGTACCGATTTTTCAGACTGAAAAAATCACCAGTACAAACCCACACGCAATGGATTACGGAGTTGAAGGGCTTAACCCGCAAATGTAAATTTACTTGTTCTTGTGGACTTTCTTATAGTGACGTGATGTTAAGAGATGCTATTACGCAGAACATTCAGGACCCCAAAATTAGGGCAGCAATTCTAAAACAGCCTGACCCTTCATTAGACAGTGTACTGCAGCTTATTGAAGCGCATGATACCTTTGACTTAGCAGATGTAGAAATGCAAAGCCACAGTGTTAATTCAATGCACCGTAACGGACGCTTTCCTTGCTGTAGTTCTCAGTCTAGCCATAGTGATTCTTACTTTTCTACCGGCCGTGCTGAACAGACAGCGAACAGCAGCCAGTGTAAAAGTGCAACACAAAGGTCGCCCCGCCGTGTTAGTCAAAGGAATTTGAATAACGGGCGCCAACGTTCATTTCAGAAAAATGTTCGTAAGTCTTGCCCTCAGTGTGTATCTCGCCACAAGTGTGCGCATTGTCCTAGCTGCAACGCAACCTATTATCAATGTGGCAAATCGGGACATGTTCAGTCAGTGTGTATGCAGAATGTAAATTCAAAGAACAGTAACGTCAGGAACGGTGCTTCGCAAAGTGTGAGAACAGTGCATGCAGTAAATGTCATACACGCTGTGGACTTGAACAGTGCTTTGCTTGAATCTCAAATGCAAGACAATTTTTCTGCGCCCACTGCAAAACTTTATAGTGAGCCATGTAGCAATCGTCGTTGAGCGCGTAAATCTGTGCAATGGAAAAGTGCAATCTTGTAGTGAACCTAGTGCCTTCTGCAGCTTCTCCTTGTAAAAGTGCCCAGTACAGTGTAGCTAGTGACAGTAGACTTGATGTAGCTACTCAAAGTAATTTTAGTGCAGCAGCCTCGCATTCTGGGGATGCCGATCCGGCGGTAGTGCCATCTAGGGACAGTGTTATTAATCTGCTGTGTGCCGATTCTGCGCCGCTTCCTACCATTCGTGGCCCGCACATGCGCAAGCGCAGCAAACAAGCTAATCAGACGTTGCCCACATTCGCGCACCCGTCGAGCGCCACAAGCAAAAACTTTTTGTGGATCTTTCCGTAGACAATAAGACTGTGCAGTTTCAGCTCGACACTGGTTCCTCTGCCACATTAATTAATAAAGACACTTATGAACTTCTGGGTTCACCAAAGTTGTCGCCGTCACAGCAAGTGTTAACAGCTTATACAGGTCAAAATATTCCCGTGCTAGGAACGTGTAGCCTGCCCGCCTCTTTTCAAGGTGTAACAAAAACAGTTTCTTTTGTAGTTCTTCACGCCAAATCTACACAGAACATTTTTGGACTAGATGCATTTGACTTGTTTGGCTTATAAATTCAAAGAGATGTGCTTCAAATTTCGTCAGTAGTGCCTCAGGAGAAAATAAATGCATTGTGTGAAAAATATAGTGACTTGTTTTCGCCGGAACTAGATTGTGCAAAAGACTTCGTGGCACATGTAACTTTAAAGGAATCTGCAGTACCAAAATTTCATAAAGCTAGACCAGTGCCTATCGCAATTCGTGATAAGGTTGCTGAAGAACTTAAACGTTGGCAGGATAGTGAGGTGATTTCTCCTGTTTCTGTGAGTCAGTGGGCCTCACCTTTAGTAATTATAACAAAGCCGACAGGAAAACTTCGTCTCTGTGCGGACTTCAAATCAACAGTGAACAGTCAAACAATTGTAGACACTTATCCCCTGCCCAGACCTGACAAACTAATGGACAAATTAGGACAGTCTCGCTTCTTTTCCAAGATTGACTTAGCAGAGGCATACTTACAGATTCCACTTGATGACGAGTCAAAAAAGTTTTTCGTCATTAATACTCACATGGGCCTTTTTCAATTTCAACGCCTACCCTTTGGCAGTTCTTCCGCCCCCGCTATTTTTCAGCGCTTTTTGGAACAGCTGACAGTTTCTGTGCTGTGCTGTTCGAACTATTTAGATGATATTGTGGTCTCAGGACGCACAGTTGAAGAACATTTATCAAACCTGGAGAGCCTTTTCAAAGTGTTGACTGCAGCAGGTCTACGTTGTAATAAAGCAAAGTGTTCGTTTTTTCAAACTGAAATAGTGTACCTAGGCCATGTGATTAATGCCCAAGGAATTCATCCCTTACAGGCACATCTTAGAGCAATCAAAGACTTGCCTCCTCCTAAGAATGTGCACGAATTGCAAGCAGTAATGGGAAAGCTTAACTATTATTTCAGATTTATTCCCAATGCCTCTCAGATTGCAGCTCCACTGCATCACTTACGTAGGAAGAATGTTCCTTTTGTATGGTCTACAGATTGCCAAGTTGCCTTTGACAAATTAGTCTGCACTACTCAGTGATGCATGTTTGATCCCCTTTGACCCACAGAAGCCTGTAGTGTCAGCAGTAGATGCCTCGTCGTACAGTCTATGTGCAATATTGTCACATCGTATTGGTTCTCACGATCGTCCTATTGCCTTTGCATCCAAGCTACTAACGCCAACGCAACAGAATTAGTCATAGAAAAGGAGGCCTTAGCAATCATTTACGGTGTCACAAGGTTTCATCATTATCTCTATGGCAGAAAATTCTATTTGTTGACTGACCACAAGCCTCTCACATCGTTGTTCTCACCCACAAAGCCAATTCCGCCACAAACGGCACAAAAGCTTCAGAGATGGTCCTTGATATTGTCTAATTATCAGTATGAGATTTTGTACCGACCTATCAGTCAACATGCCAACACGGACACACTTTCCCGACTTCCGGTTGGGCAGGATGTGTCGTTTGATTCTTCAGAAATGGAATGTTGTCAGATAGACTCCAGAGATGCTTCTGCTGTCGCAGACTTGCCTTTGAACTCTCGTCGGGTTGCACAGGAAACAGCTGCGGATGCAGACCTAAGTGTGGTAGCACGTTTTGTTCGCTCAGGGTGGCCTGCCAGAGCCAAAGACATTGATCGGCCTCTGGTTCGACGTTATTTTGCACAACGTCATGCATTGTCTTTAAGTCAGGGTGTTCTGTTGTTGCATACCGACAATGACCAAACAAGAGTGATTGTTCCTCGTTCCCTGCAACGAGAAGTGTTACGCCTCCTGCATCAAGGACATTGGGGTATTGTTGTCATTGTACCTGGGTTGGTATGGACGCCCAGATAGAGAGCATGACGTCACAGTGTACAGTTTGTGCGGAGCATCAGGCAGCTCCTCCGCAACGTTTCTCAGACTGGCCATGCCCCAAGGAACCATGGCAACGTTTACACATTGACTTTGCTGGACCTTTCTGGAATACGCGCTGGTTAATTGTTGTAGACGCTTTCAGCAAGTTTCTTTTCTTGATTGCACTATCAGTGCCGTAACATCAGTGTTTTGCATCGTAGGTTTGCCCGAAACTATCGTCAGTGACAATGGACCTCAGTTTGTTAGTGCAGAATTTCAACAGTTTTGTCGTGGGAATGGCATTCAGCATATCATCACTGCACCTTTTCACCCTCAGTCCAATGGTGAAGCAGAACGTTTCATTCGAACATTCAAGTCTCACATGGAAAAGATGAAAGGTCAGCATTCCAGGCACCAAGCTCTTCAAATTTACCTGTCTACGTATCGGTGCATGCCACATGACGGCACGTCTCCTGCTGAGCTACTACACGGCCGCCGTCACCGCACTCTCCTTCACCTGCTGCAGCCTCTCACGCACCGAGTCGGTTCGTATGGCGCTACGCATTTTCAGGTTTCTACGCCGATGCTGTACAGGGTGTTTGCTGGGAAGACGACATGGATACCGGGCACCATTCATCGCGTGCTCGGTCGTAATATGTATGTTGTACGTTCTTCCACAGGGTCGGAGCTGCGGCGCTACGCAAACCAGTTGCGCCTGCACAGGCCGCGCAATCCTGTCTCAGGTTTCTTGATTCCAGACCCAGTTCACCGCCAGGGAGCATAGCCACATCATTCGCCGCCGGGCACAGCATCCCCGGACTACGAGATCCCCATGGACGTCGATGCACCTCCGACGCAGTCATCGCCGCCGCAGATGACAGCGTCACCGAGAAGGACTCCGGTACCATGCTTGCCCCCCCAGCTTGGGCCACGCACCTCAGAAGATGACCTGCCCCCTGTGTGCGGAGGCGTGTGCCCTTCCCCAGGTTTTGGTGGGTTTCCCGGGGGATCGCAAGGTGTATACCGGGGCGCGGACGGCGTCTCGATCCCAGCCTCTGCTATGACACCCGTCCCACCAGTAATGCCCCCGCCCAGGCACTCCTCCCAGTGCCGTCGCCGTGGCGCTCAGCCCAACGCCACGCCGACGCGGCGGTTAGGGGGGAGGGGTGTGGTGTCGCACAAGTCTAAAGTGCGCGCCACCTACTTTTGCCGCACGGCGCGGCGTTCTTACGATGTCAGCCATGAGCGCTCTCTGCTACAACACCGCTCGTGGCCACCACTGAATGACATCGTTCACGTGGGACAGAGATAGGAACCAGTTAACACTTTGGAATCAGATAGGCACCAGTGAAGACTTGGCTATCGGATAGGCACAAGGAATCTTCAGTAGGCAGGCCTCTATTGAAACTATGTATCAGCATTCTGCAGTCAAGAACTATGTAAAAGTTAAGTATTGTATAAATTCTGTGCAATATATATCTCGTTCTAATTTACCCTAGTGTTTCTAGTTTCTGCTGTCCCACTGGCTGCTCACCTCCATACCTGCACAAGCGTGCATCCTTTATTCTTGTCTCGGTCTCTTTCTACTCGGCCACCGACACCTACAACCGGTGGAAACGAGTCACAAAAGTGGCGACGAGGATGGGATACAAAACTGACACACACAAGAACATTCTTGGCTGCACTCATTCGTGCATCTGTCTGTTATGACGGCACACATCGGTGCCTCAACCACGCCAGGCTTCGTCATATCGCCTCTTCCTGCTGTGGCTCATTCACCCATTTACGAGGTCATGCTGGGGACATCTGCCACATGGGGTTCTGTCACGACGCCTCATCATGTCTGCATCAACCCCTCAGCTAATGTTCTAGATGCACCACCGTCGCCACCATCTGTGCACCTCCCCAAGCTGTTGCCTTTCTCTTTCGAGGCTCCCACAATGTGCTTTGCCATCATCAAGAAGATCTTTGACCACAACTTGTTCGCTGATGCAGCTCCCTAACTGTGCCTAATCACACATCTCCATCAACATGTTGACCTGATCTCCAACCTAGTGACCTCTCCTCGTACTGATTGGTATTCCATCACCAAGCATATAATCCTCAAGAAGGTACCTCACACTCCTGAAGACACGGTAAGGTATTTCATCCATGACTGAGGAACACCTGGGCGAGAAGAAACCATCACAACTTTGGCACCAAATCCGCATTCTGGTCAATGAATATGGCATTTTTGCCTCATGGCTGTTTGGTCAAGTAAACTTACGCTCGTGATCCAGGCTGCCCTCATATACAACGTTCTCCAACCGCTGAGTGGAGGCATGTCATTGCTGACAGGGTGTATGATGCTTATATATATGAGGCTCATCAGCTGCACCTTTCATCCACGATCCAGCCCCCACAGCCCCTACCTATTGTTGGGCTGGGCCACCCACGCAACAAGGAGCTCACAAGCAGGCATCCAGGCATGGACACTTGCCTGCATGCAGACAGGTGACAGCTTTGCTGTCTCTGCCACACCCTCCAGCTCTCCCTGCCGACAGCTATTCTGACACCAATGATGGACTGCCTCCATACATCCGCTTTCCACAGGAGCAGGCTCCTCAGTATCCTTATTGTTACTATCATAGCCGCTTTGGTGACAGGGTAAGGGAGTGTCATTCTCTATGTCTTCACCCAAATGCCGAGTGCAGACAGGTTTAGGTGCCACCTCCTGCCCTGATAAGCATCGGCACCTACATATGTTTCATTCAGTTTGTGACATCTCTCCATCATTCAGTCTCCTATACCTATGTGACTGTGTCTCTAACACAAGCTTTCTCATTGACACTGGTGCTGATGTATCTCTGCTGCATTCTTTGATGGCTACTGGCCCCCTCTACCCTCACAGTGCTACACGTCATGCTGTCAACACCACTCAACTGCTGTGTGCAGGTTCAATGACTTTTACTGTTATACTTCATGCTGTCAACACCCCTCAACTGCTGTGTGCAGGTTCAATGACTTTTACTGTTATACTTCATGCTGTCAACACCACTCAACTGCTGTGTGCAGGTTCAATGACTTTTACTGTTTGCTTGTCACCAAAGTGTAAACTTTCTTCGAAAAGTTTGGTAGCTGATGTGCCGGAGCCCATTGTGGGCATGGATTTTTTATCAAATCATAAACTCTCCCCCAATATTGTGTGATGTTCAGTGTTCCACCATCCCACAAACACATATTTTCCTTGTGCTCTGTCAAGCTCTGACTATTTTTCCACTAACTGTTTGTGAGTTTTGTCAAATGATCGATGAGTTTGACGTTCTGTTATACAAGTGGTGTCATGAACATGATTGAATGATTAAACTGTGCTGTGAGAAGGAAAACATTGTCCGTGAGTGCTTCGACATCATTAAACAGTCAGAGTTGCTCTTGTCAAAGTGATTGAACAAACAAGAACAAGTGCTCAGTCTGCATTGCAAGAATGAAGACATCACTTGCCACCTCGTAGTTACTGAGTCTCAGTCTGCAACAGCTGGCATCTCTTCAGCCGCTTTTGAAGGACTACCACTCCAAGGTTAGTATAAGTATTACCTCTGCTAGTGTTGTTGTACCTGCCTTCAATGTTATTAGTATTTGTGACAATTCCACTATCCCACGCCACTCTTATGCAGATGTTTGTAAACAAAACTCTGTTTCCAAGCCAATGTCAAGCCTGGACGCTCCGCCCACACATTGTCCCATTCTGGCAGCCACTTCTAGTGTTACCTCTTCCTCTTGCACACTGTGATCAGCTCTTGTTTCACTTGTTCCTGATCCAATGGTTGAGCTGTCTGCTACCACAGTGTGCACACCATCACCCAGGAACTCTCAAAAAACTTTCACATGATACCATCTCGCTCCAGCGTGACTGTGGCTCCCCCATGTGAACTCATGGCTGGAAATGTAACTACCCCAGCACCTCGGCACACTTCAGCTGCCGCAAGTGTTGCCAAGCCCCCCACTTCCTTTCATACTCCACACAACTCGCACATGCCATGCCTTTTCTCCCAGCACCTCATCTCGCCCTGTCACAACAAATGGCAAACACACATGTAAAAAACGGCCCCCTGCCACCTCCCACGGTGTCTTAGTAGTCATGAACGGCAAGGTACATAAACTCCATCTCCAGCAAATCGCGCCCCATTTGTCCGGAGACACAGGCTGATATCAAGGAACAAATTGCAGAACTTTTGAAATTGAGTGTCATTAAGCCTTCATCAAACAGCTGGTCATCACCCATTCATTTAGTGCCCAAGCAAGATGGCTTTTGGCATATGTGTGGAGATTACTGCAGGCTCAAGACTCGTACCCACAGGGACAATTATCCTATCCTGAACATTGGCAGATTTCACATAGACTCTGGTGGGTGAAAAAGTGATCTCTGTTGTGGACTGCAAATGTGCTTGCCATGGCTTCCCATGGCTCCTGAAGACATTGAAAAGACTGCCATCACCACTCTTATAGGTTTATTTCATTACCGGTGTATGCCATTTGGTCTTAAAAACACTACTCAAACTTTTCAAAGTTTTATTAACAAAATAATTTTTCCCCTACAATTTTGCTTTGCGTATCTCAATGACATATTAGTGTTCAGTGATTCCATTGAAAAGAACAAGAAACATTTATATACCCTTCTTGAAACTATGACTGCAGCAGGCATCGAACTTAACAACAGCAAACGTCAATTACACCAACGCTTGGTGTTTTTCCTTGGTTTCACGGTTTCTGCCAATGGGATAACAACCCCTCCAGAGAAAATTGATCACATCTGAAACCTACTGCTCCCTTCAACCTTCAAAGAATTTGCTGCTTCCTTGGAACCATTAACTATTACTGATGGCCAAGCTTCATGCCCCGCTCACTGATGCTTTGGCTGGTAAGCACACCTCTGGCAATAGGCCTGTTCCTTGGACAGACACTATGACTTTTGCATTCTGTGCCCTCAAAGATCTTCTCACTGGAACTGTCACTGTTGCTCACCCTCTTCCATATGTCAAACTTTTTACTACCACAGATGCGAGTGATACTGCCATTGGTGCAGTTCTGATCCAATCCCTCAATGGTGCCACGTCTCCTTTGCAGTTTTTTTTTTTTTTTTTTTTTTTTTTTTTTTTTTTTTTTTTTTTAAGAACCTTAATAATGCTCTGCCTTTGATGATTGGGAACAATTGGTCATCTATGAGCCCATTAAACACTTCTGTTCTGTCATAGATGGTTGTTCCTTCTATGTCCTGACTGACCACAAGCCTCTTGCAGCTGTTATCACCAACCCTCCAGCAGATCCCCATCCAGCAACTTTCGCTATTTCGACTACATCTCTCAATTTACCACCAACATCTGTTACATCGAGGGTGTGGACAATGTTGTGGCTGACTTTCTCTGATGCATTGGTGCCATCTCGTCTCTCTTAGATCTCTCTAACCTTTCCACTCTTCAGGCTGCGGACGAGGACAGAATGCAACTCATTCATGACACTTCCTCTTCTCTGTGACCAATCTGCATCACCTTTCCCAGTGTGTCGGATAGGGTTTGGTGTGACAAATCAACAGGTATGCCTTGCCCCTGTATTCCTCGCTGCCTCAGTCATGAAATCTTCAATAAACTCCATAATCTTGTTCACACTGGCATTGAGACCTCCACCAAATTAGTCACCAAACGTTTCACCTGGCAGGATTGCCAAGCCTGGACTTACACCTGTGTCCCGTGTCAAAAAAGCAAGGTTCAGACTCCCACCACCCCTCCCATAGGCTCTTTTCCTGTTCCTGCTGGCCAATTTCAACATGTTCATAGTATTTCTCGATTTCCAAAAGGTATTTGTCATGGCCCCACACTGCAGGCTGCTAAGAAATGTACGAGCATATAGATTAGGTTCCCGGGTATGTGAGTGGCTCAAAGGCTTCGTAAGAGATACCAACTACATTGTTCTCAATGGCAAGTGTTCATCAGAGACAAGGGTATCATCTGGTGTGCCCCAGGAAAGTGTGATAGAACTGTTATCGATTTGTGTCTATATAAATGATCTCGCAGACAGATGAAGTAGCTATCTGTTTGGTGATGACACTGTGATGTACAGAAAGGTGTCATCATTGAATCAGCACAGTAGGATGCAGGATGACTTACAAGGAGGGAGTCTGAAATGTCGGTCACTGATTTTGATCAAATTTTGCTTGGACCTTCTGTATTGAATATAAAGAGACACATGTTTTGGCTTTTTGCTAGATACTCAGTAGTTTTTGAAAAAAATTAAGGTCAAATTTGATGATCAAAAATCATGTTTTTAATGCTATACATTGAAACATTGCCTGAAGACGAGCATATATATGGGGTCAAAATTTGACATTTGAGTAGCTAATATTTTTGTGTTTTCATGCTATAGCTTGGGTACTCATAAACATGAGTGACTTTACAGATATTTTTGCCAGTCAAACAGTGCAGGGCAGGGACTATCAAACCATGGATTCAGGTTTCACCCTCCATCATAGGAATTTCTTGTTAGAATTTTTGTAAACTATTTCTGTGTGTGTGTGTGTGTGTGTGTGTGTGTGTGTGTGTGTGTGTGTGTTTGATAAATATTCTCATGTTTGTAACAGCTTTTCTTGCCTTATTTTGAAGTATAACATCAGGATGTGTGATTAATATTCATTTAAGTGTATTATCTGTTTAGAGTAATTTTATTTGTGATACACAAAACAAAATAATAAATAAAATATAAACACTTCTAAAGTATATTAGTGCCTAATTCCAATTACTGGGCATCTATTCCTCAGCAGTCTCAGTCAGTAGGGTGAAACTTATCATAAAAACAACCAAGACACAAATATTTCTCATGCCATGCACAACACACAAACCACATTCACTTGTGGTCTGAGATATCGTTTGTGGAAAACATAACATGTATATTGCTGAAGACAGGCCTGTCATATATAAATTTTGATGTGTATCAAGAGTATAAAAGCATATCATGAAAGACAGGGCAGGCAATTCATTATGGACCAAGGCCTGAATTTGAATATCATCTGCTCTATGTCTAAGTAATAATATACTTCAGTAGTTTTTGTTTCATTTTTTCTTATTTTTACTATTCCTGCACAGTGTATCATAAATAAAACAGCTGTAAACAGATAATAAAGGTAATTGAAAGTTAATCACACTTCTTGATGCTCTGCTTCAAAATAATCAAGTAAAGCCATTAAATTATATGAGATTTTTATCAGTAATAATATGTAGATAGGGTACAACTCACCATAAAGACGAATGTTGAGCCACCAACAGAAACAAACAAAAGATACACAAACACAATTTTAAATTTTCGACCGCAGCCTTCCTCAGAAAGACAACACTCATCCTCAAAATCACTCAGGCACACTCATCCACACACGTCAGTCATATCTGGCCACCCAACACAGTCAGAGTTGGCTGATGTGTGTTGATGAGTGTGCCTGAGTGATTTTGAGGATGAGTGTTCTCTTTCTGAGGAAGGCCGCAGCCAAAAATTTAAAAATGTGTGCGTGTTTGTGTGTCTTTTATTTGTGTCTGTTGGCAGCTCAACATTTGTCTTTATGGTGAGTTGTTCCCTATCTACATATTATTACTAACATTCCTTACTGGACCTTCATTTGTTGAGAATATAATCAAATAGACTGAAAAAATCTAACAAAAAATTGCCAGGATGGAGGTTCAAATGTGGACTCACGGCTTGACAGTCCAAGCCCTGGGATGCTTGACTGACTAAGTCACTCAGAAAGTCATTCATGTTTTTGAGTACCCAAGCTACAGCTTGAAAACACAAAAGTGTTCATTATCGTTTGACCCCATATATATGTTACTACAAAATGCTCATCTTCAGATGATCTTCCAATGCGATATTCCATCATCAACTTTGATCTTGATTTTTTTCAACTACAGTGTGTCTAGCAAAAAGCCGAAACATGTGTCTCTTTATATTCAATATTGAAAATCCATGCAAAATTTGATTGAAATCGGTGGCACAAGTGTCAGTCACTCTCCTTATAAAACAAAATTTCTAATTGGTGCAAAAAATGGCCACTAACTCTAAATGTAGAAAAATGTAAGATGATGAGTAGGAAAAACTATCACCATAATGTTCCCATACAGCTTTAGTAGTGTGGTGTTTGACAAAGTTTTGTTGATTAAATATCTAGGCATAATGTTTGAGAATGATATTAAATGGAATGAGCATGCAATGACAGTTGCAGGTAAATGCATGTCTGACTGTGTTTATTGGATGAATTTTGTGAAAATGTGGTTTGTCTGCAAAGGACACCACATATAAAATGAATTCAAGTGGGAATGGTTGGAAAAATTCTTATTAAGAAAAACTATTGTAGGAATTTAGATGGCTGGAATTTGAAACTGTGTGGAGAACAATATTTTAATGTACATTTCACATAAAAACACAAAGATGAGATAACAGAAATTAGGGGTCATATGTAGGCATACAGACATTTGTTTCTCTTTCATTTTGTTTGTGGGTGGAAAAGAAAAGAAAATGACTAGAAGTGATATGAGGTACCTTTCACCATTCAGTGCATTGCAGATTATGTATGTAAATGTACATTTGATTAACCACATCTAGGCTACCTATCTTTATTGCAGACATGTATCTAATCATTGTATTCATCTGGAAGATTCTGAATACCACAGAGAGTGCTGCACCTAAGGAGGTTCTGAATGCTCCAGATCATTTGAGCAGGCCACTCTTCTATCTGAACTGTCTTAATGTCAGTGAACAAGGTTAGTTGGTATGCCCAAGTACTGGCTACAAAGCATAATGCTGATTTGAAAAATTAAGTGGTATTTTATGTAACTGACTAGGGAAATATATACCGGTAGCTTTGAGAATTTAATATTACTAATTATGAACAATTTTCTTTTCTTTTGTCTCTTTGCATCCTTATGCAGTGACAGATTGGAGGGAGGTAAGCTTACCTAGTCCTAGAGTTGGCCCAGCGCACACTTGGCACAGCACAGGCAGAGGAGGACAGTGCAGCTTGCAACGCTCACACAACACAGCATGTCCTGCATGTCCACTGCAAACCTCTTGTTCCAGATTTAATTCCTGAGTCTCCTTCAAAATTCAATTAATATAATTATATGTGTGTGTGTGTTTGTATGTTGATAAAATGAGTATAAGAGCAGTGAAAGGCCTGTTGAGAAACATGCAAATGGGATGAATATTTGGCGAACTTGTCTGGTCTATGAAATTTCATTATGAGATCTTGAGCTTTTCAGACTAAACAGAAGACAGTTCAAAGAAGAGTTACATGCTGAGTAAGGGAGACTTAAAAGAGAAGCAAAGTAGTATGTGACATGTGATACCCACTAAAGAAAAATTAGGGATATGTTCTAGGAATGTAATTAAAATCAGATTTATTTTTCTCTCATTTCTTTTATAATTCAGAGAAACAAGTGTCACTGCAAATTCAATAATTGAAAGAACCTTTATACAACTGACAACTTGATTGTGGTGCAGTATATACGATCAGAAACACTTTTCTTCTTGGTGACACCTGGTATGCATTTGATATGTCTTAGATTGAAAGATATATTGTTATGAAAATTTTTTGCAAATCACAGTTTCCTTGTTTAACTGCATTTTCACACTAAGTGTTTCCTTACTTAGGTCTTTATTCATAGCTCTTCCATGGTGCATAGTACTAAGATACTGATGTCTGCTTTTTTCTTCTTCTTTGATGGCAGCTGTGCTTGTATGTCCAGTATTTTATTACATTGCATTCCTATTTTGTCTCTGTCATGATTTCTAATGATAATTACCTTCAGCAGCCATAATATTTCTTAGTAATTAGTGAAGCTATGCTAGTACTTTTGCAAATGTTGAACTTATGAAAGTAGTATAGAATGCAGATTGAGGAATACTGTTCATCTATGGTTTAACAGTGGACTGAAGTTCCATGAAAGGTGGACATTGTGTTTCAAGAAATGGAAGGTCCCTGATGGTAAAAAAAAAAAAAAAAAAATGTTGCACATTCCTTGTGGCTTCACCTAACTTATCATTCAGTAGTAACGGGAATTTTAGCTTACATAGTGCTTTCATGCCTGCCACAAAGTTTACTGAAACTAGAGACTATAAACCGTAAAAATACACAATCAGCATCTTCAGTTTATGCACCTCGGTGTCTTTCTATTTCAGTAAGTGGTTCATTTCCAGTTTGGTTCTGTATCGGCAGCATACGAAGAAGAGAGAGATGAGACAGCTCCACAATGAGCACAGCAAGTGGCAACAGCCGCGCATGTGCCATGTACCTGCTGACCGGGTCGTGTCAAACGTATCTTATGTACTTTCTCGAGAATGAAAGAGGTATGGCTCTTCTTCCACCACTAAAAACAATTTTGATATGTTAACTACATTTCGTACTCAATAATGTATGGTGTAAAACGCACCAAACACAAACTGGCCAGCGATAACATTTTTCACTGCAAACTCTTCAAAATGTGCGTGGCATTGTACTTTATTCTCTATTATAGCAAATAACTATGGACAATAACAAAAAGAAAACTAGTCCAATATCTTGTGGTGGCTTTTGTCTATAAGATATAAAAAATAATTTTTTTCTACCAAATATTTTCTGCAAAATTGATTGAGGAAGCTGTGTTATCACAGAAATAGTGTTTTTGATTTTTTTTATGCAGAAAATAAAAGTGTTACAAAGAAACTAAATACAGAGAAGGATGAAGCTTATATTCGTATATATAAAAGAAATTTTTTAAGCATATCAGATGACCTGAAATTTCACTTTGTGACAGAGGTGGAACAGAAGCACAGGAAAACTGTGTGCCTTGAACAACCAGACAGAAGTCTTACTGAGGAAACGTCTGCCATCCACCTCAGCTGCATTAAGTGTTTGCAGCTGTCCCATTGGCAACCATGCTTTACAGACAGCTGGCTGCCTATCCTCTACCTCTCCTGTGCATAAGTGCACCGGGCCTTAAGGCGGGTGTGCACCAAAATGGAAAAAAGCATTATAATAATGATGAACAGACCCAACCATTTTGTAAGCTGCAGCATAAATTACACTTTATTAATAATAACTAATTATTAATACTTTTATTTAAATTCCTGCTCATTTTACAACTTTTAAATAGATCATGCCTGAACTATGCCCAGGCATTAAATTTGGTAACACAATAGTAGGCCTATTGTGTCCATCACACCAAAAGTGCCAGAACATGAAGTGTGAATTCTTTTTTATGCTATTTGATTGTTGTAATCAATATCAATCTGGCAAACTTTCATTTTTCTGTTACTGATTAGGCTTCTGTTCCTCAGTTGGTAAAGAGTGTTAAGTGAAGTGCTTACCACTGTGAAAATGTTGTCTTGTCTCATAAACTTGGAGTGTGGGCATGGAATATCAGTTAGTGTCTAGATCTATTGTGATGTTTATTTACCGTAAGTTGTGTGAATGTGATTGTGTACTTTTTGTGCTTGTCAGCAGCTAAGTGAGCCCCGTTATGGGGAGTTGTTATGTATCTCCATTATTGACATTCCAATCAGATTTTCCATTGTTAATATTTTTAGTACTTTTGTGTAAAGAAATGCTAATAAAATTTAGTTGTAGCTTACAGTTTTATTCATATTGCCACACTGCAGACTCCTAACGAAAATGCGAGCTTATGGAATAGGTTCTCAGATTTGTGACTGGCTGGAAGACTTCCTAAGTAATAGAACGCAGTACGTTGTTCTCGACGGCGAGTGTTCATCAGAGACGAGTGTATCGTCAGGTGTGCCCCAGGGGAGTGTGATAGGACCGCTATTATTTTCTATCTATATAAATGATCTGATGGACAGAGTAAGTTGTAATTTGTGGCTGTTTGCTGATGATGCTGTGGTGTATGGGAGGGTGTCGTCTGTAATTGACTGTAATAGCATACAGGTTGACTTAGACAAAATCTCTAGTTGGTGCGAAGAATGGCAGCTAGCTCTCAATGTAGAAAAGTGTAAGGTGATGCGCATGAGTAGAAAAAACAGTCCTATAATTTTCGAATACAGCATCAGTAGTGAGCTTCTTGATGCGGTCGCGTCGTTCAAATATCTAGGCGTAACATTGCAGAGCGATATGAAATGGAACGAGCATGTAAGGACAGTTGTGAGTAAGGCAGACAGCCGACTTCGGTTTATTGGGAGAATTTTGGGAAGATGTACTTCACCTGTAAAAGAGACCGCGTATAAAACGCTTGTACGACCGCGTCTTGAGTATTGCTCAAGTATTTGGGATCCGCAGCAGATCGGTTTGAAAGAAGACATAGAGGCGGTTCAGAGGCGAGCAGCTAGATTTGTTACCGGTAGGTTCGACCAATGCGCGAGTGTCACGGAAATGCTCCGGCAACTCAATTGGGGATCGCTGGAAGAAAGACGACGCTCTTTTCGTGAATTTCTGTTAAGTAAATTTAGAGGGCCGGAATTTGAAGCTGAGTGTAGTACGATCTTGCTGCCGCCTACTTACATTTCGCGTAAAGATCACAAAGACAAGATAAGAGAAATTAGGGCTCGTACGGAGGCATATAGGCATTCTTTTTTTCCTCGTTCAATTTGGGAGTGGAATAGGAAAGGAAATGCCTAGTAGTGGTACAGTGTACCCTCCGCCACGCACCTTACGGTGAATTGCGGAGTATGTATGTAGATGTAGATGTAGATATTGCTTCTTTGTTTCAATAAATAGCTTTACATTAAATTTCTTCAAATATTTTTCTTAGAGTAAAACTATCGAGTAATTAGCTATTGCTAAATAATATTTATGTCTCTTAATAATAATAATTTTGTGTGACTCATTGGCCTTGTGCAAGTCTTTCAATTATTACTGTGGCATATAATTTTATTTCTTTATTAGCAGTAGATTCAGCATTGGATCCAGGAGGGCAGAAACTGGAGTGTCTGCTGCAGATGCCACTTGCAGGGGGGAGGGGGAGAGGGGCAAATGATCTCAGAGACAAGGTGACATGATCCTGACTGACACCAGGGGAAAGGGGGGGGGGGGGCACCACTATGAAGTTCGGCTCCATTGGGAAATACTATAGTTCCAGCACTGAGTAGAAACATCTACCCAAAAATCATACTATTTATTTTCAAAATTTTAATTTATCTAAGCTGTTAACCTTGGGCATTACTGTAATTATTTTTCCAGTAATGAAATACTTAAATTGAGAAAGTCATAGTATTTTCTAATTATATTTGTTAATCTGATTTCATTTTTTTTGTAACATTAAATATTTTGTGTCCTTTAAGAATATTGCTTAGTAAAGTCAGTTGTTAAGTTAAACCTTGGTCCCTCTGTTTTTATTATTACTTTCTTACCTTTATCTCTTATTTTTATTATATTTTTATGAGTACTGTATTACTGTATGATTTAATTCATGCTGTATCTGTTCCCCTGTTCATTAATGAAAGAACTCAACTGAACCACAGTTGTAATTAGATCTCATACTTCATTACCATAGTGGTAAAGTGGGAGAGGGGGGGGGGCAATTACAGTAATGCCCCAGGTGCCTGATGTGTTCCTTGTAATTCAATTTCTTATCACTGAAAACCATCAGATAGCATGTGTCATGATTATGAAACCAATTTTTATTGATTGATTTCCTGAAGTGTTTCCTTCAGTAGTATATGTGTGATTTTGTTTCAAGCTATCTGGAGTTTTGTAATGTGAACCATTGTGTGATTGTAGTGAGTATAGCAATTGCTTTCTTATTAGTTTGGCTCTATTTTTAACAGAGAATACTAAAAGCAGGGCTTTAGTAGTGATGTTCCAGAAGATGAATCCAAAGATCATTTCCTGTGGGCACCCTTTTGTGATTCTCCTACTTTTTGATCACCCATTTACTTACTCTGTATCTCATGTCAATCATGATAGCTATTACATGGGACATATTCAATTGACTGATTGAATTGTATACTGCTTTTCCTTCGTTGAAGCAGATTTAGTCCATGAAGAGCTCTGTGTGCCTTTAGTCTGGCACACAATAGCTGCTCCTGGAGTTGCCCATTGGGGTACTTAGGAATTTTGACCAATATGTCTTGGCAGTCTAAGGGATCCAATGACTTTTTTTTTTTTTTTTAATTTTTATTACAGTATTGGAGGTCTTCCAAACCTGTGAATACCTTACACAACATTAAGGCATCGTTTAATATGAATTAGAAATATTTCAACATCTTGGCTGTTTCAGAGCACTGAATTAAATTCAATAGTAAAATTGAAAATTTGTGCTGGATCGGGACTCAGGTTGGTTTTCACACTTCAGGGCAGCAGTTGCCTTAAACACAAACCTATCTAAACATGCTTCTCATCCTGCCCAAATTCTATTGCATACTATGTTTGTAGTGTCTCCTGTCTATAATTTCACTAGCTCCAGCTTTATTTATATTCCCACAAGGGATTGGATTTAATGGCAGATCCACACTGAAATCGTCATTTCCTGGACAGCAACATACAACTACAGATTTGGTGTATGTTCTTTTCAAGTGGAGATAGGACATGGTGTTCAGTCCTGAGTGCAAAATCATGAAATTATCAGTAATGAGCCTGAACCATACTAGGAATTTGGAATGGTAGGAATGTTTCCTTTAGATGTCCTATAAGTAGGTTGACATAGGAGGATACCTTAGGAGTGCCCATTCCTGTGCCTTGAATTTGATTGTATACTTCACTTTAAAGGAAAAGTAGTACAGTAGAACCTTGTTTTTACGCTTTTCAAGGGACTTCAGTAAAATGGTGTAAAATGCAGGAAAATGTAAATTGCAGGAAATAATGTTTTAAATGGTAAAATATGCTTACTGGATCAGCCTTACATTTTGATAGTTTATTTGTGATATATGTACATAATAGGCATCTAAATACTCGCCAGGAAGTTTATTATACAATAAAGGTTATTCAAATCTTTACTATTTTAAGTGCCTGGCAGAACTGGTAATTTTATGGTAAGTAGAAATTTTTGACGTAAGATGCCACTGCTGGGCTATATAACACACATTCAAAATTACTGCCTTTTACCGGCATTAATTATTTAAGTAATAAAACTCCTGAAGTTCCGTTCTTGTTGTATTTTTCGATGTTTCACACAACAATATTAGAGAATTTATCCGTGATCTTGAGTGCAAACATATGCACAAGTATTTTTGTGTCATTTGCATAGGATTGGCATCTCACACTATTATCACTTTTTTGAGGTTGTGGGTATTATGATACCCACTTTGACAGATAACTTTCTTTATTAGTCAAAAATATGTATCACAAAAACAATGCAACTCTTTTTTCTCACATCAACAAAGCAACTGGTTCTGATTGTTTGAGTACATGCCAGTCGCTCTGGCAAAGAAGCTGGTGGAAAGAGGAAGTACATCGCCACAAATCGGCGCGTCGTAAGTCAACTAGTCGCATACTTCCAACAACGAAACGCGAAATATATGTTTGAATAAATGCAAAGTGTCAAGAAACATGACTGAAAATAATTTTTAAGCACTATACTTTAAGGGAAAGCCATGCTAGCATCAATTTATGTAGATTACGTCATTATTTCTTCACAAACATGCTTCCAAAAAGTGTAAAACGCAGGAAAAGTTTAAATACGTTAATGCAAAAACGAGGGCAAACTAACATTGTGAACATAGGAAATTTGACGGGACCAACAAAAAATGGTGTAAATGGCGGGAAAATGTAAAAACCGGGAACGTAAAAACGAGGTTTTACTGTAGTTTGTTGGGATGTAGCTTGTACAAATTATGATGAATGAAGTATTGAGCTTGGAGTCTTAAGGACAATGGGGGTATGAGGGTTATTGATGTACAGGGAAATGATGAGTAAGGATCCAAGAAGTAAAAGGGTGGCAATTATCGAGAGCCTGTGATGGAAGTGGTTATTATGTTTTCTAGATTTAAGAAATTGGTTGGAGGTGTTAGTCAATTACATCCATTGACATTACAACCTGGGTTTTCCATTGTTAGATTTCTAAAAGGGAATTTATATGGGACTTAGGCAAGACATAAGAAAGAGCCACATGTAAATGATGTGTACGGAATCAAATGTTTTCAAACAATGGAAGGATTCAACAATATTTTTGTGAAGGATCGGTCGCTACTCACCAAAGTAACATCTGATGAGCCACAGAAAGGCACAAATAATAGAAAATAATAGCAATACTTCTGACCGATACAGCCTTTGTCAGTTGGCGGCCGGTCAGAGACAGCAGCCGTGGCTGTGTGAGTGTGTGTGTGTGTGTGTGTGTGTGTGTGTGTGTGTGTGTTTCTCCAACTGACAAAGGGTGTATCAGCTGAAAGCTTTGCCAAAAGCTATTATTTTTACCTTTCTGTGGCTCATCAGACACCTCTGTGGTGAGTAGCGAATTAGATGTGTTCATTCTTTGTAATAACAAGAATAAGGAATATTTTGAAATTGAAACTCAGAAATGTATATTATGTGTATTATCAAATGTTGCATTGTATAACTTGAATGTCTCCTGTACACAAGTCAAATGATTTGATTATTGAATGTAACAAACCGAGCGAGGTGGCTCAGTGGTAAGACACTGGACTTGCATTCGGAAGGATGGTGGTTCAAATCCACCTCCGGCCATCCAGATTTAGGTTTTCCGTGATTTCCCTAAATCACTCCAGGCAAATGCCGGGATGGTTCCTTTCAAAGGGCACTGCCGATTCCCTTCCCCCATCCTTCCCCAAAAATCCGAGCATAAGCTCCGTCTCTAATGACCACGCTGTCGATGGGATGTAAAAGCCTAAGTATCCTTTTGTATGTAACAAGGTGAATAAATCACATTTAACATTACAAATTTCACATATTTTATTTCTAAGGGTTGTGAATGTAAATAATCAGGTAAGTAATGAAGTGAAATCATGTTTTATACTAAGTAAAAGTGTTTCATTGGGCATTGTGACAGAAACATTTAGGAAGTAGAAAGTATTACAACTGGTAAATGTACTGGTGATGACAAGAATGGATATCAGGTTGCTAAGAGAAACTATAAACATGTAATGTCAGGGTGAAAGAGTTTGGATCGATAATAATTAGTGACATGGATGTAAATGAAATGCAAGAAAGTGGAAATGAAGTGAGTTTGGTGAAAACTGAATGTGTACAGGTAATCAACAGAGCTGTTGGTTAAGTATATTAAGTGGGAAAGTACTCTCATCATCATTATCATCAACTGCAGTTTCCAACTGCTGGCTGGGTCTCCATAGAAAAATCACCTCTTCACCATTTTCTATCCTTCCACCACCTTTCTCTCTGCACTCTATCTCATTCCTCCCCTCTTTTTGAATTTCCTCCATCACTTCCACCAAATACCTATCCCTTTGCCATCCTCTTGGTCTCTTGTCATCCATTTCCATCTCATGTATTATCCTAGCTATCCTGCCATTCTCTGTTCTTCTGACTTGTCCATACCAGCTCACTCTTGCCTCCCCTATGATCTCGTTTTATTACTCTCTTCTTACCTATTACAATCTTGTAGAATTCAGTAATGGCATCTCAGCTGAGCCTGGTCTGTAATTATATGTGCAACTATTCTGTACCATTGAATTTAGTGATCCTTTGTTTAAAATGTAATCACTTTTATTACTCATTAATACAGATAAGAAAATGTTTTTCTTAAGCTCAGGTCTCAAAGTTTTTTTTATAGGCAAGAACAGATAGCACATATGTAAGAAAGTTATATATGATCCAAGTACAGCAACTCCACAATCACAACAAAGTAATACATAAACTTTCCATATGGCAATGAATTGAATAAGACAGCCATAAAATACTTCACATAGATGTAGAAGTTTTGAGAAAGTAACAGTACTAGAATAATTAGTTCATAATGAATACTTGTATATCCATTAAAATGTTTTACTAGTCAACAGTTATTGTTATAACACAGTCATAGATTACATACTATATGTTCACAATAGTAATTACTCAGCTGTCAAACTCAAGAATATAAATGAGTATGGTACACTGCCTATGGTAAGTGGCAAATTTCTTTCTCATAACGTAACTCACGACAGACTAATGAATTTTAAGTAGGCAGCAGCTTTTTAAAGACTGGCATAAGAACATTTTGTGGGCTTGTAAACAGTATAGTAGTTTATACATTAGCTAGGTTATAATTTGCCTTTCTGTATGAAATACAAGCTACTATTTTAATGAGGTTTATGGAAAGTGTTGCCTTTGTTAAAGGCAGTCATGATACATTTCAATTATTAATGAGACAAAATAACAGAACTGCTTAATTAGTAAGTCAATCAATTAATGTCATATGTTAAAAGAAACAGAAAAAATAAGGAACACAGTATAGAGTCAAAGTTTGGAATCTAGTAGCAGCTGAGATGTAATTGACCACAAAAGTTAGCACCAGTAAGGAAATTGAATTTCAATTAGGCCTATTACAGAAGATAACAAGTTTCAGGTAATTCCAGATACTTTCCTATAAAGAAGAATTCGTTATTTTTTCAAATGATATGCTTGATTATACTGAAATATGTTTGTTTCCACAGGAAAATCAAATTATAACTATACTTTGTGTAATTTAATTAATAGTATTTCATAATTAACACATTTTCTAATTTAACTAATTATCAATTTGTGTTGATCATGTAACAGAGAAAGTGCTGACCAATAAATTTAATGCATGCAAAAAACAGCCTAGCTTGCAAATTTATTGTATGGTAACCAGTCTTGGCCAATTAAATGGCCATCTTCAGACCACTTCATATGTAATGATACAGATAATATAATGTTAGAGGTGTAAATTAATGTCTAAGTCAAATATTAATATTAGAAATAAAATATACCCATAATGTTGGCCACCGGTTTTGTTGAGTTGGAGCTGTATGGATGATAGAATGTTGACTGTTGTAGAAGTATGTGCAGTCATCATTTAAATACTAGAAGCTACATCCTCTAATTCAAATGTTGCCCAATCTCGTATAAGTTATAAGGGTAAATATTATAAAAATTCATTTTAATACACATAAAAATCAAATAATTATGTAGAATAAGATATGACACATTGATATTCTTTTGATCACTTCGTAATCACTGCCGCACAAAGGCCAGGGTATGTACTGATTAGTGATATTTTATATTCTCTTAAAAGTTTTGTAAAATGTTCATGTTAGAATATTACATGTACTACATATCTTATCATTTCAACCATTCTTCATAATAATTTGGTCCTTTTGGATACTGAAATACATTTTTTATAATATTTATTGTTAGGTCTTAAACTCAATTGGCCAGCATTTGAGTTAAACAGCAGAGCTTTGCTTTCTACAGTATGTATGCCTAGGTGTACTTGCGTCTGTGTAAATGTGTGTGTGTGTGTGTGTGTGTGTGTGTATTTGTTTACCCTCCTTTTTTTCCCCCAAGGTAAGTCTTTCCTTTAAACCCTCATCATTTCCTTTCCCCTCTCCTTCCCTTCTGCCTGACGAAGCAGCTAGGCTGCGAAAGCTAGCGTTTGTGTGTGTGTGTGTGTGTGTGTGTGTGTGTGTGTTCTATTTATTTGTGCTGCTGTCACATCTGCGCTCCTTCACCTGGTGAGTAATCTTCGTCTATTTTTTATATATAATATTAATAAGGAAAATTATAGAAGGAAACTTTCCTGGTGGGATAAACATATATAAACAATAGAAAACGGATGGCTTACCCAAAGGACTGGCTCGTCGACAGACACAAATAAAAATCACTTACAAACACACATACAAGCTTTCGTAACTGTTGGTTGCTTCTTTAGGAAAAGAGGAAGGAAGGAGAAGAGAAAGTGAAGGATACGGGTTTTAAGGAAGTGGAAAAGGAGTCATTCCAATCCCAGGAGTGGAAGGACTTACCTTAGGGAAAAAAGAAGGTAAACAAATAATAAGATAATATATGCAAATAATAAGGAAAAATATACAATTTTTTTTGGTATCACAATTCAAGACAACCTTAAGTGGGACATGCACATATATTCCCTAGCCAGAAAGCTGTCTAAAAATATATTTGCCATAAACCAGATCAGCAAATACTGCAAAGATATGCATATCCTAAAGACTGCTACCATGCATTATTTGCTTCCAACACTAACTATGGAATAGAGATTTTGGGTGGAACGTCACAAGCCAACATTAACACACTGTTGATACTTCAGAAGATAGTGGCCAGAATTATCTGTGGGGCCAAACCAAGAGAATCATGTTGGAATCTCTTTCCAAAATTGGGCATATTAAAAATAATAATGTTTGTGAAAACAATCAATCCAGATCTAAACTGTGATATACATCAACATAATACACGGCAAAAGCTAAGATACCATTTAAACAACCACAGAACAGCATTATATGAAAAAAATCGACTTCATGTTGGCTTACCAATGCACTACCAAAAAGCCTCACAGCCCTTCCTAAAAACAAATTAAAAGACCAACTAAAAAGAATCCTAATTGAAAATCCATTCTATTACCTAGATGAATTCTATGACTATATGAAAAATGTTTCTTAATCATGACGAGTATATACGGTAGTTAACTGTTTAATTGTCAAATAAAGACTTAAAAATATGTAATACTTTTAATTGTATAAAAAAATTATTCATGCATTGTAATGTTTCTATGAAACTGACGTATTCAGAAGAATAATCTGTACAATGTCAAGAGACTATATATGTATTTTTCAATGTTGAATAAATATTATTATTATCTGCATTGTGGTCATTAGGTATGGAGCACATGATCTATCAGCGATGGAGAAGGAAATCACCTATGCTCTTTGAAAGGAAGCATCTGCTCACTCCCAGGCACTTTAATGTGATTTGCAGAGTAAATATGTAGATGTAGATCATGGAATTTTTGTGGAGTGATTTAGAAAAATCATGGAAAACATTAATCAGGATGGCTTTACAACAGCTCCCTCTATCATTAGATCTGTTGCAATTCTCCTCTCATTCCTTACTTTCAATATCACTTTGCATTTCCTTACATCAAATTTCAGTCTATACTCTTGCACCACCTCCTGTTTCGATACCTCTCAGCATTATGCCATCTGCAAACAATATTGCTCTCCTATTTCCTTCATCTACTTTCACTGCTATTTTTGCCATTATCTCTTCCATTACAATGATGAAAAGTAGATAAAATAGTACATTCCAGTTTCGGTCCATTTTTATGCCTGAACCAGACTGCCTTGTTTCCTCCTACTTTCACACAGCTCACACTTCCTTGGTTCATCTCCTTTATTCTTTCTACTTAATGTCAAGTGACATGTTACGAATCTTTTATTGATTGACATCTATAAGGTAGTAGACAACATAGCAAAGTAGTCAGTCTGTTTTGTTTACTTTTCTGAAGATGGCTTAAAAATTAAACCAGTGAAGTTATATCTATAATAAACAACTGATCATTGATATTATGCACTTTTAAAAATATATTACAGCTGTTACCCACCATCGTAGTAAAAATTATGCATAGATCACTATGGATGTGGGAGGAGGTGAACAGAGATATGAAGGAAGAGGAGATGCATTAACAGAAGATTGGAATAAATAATTACTCATGCAACACCTTATACACAGTGTATCACACCCTGTAGAGTGTCTTCTCTATGACTGCTCCTCAATTTCTATTTTATGGCCTTTCTATAAACTCTTCCTACATTATAGGTTTACCTTCTTTGCTTAGTACTGGTTTCCACCAGTGCTCTTCATATTGATATAGCTCCATATCTTTTCTTCAAAAGACTTTCAAATATCTATCATGCCTTAGTTGTCTTATAATGGCTCCTGCCTAGTAGTTTAACACATTCTATCACCTTTTTTGAGAAATTTGAATTCTTTTTCGCTTTCCTCTTATTTGCTGCACATTTTTATTTTCTCCTTTCATCAGCTAGTTCCAGTTTTCTGTGATATTCAATGATTTTTGCAAATCCTCATCTTTTTACCTTTTTGAATCTGTGCTGCCTTCACTGTTCATCTCTCACAGCTACCGATTTTGTCTTTTTCTGTATTCCTTTCCTCTGTGTTATTTGCTGCCAAATACTTAATCCATAATTTCTGGTCCCTTTAATTTATCTACGTCACATCACCTTCTTTTCCTACCTGTGTATAATTTCTTCAGTTTTAATCTACAGTTAATAACTAATAAATTGTGACCAGAGTCCACATCTGCTGCTGCAAATATCTCAGTTTAAAGTCTGTGCTACTATTATATAATCAATCTAAACATTCGAATGCATCCAGATCTCTTCCACATATATAATATTTTATCAAAATTCTTAAAACAAGTGTTGACAATGTTTAAATTTTGCTCTGCACAAAATTATAGTAGGTGCTTTGCTCTTTCATTTGTTTCCTACAGTCCTCATTCTTTTACTATTTTCCTTCTTTTCCTCTTCCTACTATAAAATTCAAATGTTCCATCATAACTAAAGTTTCCTCTTCTATACCTGTTTGAATATTGAGACTGAACTAATTTTCATCATACACTCAATCTTGTCATGGTACGTGTAGCTAGTTGGCACATTAATTCATACTACGGGGTGGATGTTGGCTTCCTGTTTTTGTTTCCAGTGATAATATGTTCATATTACCTGAAAGACATTTACCTGTTCATTGTTATACCTTCTCCAGCATTACCTTAATCTGTATTTGTATTTATAATGCTGTTCTCACCTAGTGTTTGCTACAATTCATATTAATAAAACTGCCCGAAAACACTCCAACCCATAGACTGTGACATTGTTTTTTCTGATGACAACATCGTCCTGAGTAGACCCCATCCAGAGTTCAGATGAATAACTGTTTTACCTCTGGCATACTTTACTCAAGAAAATGTAATCATAATTTAATCATACAGTAGAGTTGCATCGCCTCAGGCAAAATAATAACTCCAGTTTGACAAGTATTGAAATGGTTACTGCCTCTCTTCAGGGACTTCATGTTTGTCTTGCCTGAATATTCCACATGCACCCTTTTCTATTGGTCAACCTAAAGAACCATTATCTTTATCACTGAGGAGTATAAGCCACCGAGTCTTGTCAAGTTCCCTAATTCATGGAGGATGCAGAAGTGTTAGAATTATGATTTATTTGTATGTAAATATCAAGCATATATTCAGTGGTGTAGCTACTACACCAAGGGCCCCGGGGCAAAATTGACATTGGGGCCCTCTGTAAACTAAAACTATACCACAGGCGCCGACTTTTAAAAATCTTGGGGTGTGGTCAGTGGCGTTTCCAATATGGGGGAGGTGGTTGCCGGCCTGCAGCCCCGCTTCCTCCGCCCCCCCCCTCCGGGCAGGTATTTCTATATATATATATATATATATAGAAAAGAGATGACTTACCAAAAGGACCGGCTCATCGAGAGAAACAAATAAAATCACACACAAACACACATACAAGCTCTCGCCACCACTGGCAGCTTCTTCAGGAAAAAGAGGAAAAAAGGAGAGGAAAAGAGAAGGATATGGGTTTTAAGGAAGTGGAAAAGGAGTCATTCCAATCGCAGGAGTGCAAGGACTTACCTTAGGGGAAAAAAAGGAAGGTAAACACATACACACACACTCAGACATATCGAAACGCAAACACACTTAGACAGACATTTGTGAAAAGCAAAGAAGTTGGACAGCAATATATATATATATATATATATATATATATATATATATATATATATATATATATATATATATATATGAAACGATTATTAAGACGAAAAATTCCTAGCAGGAAAAATAAAATATAAAAAATAGACGAAGATTACTCACCAGGCGAAGGAGCACAGGTGTGACAGCATCACAAATAAATAAATGAATACACACACACACACAATCGCAAGCTTTCGCAACCCAGTTGCATCTTCAGGCAGTAGGGAAGGAGAGGGAAAAGGAAATGATGAGGGTTTTAAGGAAGGGGGTAAGGAGCCATTCCAATCCCGGGAGAGGAAAGACTTACCTTGGGGGAAAAAAAGGAGGGTAAACAAAGTGCAATCAAAACCAACGGAAAGTTGCTGAAATTGATCGGAAAAGTATTAAACATGAACAGAAATGTGGAAAAACGAAATAAATGAATACACACACACACACAATCGCAAGCTTTCGCAACCCAGTTGCGTCTTCAGGCAGTAGGGAAGGAGAGGGAAAAGGAAATGATGAGGGTTTTAAGGAAGGGGGTAAGGAGCCATTCCAATCCCGGGAGAGGAAAGACTTACCTTGGGGGAAAAAAAGGAGGGTAAACAAAGTGCAATCAAAACCAACGGAAAGTTGCTGAAATTGAAATAAATGAATACACACACACACACAATCGCAAGCTTTCGCAACCCAGTTGCGTCTTCAGGCAGTAGGGAAGGAGAGGGAAAAGGAAATGATGAGGGTTTTAAGGAAACATTTCATTTAAGGAACATTTCTGTTCATGTTTAATACTTTTCCGATCAATTTCAGCAACTTTCCGTTGGTTTTGATTGCACTTTGTTTACCCTCCTTTTTTTCCCCCAAGGTAAGTCTTTCCTCTCCCGGGATTGGAATGGCTCCTTACCCCCTTCCTTAAAACCCTCATCATTTCCTTTTCCCTCTCCTTCCCTACTGCCTGAAGACGCAACTGGGTTGCGAAAGCTTGCGATTGTGTGTGTGTGTGTATTCATTTATTTATTTGTGATGCTGTCACACCTGTGCTCCTTCGCCTGGTGAGTAATCTTCGTCTATTTTTTATATTTTATATATATATATATATATATATATATATATATATATATATATATATCCAGGTACAAAGGTAAAGTAATAATTTTGTTTTATTTTAGTAGTATTTTTTCTTTTTTGCTTCATCTGATATTAATTTAGGACCATTTTAATCTCTGAAAGGAGAAAAGTAATTTTTTAACATACAGTTTTCCCGTTGTAGTAACTACAGAAATCATTTTCAGAGTTTTCGTCTTCTGAGACATGCATATCAGATAATGATGTGCCTGTTCATTATCGCAAAAGCTAACATCGGATGGTGTCCCTGCCTTCTTGCTTCTGCAGATTTATTTTCTATACAGTATTACGAAAATAGTCCATACCATGTCCGTCGATACCAATAGGTTTACAACCCATTGTTACATTACACACCAATTCAGTAAACAGGATGAAAAATGTCACGACTTAACACTAAGAGAATACATAAACGTTAAATTAGTAGTATACACATTTTCATCCTATTGTACCAAACCCATTTCATTTCTAGTTGTTTAATATAACAATTAAAGGTTACCGCCTTCAGTTTACGATATTGAACTTACAAGCAGCGTTCCATTAACATTCGGACTGTTTAAAAAATGATAACTCACATGTCAACATGAATTTTAATGACTACGAATTCAATTACCTGTTTGTTTTAGATAATCTTTTTACATTGGTGTATTACAAAAGCCAGCCGCCCATCAATGAAATGAGAGAGTCGAATTAATTACAATCAAGAAATATAACTTAAAGAAAAAAAAATCGTACCAAAATGTTCAGTGGGGTATGCCGTGCATACCCACTCAAATTTTGGGGTATGCTTGAGCGACCGAGCATAATAAGGCAAAACTAAATACTTTTAAGTAAATTACTGTGTGTCACGCAGCAGATAATATTTAATCGTACTCTCTAATATAATTATAACTGTGAAAGGTAATTATGCTTTCAAGCTCGGTGGATTTGGATTAAATTTTAGAGAGGGATAGAGTTGGACCTGGGTAGGACATACAGGTAAAATTACCATGGAATAGTTTTCGAAGTTGCTCCATACTAGGTGAAGGAAGTCGCAAGCAGAAGCTAGTAAAAATGAACAATGAAGTTTTACTCAACCACGAAAATATGTCCCCCTGCCTCGAATCAAACTATGAACAGTATTGTCACACACTGCTAGTAATTCAGCAGGTGGCAGGGTGCACGTCTTAGCGGACAAGCAATATTTTTTTCTGTTTATATTCTGAGATGCGAATAATTTTTGGATTTCACTTCCTGCGTTTGAAGTTTGTTGGCAGTGTTCAAAAAGTCGAAAATCCTTCATTCAGCTAAAATATTATATATAGTAGAACGTCGATTATCCGATGTGTAATTGGGGGACATGTATGTTTGGAAAACCGATTATTCGTATAATCGAACTGTACACTTCTACTTGCCAATAAGAAGTACTGTACAGTCTCGCGATCCTTCACATTGTGCCGAGCGGCACGCCACAACACTTGGAAGGCGCAGCTGTTGCTGTGAGCAGCTTTGATGCTGCAGCTACTTCTGCCGACTGGAGTGTGCCGATTGTTGTACTCAGCGACTGTCGGCTTGGCCTGTCAGAAGGCCCCACTAGAAGCAATGTTCTGTCACCCTGTGCGGCTACTGTGGGAAGCTCAGTTTGACGGGAGGGAGAATTGATGGACGGTAGGGTGGGAACGGAAAAAATTATAATAATAAAATTTAAAAAAATTGACGCTCTCCTGTAACTTTCCGAACTTTGCTCACGGAGGCCAAGGGGCCCCTTCACTTTGGGGGCCCCGGGGCACTGCCCCGCCTAGCCCTATGATAGCTACGCCACTGCATATATTCCATATGGAATATATTTTTCAAGCATTCTTCTAATTGATCAAAGGTTTTGAATGTGATATTGTGTGAAGTACCATGCACTCGAGTAAACTTTTATAATTTGTAATTTGTATTTACTGACAGAATGTGTGTAATGTATTTTGTCTCCAGATGAATAAACTGTTGACACTGCTCCTACAGTCATACGGGGGGGATTATATAGCTACTTTAAAATTTTATAATATGGATACGGCAAATTAATGCACCAAAACTCTGAAAAATTAATTCATTTAAAAAATGACATGAATGATACTAAAGCAGTGTAATATGTCAAATGGAATGTATATTTTCATACTATGTCATGAGTAGTTTGTGTATGATAACAAATCTTGAATTTGTTCAATCTGCTAATTAAGAGAGTACACTCATTGCAGAATGTACAGACAGGCACACCATACAGATAGTAATATATATATATATTATAGAAGGAGACCTTCCAGGTAGGAAAATGGTATAAAATAAAGATTTTTGACTTACCTAAAGTACAGGCTGGTCGATAGGAACACTAAACACACACAAAAACACACAAACACACACAAAAACACACAACCATTCCTCTCCTTCCTCCCTCTTTTTCCCGAAGAAGCCACCACTGGTGGCAATAGCTCTAATGGTTGTGTGTTTTTGTGTGTGTTTAGTGTTCCTATCGACCAGCCTGTACTTTAGGTAAGTCAAAAATCTTTATTTTATACTATATATATATATATATATATATATATATATATATATATATATAAAATATAAAAAATAGACGAAGATTACTCACCAGGCGAAGGAGCACAGGTGTGACAGCATCACAAATAAATTAATGAATACACACACACACACAATCGCAAGCTTTCGCAACCCAGTTGCGTCTTCAGGCAGTAGGGAAGGAGAGGGAAAAGGAAATGATGAGGGTTTTAAGGAAGGGGGTAAGGAGCCATTCCAATCCCGGGAGAGGAAAGACTTACCTTGGGGGAAAAAATGGAGGGTAAACAAATGCACACATGCCCACACATTCACACAGACACAAGTACACCTAGGCAGACATATATATATATACAGACAAATGTCTGTCTAGGTGTGTTTGCGTTTCGATATGTCTGAGTGTGTGTGTATTTGTTTACCTTCCTTTTTTTCCCCTAAGGTAAGTCTTTCCACTCCTGGGATTGGAATGACTCCTTTTCCACTTCCTTAAAACCCATATCCTTCCCTTTTCCTCCCCTTTTTTCCTCTTTTTCCTGAAGAAGCTGCCAGTGGTGGCGAAAGCTTGTATGTGTGTTTGTGTGTGATTTTATTTGTTTCTGTCGACGAGCCGTCCTTTTGGTAAGTCATCTCTTTTCTATTTTTATTTTTATATATATATATATATATATATATATATATATATATATATATATATATATTAGACACACACACACACACACACACACACACACACACACACACACACACACACCGTTAATCTTTTCCTAGTATGCGAGACTTGTAGATTCTGTTTCAAGATGGTGAGTAGGCTGCACCATTGCCTTTCACAGAAAATTTTCTGACCTGCGTGTACTTCAATATTTTACTGAATTGGAATATTAGTTTCTGCACACGAACAGCTGACATTGATTTCATTCAGTATACAATCTCATAGCTCATAGAGATACAGATAAAGTTGTTACATGTGTAAGTAGGCCTATAATAGTATATGTTATGAGGGTACAAATGGTCTGTCAGCAAAACACATAATTTTTTAATGTAATTACAAGCTAACCATGGACAGATGGAGCTATGAGGTGTTCATTGCCTTCCATCATTTCACCTCTTTATGAATATATTATGACAGCTTTTTAAATTTGGTCACTAATTATACAAAATATTGAAAATCAGTTTTTTTACACCTTGAGACAGTAGAGAGCAGCCTGCAATTGGGATGAGGTGACCATGTATTGTTCAATCATTTTATTATAGATCTTACAACATTTGTTTGAAATTGCCATTTTTCAGGTAATGTAGGACATTCAGTATGTTTAGCATTACACATATTTGGTGGATTGCCATGGAAGCTTGTGCAGCTTTTTACCAGCATGCTAAAGCACCCCTTTTTTTTTTTTTTTTTTTTTTTTTTTTTTTTTTTTTTTTTTTTTTTTTTTTTAAAGAAAAGAAAGATTAGATTGTCTTTCACTAAGTTGTTATATTTTTGTGGTATCACATTTACTTAATGCCTAAGATCAAATATATTGTTTTTACTTTTATGATTTCTACAATTATTTATATGGTGTATGTCCTTTTTAGACCTCTCCGAAAGAACAGAGACCATTTGTTGACATTAACGGTCATAATTTTACAAATTCAAAATATTTAAACATTTCAACCATTTCAGGGCATTGAAATAAATCCAACGGCAAAGATGAAAAATTGTCCTGGACCGTGATTCAAACCAGATTTCCCACTTTGGGCCAGTGGTCACCTTAACCAATTGGGATACCCAGGCATGCTTCCCTTTCAACCCAAATTCTCAGCTTCTAGCACACTATGATTGTTGTGCCCCCTGCCCATTTGATTCCAATAGCTCGCAACCTGTACTGGATTACCACAAAGGATCTAGTATATTAATGCGTCCACATTGAAACTTTCAATTATTTATACAGTATCTATTCTTCTCAGACATGTTCGAAGAGGGACACTGCAATTGTAGTGTGATACAATGTGAGAATTTTGGTTGGAAGGGAAGCGTACCTGGATAGCCCAATTGGTTCAGGCGACCCCTGGCCCAAAGTGAAAAATCTGGGTTCGAAACCCAGTCCAGCACAAATTTTCACATTTGCCATTGGATCTATTTCAGTGCCCTTAAATGGTCAATATGTTAAATATTTCGAATTTGTTCATGATTTCTGCTTTTTTAATGCAGTGATATGTCTCTGATCTATCACTGTCCTTTACCTCACACATTACTGTTCCTAAATAACAAACATGGAGAACAAAATAGTGCACTGTGAAACTCTCACCTGCAGATCTAACTGTTTTCATACGCTAACGACAGTTTACAACTCACCATAAAGACATAATGATGAGCTGCGACAGGCACATAAAAAATACACACACATACAACACTTAAGCTGTTGGCAATGGCCTTCTTCAAAGTAAAGAACATTCACACAGGCACACTTCGCAATCTCACAATTGTCATTTCTGGCTGCCACAATCCAATTCAAACTCTTTGGTGAGGGAATAGGGGAGGGGAGGGCAGGGGGGACATGAAGTTTGTGTCACGGTGGTGGAGATGCATACACAAGGCCTTATGGAGCAAGTATGTATTAGCTGGGTGGAACAAAATGCAGCTTAGGAATGGAGTAGGGAGGCTGGTGAGGGAAGAAAAGCAAAAGAAAACAGAACAAAACAATCACATGTGCACCAAATATGTAAAATTAACAATAGATTTGACAACAGTGGGAATCAAATCAAACCTGGGCCAACAAATTACACATTTGTGGTCTTGACCACTACAACACACCATTCAGTTGACACATATTGCAATGTAACTGTGTACCTCAGAGTATTCTTGAGTCATCACATATTTCATTTCTGGTTGTTTCACAGGTTCTTCATATGATGTAAATTATTAAATGTAACTCCTGCTTTATGAATCCAGCTATGCTGTGCCCATAAGGAGTTCAAAGTTATTTTTTCATGTATTTCATTGAACTTCAACACCTAAAGTGCCTTCCATTTAAAGAGATACTTTAAATTCCTTTAAATGATGTAACAGATTTTTATGGTAAAGAAGAGTTTATAGCTCTCATAGCATAAGAGATGAAAGAATGATCAGTTCTGATCCAAGATAAAAGATAGATACATTGACATTGTTACACAAAAATTACATATCTTCCATGGACTTCGAGCTCCTTGCTACTATATACTTTTCCATGATTGTCAACCAATGTGCTAGGGCAGTCCATAACCTGTACAAACAGAGTTCTCAGGACAGCAACTGCCTCCATAAACTGGTAAATTCCACAAGACGAATTAATTCGATATCTTGGGTTGAATGTATGATATGTAGTGTAACCTGTTACACTACAGTTACTAAACTAAACTCTGCTCTGTCTGACAGGCTTCGAGAGGCCCACTGGGTAATGACTGGCTGCTGTCTAATGGGATGCAGTATGGAGCGGGACGTGGTCAGTCACCCACACTCCTGGCTGTTATGTCAGTTTTCGTTAGCGGAGCCGCTACTTCTCCATCAAGTAGCTCCTCAGTTGGCCTCACAAGGTCTGAGTTCACCCCACTTGCCAACAACACTCAGCAGACCCATTCAGTAATCCATCCAAATGCTAGTCAAGTCTGACAGTGCTTAACTTCGGTGACCTAACAGGAGCCAGTGTACCCACTGCAGCATGGCCATTGGCGTTGCACTACATTATCACTCTAAATTGTTCATACTCTACTTTTAGCTATTTACAAATTCTTTTACCTTTTCCATTGAGCCTCCTCACACAAAATATTCTATGAACTAACTTTGCTAGAGCATCTGATTGCTTGTATTCATATAGTTTGACCCAAACCAGAGCCCTATTCCAATCCCTCCACTTGTTAAACTGAAATATGGATTAGGTTTACTTAACTCTGTAATTGCCACTTCCTCCTTGAATGATCTACTGGAAAAATGCCTCTTTAGTGGATCATCTATTCAATTTCCATATTGACTACACAATAATTTATGCACAACACTTTCAAAGGAAAAAGTAGCCGTATAATAAACTGACAGTATTCTACAGCAGTGCTTGGCCAAGGTGGAGCTGCCTAGAAAGTAGTACAATTACTGTTAGGTGGGATGATGTCACAACTCACCATGAACTGTACATTTCAGACAGATGTGGCTTGTAGAGCTGGTGATGTCCATTTAAATGCTTGACTAAGCAGTTTGTGTTTATCACAAGAAGAGCACTACAAAACATGTTTTGTTCCAAAACTTCTGCCATTACCTCGCCTCCTACTTTCCAAACTTCACAGAAGCTCTCCTGCAAACACTGCAATGCTAGCACTCCTGGAAGAAAGGATATGGTGGAGACATGGCTTAGCCACAGCTTACGGGATTTTTCCAGAATGAATCTTTCACTCTGCAGCAGAGTGGGAAAGCGCACTACCGACTGTGCTATCCCGACACGACTCACGATGCCGCCTCACAACTTTACTTCCGCCAGTACCTCGCCTCCTACTTTCCAAACTTCACAGAAGCTCTCCTGCAAACATGCAAGACTAGCACTCCTGGAAGAAAGGATATGGTGGAGACATGGCTTAGCCACAGCCAAAGGGGTGCTTCCAGAATGTTTCCCGACACGATTGTGAGGTGGCTTCATAATATTCAGCTAAATGGAAACATGAGGTGGCCCTGTGCCTTGTAAATTAATAATCATGGTCCTGGGTTTAAGTAAGATAAATGCAGAATTTTTCTTACCAAAATATATGTGGTCAGAGGAAAGTAAGAAATTAGCTCACAGGATCTATGGAAAAAACATCTGAAATAAAACTTCTTTTATGATTACAGAAATAATTATTGCTAATGATTTGCATCCACCGCTGTATGGAAAGTTCATTAACACATTATCACCTGAAATATTAATAAGTAATTGGTCAAACAATGGGATGGTTTTAACAGTTGTTAAATAAAACTACCTTTTAAAACTTTATTTAGCATCTCTCTATAAATAGGGACATTAAGCCCTAATATTTTTTTTCATTTCATTTGGTTTCTTTGGAAATTTCTTCACAGTGACTGCATAACATGACTAGGCCCCTCCAGTCATGAGTGGTACTACTAGGTACATATTTATGCAAAGTGTTGGATCTACCACATTTCCCAACCTTGGCACACACTTGATAGTGGCCTGCCCTTCGCCTCCCCCACATCCTGCTCTGCATCCTTCTTCATGCCTCCCCCACTTGGCTTACCTTTTCTTGCCTGCCCTCTATCCCTCCCCTTTGGACAGAGGCATGTCACTTTGTTTGGACACAATGTGGTGCCCCTCTGTGAGTTTAGACACTTTGGTTTGACTCTACCTCTCTCACAGAGCACATAACCCTGTTTGGAGCAATTTGGTGCCCTCTTGTGAGTACAGACACAACAGCTAGCCTCCCCTCCTCCCCACAATTTCAGACACTCTCTATGCTGTGCATGACCAAATATTTTTTTAAAAAATTAGCCTAATTCCTTTACATGCTAGGTGTTCTGTGCTAAAAGTTTCAGGTTCCTCGATGTAACATGGCACTACGGATTTCTATTGTACTGTGGTTATGTTGTTGTCACAACTTCCTAATGGTTGTCACTGATGCAAGATTTGGCATGGACATCCTCAAAACAGGCCAGGTCAGACTTTGATTAGTTCTCCTCACAAACCTTGGATCTGCTACGCTCACTTACCAACATCTCATTTAATAATACATTTGAGATGAACAGCAATTTACACAATTACAATGCAAGGCCTAAGTTTAATTCACATGTCCAGATTCAGGGTGGGCTCCAAACTCTGTTACATAGTTTTTCAGCAATGTTCTATCAGATATAAGGGGAGAAAATAATAATAAGGCAGAACATTTTAGACTTTCACTATAATAAAGCTCTTATTTTAAGTCATACACAAATGAAAATTGAGAACCATGTGGATTACATTCCCACATGAATCCATTTATTATCATTTTCACTTTTAATCACTGCTGCCATTATCTGTGCCTGAATGAGGTTTACATGTAGTAAAATTGTGAGCATTTGGGTTATTTTAATGTAACCTGAATAGGTGGATTCCAAAATGCATTAAGTCAATTTTTCACTTTTCTTAGGTGTTTATCGAACTCAGTTCCTCAGGATGGTCTCCAACTTGGAATGAGACATTTATTCCAAAATGTACTACTGTAAGTTTTTTTTTTTTTTTTTTTTTTTTTTTTTTTTTTTTTTTTTTTTTTTTTTTTTTTTTTTTTTTTACAAAGTGCACTAAGTCAGGTACTTCTTTTCAAATGACACAAAGGTTGTCAACTGTTCGTTTTTTAACTAATTTAGAAAAAAGTATGAAAAGTTCTTCTGAAAGATCCCTTACTTAGAAACTGTTTTCAGATGCATGCAGTGGGCAAAATAAGAACACAAATGTCATGATGTATTTGACAAACCTTCTTAAAAACTCCAGGGTTTTTAAAAACATCAAATTCATCTTTCCTATAAGAGGACACAGTTTCATGCTGCACGATCGTGTTTTAGGATGGTATGAAAAAATTTTAAGAGAAAAAGAGACTATAATTGAGCCTGAAGAATTTCATTTTTTTTCTACTACTGCCACAGTCTATGTACTGGGAACTGACTTGCAGATTTCTGACTACAGGTGCTTCAAAAAAAGTTATTGTAAAAAAGCTCCCATTCAAATTGCACAACCAATATATATTCACCTACATATACAAAAACTGTGAGAGAGTAAAATGCAAAAATACCTACAGTGGTTCTGCATACATCTTTATGGTAAGATTAAATATATTCATTCATGTCACTTCAAATCTTATATATTAATGTATTAACTTGGAGAAAGTAATATTTATTTAATGTTATACCAGTATAAAGGGTTATGATTATTTTAGGTTGCCAAATCAGCTTCTTCGATGGAAGATGCTTATGCAGATGTATAACCACTGGCAGTGCATAGAACTCTTATGGGAAAGCACAGTCAAATAACACTAATTAAGATACAGAAAATAATGTAAGGGTGTATGATGAAAAAGAACCTTTCTCATTAGTACAATAAAAATCAGTTTTTCTGTTACTATTTTTGTACTAAAATGCTAATTTTACAATAAAAAATCATATTTGACCCATATATAGGTGTGCTTTATTGAATGTACACATCCGTTTGTAGATGTCAGTTTCATTCAAACTATACAACAATATATATAAATTTACTTCTTTTTTTTCCAAATAGCACCAACTTGTAGCATATTCAGTTTTGTATTTTTAAATAATTATATGCAATCAATGTTATTGATATAAATGACTAAATATCTCAAGTCTAATAGCTTTACATGCCAGTGCTATTAATACAATAATTATAAAAAATATGACAATAAACCAAAAAATAGTTTCCTGAAAATGTATGTTTTTTTCTTAGTGTGTTCATTTTTTGTATGTACGAGGAAAGAACTCTGATACTATTTGCTACTGCCACATTTTATTCTACTAGTGCTGCAGACCTTGCAAATACAGTAGATGTTACAATAAAAACTGTTCACACAAACTGATTACTTTTTTGTAAAAACAAGTAACTGATAGAAATACATAATAATATACATCTAGAAAATTGCATTGTTGTTATGCATAGCTGACAGTAAAGCATATATAACTTACAAACATGTGTAGGCAAAATAAAAATATATTTTTCTATTGACTAAATCTTGCTGCCACACATTTTAGGTACACATTTTGTTTCTTTCATAAAGAGAATTACTTTTCTTCATTATTAAAAATATCTGATTTGTTAATTTGCTTTTGTGTTGTGTGTACCACCAGTCTGCCCTATGACCAAAAGGCTGTAGCTTTGGCCTAGACTGAAGGTTCCTTTGTGAAACCTAATATAAAAGTATGTAAGTTATAGGAATGTTACACCTGTTAAAAAAACTTTATTCAGGTACAGTATTATAAAATGATCATAATGAAATCCATGTGGTTTATAAATGCCATTATTATAGGCAGTACACATGCAATATTGTTATTTCAATACAGAAAATTTTTATTATGTTTACCATACCATACACCTTAAAGATAAATTCATTCTTAAATGTTCATATCATGAGCTAGCAGGTCATAGTATTTACAGCTGTATGTATAAAAACCTTAACTACCAAAGTGAAAGGAAACTATTTAAGCATCTCGGTATATAGACTGCCATTACATTTGAAGCAGTTTTACCTTCCGTGAAGTTGTTGACAGTAACTACTTTGCTAATCACAACAACGCTAAAATATCTTTTGACATTGTACAACATCCCTAAAAAATCAATATTTCGACATATATGAAACTAGTTTTACCAAACTACCCATTGATGTAAATTAGTACAGAAAAAGTAGGCTACTATACTATATTACAAATTGGACAATATTTTACAAAGTTCCTCAAATGCTATTTTTGAGGCTATTTCTGTAATGGTTTCATTTTTTATATTTTTGCAGTGTGTTACTGCAAGAAACTCAGAATATTTTACGACCTTTAATTCATTTAACTCTTTTAGCACCGTATTATCGCTTTTGCTGACTCTAATAAAGATGCCTTCAATTCGATTTAGTGTCTCTAGAACTTCTTTATTCCCTCCTTCTCGGGCGAAATGTAGAGGTGTTTTTCTTCCCATTTTGGTTCTTGCATTGTATACTGCGCCATGCTGCAACAAGGCACACAGTATTTCCTGATGCCCAAACGATGCTGCGTAATGTAGAGCAGTAATGCCGTTTCTGTCGCTCAAATTAACAGTTGCCCCATTTTTGAGCAAGACGTCAACAACGGCCGAGTGTCCTTTCCAAGTTGCGTAAATAAGCGGTGTTCCACGCTTGACGCTTCTGCTGTTGGCGGGAGTCCCTTCTTGAATACACTTCTCAATTTCATCACACTTGGCTCTTTTCACAGCTCCAAACAGCGTTTCGACTGCGTCCAGTAAGGCTTTTACATTCGTGTGTCCTCTTGATGCGGCAGCGTTTGAAGCGGTAACGTCAGCAGTGTACGACTGGGCTAGAGCATCGTAATATGCACCACTCTCTAAGAGGCTTCTAGCCGCGGACAGATCGCCATACTGTGCGGATAAGTGCAGAGCTGTTTCGTTATTGCATCCCTTTGCATTTACATCTGCTCCGTTTTGAATGAGAGCTTTTATGGTGGAAAGTTTGGCGTCCCGTGCGTCTGCACGTAGGTGTCCCGACGCGTCGCGTGGCACTCTCGGATTGTCTTCGTTTAAGGCGAAATGGAGCGGGGTCCAGCGCATCTCATTAGCTACGTTGACTTCGGCTCCTTTTGCCAAAAGGTATTCAACTAGTTCGACTTGCCAGAAGTCTGCGGCGAAGTGCAATGCCGTCGTCTGCTTGCTAGTCCTCGCCCCAACTTGCGCACCACCGGCGATAAGAATTTTCACGATATCCAAACGGCACTCGAAAGCCGCGTTGTGCAGCGGAGTCCACATCCGAACGTCAGTGGCATTGACGCGAGCTTTGTTTTCGACCAAGATGCTTACAACATCGACAAAGTCGTATTCTGTAGCGATATGCAAGGGTGTTTTCCCCATATCTTCCCTCGCATTGACGTTGGCCCCTCTCGCAATTAAAAGACTGGCAGTTTCCGCCGGACACCCACTGTATGCCACGTGGTGCAAAGGGGTCCATCCGCCTCCGTCTCTAGCATTCACCTCTGACCCGATCTTCACCAAAAACTGGACGACTGCGGCTTGTTTGTGTTGTATGGCCACGTGCAACGGAGTGCAGCCGTCTAGATTCTTCGCATTAATTGCGGCCCTGTGTCTGATCAGCAGCTTCGCGATGTTAACGTTCCCCTTCTCCGCCGCGGAATGCAGTGGCGTCGTGCGCTCTACGGTTTTAGCATTTACAGCAGCGCCGCTGCCTATAAGAAATTCGGCTACGGCTTCAAAATTCCGCTCCACGGCGTGATGTAGGGGGGTTGTTTTCAGTTCGTCTTCGGCATTGACGTCTGCTTCTGCGGAAACTAGAACCTTCACTACAGACAAATGGCCGTACTGTGCTGCAAGGTGCAACGGACAGTAGCCTAAACTGCTCCGGGAGTTTACGTGCGCCCCGGCACGGATCAAAGTGATTACGACGTTTGGGTCGGCGTTTTTAACAGCCATATGTAACGGCGTCATCAGCCGCTCCACTTGAAACAATGTGGTAGCGTATCCAGACTGTGCGTTCACATTACATCCCCGTGCGATGAGTTCTTTGACAATTTCCAAGTGGCCTTCCTCTGCAGCAATGTGGAGCGGTCGTACCTTGAATGAGTCAGCAGCTTCGACGTCTGCGCCATTTTCCAGCATTTCCACGACGTCTTGCACATTGCCCTCTCTCAAGGCACGGTGGAATGTCCTTACGAAGTCGTTCGCGTACATGGTTCACACAGTGTGCCGGAGACACCAATGCGAAGAAACACCACATACACACACACGAACGCGCAGCTCTGACGAGACGACAACCTCACGTGACACTGCCACCGCTCACGACTAACGCGTCCACTGCTCGCGTTAAGATGCTCTCAACTAGTACGCCATCCAGGCAATGGCGTCGCCAGCCAGCACGGGAGTGGGGGAGGAGGAAGGGGAGGGGGCAGGATGAGATTGAGGAAACCAAGAAATAATGCTACAGTGAATGAAGTAGGGACGTTGTTTAATGGTGAGAAAAGTTATAAAACAATAATATTAAGTATGATGGACATTGTTTAATGGTGAGAAAGGTTATAAAACAATAATATTAAGTATGATGGAGATGTTTGTCCGTCTATGCAACTACAAATGGCGCCTTTTTGTTACCAGACGGGTTGCGTTTTAATGATAGTAAAACATCTTCAATGGTCTGTAATCATAGATATGTGATATGTGGAATAGTAAATATCTAAGATTACAGACCGCTGAAGATGTTTTACTATCGTTAAAACGAGACGCGTCCGGTAACAAAAAGTCGCCTTTTATTTGTAGTTGCATAGACGGACAAACATCCCCATTATAATTATATAAGCAACTACGGGCGTCATGGCCACACAAATGAAGAATTAAAATTAATTTCTAATTTAGTAAAATTTAAAGATATTTAATTGAAACACAATCTCCTCAGTTGTTTTTGTAATATCTAGGTGGAGGGGGAGGGGAGGGACGCTCCTGCATCAGGTTCTCCAACATCTGAGACATTAACTCACGTTGGTAATCTAGGGGGGAAGGGGGTATGTGGTTGAAACCCTCCCGCCAGAAGAGGAAAACGTCCTAATATGAGGTTTTTTTCCCAAAAAATGATCAGGTCAATGATTTAATGCTCTTCTGAAAAAGGCATAACCACACAAGGATCGGGACATCCAACAAAATTTTTCTAAACTTATTTTTCTTTAGGCATTAGTTTGAGGTACGATTACACAAAATTTCTATGAGCTCAATCCCCCCCCCCCCCCTACACACACACACACACACACACACACACCAAAATCATAGATTCGCCTCGGGTAATACAGAAAAGAGAATATTTTTCAAAATTTTAAACATTACTGCGCCTCAGCAACGGTTATCTTATATATTAAAAGAATCTACGAAAACTAAAGTCAGTCGGCCAAACAAAACTACCCGGCCGATTTCCTTCATTTTTGTTTTAAACGAAAGGTATACACCCACAGATTTGTCATCAAGTATCAGTATTTACATAACTCTCGCCTTTCTTTTCCTATAATCAAACGCGATTTCCTTCTGTATATATCTTATGGGGATGTCCTTGCTGTAAATTAAAGTCAGGCCATTATATCCGACCTATTTCCTTCATTTTTGCTCTAAGCGAAAGGTATTCATACGCAGATTTGTTTTCAAATATCAGGATTAACTTAAGTCTCTCCATTCTTTATTTTTTATTCAAACGCGGTATCCTTCTGTCTTTGTACTAAACATTTTAATCGGTTTATTTTACGATATCTTCGGTACGCAGTTATTTTTGATCTAACAACACTCAGCGGATCAAGCTCTTTCATTTGCACTTTTAAACACTTGCAGTGATTGAGTCTGAAGAAAGCAACTTTTTTGTCATTCTGCTAACGGTGCGAAATAATCACACGGGTCTATTAGGATGTTATAGTATATCAAATTTTATTAATATATACATGCCGGTGACGGGCAATGATCCTATCGTTAGTGGGGAGGGGTGGGCAAGTTTGAAGCCCTTACTCTTACGGGAATTAGTTTCATAACTACGAGTTTGAGTACTGTGGGCAGGGCGAAGCTGGGAATTTGTATCTGACGGGAGGCGTGCTTAGGTAGTTCTTGCAGGTGCGGTGATCACTGTGTCCCCAGTGGTGTAGGGGTTAGCGCAACTGCCTAGAAAACAGCGGACCCGGGTTCGAATCCTGGCTGGGTACACATTTTCAGCTTTGCCCAATCGCAGTTGATGTCATATATTCTGTGAATATTAAAGTTTATTAAACTACTATTGTTGCAACTGGTTGGCTGATTATTAATTTGCTAGAAATGAGAATAAAAATATATGTGGCAGCAGCCAAGTTGCGGTCACTGAACAGTCTCACTGAATAATTTAGATACACAAACGGTTGTGATCCCGTAGGATTAATCCTTTAATGCATTTTATATGAAGTTATCAAAAATTTTAACAAAAAAAAAAAAACGACTTCAAAATAACTATTCAAAAACAAATTAATATGCACTAAAAAGTAAAAAAAAAAAAAAAAAATTGCGAATTCTTCTACAACTTAATAATCAACTTACTTTTACTACTCATCATTATGTAGGTACGATCTATGTGTTTACCACGCAAGAAGATAGGTATCTAGCCACTTTAAATCCAACGCAACACTTACCTATGAACAACAAATTTTGTAGGGTTCTCTTAAGTAAAATAAAATGAAAAATAATACACTACTTAAAAGTCAATCAAGTTATTACGATAGTATAATTTAGTTACAATTATTGTTATTTTTGCAATCGGTGTCAGCCAAGGAAACATCCGATCCGACTTCAAGTGGTCTACTATTTTTCATGTCATTTTACTTTTGATCATTGTTTTTTATTCATAGGTATGTGTTGAGTTAGATTTAAAGTGGGTAGGTACCTGCCTACATATTGATGAATAGAAAAAGTAAGTTGATTACTAAGTTGCAGAAGAATATGTAACTATATTTTTTACTCTTAGTGCATATCAATTTGTTTTAGAATAGTTCTTTTTGAAGTCTTTCTTTTTACATTTTTGTTTATTGTTTGATTTTTAGTGAATCTGAAGGACACAAATTAATTTTTCTGAATATGAGTAGACCTACTAAACGTACTGATCATATGGGACAGTGCCGTTTAAATGAAACAAACGAAGTCAGGGAGAAATGCCTATCTCAATAGAGGAAATCTACCTTAGGACAGTTTCAAAAGGGTCTTGCGAAGAGCACAAAAATGCGGCTATACAGGAAAAAAAAATTGAACAGGGTATTACTTAACCATAACGACGTTACGGTAGGTGACACAAATATCCGGATAGCCTATAAAAGATTCGGCCGAGTATCGTTAATTTGCTCCTAAGAATTGTAGAGTTCCGTTACTTCGTCATGGAACCCATAGACAGAACCTAACCAAACTGTTATAAAACTACCCTTGAAGTACATCTTTTCTAATAAAAAAAGAATAATCGCAATCGGTTGGCATGATATTGAGTTATTCGTCCATTTGTCGCGCAAATACTTAATTCAAATATAAGACTTATATGGTTTTCTTATGGACGCTATTGTCAAAACTGACCAAATTGAAATGGGACCACACGGGAAGCACCAGCTTTCAAATAATAATAATAATAAAAGAATCATCAAAATCGGTTCTCAATAGTCGAAGGTTCTGAGATAACAAAGATTAAAAAAAATTACAGTCGAATTGAGAACCTCCTTTTTTGAAGTCGGTTAAAAACTACTACGATTATTGTATAGTGCGTATATACTGAGAAAATATTGGAAAAAAATTCCTTAAAATTATTATGCACTACTAGCAACAAAAAGTTCATAGCTGGTCAGCTATATAGTGCTTCCATGATGTACCCGATACAGTAAATGCCACTATTATGCCTGTAATCTTTCCAGAAAGTAACTCATAATGTAACAGTAGTATGTGATTGGCTACTTTAACATGGCAAAGGAGGAATACAAAAGTAAACAAACGCGCGTGTTAGGAGTAACTCAATGCAGCTGTCAAACTGATTCAGTAGCACTCTGCTATTAATAATTTCTAGGACGAGCTACTATCATATGTAGCACTATGTATAGAAGCAGCTACAAATGAATTTGTGGTAAAATGTTGATCAGTTTAAAAGATAATCGAAACAAAAAGGTATGTAGCTGTGAGCTGCAATATGCATGAAAAGGTTAATTTTATTTATAAGATGTCTGGTTTAGATCTCAGAGAGATTATCTTAAGATACGTTCCTTGATTATGCTGGAACTGTTCTACAATAATAAAGGAACATACCTGAAGATGATCTGAATGAGATCGAAACCGGTCACTTGTAAAGAAAATCAATCTTACAAGATTACTACTGTAAAGAAAATCAATCTTACAAGATTACTACTGTTTCTATTGAAATGTTTAATAATAAAATAGATCACTGAAACCTATAGTTGGAACCAAGAACGACGGTGGTCGAATTTTGGCTTTGCCTGCGCATCTACGTCACGCTGTCGCCGTCAGTAAAAGAGCGTTCAGTATTGTTCAGAACGGTCTGCTGTAACTGTCGTAGGCTTTGCTAAAATTAAACTTGATTGTAGTGAGTTATTCCACTCCCATGAACCACAGACATTGCCGAGGTGGGGTGGCTTGCATGCCTCAACGATACAGATAGCCGTACCGTAGGTGCACCCACAGCGGAGGGGTACTGTGGAGAGGCCAGACAAACGTGTGGTTCCTAAAGAGGGGCAGCAGCCTTTTCAGTAGTTACAGGGGCAACAGTCTGGATGATTGACTGAGCTGGCCTTGTAACATCAGCTAATGTGGCTTAGCCACACAGCTACTGCGAACGGCTGAAAGCAAGGGGAAACTACAGCCGTTACCTTTCCCGAGGACATGCAGCTCTACTGCATGAACATATGATGATGGCATCCTCTCGGGTAAAATATTCCGGAGGTAAAATAGTCCCCCATTCGGATCTCCGGGCGGGGACTACTCAGGAGGATGTGATCATCAGCAAAGACAATTCTACGGGTCGGAGCGTGGAATGTTAGATCCCTTAATCGAGTAGGAAAATTAGAAAATTTAAAAAGGGAAATGGATAGGTTGAAGTTAGATATAGTGGGGATTAGTGAAGTTCGGTGGCAGGATGAACAGGATTTCTGGTCAGGCGAGTACAGGATTATAAATACAAAATCAATTGGGGGTATCACAGGAGTAGGATTGATAATGAATAAGAAAATAGGAATGCGGGTAAACTACTATGGCCAGCACAGTGATCGCATTATCATTGTCAAGATAGATACGAAGCCAACACCGACAACAGTAGTACAGGTTTATATGCCAACTAGCTCTGCCGATGATGAGGAGATCGAGGAAATATATGAGGAGCTAAAGGAATTTATTCAGACAATTAAGGGAGAGGAAAACTTAATTGTGATGGGAGACTGGAATTCGGTAGTAGGAAAAGGAAGGGAAGGGAAGATAGTAGGTGAATATGGTCTGGGCAAAAGGAATGAAAGAGGAAGCCGCCTGGTAGAATTTTGCACGGAACATAATTTAGTTATAACAAACACCTGGTTCAAGAATCACAAAAGAAGGCTGTATACGTGGAAGAGACCAGGAGACACCGGAAGATACCAGATAGATTTTATAATGGTAAGACATAGATTTCGGAACCAGGTTCTACAGTGTAAGACATACCCAGGGGCAGATATAGACTCTGACCATAATTTGTTGGTCATGAACTGTAGGTTGAAACTAAAGAAACTACAAAAAGGTAGGAAAATAAGGAGATGGGACCTGGATAAATTGAAGGAACCTGTGGTTCTTAAGAATTTCAGAGGGAGCTTTAGGCAACAATTAGCAGAAACAGGGGAAAATAAAACAGTAGAGAAGGAATGGGTAAACTTGAGAGATGAAATAGTGAAGGTAGCAGAGGACAAAATAGGTAGGAAGGAAAGACCTACAAAAAATCCTTGGATATCACAGGAGATACTAAATTTAATCGATGAAAGGAGAAAATATAAAAATGCAGTAAATGAAACAGGCAAAATGGAGTACAGGCGACTAAGAAATGAGATTGACAGGAAGTGCAAAATGGCTAAGCAGGAGTGGCTAGAAGGCAAATGCAAGGATGTAGAAGAATGTATAAATAGGGGAAAAATAGATACAGCCTACAGGAAAATAAAAGAAACATTTGGAGATAAGAAAAACAGCTCTATGAATATCAAGGACACTGATGGAAAACCAGTTCTCAGCAAAGAAGGGAAAGCTGAAAGGTGGAAAGAGTATATAGAGGGGCTCTTCAAAGGAAATGAACTTGGAGACAATATTGTAGGAAGGGAAGAGGATGTAGATGAAGATGAAATAGGAGATACTATACTGAGAGAAGAATTTGACAGAGCCCTGAAAGACCTAAGTCGAAACAAGGCCCCTGGAGTAGATGATATTCCCTCAGAGCTACTGAAGTCTCTGGGAGAACCAGCCATGACAAACCTGTTTCACCTGGTGTGTAAGATGTATGAGCTAGGCGAAGTACCCTCAGATTTTAAGAAAAATGTTATAATCCCCATTCCAAAGAAAGCAGGTGCAGACAGGTGTGAAAACTACAGAACCATCAGTTTAATAAGTCATGGTTGCAAAATATTAACACGAATTCTTTACATAAGGATGGAAAATCTGGTAGAAGCCGACCTCGGGGAAGACCAGTTTGGGTTCAGGAGAAATATAGGAACACGGGAGGCAATACTCACTTTACGGCTTATCCTAGAAGATAGATTAAGAAAAGGCAAACCTACATTTCTAGCTTTTGTAGATTTGGAGAAGGCTTTTGACAATGTTGATTGGAATAAACTCTTTCAAGTTCTGAAGCAAGCAGGAGTAAAATATAGGGAACGTAAGGTTATTTACAACTTGTACAAAAACCAGACAGCGGTTGTCAGAGTTGAAGGGCATGAAAGGGATGCAGTGGTTGGAAAGGGAGTAAGACAGGGTTGTAGTCTTTCTCCATTGTTGTTCAATTTGTACATTGAGCAAGCTATAAAGGAAAGCAAGCAGAAATTTGGTGAAGGAATTAAAGTTCAGGGGGAAGAATTAAAAACATTACGTTTTGTCGACGACATAGTAATTCTGTCAGATACAGCAAAGGACCTGGAAGAGCAATTTAACGGAATGGAAAGTGTGCTGAAAGGTGCATATAAGATGAACATTAACAAGAGCAAAACTAGGGTAATGGAGTGCAGTATAAGAAAATCAGGTGATGCTGAAGGAATTGGATTGGGAAACGAAGCAATAAAGAAGGTAGATGAGTTTTGTTACTTGGGCAGTAAAATAACAAATGATGGTCGCAGTACAGAGGATATAAAATGCAGAATGGCAATGGATAGAAAAGCGTTCTTGAAAAAGAGAAATTTGTTAACATCGAATATTGATTTAAACCTAAGGAAGTCCTTTCTGAAGGCATTTGTATGGAGTGTTGCCTTGTATGGGAGTGAGACATGGACGATAAACAGTACGGACAGGAAGAGGATAGAGGCTTTTGAAATATGGTGCTACAGAAGAATGCTGAAGATTAGGTGGGTGGATCGCGTAACTAATGATGAGGTACTGAACAGAATTGGGGAGAAAAGGAATTTCTGGCCTACCTTGACTAAAAGAAGGGATAGATTGGTAGGACACATTCTTAGACATCAAGGAATTGTGAATTTAGCTTTGGAGGGAAGTGTATGGGGAAAAATCGCAGGGGAAGACCAAGAGATGGATACAGTAAGCAGATTCAGACAGATGTAGGTTGTCGCTCTTATGTGGAGATGAAGAGGCTTGCTCAGGATAGGGTATTGTGGAGAGCTGCATCAAACCAGTCTCCGGACTGAAGACCACAACAACAACAGTGAGTTATTCAGTGGATTTTATTCTATCTGCTGCAAGTTGTCGTTGCTGATTGTGCTGGCATGTAACAAATTCTATCTAAGCAAGCGAGAGCCATTATTTGCGGGCTATTAGTTTTCTTCAGCCGCAAAGGACATATATAGGCCTACGTTTACTTGAACTGTCGCTTGAGACCGGCAGATGCTGTCGTCTAGACATGCGTGATCACCATCGTTCGTGCGTGCAAGTATAGCAACAAAGTTCCAAAAATATTTAGTTTCATTGAAACATTAAACTAGTAAAATCTATCATTCAGCAGCCCTATTCAGATATAAATACAACTTCGGATAGGTCGATTCGTGGTGTACCGTGAATCCTTTAGTTATGTCAATAGGTACCGGTACAGAGATCACAGACGTAGTTCATGTGATAAAGAACTACAGAAAAGGTTCATTGTCTGTAACTGCGATGCAAACAGTAATTTATAGGTGAATTGTGACAGCTCCAATGCACATTTAAAGGGAGCCTCTATCGGAATCGCAATTTAAGCCCACCCTTGAAATCGATACGCGCAAGTTATTGAAGCTGTTGTCAACCATTAAGACAATTATCGCATAGGTCAGACTTGCGGATAAGAACTGATTTGCTGTTTTCATTCACTTGAAAGAGGTTATAAATGTGTTAATAGTTCAAATTTCCACAACACTACCATATAATTTTATTAATTTACTACCGTATTATTAAGTAGGCCTATCAGTCTCACAAAGTACAGTAGAAAAGCAAATACCTACAAAACTTCAAAGAAACCCAAAGCAAGATTATCTCCAAAGAATTACCCAAATCGTGCCTTTCCCTAACAAATTTATCTTTTACACATTTTATGTAACCTACCCAGATAACGGAATGGAACGACATGGATGTTAATTATCTTTGTTTGTTATATATTTAATGGGAAGATTCGATTCTGCCTGATGATTTGATTATGAATAACCAGTGGTCATATCGCTATGGTTTACAACTTCCAGCTAGCTGAACTTGATAAAGAAAGGCGAACCCCTGATCTGTTCTACGCATTTTGTACTCAGAATCGATATTAAATAATGGCCCTCTTTCGTTGGCTTTATAATACCGGCTACTCCTTCCTGACAGGTGAGGCTTAATAACGACACCAAAGAAATAACCTCTTATAAAATATTTGAAAATTAAGAATAAACAATAGACGTGCAAGGTCATAAAAATACCATTAAAGGTGTGTTAATTACCATATATTTGATGAAGTTTATATTTAAAAAAAAAACTAAAATGAACGAGAATGGCGGGATTTGAATAGTTGACTATCGGTGGTGCTGAGCTGAGGTAATAACTGGTCAGAAACTCTGATTTGAAAAATTCTTAACAAATAATTCGCCTAGCCAGCTAATTTTTCATTTGTTTACCATAAGCAAGAATTTTTATCGCAGTAATACCATGAATACATAAACCGCTTTTAAGAATATGAGGCAAACTGGAAAGAAGTGTATTTACAAAACCGTCTTCGTTACTCACTAAACACATGTGAAAGAAGCGAATTAGTTGCCCGTACTAACTGCGATGCTACCTGTTGTGTCCCGAATACGTTCGGAATGTGAATGATAAAATTTTTGTTTTTACTCTTGCTGCTGGGAAGCTGTAGAGGCACTCTTGGCCGATAGCGTATTCGAGTCGGCCACTGTGTAGGGTGTGATTATTTTCTCGAACTGCAGTGGCTGTGCGAAGTTCTTCTCCTCTTTTGCACATCCAAGCTAATAACGGATTCTCACGCTGCCGTGACCATATGAAGAATGTGTTCCACATCACTCACTACGGCCGCCGAGTGGCATACCGCCTGTGCACCGGTGTGTGCAGTGTTACGCTTTGTCGCAACTGCCTTCCGACGGACGAAGTATTTCCGTTAGAGTCACCCGACAATGGTTCCCCTTTCCTCACATTCGACACTCGGCTGCTCGCTGGCCCACCTTCCTAGAAAGAAGTACGCCGGTTGCTTGCAATGCTTCTGTACACGAACCTTCAGACCACACATGAAAGCAGAAGTGATATCTGGCATTCCCTAGGGAACTGTTATGGGTCCCCCTACTGTTCCTTGTCTTCATAAACGATGTTGGAGACAAGTCTTACAAGGAGAAGGTCTGACATGCGGGTCACGTTTGATTTCATTATATGGAATGATGTGCTCAACAGCCACAAAGTAATTATTGGAAACATTAAATGAAGCAGCAAGGGCCGTAAAAAACTTTTGCATTTAATGTCGCAAATCGATTTCGGTTATCTTAGTAACCATCCTCAGTGCAGATGTAGAAATTCACAAAAGATGTTCGATGAATTTCCCGTTACACATATCTGACGTACTCCATAATACACTTTCCAGATATTACAAGCTATCATTTTCTGTTTCATATGTATATATACCGGGTGATCAAAAAGTCAGCATAAATTTGAAAACTTAATAAACCACGGAATAATGTAGATAGAGAGGTAAAAATTGACACACATGCTTGGAATGATATGGGGTTTTGTTAGAACAAAAAAAGTTCCAAAAAAGATCTCTTGCGTGCGTCATCTGGTGATGATCGTGTGCTCAGCCGCCACTTTCGTCATGCTTGGCCTCCCAGGTCCCCAGACCTCAGTCCGTGGGATTGTTGGCTTTGGGGTTACCTGAAGTATGTGTTACTCTATGCCTGAAGTCGCAAGTGTATCTTGATCGACCGATATCTCTAGAGATGCTGAAAGACAATATCCGACGCCAATGCCTCACCATGACTTCGGACATACTTTACAGTGCTGTTCACAACATTATTCCTCGTCTACAGCTATTGTTGAGGAATTATGGTGAACACATTGAGCATTTCCTGTAAGGACATCATCTTTGCTTTGTCTTAATTTGGTATGCTAATTACTGCTTTTCTGATCAGATGAAGCGCCCCTGTCGGACTTGTTGAAATTTTCTTATTTATTTATTTATTTTTGTTTCTAATAAAACTCCATGTAATTCCAAGTATGTGTGTCAGTTTTAACTATCTATCTACGTTATTCCGTGATTTAGTTTTCAAATTTATACTGACTTCTTGATCACCCGGTATGTATACCTGCCACAGCAATCATTTTTCTGTTTCAGGTATACATATATGTATAAGTATACAGGGTGAAAAGTATTTAAACCGACAAACTCTGGAAGGTTGTAGGGGATAACAAAACAAATATTTCCCCTAATGTCATTTTTTTTATATGAGGAGTATTTTAAACCGTTGGAGGCCGTATTAAATGGGAGGCACTATTACAGTTTTCTCGCCGGAGCATTGCCAGAATTTCTGAAAGACGTCCCGCTCCCTACAAGACAACGCGTGTGCTTCCAACATGACGAGGCGCCGGCACATTTCATTCGTCGTGTGCGTCGGTTCCTGGACCGACGGTTCCCAGAAACGTGGATTGGCGGAGGTGGTCCCGTACCATGGACTTCTCAATCCCCAGATATGTCCCCTCTGGACATTTTTGTCTGGGGAGAGATGCACAACATTGTTTACGCAACTCATGTTGCATCAAAAGAGGATCTGGTTGCCCGGCTAGTAGCAGCAGCAGGAACAATTCAGGATACTCCTGGGGATTTTGCCCGTGTCAGACAGAACATGATTCGATGGTGTAACCTTTGTTTAAGTGTCAATGGAGGCATTTTTGAAAATCTACTGTAATTAAAATTGGGTTGTGTTTATTGTCTCCTGGGAAAAAAAAATTTTTTTTTTTGAAAGAGGTGACTGCCATTTGACTGAAAGTTTTGTTTATTGTCACTACCTGGTTTCAGCCTTAGGCCCTTTTCAAGTGCTGTGATAAAAGTTGTCAGATATGTTTCCTTAAGTCATGGTCATAATAATAAAAACAATAAAATATTCGGAGGTGAGTCATGTCGGAATTATAAAATGGGTGACACATTTGTCCCCGCATCTTAATTTAAATTAAATAAAATACTTTTATCACAGCACTTGAAAATGGCCTAAGGCCGAAACGAGGTGTGACAATAAATAAAACATTCACTCAAATGTCGGTCACCTCTTTTAAAAAAATATATATATGACTGAGGCTCCTGACGCCTCCTGCCCGCTCCACAACATCAATGGAGCTTAATTTCCTGAAGATGGTCTAAAATAAGACCGAAACTAGTCGAAAAAATAATTTTTTTTGCACTCTAGACTGTTCTTTATATATATATATATATATATAAATAAAGATAAAAATAAAAAAATAATAATAAAAAATGGAAAAATGTTTGTTGGTTTAATCAATTTGCCGCCAGGGAAATCTTCCTCTACGTGTTTAAATACTCCACATAGGAAAAAATATTTGTTTTGATGTCCCCTACAACATCCCAGTGTTTGTCGGTTTAAATACTTTTCATCCTGTATAACTATGTATACCAAACACAGAAAATGATCGCTTGTAATATCTGGAAAGTGTATTATGGAATAAGTCAGATATGTGTAATTCCTAAATTCATAGAACGTCTTTTGTAAATATCTATATCTGCTCTGAGGATGCTTACGAAGATAACAAATGTTCAAATGTTTGTTAAGCTTAAGGGACTTAACTGTGGGGCCATCAGTCCCTAAACTTACAAACTACTTATGAAGTACCTTATACTAAAGACGACACAAAAATCCATGCCCGAGGGGGGATTCGAATCCCCGACCGTAGCGTTCGTACAGACCGGCGCGCCGCATACCGCTCGGCTACTGCGGCCGGCACTAAGATAACAGAAATTGATTTGCGACAGTAAATGCAAAAGATTTATTATGGGCAATGTTGCTTAATTTAATGTTTCCAATAATATAAAGATACACGCAGTTCGGCTTTTTGCTACACACCTCAGTAGTTTTTGAAAAAAAAAAATCAAGGTCTAATTTGATGATGGACAATGGCGTTTTTAATGCTATACATGAAAATTATCATTTTCTACTAATTCATATCGGCTCACAAATTAATAACCTTCGAGTAACTAGATGTTTTGTGTTTTCATGCTGTAGCTTGGGTTTTCCTGAACACGAGCGACTTTCCCAGCCAGTCGAGCGGTCGCCGGGCTTGGTTGCTCAGCCCGCCCGCGGGGGAGGGGGGCTTAACGCCCTCTGTAATAAAAAACTGAGCCAAATACTCAACGAACAACTCAGATCGACCATGAACAGACAACCACAAAGCATCGATCTACCTGAACATATGTGTGTAACCGTGGATCTAGCTTCGAACCTACACCATGGCAATTTCTTGTTAGATTTTTTTTTCGATGTATCTGATAACATTCTCATTTTTGTAATAGCTTTTCTTGCCTTATTTTGAAGTAGAGCATCAGGAGTATGATTGACATTAAATTAAATGTATTATCTGTTACAGCTGTATTATTTGTTGTGATACTTGGTACAAAATGAATAAAATGAGAAGTAAAATAAATTATTCCGTAATTCCAGTTACTGGCAGTCTATTCGTCAGCTTTCTCACAGCCAGTAGGGTGAAATTGACCGCAAAACAACAAAAACACAAATATTTCTCAGACAATGCACAAAACCCGATCGACCTAATCAAAAATATTCAAATGTTTGTAAATCTATCGGACCAAACTGCGTGGTCATCAGTCCGTAGCTTACAAACTACTTAAACCTAGGTGAACTAACCTAACGTTGAACACACACACACCCATGCCCTAGGGAGGACTCGAACCTCCGACGGCGAGCAACCGCGCGCTCCGCAGCGAGGCGCCTTAGACCGCTCGGCTACTCCACCGCGGCGATCGACCTATTACCACATCATATGAGAACAGATAAATTCGTGATAGAACAGCTACTATTCACATTCATGCCTTGGTCGATAATCAGTTGTCCGAGCCTGTCTTTCAACATATGCTTTTATACTCTTGGTACGCATCGAAATTAATATCTGAAGATCTGTTTTCAGCAATGTAAATCAGATACGTTTTTCACGGACGTTGTCTCGGATAACATGTGAATGTAGCAATATGTCGTACCCACTGAGATCAAAAATAAACTGGAGCGACTACTGGACGAAACAGAACCGTGACGCATGACGTCACCGCAGCCACCATTAATAGAGGAAAAGATGTCAAGTTGTTCTGATACGCCAAGGAAACACAAATACCATTGATGGCTACTGTCCGACCCTCACTTAGTTTATTGAACAGTTCACTGTTAACATTGCTTTGTATTTGCTAACCTTTCTCTTCAATATAAGTTTCACAGTTATTCTCCTCGGTTTAAGTTCGTAATTTCCACATTGCCATCAAGTGTCACTACTTACACTTCCAAAAAATGTTACGTTTCTGAAAGAGATTTTTAGCTACAACCCATTCAGAATTTTATTTCCTGACTAAAGAGCCTACAGGGCGACATTATTTATACGGACCGTGCCTGAAGGAGAGCAAACTTCATCTCATTTGATGCCAAATGATTCTGCATGTAAACTACCGAGAAAATAAATTTCTGCACAAGTCATTAAGCAAGAAAGTTGCTAAATGATTCCATTGTCTTTCATGTCAGGTATTAAACTAGTTTCACACCCTGAAACTAAATAAAAAGAATCCATCAGTAATAATTAGGAAATTCGGTACTTCGTCCACATCAACAAGAATGTGTAATTTTATTCTACATCTACATAAATACTCTGCAAGTCACATTAAAGTTCACGGCAGAGGATTCATTGAACCGCTTTTATGGTGTTTCTCTGCAGTTCCATTATCTTATAGCTCGCGGCAAAAAGGAACACCTAAATCTTTTCGTTTTCGATCTGATTTCTCTTACTTTATTTTGATGATCGTGCCTTCCTATGTAGGTCGGTGCTAACAAAATTTGTTCGCATTCGGAAGAGAAAGTTGGCGAAAGAAATTTCGCAAATACATCTCATCGCGACGAGTAACGTCTTTCTTTCAATGATTTCCACCCGAACTCGCGCATCATTTCCGTGTCACTCCCTCTACTCCCCCCTCCTCCCTATATCGCGATAATTCAAAACGAGCTGCCCTTTTCTGTACTTTCTCTAATCGTCTGTCAATCCCACTAGGTGGGGATCCCACAATGCGCTACAATACTCCAAAATAGGACGCACAAGTATGGTGTAGGCAGTTTCTTTAGTAGAGCTGTTGCATCTTCTATGTGTACTGCGAACAAAGCGTAGTCTTTGGTTCACTTTCTCTACAGTATTTTCTATGTGTTCTTTCAAATTTGTTTGTAGTAGTTTAAATTATTTTGCAGTTTATTATTTAAATTATTTATATTATTTAAATTATTTTACAGTTGATTTCTGTTTTCTGGTGACTTCACTAACCAATAAATAACAGCACCATCCGCGAACAGTCTAAGAGAGATAGATTGTCTCCTAAATCGTTTATAAAAATGAGGAACCGTAGGGGCCCTATAACACTTCCCTGGGAACGCCAGATATCACTTCAGTTCTACTCGATGACTTTCTGTCAATTACAAAGTACGGTGTCCTTTCTGACAGGAAATCATGAATCCAATCGCACAATTGTGGCGATATTCCACAAGTACGTAGTTTGATTAGAAGACGTTGTGAGCTTCAGTGTCGAAAGCCTTCCGGAAATCTAGGAATAATGAATCTATTTGAAATCCCTTTTCGATAGCACTCATCACATCATGTGAGTAAAAGGCTAGCTGTGTTTCAGAAGACTGATACTTTCTGAATCCGTGTTGACTATGCCTCACTAGGTCGTTCTCTTCGAGGTAGTTCATAATATTTGAGGGAAGTATATGTTCTAAGATCCTACTGCAGACTAACATCAATGATATAGGCCTGTAATCTTGTGGGTTAATCCTATAGCCTTTCTTGAATTTTGGCGTAACCTGTGCTACTTTCCAGTCTTTGGGTACGGAACGTTCGCTGAGGGAGCGGCTGTATATGATAGCTAGGTATGGGGCTATTGCATCAGCATACTCTGAAAGAAAACTAATTGGTATACAATCGGGACAGGGAGACTTACTTTTGTTAAGTGATTTAAGTTGCTTTAATACACCAGGGGTATCAACTTCTAAATTACGCATGCTAGCAGCTGTTCTTGAAACGATTTCTGGAGTATTTGCTTCGTCTTCTTTCGTGAAGGAATTCCGGAAGGCTGTATTAAGCAATTCTGCTTTAGCAGAACTGCCATCAGTAGCATCACCGTTCTATCGCGTAGTGAAGGCATTGATTGTGTTTTACCGCTAGTATACATACGACCAGAAAATCTTGTGATTCTCTACCAAATTACGTGACAGCGTTTCGTTATGGAATTGTTCGTAGAATAGATAAATTATCTCAAAAACTGTAGATTTTATTGTGAACAAGTTGCCTTGTCGTCTTTATTTTAGTCAGAAAATGACGAGGAAATTGAATACTGTTGGTACAGCATCATCTCTCAGCAGCTGTGTATCGGCTCCTGGATATGTAACTGTCCTTCGTAGAGTGTTCACTGCAAATGTAACAATATTTCGTAGGATTGCAGTTTTCTCTTCATACTCTATGCACCCATTTCTTCATGGGTACCGATTTCGAGTGAGGAAATCTGGAGAGATCCTAAGTTATCATGAATCAGTATTTGCGTTTATCGAACCTCAGTTTCTTTACAATTTATTGCAGTTTACGTAATGAATGCCACTTCCAGTCGTCCGTCGGTCAGTAAACCCGTCCGCAACGCAACTTTCACGCACTACGGTTAAAATAACGAGACACTCTACATTACAGCAAGCAGGAACTGAAAACGAATGCCCCCATCCAATATGGCGGCTTCAGAAAGCAGCTTCATGGTTTCCTAGGCAAAGACACCTTTGAGAAGTAACTCTAGTTTGATATTGAGCTCACTGGTTGTACCCCACATATACTGGTAAAAAATGCTCACCTTTAGACGCTCTTCCAATGTATAGCACTGAAAACGCGATTTTCCAGCATCTTAACTGCTGAGTGTCAAGGCGGAATTTCTGAACAATAATGTATTTCAGCTGTGAATACGCAAGTTATAAAATAGTTCGTGGAGAAAAGTAATTCAAGGGTAACTGAATGAATTGGGGAAGGTGATCTAATCGGATAAACTACTGAGTTATATTAGGAAGTACGATGCTAAAAATAATAGATGAGTTTTATTATTCATTATGAGATTAAGTCCGCTTTGACTACAAGCAGCTTTTATTTAAAAAATGATTTTTATATATAAGCTACTTGCAGTCAATGCGAACTTAAACTCATAATGACATTTGGCTGCGGATGCCCGTATTTCAAGATAATACGCTTTTTATTATTTCGGCAGCATAATACGCTGGCAAAAATAGGAAGAACATACAATGACGATTTCTAATAAAAAGACAATTTACAAATAATCGCAAAGGAGTCTTTACAGCTTCACCACGATCATGATTCTATGGTACTCAGTCGAGATGCAAGGCATTCGATGAGTGATCGCTGCCGCCACAGGCTCAGAAGCGCCACTGGGCCACAGAAATTGGAACATCGCTTCCAGTAATGGCCTTCACACGAAGCTGCTAATGTTTGAACACTAACAATCTACATCAAATTTCGGAAAATTTCAGGTTCTGTACGATTTTTTGATGGGCCAGCGATTTAGTGTCATGTTCGTTGTATCGGAAAGATAGTTCTTGGCAATGCACTACGGACTATAAAAACATAAATAAATATAAAAGACGGACGGATATACCTTGATAGGATGCAGAACCGCACGTAACAGCCGAAACTAATCCATACATCTTATAAAATTAGCTGCGCGTACTCTATGTACACTCCTGGCCATTAAAATTGTTACACCACGAAGATGACGTACTACAGATGCGAAATTTAGCCGACAGGAAGGAAATGCTGTTATATGCAAATGTTTAGCTTTTTAGAGCATTCACACAAGGTTGGCACCGGTGGCGAGACCTGCAACGTGCTGACGCCTGGTGAAACGTTGTGATGTCTCGTGTAAGGAGGAGAAATGCGTACCATCACGTTTCCGACTTTCATAAAGATCGGATTGTAGCCTATCGCGATTTCGGTTTATCGTATCGCGACATTGCTGCTCGCGTTGGTCGCGATCCAATGACTGTTAACAGACATGGAATATGTGGGTTCAGGAGGGCAACACAGAACGCCGTGCTGAACCCCAACGGCCTCGTATCACCCTTGACACTGCGTCAGACAGGAGCACCCGGGATGGTGTACGCAACGACGAACCTGGGTGCACGAATAGCAGAATGTCATTTTTTCGGATGAATCCAGGTGCTGTATACAGCATCATGGTGGTCGCATCCGTGTTTGGCGACATCGCGGTGAACGCACATTGGAAGCGTGCATTCGTCATCACCATACTGGCGTATCACCTGGCGTGATGGTATGGGGTGTGATTGGTTACACTTCTCGGTCACTTCTTGTTCGCATCGACTGCACTTTGAACATTGGCCGTTATATTTCAGATGTGTTACGTGGCCCTACCCTTAATTCGATCCCTGCGAAACCCTACATTTCAGCAGGATAATGCACGACCGCATATTGCAGGTCCTGTACGGGGCTTTCTGGATACGGAAAATGTTCGACTGCTGCCATGGCCAGCACTTTCTCCAGATCTCTCACCAATTGAAAATGTTTGGTCAATGGTAGTCGAGCAGCGGGCTCGTTACAATACGCCAGTCACTACTCTTGATGAACAGTGGTATACGTCTTGAAACTGCATAGGCATCTGTACCTGTACACGCCATCCAAGCTCTGTTTGACTTAATGCCCAGGCGTATCAAGGCTGTTAATAGGGTCAGAGATGGTTGTTCTGGGTACTGATTTCTCAGGATCTATGCACCCAAATTGAGTGAAAATGTAATCACATGTCAGTTCTGGTATAATATATTTGTCAAATGAATACCCGTGTATCATCTGCATTTCTTCTTAGTGTAGCATTTTTAATGGGCAGTAGTGTATGTTCCACTTCTCCTGCAAAACTACTGGACCGACTTCGCTAAAACTTTGTATACATGTTCCTTACTAGCAGGCAACATTCGATTTCGCGATAAGAAGCACCTACAACTAGGGCACTTGGATATAGACGTTTTTGTGCATCCACCGTTTCTGTTCCTTTGCGTCGACGCGAGACGGCAACATAGGTCAGTCAGTAGGCTTTCAGCATGTTGGCTGTGCAGCTTCTTATTGTTCGGAAAATGATTTTGTTTCTTCGTTGACTCTGAAAGCCGAAAAGTATTGATAATAAACTGTTGTCGCGAGAAATAGACATCAATACGGACTTCAAAAACTGAGAAGTGGATTAAATCACTTACGAAGCTTTTCGACACGTTGCAAACGGCAGGTTTCAAAACTTGTGTTTTAGCGAAGGGTCCGACGCACAACTTTTGTTACCGAGTTTTATTTACACAAAAATTGGCGATAACAAACAGTGTCAACATATAGACTACATCACTATTAATTACTTTTAAAGGAGTTTTTACTTATAACAATGGCTCATACGGCTCATACTTGTAAACCATGTTCGAAACTACTGCGATGTTAAAATGCACGAACGTCTGTGAGTCTACATCAAAGCCATGTTGTAGTTTACTGGTGAAGTGTCTTACTTCCAAACTGGACCCTTATTATTCGCCTATTGGAGTCAATCGGTTTTTAATGACTTAATGAGGTGCTTTTTGCCATAAGCCGTAACTGAAAACCCTTTTTTAACGTGTGCGTCGTTTCTTACTAACATATTAAAAGTCAAATTTTTAGTTTCATTTTGAAGACAGACAATTTGAAAAAAAAAAAGAAAAAAAATGGGTCGAATGTTTGGAAACGATTGAAGCTGACAGCAATGCAAACTTTTTTCAGTAATCCATTCCTCTCTTATCCATAAATCTTTTATTGCATCCTGATATATCATGGTAATGTACTTTCATAGCTTGTGCGTTGAAAAAGCATTATATATGAATTTTGAAAATTATTCCGTAAAAAGAAAACAGATTTGGGATTGTATTCTGATCAAAATCAAAATTATCACATCACATTTGAAAACGTAGAGTTACTGCGAAGCTTATAAACTACCTTATACTAAAGACGGCACAAATATCCATGCCCGAGGAGGGATTCAAACCCTCCGACGGGGAACGGCCTCGCTCATCGCAGCACAGCCCCTCAATGTGCTCGGCCGCTCCGCCGCGGTCGAATCAGTTGGAACTTGCTTGGCGAATCACATCAGAAACAAATAAAACCTCTTTAAATACGCAACCCTCTTCCAACTAAAAATAGGTCGGCGACCCCCATCCCCTCCACGAAAAATAACACATCTATGTGTCTTATTTCAAAGGCAATGAACTTACTAATTTTCATCTGTTGATATAACTTTTTGTAATAAACAAGAAAGAAGTACACTGTTGTTTTGGTTTTCAGTCCGGAAACTGATTTGATGCAGTTCTCCAGCCTACTGTATCCTGAGCAAGCGTCTTCATCTCCTCATAAAAACGTCAACCGCCATATATTTGAATATCCTTCGTACATTGTAAGATAAATTTTACTCCATTTTTTTTCTGAATGGAACGCAGTCTACTATTACGTGAATTCCGACAGAAAAATATATGTTACATAAGAGGTTTCGCATTGTAGGTAAAGCTCAGAACCGAATTCTGCTCGTTGAGCAAGGTCCCACTGTACGTATTGTCAATTTGTAAACAACAGAATTTCTTATTGTATTCCGTAAATTTAGCTATTGCCTGGGACCTGAAAAAAGGTTTCAGGCTCGTTTATTCATTATTAAGCTGTTGCATTTATTATAAAACAATCTTTGTTCTTTTCAATAAGAATTGATGATCAACAAGGAAAAGCTTTAAAAATGTTCAAATATTTGTGAAGCTTATGGGACTTAACTGCGGGGTCATCAGTTCCTAAACTTACAAACTATTTATGAACTAACTTATACTAAGGACAGTGCGATAGGGGATTCGAACCCCCGACGGGGAACGCCCTCGCGCATCGTAGCATAGCGCCTCAATGCGCTCGGTCGCTCTGCCGCGGCGGAAACGTTTAATATTAATATAAAATGTATTTCCCTTTTAGGCATATGTTTTGGCAATACGCAATACCTAGTTTTCAGGCATGATACGCCGCGGTGGAGTAGCCGAGCGGTCTAACGCGTCTCGCTGCGGAGCTCGCTGTTGCTTGCCGTGGAGGTTCGAGTCCTCCCTGTGGCATGGGTGTGTGTGTTGTTTAGGTTAGTTTAGTTTAAGTAGTTTGTAAGCTACGGACTAATGACCACGCAGTTTGGTCCGATAGAATTACAAACATTTGAACATTTTGCATGATACTGGCTGGTTATTTCATGGTGCGACAACTGGCCACTGTGACGGCGAATCTGTGAGCTAGTCTTTGGGACCCCCTGCGGGTCTCCGATATACTCGCATTTGCCAGTTACCTATACTTAAGAGTTATTTCAACAGATACCGGAAAAGTAGGAAAATTTGTTCAAACAAAATGTCAGTTACTGCAGTGGCAGGATTTAATGCTACTTCCTACACTTTTCACGAAATTATGAAATAAGCAAAGCCATAGATTTTTGCTGTGGCTAGTTCGTAATTTCTTCCACAGATTTTAGACTCGCGTCGCATGAGTCACGTGTCACATGACTGCTCGAACAATTTCGATACCGTATCGAACACAGGCGTCGTGGGAAACAAAGGCGTAGATAATTTTTTTTTTATTTTTTTCGTAAGGTTGGGGATGGAGTGAGTTCACCTGTCCGGGGTAGGGGGGAAGGAGTCGGGTTGATTTAGGCCCTCAGTATCGAAAATACATACAGTTAAATTACTGAACCGTTTCGGCGTTTAAAATAAGGAAATTGTTTGCTTTTTGTCCTCCCGTTATCTACGCTCCTCGTGGGGAAACCTCTTAACTACCAACTGCGCAGCTGTAGCTGCTGCCATGCGAAGCAGTGGGCGCAGCGTTTGAGCAGGCGGCACGTGATTTCAGCTGGGCAGTAGCAGGAGCAGCAGCGGCGGCATCAAAGCCTCTGTCGGCAGTGGAGGCTTCCGGTCCACGCCTTGAGAACGCTCCGACGTTTCGGAGAAGCGCTTATCGGCTGCGATGTCGGCAGGGCCGGCGAGAGCGAAGTGACAAACACAGTGGCGGTGCGTGGAACTGTCACAGTATTGCACAACTGCCAGTTTCCAGTTTTTAAAAACTGCATATGTCCGTTTTTCTTATACAGTTTTCGTTTAGGAAGCCTAACCCGTATCATGAAATATGTCATGATCAACCATTGGCGTACCAACCATTCCTTTAGAGGGGGGGGGGGGGTGCGGGGGTCAAGAAAACCCATTTACTGTCTTCGTCATGGCGATCCCAGGAGTTAGGTCTGGAGGGAGCGGGCGAGGTCGTGGAACTTTCATTTAGCCGAGGTGTTAGTGTCAGTTTTATATACATATATGAATGACTCAAGTTGCTCTTGCGTTTCATTTATATGTAATAGCGATAATAGCGACCTTCAGCGCCCCACCAATAAAGATGTTGTCCTCTATTAGCAGTCACAGACTGAATAATAGGACTAAAGGAGAAAACAGAATGTACTAGTTATTACAAAATGCTTCAGTCGTGGCAAAAAATGCCTGCTGTCAAAAATACTGCGGGAGGGGGGGGGGGGGGGGGGGGCAAACCGTGTCTTGCCCCTCCAAAGTTCAAAGTTTCAAGTGGAGCGGGGACGACTGCCTCCCCTCCTCCCCCTGTTGATATGCCATTGTGATCAACTACTTTTGGTCGTAGAACGTCGTGTTGTCCCATAACGCACCGACAACCGCTGCCGGCTTTTTTTTTTTGGGTGGGGGGGGGGAGGGATCTCCTGCCACCCCGTCAACCCATCCAAATCAACGCCTTAACGAAAGAAACAAAACAGAACCTTCTTCGTGACCAGCTCAGGTTTGCGCTCCTCCTGCGACTACGGCGAGTCTAGGCAATAGAATAGGAGGTGTTGACCCAGGCCTGAGTGTGGCACTACGTAACAGCGCTTCAGTGACGTAAGAGGGGGTTGCAGCCTGACTGCAAATCCGCTGGTCAGAAGCAGTTCCCAGTGCTCCGCCAAGTGGCATCCCGCACTTCTCCTAAAAATTCTCTCAGCATTCTTTCTTATCGGGTATGTCCAGATGTGCCCACAGTGTGGGCGGGGGGCTCATGACGCAAACTGCGTCACTGAAATGTCTGGAGGGGGGGTTGAAATATGAGTACTTTTGGTCAACCTAGGGAGGAGGCTTTATAAGACAGTTTACAAAACATGAAATAAAACATCTTTAATTCTAATATTAAATGACAAAACCATTTTATTGGATAATAAACTAGGAATATCTCGGGTTTGGGGGGGGGGTTGATCGCAGTTTCGAGGGTTGGAGTAGACACCTCTGGGTATGTCACTGAGCCACCCAGTACTGACATTTCAAGAGCAGTCGCAATAATTTTATTTACAAATTACCAACAAATTTAATTCAGGGAAGATATTGACTGTTCCAAACTGTTGACCCTAATTTTCATAATTACCACGGTGTCAGCCGAAGAAAAAAGTTGCTTTTCCATTTTGAAAAGAATGAAATCTTTCTCACGTAACTCTATGCTCCAAAAAATATTGTCAGCCTCGGCGATGCTTTGCACTGAAAAAGATCTTGTGGTGAAAATCACAGACTGTAATCAGCAGGTTACTGATATATCTGCATCGATAATAAAGTAGGAGGACTAATTTTCAGTAAAGACTAGGTAATAATAAGTGCGCTTAGAAATTAACTGACGAATGAATACCATTTATACTATGAATGTAGCTCATTACGTAACGGTTATTGATAAATTATAGCATGCACTTTGCCACAGACATTTTGTTGTCACACAAATACATCGAAAACTGGATTTGTCCAAATCGATGGCGTGTAGAAAGAAAAACATTTATAACACGTACCAGCTGGTTGTTATTCTAGTTGTTGCTTTTCGATGCGCCTCTACGACCTTTCTTCCCCATAGTTCTCAGCACTCTGTTTATGAAATGTGCGTGCACTTTACAAATACTGCTAAAAGAGTAGAGGAATGGGAAAAGTGATGGTGCGAAGGGGTGGAAGTTGTAAAATAAATGCACGTGCCTACGTGACGCACGGCGCTCGCTAGATCACCTCCATTTGCCTCCTTCCACCACCCTCTCTCTGCAGCGCAAGTTACGAGGCCCGGCCGGTAAGCGCCGATAATGAATAATTTATGTGCTGTTCTCGGAAGAAAAGTGTTCTCAAGAGCCCGCCGGATGAAGCCGGGTGAGTGCTCTATAAGAGGCAGCAGGGCTGAACACTGTACCACCAGGTGTGCCACCTGTGCGCGCAAAATGCGTCCCGGTCTAATATTTGTACTTTTAATTTCATATTTAGGAGAAAATTTTTGTGCCTGATGAAATAATACATACATATTTAAGAAAAAGAAAAGACAACTTTGCGTCACCCATCAAACAAATATTTTATAGATTCACTGATTGTTCCGTCGGTTCTTGACAGAATATTCACGAGACAAATGTTCAATATTTTGCAAATTTATTATTTTTAAAATCGTCAGGTAAACACTTCAGAAATTTAGCAATTCAGCTTGGGAGTTTACGGTTCAAAGATCTTAAGTTGCTATTCAGATAATATATGTACATTAATTTTCAATGTTTTTGGTTTAAAACTACCCTGAGGGAAATTACTCCATTGAAATGGTTGTGTTACACATATCATCTTATTTTGAACTGGTCAAATATTTTGGAACATTGAAGGGTAATAATAAACTGAGCGAAACATCTGTGAAAATATATGTTAAAATTAAGCTTTAGTTACTGGCTTAAATGTTTAACATTACTATCAAAATAATAAATTACAATTGATATCAGACAAATAGCTAAACTCCTTTGATTATACAAAGTAATTAGGCTGTGGACAGGTAGTAGGAACATTAGGCAAGTGATTAGATGTTCAGATGTTTGTAAATCTATCGGACTAAACTGCGTGGTCATCAGTCTGCAGCTTGCAAACTACTTAAACCTAGGTAAACTAGCCTAAGGACAAACACACACACACACACCCATGCCCCAGGGAGGACTCGAACCTCCGACGGCGACCAACCGCACGCTCCGCAGCTAGGCGCCGTAGACCGCTCGGCTACTCCACAGCGGCCAAGTGAGTAGTAATGGGTGGTTTATTTAGTTTGGTTAGATTCTGCAGACAGAAGTGGCGAGAATGGAATTTGGTCATTTAGTACAAGGTTTGGTGACGTCAACATATGTTTATTAATTTCCAATATCACAAAGTAGTTCATTTCCTTCCCTTTCTGGATATGGTGTAGGAAAACCAATAAATAATTTCTTTTGTTTTCAAGCAGCACTTAAAATAATGTTTTCTTGAGGTAACACCGAACGAGATAGCGGAGTTGTGACGAAATGCATTCGCGAGGACAGCAGTTCAATTCACATCTGACCATCCTGATTTAGTTTTTCCGGGATTTCCCTAAATCACTTCAGACAAATGCCGGAATGATTCATTTCAAAGGACACAGCCGATTGTCCTTCCCCGTCCTTTGCAAACACAATCGGAATGTGTACTCCGTCTCTAATGACAATAAAAAGTCGACACCCTATATGGCATGTTGGCCACGAGTTCGTTTAACCCCGCTTATCTAATTCATCTCACTGTGCAATGACAATCCGTGTTTGGTCTTAGCTTTAACTCCGTAACTTAACATTTGCGGACCTAAGTTGATATGATTTATTTCTTTAGTTATACTTGTAGAATAACATATTAAAATATTTGCATATCTTCGTGAAACACCCTGTACATGGTTCAAAATATTCAAATGTTTGTAAATCTATGGGAATCAACTTCTTTCGTCATTAGTCCCTATGCTTACCAACTAGTTTAACTTAAACTAATCGAAGAACAACACAAACACACATACACACATACACACACACACACACACACACACACACACACACACACACACACACACACACCCACGAAGGAGGGCTCGAACCTGTAACGGCAAGCAATCGCGTGTTCTGCATCAAGGAGCCTTAGAGCGCTCGGCCACTCCACTGCGGTCTTGTAAGTGTGTCGTACCTTTGTATAGAGCATAGTTTTGTTAAATCTTGATGAAATTTTGCACACTTGCCCTTCAAACCAAAGGGAAGGTCACTGTGGGTTTAAGGATCACAGTTCAGGAGATTTGGCGACATGAAATGAGCGAAAGAATGGCATCACTCGACAATATTCTACGTCTCGTCCTAAACCACTTGATGGAGTTCAACCAGACATGGTGCAGATATTCATCACCATAATAATTGCTATAGGGATAAGAACCATCTACGATCATCACCTATTCACACAAAAGATTTTAATTGGCAACGTCTACAGTTTCTTTTTCGAATTTCGATGGCATTTTGCACACTTGACCTTAAAAATAAGAGGAAAGGCACTGCCTGCATAAATTTTCGTATGGTGTATGGTGGAGTGTACATTACAACAAACGTTGACACCGTTTTCCTTTTAGCATCAAAGTTGGCTTATGTATTTGCTGTGTTCTTATCGGGAAGGTTTTATAAACCATGATGTGTGATGCATAGCAGAGGGAACCTTGCAATAAAATTTACACTGTTTCACTGATTACCACGAAAGTTGACAGATACATGTTATTTTTCATAGGGAGAGAGAAGAGGTGTATGTAGAGCTTATGGGACTTAACTACGGTGTCATCAGTCCCTAAACTTACAAACTACTTATGAACTAGCTTATACTAAAGACGGCACAAACAACCATGCCCGAGGAGGGATTCGAACCCCCGACAGGGAATGGCCTCGCGCATCGTAGCCCCTCAATGCGCTCGGCCGCTCCGCCGCGGCAGAGGGAAGAGGTAATGTGGCAGAAAGGGCATCCGGTCACCCCTTACATCAACGATGCCAAACCCATAGTCAACCACGCGCACTCTCAAATGTTTGTAAATCTATCGGACCAAACTGCGTGGTCATCAGTCCGTAGCTTCCAAACTACTTAAACTAAGGTAAACTAACCTAAGGACAACACACACATCCATGCCCTAGGGAGGACTCGAACCTCCGACGGCGAGCAACCGCACGCCCAGATTTGATGCACATATTCGTTACCGCGAGGTAACAATTGCTGTAGGGGTAAGAAGTAACAACCATCTACGACACATTGTGGAGGAGATATGAGGCGTATGGAGCGTGGCGGAGGGTACTTTATTTATGGACGTAGACAAAAGCTACGGATTTATTTCGAGCTTAATGAAATGTTGCACACATGACCATCAAATCAAGGGGAAGGTGGTTGTCTATATAAATATTTCGTTTGGTTAGTGGCAGAGGGTAATTCACTTACGGACCTCTTCAACATCGACACTTTTACTCGGATCTTGATGAAAATTTGCCTACTTGTCCACATAAAATTTCGAATGTATGTTATTTATCCGCTTAGACAAAATATACAGATTTATATTGATTTTGACGAAATTTGCGATCCTTCACCATCAAAACAATAGGAACATTACTGTCTACATAATGTTTAACACGGTGCATCGCTGAGGGTACCTTCGACACTTTTTCACAGATGACGATGAAGTTAATAGACACATATAATTTTGTAAAATGTAAACTTTCACGGCCGGAATGGTCAAAATTACTAAAAATTTCCGGGCTATTATATAGTGGTCTTGAGGATTTAATCTGGAAACCCAACGCTTCGTCCCCGACTGCGGAGGGACATTCTCAAGGGGGACCGTGGCACTTTTGAATGTCCGATGCACACTCTGGCTCGCTACTGACTGAAGCCAAGCTCCGTTTACGAGGGCTCACGCGCAGAAGTGTGACGTCAGATGTTTTTAACAAGCGCGTGCAATTCGTCATTGCCAATTGCCGCCGTCCGTTAATATCGTCCCATGGTGGAAGACTATTACATTTCTTCTTCAAAGCCGGGATCCAGATTGCTATTCGTCTACAGAGATAAGGATGAAAGGGTTCCTTGAAATCCAAAGTCTTCCTGCCTTTAGTAAGGACGTCACCGACCGCATCGCTAAAATTTTGACGAAACGGAATGTTGCCGTTATTTACAAACCTACTCGGAAGATACAGGATCACCTGAAATCGGCAAAGGATGCTCGCAAACCGCTGGAAAAAGCAGGAATTTATAGGATTCATTGTAGCTGTGGAGACGTATACGTGGGTACCACAAAAAAAAAAAAAAAAAAAAAAAAAAAAAAAAAAGACCTCAGCTGTTGCTGAACATGTTTTTCAACCAGGGGACCACCTTATTCAATTTGATAAGACTCAAGTTTTAGCAGCCACAAAAGTATACCACGAAAGAATGTACAGAGAGGCTATGTAAATTGTAAAACACCCCAATAATTTCAATAGGATGGCGGAGGGCGTGAAACTAAATTAAATCTGGATCCCAGTTTTGAAGAAGAAATGCAACAGTCTTCCACCATGGGACGATATTAACGGACGGCGGCAATCGGCAACGACGAATTGCGCGCGCATGTCAAAAACATCTGACGTCACACCTCTGCGCGCGAACCCTCGTAAACGGAGCTTGGCTTCAGTCAGTAGCGAGCCAGGGTGTGCATCGGACATTCAAAAGTGCCACGATCCCCCTTGAGAATGTCCCCCCGCAGTCGGGGACGAAACGTTGGGTTTCCAGAATAAATCCTCAAGACCACGGCACAATAGCCCGGAAATTTTTAGTAATTTTGAGATATAATTTTACTACGCGATGGGGCGAGGCAGCGAAGGAAGAGATAGAAAGAATATATACGTAGAGTGGGGAGGAGATCGGCTGGGATAAGGGGTAGTGAAAGAGAGATGGGGAAAGTAGTAACTCCATTCTAGAGGCCCCGTGAGGACCATCGGATACCGACCGGTCGTCGTGTCTTCCTCCGGCCCGAAGGCGTCACCGGAAGCAGTATGGAGTGGGACGCGGTCAGCGCCCCGCACTCCCGGCCGTTATGTCGATTTTCGTGACCGAAGCCGCTATTCGCCAATCGAATTACCAACAGCGCTAACTCAAGCAAGTGCTAGCCTAGGCGACAATGCTTATTAGGTGAACAATCGGAAATGAGTGTATCCAATGTGACACGGCCTTTGGCTAAAAGTACTGACTGGACTAAATAAATTACAGACCAACACAGGGTTTTCAGCTTGCCTTCTTTATATATAACTAGCTTATATGCCCATGCTTCGCAACGGTTGTTAAAGAGAGACCTGTGTAATGCCCTACTACGTATATCACCATTTAAAAATGCAGCAGCGCCAACTATTAGTTCTTTTGTGCACTGCGTAACTAACAGGGCCTCCATTTGTTCTGTACTGAACTACACAGTTTTCTAGGTATTCCTAAACAGAATGAACTCAAGATGTAATAAGTGCGCACATAAATCAGAAAATAAACTACATAAATTCGTGTTTTCTGGCTAAGAATTCTTAGTAAATGAAAACATCGATAGACGCGAAAGAACGTCGTTATGTTTTAAATTCAAATAATACCCGCGGGAAGGCACACTTTTTCTCTTTCCTTGGCATTTCAAGGCATGCGGGATACAGCTAATAAAAAAAATATTTTTCGTGCCGTACATGAGTTAAATTTTACCTGCATTGGCAGTGGTTTAGCATGTTAACGTTGGCAACGGAATATTTGCTTTAGTTGATCATTAATTTACTGATCGGAACAAAATTAATTATTTATTTCATTATCAACACAAGGAATTATTCCCCTCATTGTACGTGACTGATTTTTCAAAAAGGATTCATCATCGATACACTACACCGCTGCCGTAAGGAAAATCGTAGCCTTTGTTTCAGTGTATTACACCTTAGTTATGTGCATAAAAAGTGCAGCATCGCCATTTATCAGTTATTTGGTGTACTATGTAAGTAACAGCGGCCCTTTCGGATCTTTGCTATACCACGCTGCAATTAAAGTGTAGCGTACACCAGAAACTACAAATTACGATATCTTTTTTTCCCCTGATCTGATTTTTATGAAATGAAACTTATATGTTGCCCCAAGTACTCTTACTTGACCTATGAAACCCCATGAAAGTTCGTACAGTACTCTTGGAGATTTTATGTACTACACCATAATTCTAAGCATAGTATACACAAAATCTTCAAATTACAATTTCCTTTCCCAACCTTACCCAAGCAATCCGACCGTAAGCTCCGCCTCTTATAACCACGTTGTCGACGGGGCGTTAAACGCTAATATTCCTTTCTTCCTGTCTACAAACAATATTTCTTGTGACTTGTCCAGGACATAATATGAATGTTTTCTATGGAGAGCCCATGCCTGAGCAAGCGATATAAAGCTGCCCGTGTAGGAAACATGGTGATTTCAAATACACTCCACATATTGAGTACATTGCCCTGTGATTTATTAATCATAATAGAAAATGCAAGTCCGACTGCCAGATCTGTCGGACATAATGGGTATATGCTCGCATATACTCTGTTTCATTCTCTTCCTTTCCAACAGCGGTATGCGCTTCACAGTTAAAAGTTGCTTCAAAGTTATCAATAGCACTGTCATCTTTCAGGAATTTCCTTAAGCTCACTAGAATACAGGAGTGTCTTAGCAGTAAATAAGAAATTTAATAAACCGTGATGCCTGATGTGAAAAGTTTTTACCCATCACAGTATATTTTCTGAGTTATACGTTGTACAATTGTATCATTTTTCAGGTATGTATTCATTTTTATAAGCGCTGTATGACTGAAAAATCTGTTGCTAATGTAATTAGCAGTAAAGAAGTAATAGATTAAAACTTGGTGCGTGATGGGGCGGTTTTCCATGAACTTTACTGTCTATGTGCTCGTATCTCATGAACTACGTGTCGTATTGTGATACAATTTAGAAGGTACAGTCAACTATGTATGTGTATACTATTCGTAAAATTTCCTGTGGGTACAATATGTAGTGTAGAAATTATATATTTCAACATTATACCGAATGCCGCAGTTTTACTCCGTGAACAGCGGAAAAGTAGTAAGCGAGAAACTTTTTTCTTTTCATCATTTTGCTATGGTTGTCAGCGAGGAAAAGTTTCCTAAAGGTTTGAAATTGGCTTAAAGTTCGTTGCAAGTCGCTAAGTGCTCTCCTTCTCAAATAGTGGACTGATAAAGTCACAGTATCCTTTGCCGCAAGACGGGGAAGTTTTCATTGTTTGTCGGTCCTATTTCAAATTAGTCAGTGAGTGAATGTATAAATGAGTGTCCTTTCGCTTTTATATAGGTAGAAATGTAGAGTGTCCACGTGATTGTGTGTTTTATTGCATATATTATTCGAATCTTGAAGAAATTCTGCACACCTGAGCCTAAAAATATGAGGAAGGGCACTGATACATAAAATTTCGTACGGTACATGGTAGAGGGTACTTTATTTACGATTCCGACTTCAACAATATCTTCAGTTATTTTTCCTATCTTGATGAAATTTTGCTCACTGAACCTTTAAATCAAGAGAAAGGCCACGGTCTGAATAAAATTTCGTATGGTGTATGGCGGAGAGTACATTACAACAAATATTCACACGGTTTCTCCGTTTAGCACCGAAGTTAGCTTATGTTAAGTGTTTTTATTGAGGAAGTTTTATAAACAGTAACCTGCTGTGTGGTACATAGTAGAGGGCACCTTACAATAAAGTTTTCACAGTTTCACTACCTCGAAAGGGGACAAATACATGTTATTTTTCACAGAGAGGGGTAAGAGGAGATGTCCCGCAGAAAGGGCATCCGACCAACCCGTAAAATTAACCATGTCAATTACATAGTCAACCAGGCCGACTCTGCGCATGCGGGAAAAGACGCAAGAAAAAGGAGACGACAACGAGGTAGCAGAGTTGTACAAAGACAGGAAGAGGTGGAGAGAGGACCGGCGAAAGAGATTAATCGAGAGGAAGGGGAGGAGGGAACGAGGAGAAGAAAAAGATAGAATAGAGAAAGGTGTAACATCCTCCCTGAAGGTTTAATATTCTTTTCATTAGAAAAGGCATTTGAATGGCACTCTGCTGCTTTCTGCGCAAAGATAGAGCTTTGCCTGAGGCAAAGAGATGGGTATGAATATTAAAATTCCATGAGGGATGACAAATTTTGTATTAATCTTACGTAGAATATGAATAGTAATTAATGTAATTAGGTTTTTATTCTAGATTTGTTGTTGGAGTGGTATGGTCATATTTGAAAGAAGAGCGATCTATATAATCGATTGATGAAACATAATAGTATTAATGAAGAATACCAGACGTCTGTATGATGTGTACTGGTCAGAAGACAAGGATATTTAAAGTGTAACGCCTTTTATTACCTATTTTAGTCCTATCACCTATCTGAGTATTTTTCAGAATATGCTAGCAGTAAAAGTACAGTCGGATTGCTTGGGTAAGGATGGGAAAGGAAATTATAATTTGAAGTTTTTGTGTATACTATGCTTGTAAGTATGGTGTAGTACAGCAAATCTCTGAGAGTACTGTACGAACTTTTATGTGGTTTCATAGGTCAACCAAGAGTACTCACAACTATCCTTACATTTCGTTCCATTTCATATCGCTCTGCAATGTTACGCCTCTATATTTGAACGACGCGACAGTATCAAGAATCTCACTACTAATGCTGTATTCGAACATTATGGGATTGTTTTTCCTACTCATGCGCATCACCTTACATTTTTCTACATTGACAGCTAGCTGCCATTCTTCGCACCAACTCGAAATTTTGTCTACATCCTGTACGCTATTACAGTCAGTTAAAGACGACACCCTCCCATACACCTCAGCATCATCAGCAAACAGCCGCAAATTACAAGTTACTCTGACGATCAGATCATTTATATAGATAGAAAATAACAGCGGTCCTATCACACTTCCTGGGGCACGGCTGACGATACACTCGTCTCTGATGAACACTCGCCGCCGAGAACAACATACTGCGTTCCATTACTTAGGAAGTCTTCCAGCCAGTCACAAATCTTGAAGACATTATGCACTCTTGACCTTCAAAACCATAGGAAGTCCACCCAGTATCTACATAATAAATCATACGTTACATGGCTGAAAGTTAACATAGCTGCGGTGGAGTAGCCGAGCGATCTAAGGCGCCTTGCTGCGGAGCGCGTGGTTACTCGCCGTCGGAAGTTCGAGTCCTCCCTGGGGCATGGGTGCATGCGGTGTCCTTAGGTTAGTTGACCTTAGTTTAAGTAGTTTGTAAGCTACGTACTGATGACCACGCAGTTTGGTTCGATAGATTTACAAACATTTTTGAATGTTAACATATGTATATAACTTTTCATCGACAAGGGTAGTAGGCGATGGGCTGAGGAGACGAAGGAGGAGGTTGAAAAAGATAGAAGATAGACAAAGAGAGGAAACGGGCTGCGATCGGGGGAGTAGGAGATGAGCAGGCGTAGAGAAGGACGTGGACAGAGAAGCAAGGAAAGAGAAGAAGTACTAACTCAAGACTGAAGACAATTTTGCACATCTCCTCCTAAACCACCGCACCGAAACCAACCAACTTTGGTGCACATATTCCTTACCGTGAGGGAACAATGGCTGTAGGGGTAAGAATAAAACACCGACTCACGGAAAAGTTTTGTTTGTAATGCATACAAATCTACAGTTTTGTTCCGATCTTGATGAAAATTTACGCAAGTGACCTTAAAAACAAGAGGAGTATTACTGTCAGATTTCGTAACATGTTTGGTAGAGGTTACCCTGAACCACGTCGACACCAGTCTACAGTTTTATTCCGATAGTGATGTAATTTTGCACCCTATTGCTTCCAAAAAAGAGGAACCTCGCTGTCTACTCAAAATTACTTAAAGTGCATGTCTGACGATACGTTGCAATAATTTTCTACGCCATTTCATCGACTGCCATGAAAGTTCGCAGATACATGTAATTTATCACAGATAGAAAGTGAGATGATAAGAGAGAGGCTTAGGAGGGGATGAGCAAAGATAGGGGAGATGAGATGATGGACAGACAGAGGAGGGAAATGGAAATTGACTAACAGATGATCCAAATAAATAAATACCTGGGCAACACCGGATTATCAGCTTGTTTTATGTATTATACAAAAGAGTGGTGCGCCTCGCTTGCACAGTGGTAGAGTGCCAGACTACAAATCCCGCCAAGTCCTAGGATTTTTATCTGTCACTTTCCACTTCTTTCATCTCTGGTAGAATTGCTCATGATAAAAATACCGAGTAGCACCGTGATTCGGAACCCACGTTAAATTGTAGGTCCCCCTACAACTGGCTGGGTAAGTCATTTTGAAGATCGGAGGAAGGCAACGGCATACCACCTCCTAACAGACCCATGCCTAGTAAAGCACTGTGGTGTTCAAACCAATCTTCGGATTGTTGACTGCTTTACCTTTTTACCTTACAGAAGAGTGCCGGTTTGTTTGGTTGTAATTGAATTAAAACTTCATTCAGAGATTGATGAAATCATGCACACTTGAGCTTCAAAATAAATGAAGGTGACTATCTACATAAAATTTCATACGTTGCATGACGGAGAGTATTTATGACAAACTTCCACACCAATCTACAATTTTCCTCCGACTGCAAAATAGTAAAATGTGTAGCTGTAATCTACGCGAATGTAGTGAATGGTGGCCACTGTGGTAAATCAGGAATTGATACGTTTTCATGCAGAAAAGTTCTGCTGTTTATTCATTGAATTACGATCATCCGTGTCTGCAAAACTCGTGGAAAACGAATAGCAGCGGTTTATATGGATATTATCTCTCACTAACTATAGGATAAATAAGGGGTTGTCAAGCTGTTTCTTTTTTCCGTACCTGAAAAAACTTTGTCTATATGAATGGGGCGAGTAACTGACAGCAGGATAAACAAGGAGTTGCAACGCTTCCAACTGCTTACTAGGCAGACGCGTTGACCACTCCGCCACCGAGGACACAGTGACCAGCCTAACTGCAGAGACTCTTCCCTGCACGTCTCCAGCCACACCCAAATCTCCATTCGCCACGCTGTCTCTTTCCTATTACCACAACCACAGCAGGAGATCTCGGGTTCGAATCCCGGCCGGGCACAAATTTTCATTCGCCGCCGTTTGATATTCCATCTATACCTAGTACAGTGATGCCATAAGTGATCGCAAATTGCGATTTATTCCATTAAATGAACGCTGTAACGTCGTCAAAAATATATAACTGGAAAATCTATACGGTCTGAATTACGATCATTTATGTCTAAAAAAGCTTTTGCAGTATGATAGCAATAGTAGAATATTTCGGCGCTGTATTTCAATCATCTGCATCCCAAAAATCCGGGAAAAACGTCTGTGAGTTGTCTAAATGTAAGTGGTACGTATTTTATGCTGTGAAGTACAATCGTTCATGAATTAAAAAGCATTGCAATAAGTGTAAAAGTAATGTACGCGAATATGCGAAGGGTAGGCATCAAGGTAAACAAGGAGTTGCAAAGCTTTCATCCGGAAAGCTAGCTACATTTCAGGGGGGAGGGGGGGTGTACGGTTCGGTTATCGGCAACGGTAGACAAAATAATAAGCAAGGATTGCAGCCCTTCTTTACAGATTTCGTAATTAACTTCGACTGCAAGACATTTATGAGTCGTGGACACGACTGACAGGACAGACAAGCAGTTACAACGCTTGCTTACGAAAAGATTCCGCGTCTAGTGATCTGAATTATAAATTTTTATGACTGGAAAAGGAGGTGAAATGCTTCCATTGGGGGGAAAAATCATATTTACCGGCAGAGCTCGAGTTTTCGTGCCTGAGGAATGTGCGGAAAAAGAGTAGCAGTAAATTACACGCATGTAGTGAATGGCATACAATAGGGGTAAACAATGACGTTCGCCAATCATTTCTGTGGAAACGGTCCCCGGCATTGTTGGGAAAGTATAAAAGAGAGTGCGCCGCGTCGCCAGGCAACAGCTTTCTAGGCGAGCAACAGAGCGCAGGGAGGTAGCAGCAGCCGCAGACCCGTCCGCAGCCCAGCCGACCGCGTCACCGCAGGGCCATGTCTCCTAAGGCTCCGGGCAGCATGCACAACGGAGGGCGCAAGCGCCTCATGACGGTCATCTCGCAGGCGGTGCGACAGCTGCGCGACGGCCGAGGGTCCTCCGCCAAGCAGATCCTCGCCTGGGTCGAGAAGAACCCCACCGTGTCCAAGCAGGTGAGTGGCGCGTCGACTCTATGCAGAGTATGCCGCGATCGCGTAGCAGATAGCCGGGCGAAACATTGCTCTGGTAGGGAGGGCCCTATGCAGTTGTGAGCTATGCGATCGTGGTGTACTCTGCCTGACGTAATAGGATGCAGTGACTAGCTGGACAGAACGCGGCCTAGAGGAGCGGGATACTGAGCCGTTGCGGTCATACAGCATCGCCGAATTGCGGTGGATAAGAAGGCCGCGATCACGTAGCAGATATCCGAGCGAAACATTGATCTGGTAGGGAGGGCCCTTTGCAGTAGTGAGCTATGAGATCGCGGCGTACTCTGCCTAATAGGATGCAGTGCCTAGGTGGACAGAACGCAGGCCTAGCGGAGCGGGATACTAAGCCATTGCGGTCATACCGCATCGCCGAATTGCGGTGGATGAGTAGGCCGCGATCGCGATCAGATAGCCGGGAGAAACATTGCTCTGGTAGGGAGGGCCATATAAAGAAGTGAGCTATGCGATCGTGGTGTACTCTGCCTGACGTAATAGGATGTAGTGCCTAGCTGGACAGAATGCGGCCTAGCAGAGCGGTATACTGAGCCGTTGCCGTCTTACCGCATCGCCGAAGTGCGGTGGATGAGTAGGCCGCGATTGCGTAGCAGACAGCCGGGAGAAAAATTTCTCTGCTGTCGAGGGCTCTATGCAGTAGTGAGCTATGCGATCGCGGCGTACTCTGACGAAATAGGATGCAGTGCCTAGCTGGACAGAACGCGGCCCAGAGCAGGGGATACTGAGCCGTTGCGGTCATATCACATCGCAGTGCGATGATGAGTAGGCCGCGATCACGTAGCAGATAGCCAGGCAAAACATTGCTCTGGTAGGGAAGGCCCTATGCAGTATTGAGCTATGACATCGCGGCGTACTCTGCCTCATAGGATGCAGTACCTAGCTGGACAGGACGCGGACTAGCGGAGCGGCATACTGAGCCGTTGCGGTCATACCATATCGCTGAAGTGCGGTGGATGAGAAGGCCGCGATCACGTAGCAGATATCCGAGCAGAAACATTGCTCTGGTAGGGAGGGCCCTTTGCAGTAGTGAGCTATGAGATCGCGGCGTACTCTGCCTATTAGGATGCAGTGCCTAGCTGGACAGGACGCGGCCTAGAGCAGCGGGATACTAAGCCGTTGCGGTCATACCGCATCGCCGAAGTGCGGTGGATGAGTAGGCCGCGATTGCGTAGCAGATAGCCGGGCGAAACATTTCTCTTCTATCGAGGGCTCTATGCAGTAGTGAGCTATGCGATCGCGGTGTACTCCGCCTGACGTACTCAGAACGCGGCCTAGCGGATCGGGTACCAGCCGTTGCGGTCATACCGCATCGCAGAAGTGCGGTGGATGAGTAGGTGGCGATCGCGTAGTAGATAGCCGCGCAGAAACATTGCTCTGGTAGGGAGGGCCCTATGCAGTAGTGAGCAATGCGATCGTGGCGTACTCTGCCTGACGTAATAGGATGCAGTGCCTGGCTGGACAGGACGCGGCCTAGCGGAGCGGGATACTGAGCAGTTGTATCAATACAGACTATGATCTCACCACGTGGAGCGCCTGCTGGCGAATTCAAACTGCTGATGGGCGGCAGTTCTCACATCCCAGCTAGTAACAAGACTTTAGGGTGACAACCCACGCACCAACAGCAGTCACCGCCGCCAGCCACTCTACCGTACGCTGTGTCGCCAACGCCAGTCCACGTTCCCGTCCGGCCGAGCCTCGCGTCGTTGCTGCGGCAGGTACAGTGTCGTCTTTGTGTGCAGGTGGACGAGGCACGTCTGAAGTACACACTCAAGAAGGGCGTCGAAACCGGCGTGCTGACGTGCCGCGGCGGCCGCTACAGGCTGGCGGCGAAAGGCAACGGCAGACAGCTCTGGTTCTGGAGGTTCCGCCGCCGCCCCTGCAGAGACCGCCGCCCCCCCTGCTGCAATACGCGTCCCCGCCGCAGCAGCAAGAGGCGTCGCCGCCGCAGCTGCAGACCGCGTCGCCGCAGCTGCCGCAGACCGCGTCGCCGCAGCTGCCGCAGAAGACGCCGCCGCAGCTGCCGCAGACGTAGGCGCAGGAGCTGCCGCAGGCGCCCACGTCGCCCCTGCCGACGCAGGAGGAGGAGGAGGAGGCCGAGGTGCGTTGTCCATCCTGCCTGTGGGTCCCTGGCCATGTGGGTGTGCCCGGGAATGAGGCCGCCGACATAGCAGCCAAGGCCGCAGCTCTTTTGCCTCGCATGGCTACCTTTTGCATCCCACCGGACGATGTTCAACGGGCTCTTAAATTGCGAACTGTCAAACCGATCCCGACCGCTTGGAGGACCACCTCACGCCCCTCTCTGCGGGAGGAGGTCATCCTGGCCCGGTTGCGGATCGGTCACTGCCGTTTCAGCCACCGTCATTTGCTAACCGACCCTGCACCGCTGTGCTCCTGCGGTGAATTGCTGACGGTGCGACACTTTTATTCTCTTGCGTAAATTTTAATCATCTCCGTGTAGCCCTTCACTTTCCGTCTACACTGGAGGAAATTTTAGCTGATGACACACGAGCAGCTGCTCAAGTTTTGCGTTTTATCAACTTGGCCAACTTATCGAAGGATATTTAACCCTTTTCATTGGCCTTTATCTTTTGTTTTCAGCCTCCTCTTGATTTTCTGACAGTCACCAATTTTTTTTTTTTTTTTTTTTTTTTTTTTTTTTTTTAATATCTAGTGAATCTTAAGTTCTTGTCTGGGCGCTAATGACCGTAGAAGTTGTGCGCCCTAAAACCATGAAAAAAAAAAAAAAAAAAAAAGGCCGAGGTGAGTTGTCCATCCTGCCTGTTAGGCGTGCACGAACTCGGCGGTGTGACTCGCCGGCTTACTGCGAGGCCTTTTGTGTGGTTTGCAGCTGCTGCCCGCGGCCCCCGCGACGTCGCCGCAGCTGCAGGAGGCGCCGGCGGCGCTGCAGCAGCGACCTGGAGGCGGGGTCGCTGGCCAGCGGCCACAGCCCCGGGGGGCAGAACACCGCAGGGTCGGGGCAGCCTCCGCAGCACTCGCAGCAGCAGAGCTAGTGTGCCGTCGTCCCTCCCTGTAGTGTTTGCTGTACCATCAAAATCTGGTGTCAATAAAAAAATTTTAAATGTGGAAGTCTTTGTTTTTTACTTCAGTACTATCAGCAGTATCAAAAGAAAAAATGCCTTGACAAGATATTCTTAAATCTTTACGAATCGTAAATCTCGAAAAAAAGTAAAGTCCCAAGCATGCTTTAAGCCTAACTACTGCTAGCAATACAAAAAGTAAAATAAATTGAAAAAAAAAGAAAAAAAATGAAAAAATCCTAAGCCTCGAAAAAAAAGTAAAGTCCCAAGCATGCTTTAAGCCTAACTACTGCTAGAAATCCAAAAAGTAAAATAAATAAATAAATTGAAAAAAAAATCCTAAGTCTTGGAAAAAAATAGTCTCAAGCATGCTTTAAGTCTAACTACTGCTAGCCTTGTTTTTACTTCAGTAGTATCAAAAGAAAAATACCAAAAAAATGCCATGACAAGATATTCTTAAATCTTTACGAATCTTAAATCTCGAAAAAAAAGTAAAGTCCCAAGCATGCTTTAAGCCTAACTACTGCTAGCAATACAAAAAGTAAAAAAATAAATTGAAAAAAAATGAAAAAAAAAATGAAAAAAATCCTAAGCCTCGAAAAAAAAGTAAAGTCCCAAGCATGCTTTAAGCCTAACTACTGCTAGCAATCCAAAAAGTAAAATAAATAAATAAATAAATTGAAAAAAAAAATCCGAAGTCTTGGAAAAAAATAGTCTCAAGCATGCTTTAAGTCTAACTACTGCTAGCCTTGATTTTACTTCAGTACTATCAGTAGTATCAAAAGAAAAATACCAAAAAAATGCCATGACAAGATATTCTTAAATCTTTACGAATCGTAAATCTCGAAAAAAAGTAAAGTCCCAAGCATGCTTTAAGCCTAACTACTGCTAGCAATACAAAAAGAAAAAAAAAAAAAAAAAAAAAAAAAAAAAAAAAAAAAAAAAAAAAAATTGAAAAAAAAGAAAAAATCCTAAGTCTCGAAAAAAAAAAGTAAAGTCCCAAGCGTGCTTTAAACCTAACTACTGCTAGCAATCCAAAAAGTAAAAAAGTAAATAAATAAATAACTAAATAAATAAATAAATTGAAAAAAAATCCTAAGTCTTGGAAGAAAATAAAGTCTCAAGCATGCTTTAAGTCTAACTACTGCTAGCAATACAAAAAGTAAAAAAAAAAAAAAAATTGAAAAAATAAAAAGAAAGAAAAATAGAAAATTGATAAAGAAAGAAAAGAAACCGAAAAATAAGAGTAAAATAAAAAATAAGCAAAAGATATGAAATAAGGAAAAAAAACAAAAATAAGAAAAAAAAGAAAAAATTAAAAAATTTTTAAAGCACAATATCCTCCTACAAGGTAGCAGTAGGAAAGTCTTTAAAAAAACGTGAGGTTGATCTCAAACATGTAAAGTTTCAACATACTGCTGTCACCAATATAAAAAAAAGTCAGTATCCTCCTACAAGCTAGCAGTAGGCCAGTCTTAACGCAATCCCCTCTCAGGGCTGACAGTATCTTAGTAAATGTCTAAAGGTGACGTTGAAAAGGGTCTCACACTTGGTCGAAGTCAAGCTACAGCTAGAATACACTGTTAGAGTAATGGCAACTGCATGAAGAGAACGATTTGGTCGATTTAAAACACACTGCTACAAGCAGTATCTAGACGCCCATACAATCTATACAGCAGGAGAAATACGACAGTAACTATAATATTTTTTTTTTTAGCGTAAACGCCATATTACCATTTGGTCTAGAACCACTCACACACTCGTTATAGTTTCACGTAGAATTGCAGTCACATTTATTCGTTGCCCCAGGGTGGTACGCCACATATCGTACACTAATGTGTGGCGGGTAGCATAATTTGTAGTGACTAGTATGGGGAACAAAATGAAGTGCCATGATGTCCTCTAAAGCTGGCAGTACCTAGTAAACATCTTAAAGGTGATGTTGAAAACGGTCTCACACGTGGTCGCAGACAAGCTACAGTTAGCATTCACTCCTAGAGTAATGACACATACTTGAAAATAACGATTTGTCCGGTTGAAAAATCACTGCCATAAGCACTATCTAGACGTCCGTACAATCAGTACAGCAATAGTAGTATGGCAGTAACTATTAATAATTTATCAGCGCATACACCATATTACCATCTGGTCTTAAGAAGAAAAAAAACTTGATATCGGAGTTTAGATTTAGCTTTCACGGACAATTTACACAGCGGAAGAAGCAATCACAGACTCTCTTTTAGGTTTCACGTAGAACTGAAATCACAGTTGTTCGTTGCACCAGGATCGTAGGCCACACATCGTACACTAGTGTACTGCGGGTAGCATGATTGTTAGTGACAAGTATGGGAAGGAAAAAAGACTTACGTCCCATAATTTCCTGTAAAGCTGGAAGTATCTAGTAAACGTCTTAAAGGTGATGTTGAAAACGGTCTCACACTTGGCAAGCAAGCTACAGTTAGCATACACTGTTAGAGTAATGACACAGGCTTGAAAATAACGATGTTGTCGGTTGAAAAATCACTGCTATAAGCAGTATCTAGACGGCCAAACAATCTGTATAGCAGGAGAATTATGGCAGCAAACACCATATTAACTTTGGCTCTTAAGATAAACGTTGATATCGAAGTTTTAGAGTTTGCTTCCGCGAGCAATTTATACAGCAGAAATAGCAATCACGTCCTGTCGTTGAAGTTTCACGTAGGAATTCAGTCACAGTTGTTCGATGCCACTGGATCATAGGCCGTACACCATACATTACTGTATTACGGGTAGCATGATTGATAGTGATCAGTATGAGAAGAAAAACAAGTATTTAAGTCCCATAATATCCTCTAAAGCTGACAGTACCCAGTCAACGTCTCAAACGTGATGTTGAAAACGGCCTCAGTCATGGTCGGAGACAAGTTACAGCTAGCATACACTGTTTAATCACACATGGTTGAAGAAAGCGATTTGCTCGATTGAAAACACACTGATATAAGCAGTATCTAGACGCCCATAAAATCTGTACAGCAGGAGTAGTATGGCAGTAACCATAATTTCTTAGCGCAAACAACATATTACAACTATAATTTCTTAGCACCAAGCACCATGTTACCATTTTGGTCTTAAGACAGACTTTGATATCGAAGCTTAGAACTTGCTTTCACGGGCAAAACGATATTACCATTTTGGTCTTAAAACATAATTTGATATCGAAGCGCAGAACTTGCTTTCACGGGCAATTTGTACAGCGGAAGAAGCAATCACACTCTCTCGTTGAAGTTTCACATAGAACTACAGTCACGGTTGTTCGTTGCCCCTGTATCGCAGGCCACATATCGTACCTTTGTGTATTGCGGGTTGCATAGTTGGCAGTGACGCGTGTGAACTACCCGCGATACAGGCAGCCTGGTGGATCTAGATTCCCAGGAGAACGTCAATGGCGTTTCGAAAATAGGAGAAGAGGTATTGGCAGAAGTAAAGCCGTGAGGATGGACTATGAAGCGTGCCTGGATTGCTCAGTCGTAGGAGCGCTTGCCCGCGAAAGGCAAAGCTCCCAGGTTCGAGTTCCGGTTCCGGCACACAATTTTAATCTGCCAGGATGTTCCATACAACGCACACTCTGCTGCAAAGTATCATTCTGGAAACATCCCCTGGGCTGTGAATAAGCCATGTCTCCACCTTAGCCGTGCAGGAATAGCCATGCGCACTACGGCGCCTTGCTGCGGAGTTCACGGCCGTTCCCTGCCGGACGTTCGAGTCCTCCCTCGGGCATGTGCGTGTATGTAAGTATATGTATGTGTGTGTATATCTGTCTGTGTGTGTGTGTGTGTGTGTGTGTGTGTGTGTGTTGTTATTAGCATAAGGTAATTTGTAAGTTTAGGGACGATGACCACTCCAGTGACTCTAACAATAACTTGGTAAGTGATAAGATTACATGCCACCTTTCTCGTTCCTTCCTCTCCTAGACCTTTTCACATGGAGAGTAATATTTAATGCCTCTGGTTTGATTTACGTGGAAATTCTATAACTCGGTGAAGTAATATTATTGTGACAGAAATTTGCCTTTTGATATAAACGCTACATAATATTGTTATAAACAGAATTACAGTTAGTAGAAGTAATTTCAGTAACGAAGAAATTTTATATTAATTTCAGAATAAAGAATTACGAATTTGCAGGTAGTACATTATAATGTTCACGGGACCACTGGAACCAGCGCTGCCGGCCGCGGTGGCCGAGGGGACTGAGGCGCTCCAGTCCCGGTCTGCACGGCCACTACGGTCGAGGGTTCGAATCATCCCTCGGGCATGGATATTTGTGCCGTCTTTAGTATAAGGTAGTTCCTAAGTAGTTTGTAAGTTTAGGGACTGATGACCCCGTAGTTAAGTCCCATAAGCTTATCAAACATTTGAACCAGCACTGTTGCACAACTGACGCAGCACTTTCTCCGAAAGGCCCACTCTGAAGGCCACAATTCGACCCCTTTGAAACGCGCTCAGTTTGCTATAGGAAGCAAAAGTGCATTTGCGTGGCATGGCGTCTGTTTGCCTCACATGTTGAAATCACACTGAGCCTTGTGGCTGTAAACAAAGATGGCGCTCTGCAGCTGTGTCGTTATCTGTTGGCGGACGGCGCTGAAGCCATTATGCTATCCACCAGGTGGCATATGTCGTCTTCGGATCGAAATCGATGTCGTCTTTAAAGGTGTGTTAGTTTTCTTTTTCCGGTAGTATATACAGGGTGATTTGATAGGAAAGGTCAATATTTTACATAGGGTAATTTCCATAATGTTATAAGAGGCTTGGAACTTAAATAGTGGCAACACTGCTGTGGAGGCACTACGAAATGGAGTCTATTATTGTCGCTGATAGCACCTTACCTCCGAGCACATGGACTCGCCCGTCCCACCCGTGCTCACAATCGAGGGAAACAGTCACTTGTGAGCGAGCGGTCTAACGTAACGGTCTCACTGTTGTTGTTGTGTTGTTATGGTCTTCAGTCCGGAGACTGGTTTGATGCAGCTCTCCACCCTACTCTATCCTGAGCAAGCCTTTTCATCTCCTCATAAGAACGGCAACCCACATCTATTTGAATCTGCTTACTATACGCGTCTCTTGGTCTCCCTCTGCGATTTTTACCCCACACACTTCCCTCCAATGCTAAATTTACGATTCCCCGATGTCTAAGAATGTGTCCTACCAAGCGATCCCTTCTTTTAGTCAGGGTATGCCAAAAATTCCTTTTCTCACCAATTCTGTTCAGTACCTCTTCATTAGTTATGCGATCTACCCACCTAATCTTCAGCATTCTTCTGTAGCACCACATTTCAAAAGCCTCTATTCTCTTCCTGTCCGCACTGCTTATTGTCCATGTTTCACTCCCATACAAGGCAACACTCCACACAAATGCCTTCAGAAAAGACTTCCTTACACTTAAATTAATATTCGATGTTAGCAAATTTCTCTTTTTCAAAAATGCTTTCCTTCCCATTGCCATTCTGCATTTTATATCCTCTGTACTACGACCATCGCATGTTATTTTACTACCCAAGTAACAAAACTCATCTACCACCTTCATTGTTTCGTTACCTAATCTAATTCCTTCAGCATCGCCTGATTTCCTAAGACCGCATTCCATTATTTTTGTTTTGCTCTTGTTAATGTTCATTTTATACGCTCTCTTCAACACACTGTCCATTCCATTCAACTGCTCTTCCAGGTCCTTTGCTGTCTCTGATAGAATTACAATGTCATCGGCAAAACGCAATGTTTTTATTTCTTCCCCCTGAACTTTAATCCCTATTCCAAATTTTTCCTTGCTTTCCTTCACCGCCTGCTCAATGTACAAATTGAATAACATCGGAGAAAGGCTACAACCCTGTCTTACTCCCTTCCCAACTGATGCTTCCCTTTCATGCCCTTCGACTCTAATAACTGCGGTCTGGCTTTTGTACAAGTTGCAAATAACTCTCCTTTCCCTGTATTTTACCCCCGCTGACTTCAGAATTTCAGAATTTGAAAGAGTGTATCTCACTATGTTTTCAAAACAGCAACCACGGAGTTGGATTAAGATTGAATGTGACAAAGGTCGTACAGCACGACAGTGTCATCAAGGTTTTCAAGAGGCATGCGGGAAATCGGCATTGCCTTACAGAACAGCCTTCAACGAAGGTCGGCGTTATCCTAACGTATTAAGTTCCTCCACGACTGACACTCAATGCACAGTATTACTGTGCGTTTTTAGAGCATCACCTGCGACCAGCTTTGCGTAAGAAGCGGAAACACTTTCTACGTTACCCACCCATCATTTGCACGACAATGCGCGCGCGCATACAGCGCAAGCTGTGGCTGCTCTGTTCGGTCTATGGGACTGGGAAGTACTGTACCATCCACCATACTTCCCGGAATTAAGTCTTTGTGAAGATGAAGGAACCACGTCGTGGCATTCTCTCAGAACTGTTCCAGAGATTCGACCGCTCCATTCATACCATCAACAGAACAGGCTCTGCTAACGGTATACTACGCCTTCCACATCGCTGGCAACGGCTTCTACACAGCCCTGGTGACTACTTTGAAGGTCAGTAACAGGTGCAAACATGTAACTCTTTTGTATCGATTGTGAATAAATAGTTGCCATTGTTTAAGTTCAACCCTCGTTTAAACATATGTCCGCAAATGCTTCGTTACGGAGTTGTGAGTATAGAAAGAAACTTCAGTTCTACAAAATTGATGTGCTGAACTTATATGTAATACAAATGGAACGTAACGTGATTTTCTTGCAAACAACGATACAGAGAATACAGTTATGTTACTTATTTAACGTAATGTTTATTTCTTTGCATTTAGGATAAAATTCATAGATTTTGCACGTTACATGATTTCAGTTGAAAACAAGTATCACGTTTTTTTTTTTTTTTTTTTTTTTTTTTTTTTTTCCAAACGGCTTTAACACTTGTAATACAGTTCACAGAAAGGGTTCGAATATTCCACCGTGAACGTCAATGCACTTTTGCGCTCTAGCGATAACATGTTGTGTTGCTTGTTGAAATGTCTTTGGTCGGTTCCTAATTAATTCGGCAGCATCCATGATGCGACGAAGCAGTTCGTCTCGTGTATTTCCCTTCACTTTGTACACCTCTGATTTCAACCAATCCCATAATAAGAAATCTAAAGGTGTAAGGTCAGGTGATATTTGAGGCCAGTTAAAAACAGAGTACGGCCATTACGGGGAATAGGGTAGGTGTGGTTGAGATGGTCCCTCACAGGTAACGTAACGTAACATGTGCAGGGGCAACGTCACGTTTTTCGAGAAAAAAAAGGCAGGTACATCATTCGTTGATTGATAATAAACGGACACGTCAAAAGCTTATCAAACATGCATCAGCCAACCATTTATGGCAAAACGAACTTGGAATCTCCTATTCACTGAAGCGTATGTATTATCTATGACCATCGGTGATTATTGCGTGTGTTGGTTATTCATTGTCGTGAAAACTGTGCTTCATTATTGAATAGTATGTATGGAAGCAAATGGATATTCACAATTACCTAGTGACAAAACTGAAGTATTTGGGCATTGTCATCAAAGTAGAGATTTTGGAAACGCTCTTTGTGACATGGATGCAGGTTGTTGACATGTAATGTTTCCCATACACATGGCTGTGGGACATTCATATGCAGGGAACTTCGCTCAACACTTGCGATAATTTCTTCGTGTTCTTGCATAGTTTGTTGACGTGGACTCTAGGACGAAAAATGTCTACTTGGAAGAGAGCCTGTTAAACGAAAAGTGATAAACACTACGGAAATCGTCTGTCGTATTCTTCTCTTGCAATGGTAGCTCTATCGTCACAGAAGCCGTAAACACACAACATATCAGAGTATTCCTCATTACTGTCGTCTTGTGGCATTATTAGCACCGCTTACACTAACACAGTTAACACTATTCAATATACCGCTAACTGATCCGTCGCCGGAACACTACACACTGTGACTTATACAGCATAACTGCGAAAACAACTGCTGACTGTACTACTTACTATGTATGTCACATAACCATAATACGTGCTAGACTGCATAGATTAAAATGGTATCTACCAGTGAATTCTTTGCAAGAAAATCACGTTACGGTCCAGTTGTATTGCGTAGACGTTCACGTTCTGCCCATCAGTATAGCAGAATTTCTTTTCAATACTCATACCCGTACCAGTTGTACTGTTTATGTTTACGTTCTACAAATCAATTTCTTTGAATTTGTTTTAGTACTCATACCAGTTCTAGTGCATATACATTCACGTTCTACACATCAGTTTTGCATAATTTCTTTCCAATACCCATACCTATATCAGTTGTATTGCGTATACGTTCATGTTCTGAACATCAATTTTGCAGAATTTCTTTTCAGTAGCCATATCCATACCATTTGTACGGCGTGTATGTTCACGTTCTGCACATCAGTTTTGCAGAAATTTATTTCCAATATACATACCCACACCCATACCAGTTCTGCTGCATATACTTTCACGTTCTGCACATCAATTTTGCATAATTTCTTTTTAATACCCATAGCAGGTGCATTACGTATATGTTCACGTTATTCACATCAATTTTGCAGAATTTCCTTTCAATACCCATACCCGTACCAGTTGTATTACGTATATACTCACTTCTGGACATCAGTTTTGTGGAATTTGTTTTAGTACTCTTACCCATACCAGTTATACTGCACGTACGTCGACGTTCTGCACATTAGTTTTGCAGAATTTTTTTTCAATATCCGTACCCATATCCGTTGTATTGCGTATACGTTCATGTTCTTAACATCAAATTTGCAGAATTTTTATTTTTTCAAAACCCTTACTCATACCCATACCCTTATCAGTTGTACGGCGTGTACGTCCACGTTCAGCACATCAGTTTTGCAGAATTTATTTCCAGTATCCATACCCATACCAGTTCTGCTGCATATACATTCACGTTCTGTACATCAATTTTGAAGAATTTCTTCTCAATACCCATAGCAGTTGTATTACGTATATGTTCACGTTATTCACATCAATTTTGTAGAATTTCCTTTCAATAGCCATACCCGTACCAGTTGTATTACGTATATGTTCACGTTCTGCACACTAGTTTTGTGGAATTTGTTTTAGTACTCATACCCATACCAGTTCTACTGCATATACGTCCACGTTCTGCTCATCAGTTTTGCAGAATTTCTTTCCAATACCCATACCCATATCAGTGGTATTGCGTATACGTTCATGTTTTGAACATCAATTTTGCAGATTTTTTTTCAGTACCCATACCCCTACCTACATCAGTTGTACGGCGTGTATGTTCACCTTCTGCACATCAGTTTTGCAGAATTTATTTTCAGTATCCATACCTATATCCATACCCATACCAGATCTATAGCATACACATTCACGTTCTGCACATCAATTTTGCAGATTTTGTTTTCAATGCCCATACCAATTGTATTGCTTATATGTTCACGTTATTCACATCAATTTTGCAGAATTTATTTTCAGTACCGATACCAATACTCATACTAGTTGTATTGCGCATTCGTTGACGTTATACAAATAAATTTTGGAGAATTTGTTTTAGTACCCACAAGTGCCTAACGGATCATTTACTGACCTATGTTTATATAAAATTTTGGTTCAAAATTATACTATGACTATGTAAAATATTGACCTTTCCTCCCTAATCATCCTGTATGTATGTGATGATTGGCTGTAAGCCATGAAACAGGTAGTGCCTGAATAAAAGAAAGTCGCACTGACATGTTTTACGGACCACTTTAGATTTGTAGTTTTATAAGGTTTTGCGAACATAATAATGTAAATAATAAAAAATTAATTAATAAGAGTGTCTGAAACCCTTTTAGGAAAAAAAAAATTACGGAGTGGCGGTTTCTGAACCACTGACCTTCAGCATCAGAGTTCAACGCGTTGCCCACTACGCTACAGCTAACATCGAGGAATTGTGTTCTTTATCTCACGCTATTGATGGCCAGTGTTAACTGATGCTAATATGGCATTTGTAAACACTAGATTACCTTAAGGGAACAAAGTTGTAGAAAATTTTCTCCTCTACAAATTCGTTTATTCAATTTTCGCGTCAGATGAACGTTTTATTTGCAACTAAAATTACATTACAAACGGCTTTTTTTGGTATTACTAACGTATTTCTTGTCAGAAATATTTCAAAAAGCGAAGTTATGTCTGTAAACTTGGTGCCGATCGGTTGAACGGTTCGACCTAAAAAGTGGGAACACGTTACAGCCAGACAGACATCGTCAAATTGCAGTTATTTTTGCAAATATCTCTGCAACGATGCAATATATATATATATATATATATATATATATATATATATATATATATATATATATATATATATATATATATATATACAAAACATAATAGAGCGAAGATGTAGAGAATTTTCCCCTCTACAAATTAGGTTATTCAATTTTCGTGTCAGATGAACGGTTCGTTTGCAATTACAATTATATTACAAACGGCTTTTTTTGGTATTACTACCGTATTTTTTGTCCGAAAAATTTGAAAAAGGGAGTTTCTGGTCTCTGGTGGCCTACAATTATGTCTGTAAAATTTGGTACTGATCCTTTGAATCGTTCTTCTTAAAAACAGGAAATACGTTACGGACAGACAGACAGACATCCCATAATCGCCGATATTTTTGCAAATATCTCTGAAACGATACGAGATATGAAAATAAATAAATAAATAAATAAATAAAAATAAAATTAGAGAGGAAAGTTGTAGAAAATTTTCTCCTCTACAAATTCGGTTATTCAATTTTTGTGTCAGATGTATGGTTAAGCCATTATTTTCATTTAAATTTCGAGCTGTCAAAAGACGATCGCAAATGCCCACTACCGCAGCTGCGTCTATCCAAACGACCGGAGTTATGTGTCACTTATGAATATTACGACGTGCCTTGAGGAGTGTTTCGCGTGCTGTTGGCACACGTGGAGGTGAAACACGTGTAGCAGCAGGCACGCTACGTCCGCCTTTCATCTGCGGTGAATGCGCCGCGCATGCCATCCCTGCTTCGCGCTCGGCGCTCCCCACACGCCTCCTCCGCTGCCGGCCTGGGGAGGGGCTCCCCACTGGATTACTTCGCGACTTCAAAGCGCAGCGCGCGGGCTTGCCTCGCCTTGCTGGTGCGCATGCGCGTGTGGGCAGCACAGGCCGTAGCATAGCCCCGGGCTGCGGGGAGCCGCAACGCTGGCTGTGTGGCGCCGGTGTAGTAGACCTGTCTGAGCTCTCTCTGGGCTCTGACACCCAAACCTTCAGATGTCAGACACTGGTTGTATATCGATAGAGTATCAACCGAAACATCTATATAATTCCTGATTTTTGCTGCCGTCCAGTAGAACGTGCGTAAATTATAATAAGTAACAGCTAACCTACGGATTAGAGAAAAGCGTGTCTGTGAAGCGCAATCAACCCACGCCACCGTGGGTTAGTTGGTAGAGCGTTAGCATGTGGTGCAGAAGGTCCTGGGTTCAAGCCCCACCTCGCTTTAATTTTTTTCATTGTTTAAACTACAGTACGTTGGAAATTGTTAAAAGGGGCAACGTGTTCCTCATGTGTAAAAGGACTGTTTCGATTTTGTAGCAATGCGTTATTGGCAGTTTACTCTTGCTTCGTTTTATTTGAAAGTAGGAAACCTGTACAGTGTTATTACTTTAATTACGCTTATTGTTTTTAACATTACTTTTATTGTTATCGTTATTGCTATTGTTACTATTAATACAGCTGTATGTGTGATGTAGTTGTTTTTTTTTTTTTTTTTATTCATATGTTCTGATTGTGTTCGTTTAGTCTGTGAAACTACGAATAAACCCTATAGAGTAGCTCTTTCAAATAAAACGAAGTAAGAGTAACTGCCAATAACACATTGCTACAAAATGGAAACAGTTCTTTTACATATGAGGAACACATTGCCCCTTTTAACAATTTCTAACGTACTGTAGTTTAAACAATGAAAAATTTTAAGGCCTAGCTGGGGATTAAACCCAGGACCCTCTAGAAGACAATCTAATGCTCTACTTACTAACCCACGGAAGCGTGACGTGATTATGCCACACAGATACGCTTTTGCTCTATTCCGTAGGTTAGTTGTTACTTATTATAGTTTATACATGTTCTACTGGACGACAGCACAAATCACGAATTATATAGAAGTTTCGGTAGATACTCTATCGATATACAACGTTTGGTACGGATCTGAGTGTCTGACATCTGAAGGTTTGGGTGTGAGCGCCAGTGAAAGGCTCACACAAAGCACTGGTTCCTGATGAAGCCGACAACGGCGACGATTTATTACCCGTCAGCGGCCAGCTGTCACGATTATGTATCTGCATTCGTACTCTGCAAGCTTCCTCTTTGCCATCGCACCAAGAATTGTGCCATTCATCACAGCAGCGACCGCAATCAAGAAGATCAGTAGGTGCAACTCGGGGGCAACTCGTTACTATACATTTTGCACTTAAACAAATTTCATTAACCAACACGTAATTTCACTGCGGCTTACGTTACAATAGGACATTGAGCCGTTCCGGCTCAACATCGTACCATTTCTCCCTTACCTATCTTCTTTAATTACTTGTACGTACCCCCTCTATTTTGATTATCTCTCTATTTACTTTGATCGAGTGATATCGATTGTCATTTCGCTGCGACGATTTTCTGCTGTTCCTCACTAAGATCCTTGACTGGTGCGGTCCTTAAAGGGACATGCGCGCCGCGGTGAGGGCATAGGTCGCACCACCCGCTCCTTCCGTCTCCATGATTTCTACCTCACCCTCCACAACCGCCCTATCTTCCACACCCCCACCCTGAAGTACCTTGGCCTAACCCTCGATCGTAACGTCTCCTGGACCCCCCACCTCCGCACTGTCCGACAGAAAGCCCTCTCACTCCTTAACCTCCTCAAACTCCTCACCGGCCTGACGTGGGGTCTCAGCCCCTCCACCATCCTCTACACCTACCGGTCCCTCATGCGTCCTGTCCTTTGCAGCTTCCATCCTGCCTGGATCTCCGCTCCCACATCCTACTATAAAACCCTCCAAGTCCTCGAGCGCCACGCCCTCCACCTCGCCTACCGCATCCGGCTCCCATCCCCCACGCGGATCCTGTATGACCTGATCCAGTTTCCCCACCTCCTTGAATATCTCCAGCATATTCGTATCCTCTATACCATCCGTAAAATAGACTCCCGCAACCCCCTGGTCCACCCCATCCTTACCAACCCTGGGCCTCTGCCACGCCTCTACCGCGTTATACCCCCTTCCCTTCACCTCCACACCCTCTATGTCCTCTCCCAGGGTAATTTCCGCCGCCTCCCCCTCCCTGATGACGTCCTCCGTTCCGTCATATACCCGTCCTACCAGCTCTGATCCCCCACCCATAGATAAAGTGCCCCCTCTCCCCCCTCCCCTCCCCCTCCCTGCCCTGGAGTCCCTACGGCTCCTCCCTGCCGCCCCCTTTCCCCGCCGTTTTTCCTCTCCCCCACGCTTTGCTCCCCCCCCCCCTTTCTCGGGGTCCTGGGCCGACAGTTTTAATAGTGCTACGTCAAGTGTTGTTTGTTGTGCTACAGTGAAGTGTGTGTTTTTAACTGCGTCCACCGCAACCAGACAAGTGTCGCACCGTGTATTTTAATTAGTGTCTCCGTGTACTTGCCGTCCTGTATTCTTGTCATCCAACATGTGCTTTTTAGGTCACCGTGGCTCATCATTTTTAACTAACTATATGTGGTTTTAATCATCTGTCTATTGTACTGTACTCCAAACTGTCGCCTTGTCTATGTCTCTTTATCTCTGTTGTTTTATCTCCTGTTATGTATTTTAATTCTCCACTCATATGTGTAATTTTACTCTCGGCTGAAGAGCAGCCCATAGTGCTGCTGCCAGCCTACCAGTCTACTGCTGGTATAAAATTCAATAAAGGAAAAAAAAAAGCGGTGAGGGCAGTGGTGGATTGCAGATCAACGGAGGTACCTCGAGGCGGCTGTCGCGGTCGGTGTACGGAACTGCCGTCGGGTGGAGCCACTTGTGGTCATGAGCGCCGCGGGGCAGTAGTGTGGCACTTTCCCAAGCCGGCGCATCTCTCCACCTTCTGCGTTGTTGCGGTTCGAGGACTGCGCCCCTGCTTTCTTCCTCGCGGACATGGCGGGCTTGTAAGACCGGATTGTAACTGCTCCGCAAGTCTATCATCGTCTCTCCGTCACCGTTCGTACAGGTTTCTTGTGGAAAGCTGTGTGAGTGACTCCGTTAAACATTACTTCGCCATTGTGCTCCATTACCTAGTACTTACGTGTCGCCCGGTAGTTCCTCCGCCCAAACGTGTAGTTGTCAATCTGGCTCTTCCACCTAGTTGTGTCTAGTTGTGCCACCCTGTGATTTACAACCCCTGTGTGTTTGTGTTAGTGTGTGTTTGTCGATGCCGGCCGCGGTGGCAGAGGGGACTAAGGCGCTCCAGTCACGGTCAGCACGGCCAGTACGGTCGGGGGTTCGAATCTCCCCTCGGGCATGGATATTTGTGCCGTCCTAGTTCGTAAGTAGTTCATAAGTAGTTTGTAAGTTTAGGGACTGATGACCCCGTAGTTAAGTGCCATAGACTATACAAACATTTGAACATTTGGTGATTAATCTGCTTAACTGAATTGATTGCATTTTATTCAAAGGCATCAGTAATTTCGGCTTGAATTACGTAAGACCGTCTGTTAAGTTATGGTCTAAGTTGGCATTTGACCGTTCTATTACTTGTTGTTGATCAAGTTAGTCTCATGTGCACAGGTTCTTGTATTTGCACAGGTTCTTGTATTTGTTTATAACGTGTTACCTTATGTAGTAAGGACCTTGGTATTAAGGTTAAGATTGTGACCTGGTAATCCTAAGTGCACCAAACCTTTAAATTCAAAGCGATACGCTGGTGTTACCGACCTTTTAAAATCAAAGATATTTTAACTTGATTTCGTGAGGCACGAGAGTAAAGATCTTCACCCCTGTCAAACTGTTTAATTAAATGTTCTTATGTAATGTTAGTCACTTGGATGAGTTACTTGAAATTGTTGGTCTCATCCGTTCAGTTAAATGTCTTTAAGGGTGTCCATCTACGTAAATAATTTACATGTGTACTGATATATGTTCATTGGTTGTATTTTTTTGAACGTGTTAATGAGTGAATAGACGGCCTTTCTTAAACTGTTATTTCTCTGTTGCTCCGATCCTAACCCAGGACCTCTCAGACATAATTTCAGTACATTTAAGTGAGACCACCTTGGATGTCTATGCGCACCTCCAGCGCTCCACTGTAGACCGAAAAACCTACCCAAACATATCTGATGTAATCTCAGCAGCTGCAACTCGAATCCGCTGTGTCACGTCTTCAGTGCTGCGGATCTTCACCCAGTACACCTTAGACTTGATAAACCCCGTGCAAAAAAAGTTTAAGGATGTCAAGTCAGGAGAGCGGGGTGCCCACATCCGTAGAGAGGCACGACCAATCCATCTGCCGGGAAATGCTTGATTCAGATAATCCCGAACAACGAGAGCAAAATGCGGTGGTGCACCATCCTGTTGAAAAACAACAGAAGCCATAATCACATCAGATATCAACTGGGTCTCCAAAAACTGTTGCAGCATGTCTAGCTATGTGGTTCCAATAACGGTTTGTTGTGCGAGGAAAAAAGGGCCCATCACTGTTGACCTCTTTATTCCTAATCACACACTCGGTGTGGGGTTCTGTAACTCCATCTCCGCCCAAGTAAGTCTGAATTTTCAAATTTACTCACCTTAGCCACATTAGAGTCGCTTCCCGCCAGGTACACGGACTGTAACAAAACATTTGTCTTCTTCCAGTCTGACGATGCGCTAACAGCGCGAAAGGCGTTATTGGAGAATAAAATACTGCAACAGAGACTGATCATTTTTTAATTATTCAACACTGTTGCTGCACCAACCGCCACCACCACCATCATGGAATGGAATGAAATGCACACACTCACTTTTGCTGTGTCCCGTTGCCACTCCTGCAGCACACTTGGTTATCGACTACCCAGGCCCTGTCATTGTGTCTGTTCACATGTCTACAGGTATGAAATGTAGCTTCATCACTGAACAAGAGATTTTGCATTAAATTGTCATTTTTCCACAGCTTGTAGGTCATAGCTTGTCTGGCTACATAGTCCTTCGCTTCAAACTGATGTGCGACCTGGATATGGTACGCACCTTTGTGCAGCTTGTAACGAAGAATTCTCCATACAGTGGTTTGAGAATACCAAACTCCCTACTAAGTCTCATGGTAGAAGGGCTACGTGTGATTGCATCCTGCACACTTTGCACGGTGTCCGGCGTCACGGCCGGCCTCTCTGGTCGTTTTTCTTCTGCAACACTACCAGTACGCCGAAATTTATTGACTAGGGTCTTGATAGCAGCCGCGGTGGAGTAGCCGAGCGGTCTAAAGCGTCTCGCTGCGGGGCGCGCGGTTGCCCGCCGTGGAGGTTCGAGTCCTCCCTGGGGCACGGCTGTGTGTGTTGTCCTTAGGTTAGTTTACCTACGTTTAAGTAGTTTGTAAGCTAGGGACTGATGACCACGCAGTTTGGTCCGATACATTTACAAACATTTGAACATTTCTTGATAGCAACCCTGGTGGAGCCTATTTTCCGGAATCGATGGGCAAAGTCTGTCCGCACCAGTTCATATGTCAGTCCACGAAGAAGAGCAGAAAAACAGCGATTCGTTCTTCCTTGGTTACCATTCTGTTATAGTACCTGGAAGAAACAACTATTCTGTCACTATATCACTGAAATGTATTGTGACTTTAGAATCACCCTGTATTTGACCTATACCTAAGTTGGAGGCAAGAATGGTCGACAAAAACATTGGGAACAAGTGCCCCACAAAAACGCCAATCGATTTTGACCTGCCGAGGAACCTCTGGTGCCGCATCAACAGGGTGAGGACTGGACATGGTTGCTGCAATTATTGCAGGCACAAAAACAGGCGATCGCACATCTGGTCCAACCCTAACCTTTACTTATTTATGAAATTCTCTACACAATCACCACAAAAAATAAAGACTGAAAATTAAAATTGACTTCGATGATGTCGTAGGTGGAGGTGTGTAAAGAATGAAATCGCAACCGCTGTCAAGATGTGTTTATTCCAACATTACCGGTTTCTCATCAGTAAAGATGCATCTTCAGGTAGATGACATCTGTGAATAGGAAACATCTGAACTAATAAGCCGCCCGCGGTGGCCGAGGGGATTGAGGCGCTCCAGTCACGGTCCGCACGGCCACTACGGTCGGGGGTTCGAATCCCCCCTCGGACATGGATATTTGTGCCGTCCTTAGTTGTAAGTAGTTCATAAGTAGTTTGTAAGTTTAGGGACTGATGACCTAGTTAAGTCCCATAGACTCTACAAACATTTGAACATTTGAACTAATAACTTAAGTCTGTAAAAGGGTCAATAAATACAGTTTTTTTTGGAAATACTTGACAAACATTCTTTACAAAACGAAAAAATTCTTAAAATTAAAAAAATAAAAAAAAATAAAAATATCGAAAGTACTTACAAGAAAATGATTACATAATAATTGGAACAGCATCCAGCTTTCAGGGTACCTTGTTAAAACATTCCCAGAACAGGGTGTGGTCATCTTTAGGTAAATAATATTCTCGCCTTATCCTTTTAAAAAAGAAACCACTGATGGGAGTCTAAAATCGAGAAACAAATTGGGTGAGATATGCTACCCACGGTCAAGACTCAATGAAAGGTCAGTCTAAGCCGCGTGAACTATTAAAAGTGTGTGATAAGAATGCCACAACGATCGCTTACCAGGAAAACAGACGGAATTTCAAGACCGGGAAGTGATGCGACGCGGTAACCAACACGTGCATAGTCAAACTGAAGTGTCACGTGTGTGATGTGAGCTAAGAAACCTCACATAACACATCGCTGACCACCAGAGGGCTCTCCCAACAAGGACAATGGAGGCTGGGTGCCGCGTACAGGATATATACTACAGTTTGAATAAAATGACAAAATCCTTATAAACAAATGAAAAATAAAAATTAAAAATAAAATATAAAATAGCCTAGTAAAGTTGTATATTGTGCTTTAAAAAAATTTAATTTTTTCTTTTTTTTCTTATTTTTGTTTTTTTTTTCCTTATTTCATATCTTTTGCTTATTTTTTATTTTACTCTTATTTTTCGGTTTCTTTTCTTTCTTTATCAATCTTCTATTTTTCTTTCTTTTTATTTTTTCAATTTATTTTTTTTTTACTTGTTGTATTTCTTTCTTTTTATTTTTTCAATTTATTTTTTTTTTTTACTTGTTGTATTGCTAGCAGTAGTTAGACTTAAAGCATGCTTGAGACTTTATTTTCTTCCAAGACTTAGGATTTTTTTTCAATTTATTTATTTATGTATTTATTTATTTTTTTACTTTTTGGATTGCTAGCAGTAGTTAGGTTTAAAGCACGCTTGGGACTTTACTTTTTTTTTCGAGACTTAGGATTTTTTCTTTTTTTTCAATTTATTTTTTTTACTTTTTGTATTGCTAGCAGTAGTTAGGCTTAAAGCATGCTTGGGACTTTTTTTTTTCGAGATTTACGATTCGTAAAGATTTAAGAATATCTTGTCATGGCATTTTTTTGGTATTTTTCTTTTGATACTGCCGATAGTACTGAAGTAAAAACAAGGCTAGCAGTAGTTAGACTTAAAGCATGCTTGAGACTATTTTTTTCCAAGACTTCTCCTCCCTCAAATATGGAAGATATGAAAGACATAAATTGTGAGCCATTTGCGCAACGCTATCCTGAATACAAATAAACAAAATTTGATAAGGTGTTAAAATGTCTCAGTTCCACTTGGTTATTAAGGGATGAACCGGAGCTTGCTTAAGCGTCTTCATAAGCGCCTTCACATTTCCTTTTTCTCCCCTAAATAAAAGCTTCATGTTACTCTCTATATTGGAAACTGAATGACCATTGTCTTTTAAATGTACGGAAAGAGCTGATTTGGAGTCCTTCACATTGACATGTTTCTTAAAACGTACAGCAAAGCTACACCCCGTCTGACCAATATATTTCTGTGGGCAATCATTGCAAGAAATCTTGACCATTGTCTTTTAAATGTACGGAAAGAGCTGATTTGGAGTCCTTCACATTGACATGTTTCTTAAAACGTACAGCAAAGCTACACCCCGTCTGACCAATATATTTCTGTGGGCAATCATTGCAAGAAATCTCGTAAACACCCGAGCCTCTATACTTATCGCTTTCGGCCTTCTCTTTATGTCTGTATCTGTTGCCTACACTCTTAGGAATAAAGAACGCTGGTCTGATACCTTTATTAACTAACTTTCTACCAAAACGTTCCGAAATCTAACCAACATATGGTATCTAGTGGTATCTAGATCCACCCTTATTAGTTTCATCTGGAAGCAAGGTTATACTAGCGCCAGTCTTCTCCACCGTTCGATCTGAAGCGGCAAACCTTTTCTTACTAAGGATCTCCTTGTTGATCATATCAATGAAATTACTGTTGTAGCCGTTTGATACCGCTATAAAACGGATATTTTGATATTCTCTTTGAAAGGCCTCGTCACTAAGCGGTACACTATGCAGGCTATAACAGCGACCTGTACGCGGCTATTTTGTACTTCATTGGGTGATTGGAAGTCTGGTGGATGGTAGTGCTGGTAGTGGTAGGCTTTCGGAAAATATCAAAGGAAAAAGCTGCATTTTCCATAGTTATACGTAAATCCAAATATGGCAGAGAATTATCTACACTGTGCTCAATGGAAAACTGGAGTTCGTCTTGCAGGGAGTTCAAATTGTTCACAAACAGATTACAGTCTACGGCTGAACCCCATATAATAGAAAAATATCATCCACATAACGCAGCCATAAAATTATCTTATCCCTATAAACTGAAGACTGACGTAGACATTGGTATTCAAAATGTGTCATGTATACGTTTGCCAAACAGTATGACATAGGGGAACCCATCGCCAATCCTTTCTCCTGGTTGTATATACAATCTCTAAATTTAAAATAATTGAACCTCAAAACAATATCAAGTAACTACAAAACTTCCTCTACTTCTTCTTTCGGACGACCACTGAGAGTCCTCTGGTGGTCAACGATGTGGTATGTGAGGTTTCTTAGTTCACATCACACATGTGACACTTCAATTTGACTATGCACGTGTTGCTTACCGCGTAACATCACTCCCGGTCTTGGAAATGCCGTCTGTTTTCCTGGTAAGCGACCATTGTGGCATTCTTATCACACACTTTTAATAGTTCACGCGGTTTAGACTGACCTTTCATTGAGAGTCTTGACCATGGGTAGCATATCTCACCCAATTTGTTTCTCGATTTTAGACTCCCATCAGTGGTTTCTTTATAAAGGATAAAGCGGGAATATTATTTACCTAAAGACGACCACAAACTGCTGTGGGAATGTTTTAACAAGGTACCCTAAAAGCTGGATGCTGTTCCAATTATTATGTAATAATTTTATTGTAAGTACTTTCGATATTCTCCTTTTTAAAAATTTTTAAGAACTTTTCCGTTTTATAAAGAATGTTTGTCAAGTATTTCCAAAAAAAAAAAAAAAAGAAAAAAAAAAAAAAGTTTGTTGGCCCTTTTACAGACTACAGTTATTCAGATGTTTCCTATTCACAGATGCCATCCACCTGAAGATGCATCTTTACTGATGAGAAACCGGTAGTGTTGGAATAAACACATCTTGACAGCTGTTGCGATTTCATTCTTTACACACCTCCACCTAAGACATCATCGAAGTCAATTTTAATTTTCAATCTTTATTTTTTGTGGTGATTGTGTAGAGAATTCCATAAATATGTATTTAAGCTGTGGTTGCCCTTTTAAGAAAATTGTTGCTAACCTTTACATTCGTACCCTGGCATTCCTGACGATTTGTTCGCTGTCACACCTGGAATGATTGAGAGGAACGGACTTTAAAGTTTGATATAACCTTGTTATGTATAGTTGTAGATTGTATAAAATTACCATACGATTAAATAAATAAATTCCAGTCGCGAATGGTTGGCGGGAAAAATGTTCGCCTGTATACCTCTGTGTGGACCCTAATCCCTCGGATGTTATCCTCTGGTCGCTTCGCGAAATATAAGTAGGAAGAAGAAATATGATGGTTTACTCTTCATGAAACGTACACTCTCAGAACTCTGACAGAAGACCGTACCGCAATACAGAACGTCTCTCTTCCAGCGTCTGCCACTGGAGTTTCCTACCCATATCCGTGACGCATCCGCGCTTACCAAGTGACCCCATAACGAAGCGTGCTGCTCTCCGTTGCATCTTCTCTTTGTCGTCTATTAATCATATTTGTTACGGTACCCACACTGCTGAGCAATGCTCAAGCGCTGGGCGACTTTTGTAACCTACCGCCGTTGGTGACGGACTGAAGTTCCTGAGGATTCTTCCAGTGATTATAATGCGAGTGTTTATTTATATAAGCCATCTATGCAACTGAAATAAGACAAGCTATTTTTGGCATAGGCGTTTCTTCTTTATTTGGAAGGCATCTTCAGTGGTCTGGAATATATACCTGATTTTGTTTTACAATATTTCGTTTTTTTACTTTTTTAGTACTTTAGGTTATAAATAATTCTGGCGGGTTGTCTAAGTATGTCTAATCATATTTTAATGTTATTACTAACAATTTTTTTGTAGATGCTGGTTTTTATGTGCTATTTGGTGATTCAGGTTGTTGTGTTTCCGTCTTCTCTTATTCAATTCGATTCTCCGTTTCACCACATCAGCATTAGGCACATGTCATTTTGTTTGTGTTGTGTTTTTGTTTTGGGTGGTGTTGCCAACTGCCGAATGTGTATTTGTCCTATTATCTCTGCGTGTTTCCGATGTTATTGTGCAAAATACTGCACCAGCAATATTTTGTTTTATTCTTGATATTATTACTTTAATACTCCTCCTCGTGTGTGTGTGTGTGTGTGTGTGTGTGTGTGTGTGTGTGTGTGTCTGTGTGTGTGTGTGCGCGCGCGCGCGCGCGTGTGTGTGAGAGAGAGAGATAGAGAGAGAGAGATTTTTCTCTTTAATTACTGTCTCATTTCTTTGATTCGGTTTAACAGTGAGTTTTTACTAATTTGTCTGCTCATTTATTAATTGTTTGTTCTCGCTAATAGCTTTCTGGATACGGTCGGTTTCTTGTGTTTGTATCAGGCTTGAATAAATAAATATCTGCATTATAATATAACAAGCAAATGTGGGAAGAAATCACAGAAAAGAACTAACAGTGATTCTTCCAATGAATTTCAGTCTGAGATCGGCCTTACCCACAATTGATTTTATTTGGTCGTCCCATTTCAATTCGTCCCTTATGCATACTCGGAGATATTTTATGGAAGTAACTGATTCAAGTATTTGTCCTCCTATTGCGTAATAACATGCTAAATGATCTTTCTTTCTATGTAAATGCAGCACTATAAACTTGTTTATGTTGAGGCCCAATTGTCATTCCCTGCACCTTGCGTTAATACGCTGCACATACTCCTGTATTTAGCTAACTTCTTCCAGTGTTGCGACTTCTCAATAAACTACGGTATCGTCAGTAAAAGGCCTCATTGAACTTCCGATGTGATCTACGAAGTATTTTAAAGATATTCTGAAAAGCGATGGTCCTATAACACTGCCCTGAGGCACCTCTGAGATCACTTTAACGTCTGAAGACTTCTCTCCGTTCAGAATGACAGGCTGCGTTCGGTTAGCAAGGAATGCCTCATTCACACCGTTGGTCTGATATTCCATATGCTTGCACTTTGTTCATCAGGTGACGATGCAAAACGGTATGGAACGCCTTTCGAAAGTCAAGAAACACGGCAGCTACCTGGGATCGTATGTCTACTGCCCTCTGCATCTCCTGGATGGATAGCGTGAGTTGTGATTCCCTTGATCGTTGCTCTCGAAACCATCTTGCCTCCTACAAAGGATTAAGATTATCTGACATAGTTGGGTTTGGAGGCGATATGACCGTTGTACAATTTTCAAAATGAAATGCCAAGATCCCACATTAACAATCTATTCACCGACGACCGGTCTCGGTGAACTGTCACCATAATCCGGTCAGATACATATTACAAGCTGGTTATCTTCAGTATTTTGTAACCTGTCATGTTTTTGACTTGTGTATTTTTTGTATAGTGACTAAGTGCAATGTTGCACTTGGTTTTTTTTTTTTAATACCAAATATTTAACAAGATAACCAGCTTGTAATATGTATCTGACCGGATGATGGTGACACAGTTCACCGAGACCGGTCGTCGGTGAATAGATTGTTAATATGCGATCTCGGCATTTCATTATGAAAATTGTAGTCCTACAAAGGAGATTTCCGGTATCCAGAAATGACAATATTCCAACGTAAAATGTGTTCCAAAATTCTGTCCGAGACCGATGGCAGAGATATAGGTCTACATTTTTTATGCATCTGATCGACGACCCTTCTTGTCAACGGGAATAACCTGCGCTTTTTTTCAAACCTTGGGAACGCTTTGCTCCTCTAGAAACCTTAGGTAAACCGCTGCTAGGAGGGGGCAGGTTCCTTCGCATACACCATGCACAATGATACTCGTATCCCAACAGGTCCAACGGTCTTTCCTCTGTTGAGCGATTTCAGTTGCTTTCTATACCTCTTACACTTACTTAAATATCTGCCATTGTGACCGTTCGTGTGGTGGTTTAGAGGAGGAACTAACGAGCAATCTTCCTCTGTGAAACAGCTTTGGAAAAGACTTTTAATATTTTGGCCTTTTGTGTGTCACCCTCTGTCTCAGCACCATTATGGTCTCAGAGCATACCGATATTTGGTTTCGACCCGTACACCGATTTGACGTAGGACCAAAATTGCTTAGTATTTTCTGCCAAGTCGATACACAAAACATTGTTCTCAAAGTTGTTGAACGCCTCTTGCATGGCTACACTTACGCAAAATTTAGCGTCATTTAACTCTTTGTTGCCTGCTAGACTTCGGCTACGTGTATATTTGCAGTGAAGTTTTCTTTGTTTTCGTGACAGTGACCTAGCTCGATTGTTTTACAACGGTGGATCTTTGCCATCTCTCGAAAATTTACTTTGCACATATTTATCTAAAGTGTACAGTGAATTTGATCTTCGACCACAGTTTCTCAACACTGTCAGTGTCGGTGACAAAGCTAATCGTGTAAGCGACGGCTTCCGCGGCCATTGTCAGTTTCAATAAAGTTCTTCAGGGTATTAGACCGCATCATCATCTTGTAAAACCAACCGACGTTTCGGCCACTATTGCAAGTCAGACGAATACCCTGAAGAAGGCGACTTGCAAAAGTGGCCGATACGTCGGTTGGTTTTACACCATGACAATGCGATCTAATACCCTGAAAAACCTTATTGAAAGAAAACGAAGCAGTACTTGAGCAGTCAAGTACTCTGAAATCTGATGCTAAATTAAAAGATCTTCCTACCTTTCTTGATATTTCTATTTACAGTTGTATTCATTGGCGATGTAATGGACTTATGATCGCTAATTCTCTGATTCACGATAAGTGAATCGAAAAGTGTGCATTACACACATTTAAAAAAGTTTTTGCGTGACCCACCATACAAATGTTCTATTGTATAGTGAATTTGTATTTATGAAGTAACTTGTGTTATGTACCAATGTATGGTCTCTCGGCGATATGAATGAATAAAATCTTGGTCCTCAAGCCGCGTCATTTACTTAGGATCCCACGATCTTTCGGCCAAACTCTCCTTGTCCATTGTTAAGTGGTAAATGACTGGTGCATCGTCGTTGTATTGCCATTATACAGGGTGTTTCATTTTCATCTATACTGGCAGATATCTCGGAAGTGGCTCAATTCTGAAAAAAAGTTTCTAGTAAAAGTTTGAAGGGTGTCATGGAATGGTTACCTCGAAATGATCTTGTACCCTGTTTTCAAGGTCAAACCAAAGTAAGGTTTATTTTTTCAAATTGTAACCATTTTTTTTATTCCATGTTCTTATTCTACGTGAAAAAATACACAATTTTTGTAGGGAACAATTTTTAAGGCTTCCACGAAATACGCTCCGCCACACTCCATGAGGTAGTTATCAACAGATGTAGATAAGAAATGAAGAGATTCTGAAGCTAATCAGGAAGGAAATAGCTGTATGTCTTTATGAACAGAAAAGAAAGAATTTGGTGATAAGGGGGTGGGAGGTACGTATTGTTACACAATTTGATTCATGTGAACAGTAAGCAGATTCAAATCGACGTTGACTGCAGTTGTTATCCACTGATAAAAAAATGCGTTATCTTTATTGAGTACAACACAGTGACGTTCAGTCATACTGCGTAAGCCCATGGTGAAGATGCGTGAAACAGTTTTAGCATCTGTTGAAACCTGACCAAGCCTGTTATACATTCAAAGACCCATGATCGCCTTTTTAAAGCTACCTGGAGAGTTCTTGTTTGACCTTTTCTCCAAAACTGAACCGGCCGGACCAGTGGAACCCGTCAAGGACGTCCACTTTCGCTACAGACGTCAGTGCTACGACCGTACGGGAACTCCAGTTGTCTGTGGGCACGTCTGGTCAGGGTCGAACAAGTTCCCACGCCAGTGAGATCGTAATGGTAACTGACGTTAGTCAGTCTCTGACGGGTTTGCTACTGCAATTCTCTTGTCAATAACTGGCGAACTATACATAAATGGCTATGCATTCTATCTTAGAGGACACGTTACATATTTATAGTTCGAAATTGCACTTGATGCATTCTCCGAAAACTACGTCGAGCAGTGAGTTCATGAACCCACTAGAATAGTAAATGGTTGTGTAAATACACTTGACCTAGTAACAAATTATCCGGAGCTAATTAAGAGTACCAAAAAAGAAATAGCTATTAATAATTAGGGATTATCTAGGCAATTGCCGCACCAATTGTAAGTTATATAAAATTGTAAGGACGACATGTTTCAGGACCAACGTTATCCAATTCTCAAGCCCTACAAGAAAGAAAAAAAGAACGTAAAATACGACTTAATAATTAAGATGCGAACACACGAAACAATTATCCCTTCTAGGATAACTTATCTGAAATTAAAATGAATCAGTCATTAGGCAACGTCCACCTTAAAATATATGCAGCATCGGTGCAGTGTCATGCAGTAATCTAACATATTTTCGGTTTGAAGAACCACTATGAACTGCTGGCTAGTTGCACTGTTGTTTCAGCGATAATCTATGAGCAGCTAAAAGTCAGAGATGACTGACGGCGTGACTCCTACGGACGGGGCCAAGTGTGTTCCAATAAAATTATTTAAGAAGGCGCTAAAAATGTTCTGTACGATGACTGAATAGCAAAGATCTATTATTCCCATATAAATTTTGTTATTTCCACAGGAGGACATTATTAAAATGGGACCACCTTTTCATTTAATTCGTCATTGGACTCATCGTTTATTGCGCAGAATATCTCTCTCTCTCTCTCTCTCTCTCTCTCTCTCTCTCTCTCTCTCTCTCTCTCTCTCTCTTTTCTAATTTAGAGAGCGACCATCCTCTGTCTTCATAGTGTAATCCCTCATACTACCATTGATGTTCTCCAAACAGTGTTGTTCTTCCTTCAGATGTCTAGCCTCCGCCGATGAGCCATTCCCACTGTTGTGGGGCCGCAGTGGAGTAGCCGAGCGGTCAAAAGCATCTCGCTGCGGCGGAGCGCGCGGTTGCTCGCCGTGGAGGTTCGGGTCCTCCCTGGGGCATGGGTGTGTGTGTTGTCCTTAGGTTAGTTTACCTAGGTTTAAGTAGTTTGTAAGCTACGGACTGATGACCACGCGTTTGGTCCGATAGATTTAAAAACATTTAAATTTTTGAACTGTTGTTTGCGGCTACACACCTGAAGGGGAAAAAAAACTCTCCTTGAGGAACATCAATGGTAGTATGAGGGTATTACACTACGAAGACAAACGATGGTTGCTTTCTAATTTAGAACAGATAGAGATATTCTGCGCAATAAAGAAAGAGTTGAAAAACCTATTAAATAACGCAACTGTCCAAAGGGGATTTCTCGTCCCATTTTAATAATGTCCTCAAGTGGAAACAACAAAATTTGTATGGGAATAATAGATCTTTGCTATTCAGTCATCCTTCAGAACCTTTTTAGCGCCTTCAATAAATAATTTTATTGGAACACACTTGACTCCGTCCGTGGGAGTGACGCCGACATTCATCTCTGATTTGTAGCTGCTCATAGATTATCGCTGAAACAACAGTGCAACTAGCCGGCAGTTCATAGTGGTTCTTCATACCAGCAAATATATGTTTGATTACTGCATGACAATGCACCTATTCTGCATATATTTCAAGGTGGACGTTGCCTAATGACTGATTCATTTTAAGTTATCCTAGAAAGAATAATTGTTTGGTGTGTTGGCATCTTAATTTTTAAGTCGTATTTTAAGTTCTTTCCTTGTTTCTTGTAGAAGTTGAGAATGGGATAACGTTGGTCCCGAAACATGTCGTTCTGACAATTTTATATAACTGACAACTATTGCGAGACATAGTACGGTTGTGTGATGGTGTCAGAACAGAATAATCAGGGATTAGTAAACGAAAATCGAAATTCTCAAATACATCAAAATCAAACGAAAAAAATATGCATTAAAAAAAGCAAATAAAATCGCTTATTTTTGGAAACATTTTTGTTTCATTTTTTTGGTTAACAGCACACTTATTTAAATTTATATATAAATAACAGTCTAGAGTGCAACAATTTTATTTTATTCAACTAGTTTCGGTCTTTCTTTTAGACCATTTTCAGGAATTGCAAGTACATCGATGTCATGAAGCTGGCAGGTAACTGGGAGCCTTCCAGTGTGTTACTGTGTGATACACTGGAAGGCTCCCAGTTACTGTGTGACATACTGGAAGGCTCCCAGTTTCCTGCCAGCTCCATGACATCGATGGAATTACAATTCCTGAAGATTAAAAGAAAGACCGAAACTAGTTGAATAAAATAAAATTGTTGCACTATAGACTGTTATTTCTATATAAATAAAATTCGCTTAAAGGTGCGATTCCGAACACGGCTACAGCAACGGACCGCAACCACCTTCAACGACAGCAACGCTGCCGTCAGCAGTCGGTGCGTTGCGGAATGCAGCAGCAGGCGAATAGTGCGGTCGCTGGTGAGAGGCGAACTGTCTGGTGACTGCGCCGCGGTCATTGCGCTGTCACCGGTAGAGGAAGACGATGACGTTCTCTTGTTCCATACTAAGAAAAGACGGAAGATGGTAATGCCTTTTTATAAAAGTAGAGCTGAAGATTGAAGTTACGTAGCGTTGATTAAAAACCCTATGTTTAGTGACAAAATCATATTCAGCAGCTATTATCGTTTACATAAAAGTTTAATTTCGGACAGAGTTTGATCATGGATGGCACAAAGCCATAGTGCCTAAGAAATGCAGTAACTAAAGAATAAAAATTACATATAACACCGTGGCTAAGTACAGAAAAATTCATGCATTATTGGTACGGAATACTGTGCCAGCAATGTGGAAGTTCTTTGAGTATTATTACCACTTGATTGCTGATTTGTGTTGCACTGTGCAGCCTTCGTTCAGTAATCAGAAACAATGTGACTATCTTTTTGTTTAGCTTCTGCATTATATATTGGAGGTAAACTCCGTAAAACTGCACTGATATGTTTAGAATATATGTAAATATCATCATCTTTGCGTGCCACAAGGGATTTCACTAAGATTTACCTCTTTTCATTCGTTTCATTTCACACTTTTATATTGCATCGTCGCCAATTTTATTCCGTTTACTTTTCTGTGCTGCTATATAACGTTGATTAATTGTCATCTCACATGTAAGATAAAGTAAATAAACCTGTCCTGTCCGTATCCTAACACAAAAAATGCGTTATTACTGTACATAATCATTTTAAGAACAACATTTATGTAATTACTGATAATTAACTATATCTAAATTCTTTTGAACCTAAACCAATGGGCTCTTCTCTGATGCGCGAGGCCATTCCCCGTCGGGGGTTCGAATCCTCCCCTCGGGAATGGATGTTTGCGCTCTGTTTAGTATAAGTGTGTGAAAGTATAAAGTGTTACGAAATGTTTGCGAATCGTGTAACTGAGGCGGCACTTGGGAACCAGCCCGGTATTCACGTAGGGGGATGTGGAAAACCGCCTAAAAACCACATCCAGGCTGGCCTGTAGCCCGACCCCTTCGTTAATTCGCTGGGCGGATTCGAACCGGGGCCGGTACGCCTCCCCGTCCCGGAAAGCGGTGCGTTAGAGCACTCGGCTAACCGGACGGGTATTTTTTTCCTAAGCCAATGATTTTGATTAATTGTAACTTTAACAATTAAATGTTGAGAAAATTGCATTAAGTTGCTACAAAATTGTAGAAAACGTCTTACAAAGAATGAATAAATGTAGATTCCTTTAAGTGTAATTCATTTACTTCTGTGGTATGCCACGTCAAAAATTTCGAGGCATACAGCCCTAGTCATAATTAAATAATCAGAATTTATCACAAAAATCACTGATAGATTAAGCACCGTTCCAGGCCTATTATACATTTATTAGTGGAACTAGACAGCTCAATTTCCCTATTACAAACAAATGCAGGTATCAATCAGATCTGTGGACGGGGCAAGGCAATGATGTCTTCTGCTTTTAGTTACGTCTAAATAAATCGAAACCGACAAAACCTGAATTTTCAGTTTCTTGATGACCTATCCCCATTTAGTAACAAGTGATTCAATGGTTATAAACAAGTACCTGCGAATCCATTCGTAATAGCCGGCCGCGATGGCCGAGGGGATTGAGGCGCTCCAGACACGATCTGCACGGCCACTACGGTCGGGGGTTCGAATCCCCCCTCGGGCATGGATATTTGTGCCGTCCTAGTTCGTAAGTAGTTCATAAGTAGTTTGCAAGTTTAGGAACTGATGACCCCGTAGTTAAGTCCCATAAGCTATACAAACATTTAAACATTTGAATAAGTAATAACTTTCTTGTGTTTACTTGCCCTGTTTCAGTCCGGTGCTATAGCTTACGAAAACAGTTATGTTACTCCTCATGCCCTGCGTCGTATATTACACGATATATTTTGCCAATGTGCTTATTATCTTTTCTTCGTCGGAGTCTGAAAAACTCATTTTCACTTCAGTGGGATCTCGACAGCGAACCCGTCTCCGATAGCTGAACTGTTCGCCATTTTTTCCCCAAGCTGTAGGAGTTGCCACGTTCCGGGTGAGCTCACGCGTTACCTCGCGTTTCATTCAACTCGTTCACACTAGCAAACTACTCACTGTATCAACGTGGAACTTTCATCAATGTGTTCCTTAAGAACTACACTAAATTTTTATTTTAGTTTTATTTATGGCAATAATTTATAAATAGCATATACTGATTGTTTACGAACATGCACTTTCTGACGACGTTGCGGAATTTTCGACATGCGAGGAACTTTTTTTCTGTTAAAGTTAGGTGAACACATTAAGCGAATGAAATGTTCAAAATACATCAAATTTTCATGCTTTCCAAACAGCAACTCTGCGAGAAATGTATAACTTGAGATAATGTCGGTTAAATACGACGCAAGGGGATCCGTCCGCTCGTCTAGTAGTAACACGTCTTCCGTATTAGAGCTCCTAATAATTAGGCACATATGTTACTGCATAACATCCATACTTGAAGATACTGGTACTGACTTCTTTTGACCCATTAAATTTAATAGTCGCAAACTACAAAGTGCTGTGTCTCTGTCATATTCGGTTTCAATTTTTCAGTTATATAAAATGGATATTCTAAATGTCTCAATACAGAATGTTTTATTATGTGAGAAAATAAGAACAAGTCAGTTCGTTAGCTAGTGAAGAGATCCTTGCTATCTGTCATTTTCAAGTATTCTCACATAAAATTCTAATTAGTTCTAGTAACTTCCGTTCCGTTACTTCTAGGCGTTAAACTGAAGGAAATGTATCTCCTATTAGGCTTTGGAAACGGGAGTAGTGGCTCTGAAACACGTTGGACAAGAATAAAAGAAATAAACATTTGTTAGTGACGAAGGAATGTCTGCAAATCGAATAATAAATCACTAACTTTACTCTTTTTCATTCTACAACTATATATTTCCTTCAATAACGCGACAGTTAAGGAAGATTTGCTTGGTAACCATGTGGCAACATACTTCCCTTTTTGCATGTTCTCATTTGTCAAAATATCATTTTGATACCTCTAACCATGTATGAGATACGCAATGATTCATTCTAGCCTTATCGCCATCGCAAATAAGTTCGCTAAATCAAATTCAAATGTTTGTTAAGCTGATGGGACTTAACTACGGGGTCAACAGTTCCTAAACTTACAAACTACTTATGAACTACTTACGAACTAGGACGGCACAAATATCCATGCCCGAGGGGGGATTCGAGCCTCCGACCGTAGTCTCCGTGCTGACCGTGACTGTAGCGCCTCAGTCACCTCGGCCACCGCGGCCGGCGTGCGCTAAATAAAATAAAGTTTAGCGGTGTGAGCGAAAGGTAAAGATCTCTTAAGTCGAAAATAAAATTCAATCCATTAGGAAAGTTTCACCCGCAGCAACATTTTGTGCAACGTGCACCAAACGCAATATCATTGCAGCCTCTATTTTTTATGCAAACTTTTCCTAACGTTGCGCAGTCTCTTATTTCGAAGCCAATATCTTATTAACTATGACTATTAAATGATGAGCATTTCGTCACAATGCTGAAATATAAAGTTTTTAGTAGCGAAAAAATTAAATATTTGCACTAATTAGTTTTTGCGAAATCGTTTGTGAAAGATGGCAGGGCATGCGTCTCTACGCTATTAGTGCAGCGCGATTCCAAATAATGGGGAAAACATGGCGGACGATTCAGCCTGGGTTTTTAGGAGCTCTAGCGGTGGGGGTCGGCGGCATCGACACCATTGGTGCGGGACCGGAAGTGCCGCCTGTCGCCACTACTGGAACAGGTATACGGCGGCGGGCGACGCTTTCGCCGCGTTCCGCATGGTTCGCATTGCGGACAATGGGTACCAGTGGGACGCCTGCGGTCGGGTTCCGCTATCCTGAGTGACAGTCTTTCGAAACTATGTGAGTGTAGATGAGAAATAATATCGATATGAATTGAGAGATTTGAACCAAATAATTTAATAAAACTGGGGGCTGGCCTTCGTAGTACACAAGACAGGTTGCAGAAACAAAGAGAAAAGCATGTCAAATTCAAACAGTACAAAATTCCCAAAACTGATAATCTTTTACAGAAAATCGATGTTTAGGGTGCACTTCAAAGCGAGACGCTTATAATAGTTCCCACAATGAATGTCTCGCAGTTTGGTAGAAAATCCAAAGAAATTATGGTCATATGTAAAGTGCAGTAGCGGCAAAACGCAATAAATACCTTCACTACGCGATAGCAATGGTGATGCTACTGATGACACTGCTGCTAAAGCAGAATCGCTAAAGACTGCTTTCCGAAATTCCTTCACCAAAGAAGACGAAGTAAATACTCCAAAATTCTAATCGAGAACAACTGCCAGCGTAGGTAATTTAGAAGTAGATATGCTTAACGTAGTAAAGTAATTAAAAATAAATTAGTAAAAGTAAGTCTTTTGGGCCAGATTCTATCCCGATCCCGTATGCCGATGCAATAGCTCCATACCTAGTCATCATATACAACCACTCTCTAAGCGAAAGATCCGTACCAAAAGACTGTAAAGTTCTCCGGCTCACACCAATATTCAAGATAGGCAATAGTAAAGTTCCCTAAAATTACAGTCACATATGAATGCCGTCGGTTTGCAGCAGGAGTCTGGAACATATACTTTCTTCGAACATTGTGAACTACGTCGAAGAGAAGACCCTTAGCCAACACAGATTCAGGAAGTATCGCTCTTGTGAAACACAGCTAGCTCTTTACTCACATGAAGTGATGATTGCTATCGACAAGGGTCTCAAGTCAATTCCATATTTCTAGATTTCCGAAACGCTTTTGCCACTTCACCTCAGAAGCGGGTTCTGATAAAATGATGTGGTTATTAAATATCGTCTCATTTGTGCGATTTTATTCGGAACATACCGTCAATAGGTCGCAGTACGCAGAAGTGATATCTGGCGTTATCCAAGGAAGTGTTGTGCGGCCACTACTCTTCCTTTATAAACGATTAAGGAGACTGAGCAGCTCTCTTAGACTGTTCGCGGATTATGCTGTGATTTATCGGTTACTAAAGTCACCAGAAGAGCAAAAGCAACGACAAAATGATCTAAATAAGATATCTGCATGGTGCCAAAAATTGGGAATTCACCTAAATAATAAAAAGTTTGAAGTCATCCACATACGACTGAAAGCAATCCGTTAAAATTCATTTACTTACACGATAAATCAGTCAAATCTACAGGCCGTAAATTCAACTAAATAACTAGAAATAACAATTACGAATGAATTGAAATGAAAACGTAGAGAACAATGTAGGGAACGCGAACCAAACGCGTCGTTTCATTGGCAGTTCACTTACAAGACGCAACAGTTCTACTAAAGAAACTGCCTACACCAGACGCGTCCAATTTTGGAGTACTGCTGCGCATTGTGGGATCCACACCAAGTGGGACAGACGGATGATTTAGAGAAAGCTCAGAGAAGGGAATCTCTTTTTGTATAGGGGCGAGAGTGTCACGGAAATGATGCACGAGTTGGGGCGGAATTATTTAAGAATAGGCGTTATTCGTTGCGGGAGATTTATTTTCGAAGTTCAAATGTTTGTATAGCTAATGGGACTTAACTACGGGGTCATCAGTCCCTAAACTTGCAAACTATTTACAAACTAGTTAACACTAAGGACGGCACAAATATCCATGCCCGAAGGGGGATTCGAACCCCCGACAGTAGTGGCCGTGCAGACCGTGACTGGAGCGCCTCAGTCCCTTCGGCCACAGCGGCCGGCGAAATTTTTTTCACCAACTTTCTCTTCCGAATGCGAACGTATTTTGTGAGCACCCACCAACAAAGGGAGACATGATCACCGCAATAAAATAAGAGAAATCAGATCGAGAACGGAAAGATTAAGCTTTTTCCCGCCTGCTATTAGAGTGTGGACGATTCGATAAACCCTGGGCCATGCACCTTGAATGTGAGTTGCAGAGTATTTAGGTAGATGTAGAATTTTCGTTGGTTCTCTGCTGCCGGTCGCAGTGGCCGAGCGGTCTGCGGCGTGCCAGTCACGGTCTGCACGGCCGCTGCGGTCGGGGGTTCGAATCCCCCGTAGGGCATCGCTGTCTGTGCCGTCTTTAGTATAAGCTAGTTCATAAGTAGTTTGTAAGTTTAGGGATTGATGACCCCATAGTTAAGTCCCATAAGCTCTACAAACATTTGAACAGTTGAACATTTGGTTCTCTATCTCTCTCTCTCTCTCTCTCTCTCTCTCTCTCTCTCTCTCTGTGTGTGTGTGTGTGTGTGTGTGTGTGTGTGTGTGTCTCTCATGAAAACACACACACACACACACACACACACACACACACACACACACATACAGACACAGACACATACACACACACACACACACACACACACACGCACGCACGCACACCTTATCTTTCTCGATCACTCTGTTTCTTTCGCACGCGACCCCTCTCTCCCCTGCTGTTAATTTGCTTTCATTGCCTACACGCATTATTTAAACACGCGTGAGCGTGCTACCTCGCGCCTACACAATGTGCTATGACCTCACCACCTGACAGTCTCTCCTACGGATGATGTCAGCGTGTGACGTAAGCTCCCATAATATTCAGCTTATGGCCAACGCTACGACCTGTGCATTCGACCAGATCGGCCAAACGCATAGTTCAGTCAGGAACCGGAGCTTATTGCGTATGGTACATCCCCGACAGCAGAAATAAGAAATCCATTGGTACATTGATCGCGAGTAGTACTGGTGTGGTGCCAACAGTTTATTTAATATGTGGCAGATTTGGCGAGAGAGTACAAAGACGGTGCTTCAGAAAATAATTTTTACGCAGCTACATACTACTCCGCTATCTACCCAAATGTACGTGGTGGAGAATACTCACAAGTACACCAAGTATGGTGTACATCTACATCTACATACATACTCCGCAATTCACCGTAAGGTGCGTGGCGGAGGGTACACTGTACCACTATTAGGCATTTCCTTTCCTATTCCACTCCCAAATTGAACGAGGAAGAAAAGAATGTCTATATGCCTCCGTACGAGCCCTAATTTCTCTTATCTTGTCTTTGTGATCTTTACGCGAAATGTAAGAAGGCGACAACAAGATCGTACTACACTCAGCTTCAAATTCCGGCCCTCTAAATTTACTTAACAGAAATTCACGAAAAGAACGTCGTCTTTCTTCCAGCGATCCCCAATTTAGTTGCCGGAGCATTTCCGTGACACTCGCGCATTGGTCGAACCTACCGGTAACAAATCTAGCTGCTCGCCTCTGAACCGCCTCTATGTCTTTCTTCAAACCGATCTGCTGCGGGTCCCAAATACTTGAGGGTGGTCGTACAAGCGTTTTATATGCGGTCTCCTTTACAGGTGAAGTACATCTTCCCAAAATTCTCCCAATAAACCGAAGTCGGCTGTCTGCCTTACTCACAACTGTCCTTACATGCTGGTTCCATTTCATATCGCTCTGCAATGTTACGCCTAGATATTTGAACGACGCGACAGCATCAAGAAGCTCACTACTAATGCTGTATTCGAACATTATAGGATTGTTTTTACTACTCATGCGCATCACCTTACATTTTTCTACATTGAGAGCTAGCTGCCATTCTTCGCACCAACTAGAAATTTTGTCTAAGTCAACCTGTATGCTATTACAGTCAATTACAGACGACACCCTCCCATACACCGCAGCATTATCATCAAACAGCCGCAAATTACAACTTACTCTGTCCATCAGATCGTTTATATAGATAGAAAATAATAGCGGTCCTATCACACTTCCATGGGGCACGCCTGACGATACACTCGTCTCTGATGAACACTCGCCGTCGAGAGCAACGTACTGCGTTCTATTACTTAGGAAGTCTTCCAGCCAGTCACAAATCTGTGAACCTATTCCATAAGCTCGTATCTTCGTTAGCAGTCTGCAGTGTGGCACCGCGTCGAACGCCTTTTTGAAGTCGAGAAAAACACAATCCGCCTGTTGCCCTTCGTCCATGGCTCGCAAGATGTCATGTGAGAAAAGGGCAAGCTGAGTTTCACATGAACGATGTTTCCTAAACCCGTGCTGATTCATGGAAAGAAGCTTTTCCGTTTCAAGGAAATTTACTATATTCGAACTGAGAATATGCTCCAAAATTCTACATGAAACTGATGTCAACGATATTGGCCTGTAATTGTATGGGTCAGTTGTCTTTCCTTTCTTATAAACGGGAGTCACCTGCGCTTTTTTCCAATCACTAGGAACTTTGCGCTGAATTAAAGATTCGCTATAAATGCAAGCTAAGTAGGGGGCCAACGCCGCAGAATAGTCTTTGTAAAACCGAACTGGTATTCCATCCGGACCAGCAGACTTTTTCGTATTTAGCTCTCTCAGCTGCTTCTCTACACCGGAAATACCTATTGCTATGTCCCCCATTTCGGAATTAGTACGTTGATCAAATGATGGTATATTTGTGCGGTCCTCCTGCGTGAAAGATTTCTTAAAGGTTTTGATTGGTCGCAGGTATGTTGTTAGGGAATTCCTCCAGATAATCAACCTAAAAGGATTTATTCCAATGGGCCTTGATTTCTAAGAAAATCCCGATCAAATTCGCAGCAAATTACCACGCGTAACGTGTCTACTTATACATGGCGGTTAATGATCAGCGAGACAGCGTGGTGTAATCGGCAAGGTGCTAGGCTCGCCTGCAGGACACCCGGGTTCGATACCTAGCGGTGGAACAATTTTTCAAAATTGTAGTTGCTACTTTTTATATTAAAAAAAATTAAGCAAAGAAAAAGATGTAAAGAAAGAAAAACAAAAATAATGAAAAGTCAAATGATTAAAAAAATAGGAGGAGATGAAAACAGCACGGTCAGGAACTGTAAACATAGGTATTAAATGTTGCCAAAATGTTATAGGTATTAACAAAAGACTGTTTACTGATTTCGAAATATGCTTCAATCGCCTTAAAAGTGTGCTTCGAAAAAACAAAATGAATAAAATAATCGTCGCGCAATACATAACGTATTGAGCGAATGTTACATGTTTTTATCCTGACCATTTACTGCAAACGTTTACATAACAATGTTTATAAAAATACATTTATTTATTTATATATAAAATGAAAGGTATGAAAAGAAATTGACCCATGTCGGGCTTGTACCCAGGTCGTCTGCATGGCAGCCTCACATCTTGCCGATTATACCACGCTGTCTCGTTGAGCGGTAACCGCCATGTACGTATAAGTAGACATGTTACTCGTGGTAATTTGCTGCGAATTTGATTTCGATTTTCTTAGAAATCAAGGCCCATTGGAACATATCCTTTTAGTATATACATGTGGCGTCTGTTCCGAGAGAACAGACGTCACTTCTGATCCTGCAGTTGTTATTATTTAATATTCATAGAATATATGTGACATCAACTGCGATTGGGTAAAGCTGAAAATGTGTACCCAGCCGGTATTCGAACCCGGGTCTCCTGCTTTCTAGGCAGTTGCGCTGACCCCAACACCACTGGGGACACAAGTGATCACCGCACCTGCAAGAACTACCTAAGCACGCCTCCCGCCAGATACAAATTCCCAGCTTCGCCCTGCCCACAGTACTCAAACTCGTAGTTATGAACTAATTCCCGTAAGAGTAAGGGCTTCAAACTTTGCTCACCCCTCCCCACTAACGATATAGGATCATTGCCCGTCACCGGCATATTATATATATATATATATATATATATATATATATATATATATATATATATATATATAAATGTGGCGTCTGTTCCGAGAGAACAGACGTCACTTCTGATCCTGCAGTTGTTATTATTTAATATTAAATCCCGGCTGGGTACACATTTTCAGCTTTGCCCAATAGCAGTTGATGTCATAACGGGAATTAGTTAATAACTACGAGTTTGAGTACTGTGGGCAGGGCGAAGCTGGGAATTTGTATCTGACGGGAGGCGTGCTTAGGTAGTCCTTGCAAGTGCGGTGATCACTGTGTCACCAGTGGTGTAGGCGTCAGCGCAACTGCCTAGAAAACAGGAGACCCGGGTTCGAATCCCGGCTGGGTACACATTTTCAGCTTTACCCAATCGCAGTTGATGTCATATATTCTATGAATGTTAAATCCTTTTAGCTTGATGGTGTGGAGGAATTTCCTCACAACATACCTACGACCTATCAAATTCCGTTGGTACAATACTTGGTGTTTCCCTTGTCAGTACCACCACTAGTTACTTGTTTTCCTGTTCCACTCCACCACAGAAGGGTGGAAAAACGAATTCTATAATCTCTCTGATCTTTTTGGACTTTCCGCGAAATATAGGTCGGCGGCAGTACAACCGTTCTGTTGCCTGCCTCAAAATCCGGCCCTCTAAATTTCTTTATCAGTGTTTTCCGAAAAGAACGTCGCCTTTCCTCCATCTACTCCCATTTGAGTTCCCAAAGCATTTCAGTAACACTCGCGCATTGATCGAACCTACCAGTTACAAACCTGGCCGCTCGCCTCTGAACTGTCTCCGTGTCCTCCTTTAAACCAATCTGTAGGGGATCCCAGACACTTGAGCAATAGGGCCTGCTCAAGACGCGGGCGTACAAGCATTTTATATGCGTCTCCTTTACTGACGACTCACACCTTTCCCAAAATTCTCCAAATAAAGCGAAGTCGACCATTTGCCTCCCCCACTACTTCATTAGAGAAAGCTCAGAGAAGGGAATCTCTTTTTGTATAGGGGCGAGAGTGTCAAGGATGTGATGCACGAGTTGGGGCGGAATTATTTAAGAAAAGGCGTTATTCGCTGCGAAATTTCTTTCACCAACTTTCTATTCCGAATGCGAACGTATTTTGTGAGCACCCACCAACAAAGAGAGAGACATGATCATCGTAATAAAATAAGAGAAATCAGATCGAAAACAGATGTCCATTTCACAACGCTGTGTACCGTTACGCCTAGATGTTTAATTGGTCACATTATACCACACAAGGAGGTTAGAACAGAGGTGAAGCCATTGTTGCCATATTGAGGAGCCAATAACATATGTGATGCTGAGTGTGTGTACATTGTATTCTGAGTGGAAAGTGGTACTTTATCTAAGAAAAAAGGAAGGTTACCTACATTACCTATGGATCTGCAATCAGAACGATAAAATTAATCTATTTTATTCAGAAAAATTTTATCGCTAAATTAATACTTGCTATTTTTTTCCGTCAATGTCTTATAACATTCACTCTTACGAGATATAGGTGCCTTGAAATTTTAAAGACCTGATGACATAGAATTTTAGTATAATATTAATGACGTGGAATATGTAGAAAGAGTTTTTGTATCTATTCAATATAAAAATCATCTATTCAGTACTGAGATACCGAAAATGATGCACCTTGGGTGGCATAAATGAAAAAATAAATAAATAAAAATAAAGTAAATAAATTGTTCTGCATCTCCTGTAAACTACTACAGCTGACAATTTCAGATCTTTTAAAGCATTTCGGTACGATCGCGATATGTGACTCATACGTATCGAATGAGATTTTAGGTTAAGAAATCACATTCAGCTATCTGGAAGGTCTTTATTTGTGTGCAAAAGTATTTTATATAAAATATGTACTTATGAATGTGGTGTCGCACAAGTACAAAGTGCGCGCCACCTACTTTCGACGCGCGCCGCCATGCACGCACGGCGCGGCGTTCTCACGACGACAGCCACGAGCGCCCTCTGCTGCAACCCCGCTCGTCGCCACCACGGAAAGACACCGGTCACTTGGGACTGAGATAGCAACCAGTTAGGACCTTCGTAATCAGATAGGCACCAGTGAAGACTTTGCTATCGTACAGGCACTAGGCAGGCCTCTAACAACTATGTATCAACATTCTGCAGTACTATGTAAAAGTTAAGTATTGTTACATTCTGTGCAATATATATATCTTTCTAATTTACTCTAGTGTTTATAGTTTCTGGCTGCTCCCCTCCGTACCTGCACCAGCGTGCTATTTTTGTTCCTGTGTCGGTCTCATTCCACTCGGCCACCGACACCTACGACGAGGCTGAGACACAAAAGCGGCGACGAAGTTGGGACACAAAAAGGAATGACAGTCATTTAAACGTATGAAAGTTAACAGAACAAGAACCACACAATGCTTTAGTCTGAAAACATTTTCTTGTCTCCGCAAGATGACGAACTAGTACCCATCGAGAGATAAGCTTTGCTAGTAGCGCCTTCTACTCATATTTTAACCTCCTTGATACCACAAGCAGAAACATTTCTAGTACCAAATTGTTTGTGGCCCCAACAAACAAAGGCAGCCAAAAAGGAAATGCATTCTCCGTTCTCATAGAATATTGTACAGTTGAAATACGCATTCCATCTTACCGAGCAACTCTTCGAGAATTTATTTATTATGGAAACAGTACGACACACGTGAGTTTTGAGTTTGCGATCGATTTTCCCGAGGGAGCTTTGTGTTGACTGTTCTTCAAATCAAATGTTTGTTAAGCTTATGGGACTTAACTATGGGGTCATCAGTCCCTAAACTTACAAACTACTGATCAACTACCTTATACTAAAGACGGCACAAATATCCATGCCCGAGAGGGGATTCGAACCCCCGACCGTAGTGGCCGTGCAGACCGTGACTGAAGCGCCTCAGTCTCCTCGGCCACCGCGGCCGGCAGACTATTCTTAATACTCGTCGGTCGTTGTTAGTTAACTTCGGTTTTCGCCAATTATCTCTCTTCATCAATGACATTTAAACGTTGTTTTGTGTATTTTGTCGCTAGTGAAACGTTAGAAACTGCAGCCTTTGTCCTCACAGATGTTCCAACTAATTCCGCACCAACGCCTGTTTGGAAGATTGAGAGATCACGCTTTTCAACGATCATTCTTGTTGACTGTATCAGAACAAAACGTATAATACACTGCAAGGTAACGTCCAAGACTGTGTACACAGTGGCGGCTCGTACAAAATTTGACCAGTGTGCTACAATATTACAAAAATAAACAGGAAACAAAATATACTAAAATAAAAAGTGAACTTTGTATTATTGCTTTTAACTAAATATCAATTAATATTGTATTGACAGTAAGACCTATAGTGGAGTCTATAACAGCGTTGCCAACTGCATGAATTCACTGCAGGTAGTGAATATAACGCTTAAAAATATTAATTTTATTTACAGAAATTAAAAATTTAGACTCAGAGGTATCTGAATACGAGCCTCACACAGGTAGGTTTGAGAGACAACGCGCAAGACGCCTAAGCCAGCGCGCTGTTTGACTCTGTATGTCGCAATATTCGTCATTTACTATTCTTCCGCAACCGTTACACGCAGCGCGAAGAGAAATATTGAACTGGTGCTGCAGTCGGTCTCAGCACACACGAGTCGCCAGGCCTCACGTCACGTCTGCGCATGCGCACTAGCGAACAGATGACTGCGCCGCCTCTCTGCGCACGTACCAGCGCGGCTGAATCCCACTTCAGCACACGGAGCTGGTTTCCAGATATCGCGGCGAGAACGCTCCAAAATGCGTTTTCATCCTTATTACTAGCATTCTAATACGCATTGGAAGGGAATTGGCATAATTTTATTGTGATATCTGGCTCGTATTCCAAGAGAAAGGATATAATTTAACAGCGATTTCTCGTTTGCATTCGAAGAAAAATGGCATAATTTTAGTCATATATTTACAGTGTGCTGCAGCACATTAGCACATTTTCACCAGCCGCCACTGTGTGTACATCAATTGTTCACTGCGGTCACGTCTCAGACTTAACACGCACCTACTATAGTCCATGGTTCAAATGTTCAAATGTTTGTAAATCTATGGGACTTAAGGAGGTTAGAATAGGCGAGGATGCCCTTAACGGTACAGAAGTGAAATCGTTGTCGCGATATTGTGGAGCCAATAATTTTGTGTTAATAAATCACCTATCTGGAAGGTCTGTATTTGTTCACTATATCAGACATTTATCAGAAATGACAGTTATTTAAATGTATGAAAGTTAGAAGGGCAAGAACCACACAGTGCTTTAATCTGAATCATATTTCGTCGACTCCACAAGATGGCGGACTGCGTTGAATTGACACACAAGCTTTTCATAGTAGCGCCGTCTCCCCTTATTTTAACCTCCTTGGACTTAACCCTCAATTACTATCGTGGGGTTATTTTTGATCACAGAATAAACATTATCTTTTTATTTCTCGCTCTTGCGTGAGAGATATTGTATTGTTTTATAAGTCAATTGTCTTCCAGGAAATGCGGTAGGTGGTAGTGTAACTTGTGTCATTGTTCGTTACGGAGTAATTGGATTTTGGAGTCACTGAAGATCCCAGGACAGTAGTTAAGCGCACATTATTTCTTATTTATGTTTACTGAGTTGTGTGTGTAATCTGACAATGATTAATAATCTATTCGCACCGACGCACAAGTTTTGATGGCAGAAGAGGTTATGGACTATTTAGATAATATAGAAAAGTAGCTTATACGGCCGTGCTTCGCAACGGAAAATATCATGGTTTTTAGGGCAAAAACGAAGGCAATACTGGATATTGCGATACCACCCATCTGCTTTGACCCATGACATCAGGGACAACGTCATGACGATAACCGACATTCATATTTCAATGCGAATGTAATGTGCCTTCGATAACAACATGAGATAAACAGCGACACAAATATAAATGTAAGGAAAAAAAAAAGTGAAAGAATTTAACGGGAGTACCGCGAGAGTTAGGGGGTTATGGACGGGGAGATTGCAATAGAAAAACAATAGAAATAGCAATATTGAAATAAAAATGATACATCAGAAGTAACGTGCAATGATAACGTTTCATTGTATGTATGTAGCATTTCCGTACAATGTAGGACACAAAATCATCCTGAAAATGGCTCGTTTATTGACGTTCTTGATAACGATGAAGCATCAGGCGAGCTTATCTTCGTAATAATGAAGTACAATTACGAAACTGGTGAAATATGGCGCGAGGGACTAGGTAATTGTAAAAGTGAAGCTACGTTTTCAATGTGCTTTTGTTAAAAAGATGAAGTCGCGGAAATGGGGTCTGTTTGGAGAAAAAAAATGCTTCCAGAAATGTTACTCACGTGCGAATCTTCATGTTTCAATTTATTAAAAAAAAAAAAAAAAAAAAAAAAAAATCCTCACGGGATGCAGATAGATTTATTTTTTACAGCAGTAACAGTGGTGTCTAATAGGGTGATGCTCACAGACACGATCTGTAATTTTATTAAGAACCATGGTTTATACTAATGTGATTGCCGGTCATTTCACTGCTAGTATATTAGAGGGAAGTAAAGCATAAGATACCACATATTGGCAAGTAAAGCGCAGGATACCACCTATCTAGTTTTAACCCTGGAGCGGGCGCGCCTGTGTATGAAGTGCGCCAACGGCAGATAACATTGTTTTGCAGCGTTTCATTGTTGTTTGACAAGACCAAGCCCTTGCCTATCCCTACATCATATTTTCAGCAAGCACAGGGAGAAGTTGAGTTGTCATAGGTTCACTTGAGCTACATTAATTAAAAATACATTGCGAATTAGTCATCTTAGTGTACAAAGTACGGCAGGCGCCGGGTCATGGAAGTAATTTTGTCTCCAATTTTATTTCGCTTCTTTCGGTGCAAATGGAATGATAACAGGTAACAAGAGTGTGCAGGGCGAGATCCAAGCTGACAGACTACGAGCTTGATTGACTACTCAACGAGGATCCAGATTTCAACACTGTAACGATGACGACTCTGAGGAAGAAGATGAACTGTTTACACTACGTGACCACTATTCAGATTCTGATAAAGTCCACGATTCAGATGATTACTGTGAAGAGCTACTCTTTACTGGTATTTTGTTGGGAGGAACAAAACGTGTAAACGGAATAAAATGTGTCCTAATGTGATTTCGAAAACAAAGAAGAATATTGTGAAAATATATCCCGGGCCTACAAGTGCTGCCAGAGAGGTCACAAGTGATAAGGAGGCTTGTGTACAATACTTACCCTAGAAGTGATTGATGAAACTGTAAAATTCACGAACATATATGTTCAGTCTAACAAAGAATGTACACAATATTCCAGACACAGGGACGCTAAAGAAAGTGCAGGTGTGAAATAGTGACTTTGTGGGGTTGCTATATCTCATCGGCACTCAGAAAGCGAACCACACAATTGTGATTGAACTGTGGACATCAGATGGTATTGGTATGGAGATTACAAGAGTTATTATGAGCTGCAGAAGACTTTTGTTCGTTTCTTGTGATGTATTCGTTTTTACAATAAGAGTACAAGACAAGAAAGTAGAGTAAATGTTAAGCTTGCTGCAATAAGGCAAATACTCCATGACTATGTGGCGAACTGCAAGAACGTTTATAGCTTAGGACAATTTGTGGCAGTAGATGAGAAGTTGCAAGCTTTCTGGTGTCTCTGTTCTTTTGTTCAGCGAAGTACGACAGAAAGTTTTTTTTTTGTTTTACTAGACGCTAACATACTCTTGACTAGCTTTATGGAAGTATATTGTGGAAAACAACCTAAAGGACCATGCGATGTTTCTAATTCTCCCTGTGATATTGTAAGAAGACTTATCACTCACACTGAAGGCTCAGGAAGAAACGTTACGTATACTAGCTATTCCTTAGGCAACTCCCTGTTGAAAAACCTACTAACATGCTCCGGGATGTAGAGAAAAGACAAACGAGAGATTCCACAAAAGTTTTTACCTGTGAATTGTAGGGCTATTCACTCCTATTTAGTTTTCAGAATGCTATAACGCAAAGTTTTGGAATCTATTCCTCTGTCAGCTACGGCAAAGAAGTGATACGAAAAATTTCTTATTAGTTTAATCAAACAGTAAATTAGCGATGTAATTAAGTTTATTGCATTGCTGTTTAAATAAACTAAAATGTAAGTACGGCTTAGCTCATACATGTTTCCTTTGCTGACATACTGAGAATTGTTGACTACAGGTGTACAAAGTGCGCCGCGCGCCCGCTCCTGTTACGAGACTCGGCACGTCATCATTTTCCCTATAAAACAATAAATTTCATAAAAGTTCAACCGCTTCGAAAAACATTACGCACGCGCTTTCGTGCGTCCTTTTAAGGGCGACATAGGTCTTCATGTTTCATTTTATTAAAATAAAAAATAAAATAAATCTCAAGGGATGCAGATAGATCTATCTTTTACTACAGTTATAGGAATTCCCAGATTAATGTGCTGTGTAAAATTAAAGAAATAAAGGGGAAAAGAAACTTAGCGTGATGCGTACAGATCGATGTTTAATAAGCTCACAGACACGAACTTTAACGTTTACACATGAAACACCACTCGCGGACTCATAAACTGCACTTAAGCCCTTATAAATATAACTTGGGTCATTTGTAAATATTTTAAAAAGTACTTCCTATCACTGTAGTTATTGTTCAACACAAAACGTGTGTGTAAATATATAAATGAATTCTAATAAATATTACCTCTGATGCAATACTTTATTACGCAAGAACTAAACACGTGAAAAAATAAATGCATTCTTATAAAATTTCTCAGTACGGACCGCGTGAATAAATAAATGCTTTCTAATAAATATTACCTCTGACACATTTAAAATATAATCAGCGACTAGTAATGAACAAATAGAAACATATCTATGACGTAATACAACACGCAATTGGTCAAAGCCGACGGGTGGTGTCTAGGGATGGGAAAAACCAACCGGTTAAAACCTATACCGGTATTTTTGTTTTGAATAACCGGTTTTTTCGGTATTTATTTGGTGTCGGTTGTAACCGGTTTTTCTTAGTTATTGCCAAAAACCGGATAAAAAAACCGTTACGACTACTTCCTGTAGTAGTGGTTCAAAACGTGCTTTTTGTAAATAATTAAAAAAAATTAAAACTAGTAGACTAATATTTAGGGCTAGTACTAAAATTTCCACTGCTGTGAAATATTAGGTCATCGCAGTAAAAGCGATCAGTGATAATTTAAGAACAATCCCGGCAGTCAGAAACGCGCAACAAACGCGTGGCATAAGAACTTAAGGACTGGTGCAGCTGTTGAGGTATCGATGCACCTGTTGTCTTGTGGCGTGGTCTATTAGACAACGCGCGTGCACCGGCAGTGTACGAGACTTGCCTCCGTCTGGTCATGCGGCAGTTCCTTGCTGTCGTCGCCAGACATCGGTTGTGTCTTAAATGTCACCATCCCGAGTGTGGAAGTACTTCACGAACTAGGGGAGCAGTGAGGTACAATGGTACATTTGCTTTAAAAAGCTGAAAGAGGGTGGAGGTACTAAAAACATCATGTCATTTAAGGAGAAAGCATCCAAAATGTTTCTTGGAAGAGAAGGTAAATTCGATTCATATACGTATTATGTAAGCTTGGAAGAATAACATTTAATGTATTATCATATTGTTATGCGAACAAGTTTTATTAATTTGATTCCTTGAAAGCGAGGGGCTTTTTTTAATAACCAATATGGGTATAGGTAACATTGATCATGTGGTGCCTCGCGAGGTAGCCGTGCAGTCTGAGGCTCTATATTACAGACTGCGCGGCTGCTCCAGTCGGAGGTTCGAGTCCTCCCTCCTACCTCGGTCATGGATGTGTATGTTGTCCTTAGCGTAAGTTAGTTTAATTTGGATTAAGTAGTTTGTAAGTCTAGGGACCGATGACCTAAGCAGTTAGGTCTCATAAGAACTCACACCCATTTTAACATTCTTTGGTCATGTGGTACACAGCTTTCCTAGTTCAATTTGCGTAAATTTACACTGACAACACTCATACTGTTAGTCGGAACTGTGCCTTATTTTTCGAAATACTTCTGCAGCACTGATTGAAGTTCCATTTACTGACTGTAACTTCGAGATATTCGTATGCGCTGGCTCACAAGTCCAACTTACGGAGTGGTTGGCTCAATATTCGCAACTGCCGGATGGAAATACTAGGCCAGTAAATCTATATGCTTCGTATATCGTCTTCTACGGACTCCTGGCTAGGCTTACACACACTCAAGAAGGCGTAGTATTGGGAGGGGATCTTGAAAAATATGGAAAGACTAGTGATTTGTCGTATAACGTAAATTTACCTAATTTTTAGCTAAATTTTGTAAGTTTCGATTTCAGCCGAAACTAGAAGAACCGAAAATTCCATTACGGTTTCTGTTTTGGCCGCAAAATATGTTTCGGAAATAATAGCAATAAAAAAACCGAAAACCGGTTATTTAAACAACCGGTTATCTTGAACAGTTTTTACAGTGCGGTTAAATTGGAGATAAAAAGAACCGGTATAACCGAAAACCGGTTGTTTCAGCAATAACCGCCATCCCTAGTGGTGTCGGACAATCAAGGTGAGCTAAAACGGAATCCTTGTGGGATCGCTCTGTCAATAAACTCAGTTCCCATAGCCAAGATGTCAAATTTAAGTACAAGTCTTTGTCGCAAACGATGAATAGTCATAAAGTTTTTCATACAAAACATGAAATTAATTTAAGTCTGTACTCCGGAACGATGTAAATTGAATGTTAGGTTTTGTTAATAAAGTCAATACTGCGGTGTGTAATTGTCTGTTTGGCGTAAACTTCTAAAAACACTTCTATCGTTGAGACGAGAAATAGTAATAATAACTACAGCGCCATGTATTGGTTCTATGGTGTAGTACTAAACTGTTTATCTCTCACAGTAAGTGTATGCTTTAGTATGTCTCAGTGTTGCACTGGGGAATATGTAGTTATTCTATATGCAGTGCTCCCTATTATCGAAAACTCGGCGAATGCTGAAAGTTTGGTAATTCAATCAACTTGCTGTTCTATGGAATAACCATCGGAAAAAAATTATGCAGCTGCGCTATTAATTTTTTGGTGCACTACGTAACGAACAGGTCTTCTATTTGTTCTGTACTGGACGACATATTTCCATTAAATATAGTATTTCCAGTGATTTATCCGACTGTGTTAGCAGCATTGGCCACTCTTTCAGCTAATAGATGTCCCTCGTCCTGCAGTGGTTACTTCGTAAAGCACGAAGTTTAACTCGACCTTGTGTAATATAACTATATATTCAGAAATCGGATTATAGCTCTGGAAAAGAAGACGTCTTTCTCTATCTTAATGTTGTCCGCACTAAAAGTAAGTAATTACAAATTTTAATAATAATATTGCACCGAATAATTATGAAAGCAAAGAGATTTCTGATGAGTCTGTCGCTCGCGTGTCTGTATTATCTCTAGTGGCAGGCACGGAACAGATAGACACTAATTGCTTTTAGACAAATGTTTAAATTATCATATCTTTTTTTCTGATCCGATTTTGATTAAATGAAGCGTGTATCCACCCGCATGATGTGCTCAAGTTAGGCTGAAAATCCTATGAAAATTCGTCAAAAACGTTTTGGAGATAAACAAGACAGACAGACATGATGATCGTAAATACAAAACTTTAAATTACGTTATCTTTTTTTTTTCTTCTTCTTCTTTTTTTTTTTTTTCTTCCGTGATCCCACTTTTATGAAACGAAGTTGCCCCAAGTAAATCCGTGAAATAATTAAGGAGATTAGAGATTCGTAATAGATAGCTAGCTGTACGACCGTGCTTCGCAATGGATATTAAAGAAAGGATACCATCACTTGTCGTAGAGAATATTAAAGAAAGGATACCATCACTTGTCGTAGATAATATTAAAGAAAGGATACCATCACTTGTTGTAGAGAATTACACCATAGTTATTAGCATGAATAAAAGCAGCCATGCCTGCTATTAATAATTAACAGGGCCTATATTTGTTCTATAATGTACTAATCGTTTTCTAGACATTTCGAAACAGAAGGGACTCAAGATCTAAGAAGTACGCACCGAAATCAGAAAGGAATTTAGATAAATTCGACTTTCCTTGCCAAGAATTTTTATTAAATGAAAACATTCATAGACGCAAAGGAACGTCATTACTTCTTAAATTCCAATTATACCCGTCGAAAGATGCACTTCTTTTCTTATGGGGTACAGCTAGGAAAAATATTATTTTGTGTGTCCTACCTGGGTTAAATTTTACTTGAAATGGCAGCAGTTTAGTTTGCTATCGTTGGCAACGAACTGTTAGCTTTACGAGGATGATTAATTTACTGACCAGAACAGCATAAATGATTTATTTCATCGTGAACATAAAGAATTATTCCCCTCATTCTAAGTGACTGCTTTTTGAAAAAGCATTCAACGGCCGTTGCCAACACCAGCACACAACGCCGCCGCCGTAAGTAAAATTGTACCATTTCTTGTAGTATATTACACCATAGTTATGAGAATGAAAAAACACGCAGCAACGCCATAATTAGTTATTTGGTGTACTATGTTACTAACTATGCCTCAGTTTGTCGTTTCCTGTACGTTCTACAGACATTCCTAAACAGAACGCACACAAAATGCAAGGAGGATACACCGAAATCAGAAAGTGAAATACATAAATTCCATTTTCCTTACAAAGAATTATTATGTAAATTAGAGTGTCCATAGACGCGAGGGAATGTCGTTATTTTTTAAATTCAAATGTTCCCTGTCAAAAGAAGCTGTGAATATACAAAGTGTAATCAGAAACACGTTGTTTAATGTTAGTTTGTATTTGCGGAGATAAGATTGCGGCTCTTATCGTAATGCAAAATACTTCTGTTACTGAGGTAATATGTACAACACGATTATGTATTGTTTCATTGCAGCACTACAATCACTTTTAGTGGTTCGATGCTGTTCTACGGAATAACCATCGGGAAAAAATTATGCAGCTGCGCTAACTATTAATTCTTTGATGCAATACGTAACGAACAGGGCCTCTATTTGTTCTGTACTGTACTACATCGTTTGCTAGGTATTCCTAAACAGAATGGACTCAATATGTAATAAGAAAGAAAACTACATAAATTCGTATTTCCTTACAAAGGATTTTAATAAATGGAAACATCCACAGACGGGAAGGAACATTGCTATGTTTTAAATTCAAATGATACCCGCGGAAAGAAGCACTTTTTTTCTTTCCATGGCATTGCAAGGCATGCGGGTACAGCTAGTTAAACTTTTTTTTAATTTTTTTTTTTTTTTTTTTTTTTTTTTTTTTTTTTTTTTTTTTTTTTTTAATCGTACCTCGGTTAAACTTTACTTGCAGTGGGAGCGGTTTTGCATGTTAACGTTGGCAACGATATATTCGCTTTAGGGGGTATCATTAATTTACTGATCCGAACAACATTAATTATTTATTTCACTATCAACACAAAGAATTATTCCTCTCATTGTATGTGACTGATTTTTCAAAAAGGATTCAACGGCCGTTGCCAACATCAACATTGGCCAGTGCAAATCTTAGCCAGGTGGTACAGGATTTAGATTCATTGTGCAAAGGGTTTACTAAGGAGGATCATGTTGTGATAGTGGGTGGTGCGGGAAACAGTATAGATAGGCATCAGGGCTACAGTATTGAGTGTGACCTGGTGAAAATAGCATCTGCAACAAACCATACGAATGTTCGGATGGTGCCTGCCTTCATGCGGTATGATCAGACTCGGTTGAACAGCTCTGTAAGGAGAGTCCACTTGGAGTTAGATCAGCTGCGTAGGGCGGCCACTCCGTCGGACATTGGTTTGGTCCCTGTTGATGCTATTGATAGGTGGGACTTTACTAGGCATGGCCTGCACCTCAATAGAAAGGGAAGGGAAAACTGGCTGGGTTGATAGGAAAATCTATAAGGGGGCACACTGCAACTCTTGGGAGTACCTCTTTTTTAGGATACGTTCGGTGTCCAATGAGAAGTCCAGACTGACAGGTAATAAAGCTGTTAAAATATCACATGATTCTAACAATAGACAATTAAAAAATAATGTTTGTATTTTTCATCAAAATATTGGGGGTTTAAAGAATAAAGTATATGAGCTCCTGATTTGTTTAGAAACTATAGAAGCTGACAATGTAATAGATATACTATGCCTGTCTGAGCATTACATTGTCACTGATATGAATAAAGTTAGTGGGTATAAAATAGCAGCACATGTAATTAGAGAGAAGAAGGTGTGGGGAGGAGTTGCCATTTATGTCAAAAGTTGTCACAGTGTAAAAAAATTTAGAAAAAAAAAATTGTATAGAGCAACATATAGAAGCATGTGCCTGTGAGCTTAAACTGAAGGTTGGTTCTTTTATAATTGTCACAGTGTATAGCCCCCCCCCCTCAGGAAACTTTCATCTATTCCTGGAATACTTGGATGCCTTGTTGTGCTATCTGTCAGATAGGGGGAAGCAAATTATTGTATGTGGGGATTTCAATGTTGATTCACTGCAAGAGTGTAATAAGAAGAACTACCTAGAAGTCTTACTCGGTTCTTTCAATTTGACATCTGTTATTGATTTTCATACTCGGGTAGTGAAGAACAGCAGCACATTGATAGAGAATTTTTTTATGGACCAAGATAGGTTTAACAACATTAGTGCATGTCCTGTTGAGAATGGTCTTTCTGATCATGGTGCACAGCTAGTTACATTATATGATACAGCTCCTTTCAGTAATTTGAATCAGTCCTCCAAAGTTGTTCGTACGATTAATGATTCGACAATTAGAAATTTCACGGAAAGTCTTCAGCAGTTAGATTGGGATGAAGTGTACAAGGAACCTGATGCTAATTTAAAATACAACTTATTTCATGATACTTTTGTAAGGGTATTTGATAACTGTTTCCCCAAGAAATTAGTCAAATTTAATTGTAAGGAACCAAGCAAAAAACCATGGCTCACCAAAGGTATAAAAATATCTTGTAACCGGAAAAGGGAACTGTATCTGACAGCAAGAAAGAGTAGTGACCCAGAAATATTCAACTATTATAAAAACTACTGTTCTGTATTAAGGAAAGTTATTAAAGAATCAAAAAGCATGTGCATAATGTCTGAGATTAGTACATCCAAGAATAAAATTAAAACAATCTGGAATATTATAACAAGGGAGACAGGGCAACCAAGAACACAGGAAGACAGCATTACCGTCAAATTGAATGAAAAAATTACAAACAAAAAGTCAGAAGTTGAAAACACTTTTAATAATTATTTTTTAAATGTTGTGGAGAATATAGGATCCAAATGTAGAAGAAGCTAGGCAGTTAACGGAACAGGGCGTACCTAGACAGTTTGATACAATGGAAATCCCACCCACGTCTCAATCTGAAATTAGGAAATTAATAAACTCTCTCAAGAGTAAAACCTCTCATGGCATTGATGGCATATCCAGCAGGGTATTAAAAGCTTGTTCGCAAGAAATACGTAGGATTCTTAGCCACATTTGTAATAGCTAACTGGGGCAGGGTATTTTCCCTGATAGACTGAAATATGCTATTGTCAAACCACTTCATAAAATGGTGATACGTTGGATGTCAACAACTACCGCCCAATCTCACTTCTGACCGCTCTATCAAAAATTCTTGAAAAAGTAATGTATTCCAGAGTAGCTTCATATATTAATAAAAATAAAGTTCTAACAAAATGTCAGTTTGGTTTCCAGAAAGGCTTTTCAACAGAAAATGAAATATTAAATGCTCTGGATAACCGTAAATCACCCGTTGGGATTTTTTGTGATCTATCAAAGGCCTTTGTGTTAACCATGGAATTCTTCTACATAAGCTTAAGTATTGTGGTATGAGTGGGAAAGTGCACAAATGGTTTAAATCATACCTAACTGGAAGAGTTCAGAAAGTTGATATAAGTAATTCACATAATATACAAAAAACAGCCGAGTCCTCAAACTGGGGAAATATCAAGCATGGGATGCCACAGGGTTCGGTACTGGGACCTTTGCTGTTCTTAATATATATTAATGATTTGCCTTTCTATATTCATAAAGATGCCAAGCTAGTTCTCTTTGCTGATGATACAAGTATCGCTATCACACCCGAATCACAGGAATTAACTCATGAAATTGTCAATGAAGTATTTCAGAGAATTAGTAGGTGGTTCTCTGTAAATGGACTCTCTTTAAATTTTGAAAAAACACAGTATATTCAGATTCACACAATAAATGGCATCACACCATTAATTAATATTGACTTCAACCAGAAATCTATAGCTAAGGTAGAATATTCAAAATTTTGGTTTATGCATTGATGAGGGGTTGAATTGGAAGAAACACATTGAAGACCTGATGAAATGTTTGAGCTCAGCTACTTATGCTATTAGGGTGATTACAAACTTTGGTGATGTACAACTCAGTAAACTAGCATACTATGCCTATTTTCATTCTCTGCTTTCTTATGGAATCATATTCTGGGGTCATTCATCATTTAGTAAGAAAGTATTCATTGCCCAAAAGCGGGTCATCAGAATAATTGCTGGAGCCCACCCGAGATCATCCTGCAGACAATTATTTAAGGATCTAGGAATCTTCACAGTAGCTTCACAATATATATATTCACTCATGAAATTTGTTATTAACAATCCAACTGAATTCAAATGTAACAGCAGTGTACATAGCTACAACACTAGGAGAAAGGGTGACCTACACTATTCAAGGTTAAATTTAGCTCTGTCACAGAAAGGGGTTAATTATTCTGCCACAAAAGTCTTTGGTCACTTACCAAGTAGTATCACAATTCTGACAAATAGCCAACTAGCATTTAAAAATAAATTAAGAGAATTTCTGAATGGCAATTCCTTCTACACATTAGATGAATTTCTAGATAAAAGTTAGTACTTTAAGGGAAAAAAATAAAAATAATAAAAAGAATTAAAAAAATATAAAATAAAATATTCAAAAATTGAGTGTCATGTCATATTATGTATTGACACATTTCATTTAACTGACACGTTCCACATTATTACGAAGTGTCGTATTCATGATCTATGGAACAAGTATTAATCTAATCTACACTACACCACTGCCGTAAGAAAAATCGTAGCCCTTGTTTCAGTGTATTACACTTTAGTTATGAGAATAAAAAACGTAGCATCGCCATTTATTATTTGGTATACTATGGGAGTAACAGCGTCTCTATCGGATCTTTGCTATACTACGCTGCAATTCAAGTATAGCATACATCAGAAACTACAAATTACTATACTTTTCTTCCCCTGATCCGATTTTGATGACAAGAAGCTTATATGTTGCTCCAAGGTACTCTCCGTTGACCTATGAAACCTCATGAAAGTTCGTATAGTACTCTTGGAGATTTGCTGTAATACATACTGTACATACTTATAAGCATAGTATACATACAAAACTTCATATTACGATGTCTTACCTTCCTGTGAAATGTGATTTTGATGAAATGAAGCCTAGGTAACTCTCCAAACTATTCTCAATTTACATGTGGAAACCCGTGAAAGTTCGTGTTGTACTTTTGGAGATTATCCTTAACAAATAGACATACACGATGGCTTTTAAAGAAATGATTAAATTATGATATCTTTATTTTCTCTACTTCGATTTTAATTATTAAAGCCTTTATGTAACCGCACGATAGGCTAAAGTTACGTGTGTAAACCCCAGAAAATACGTCTAGTAGTTTTGGAGATAGTGTTCAAAGAGACAGACAGATATGATGGTCGCAGATAAAAAATTACAAATTACGTTTCCATCTTCGTGATCCGATTTTTATTAAGCGAAGTCTATATGTTTTTCCTGAGTTACGCTCAAGTTACCTGTGAAAATGCAAATTCGTGAAGTAGTTTTGGAGATAAGAGGTATTTAATAGTTGAACAGGCACGACGGTTTCTGAAAACACTTAAAATTGCGAGGCTTTTTTTTAATTTATTTTTATTTTTTTCTCCGTGATCCGATTTTGATAAAAATATGCTTATATGTTGATCCAAATTCTTCTCATGTTTCCTGCGAAAACCGCGTGAAGATTCGTCTACTAGTTTTGAAGATTGAAGTGAACAGCGACATAGCTACATTTACAGGCTTATTATTAGTATAGACAAATATGCAAGAGCAGAACGAAGGTAGTAACTTAATTCCGATAAAAATGGTGAAAGTCAATACATTGCTCACAATACAGAACAACAATTTTCTGGTTTGGCTGTCACAGAAGAGGAAATGTTGAAAAATTATGCTTGTAGTAACTACAACGGAAGAAACAGGTTCAAATGGTTGCAGAAACCGCCCAGTAGTTGTAAAACTAGATAATTTATGTTCCATGTCTGTTAATTTCTTTACTATTCATTAAATATTCCATTTGCGCTTTCAAAGCTCAATTAGGACCTTAATCAACAAGGCAGATGAAACAAAAAAAGGATAGATACTACTAAAATAAAAGTGTTAATTTAAAATTACCTATGCGCTGAGAAATGCAAAAATGTTTACATTAAAATAAACATGTTTTCTATGAGTGTCTAGCTTTTTTTTCCTCATATTTAGAGTAAATCACTTGCAAACAAGTTAAAATGAATGTGTATAAAACGATTACCATATAAAATTGATTCCAAGTTTGAGGACATACTAATAATTTTGGGGTCGCTAATGACACCACAATAGTAGTTGTGATAGTGAAGAATATCTATAGTACATCAGGGTTAACTACTGTGATCATCATTCCCTAGGCTTACAAACTAATTAAACTAACTTAAACTAACCTAAGGATAACACACACACACACACACACACACACACACACACACACACACACACACACACACACACACACACGAGGGATGACTTGAACCTCCGACGGGGGAGCAACTGCGCGCTCCGCAGCAAGACTCCTTAGAGCTCACGGCCATTCCACCGAGGCTACTACATGGTAATCGTATTATTTTGTCTACCGTCTGTATATGAAACTCGTAATGTCCGTACACAACGAAAACTACAAAATGAATAGCTTATTTTGTCCATTCAACTTAGGTCTTTCAGGAAATATTCAGATATAATAACTTCCACATCAGTTCATACTTTGCAGTTACACAAACAAATTTTCCTGGTGCGAGTGATTTGTACTTAAATGAAGACGTGTTCAGCAATAGGTTCATGGAGGTACACAGTATCACCCTTCAATGTAAAGGTTCAATGACTAAAGAGCCTTTTGCTACGAGGAGAGACGAATGTGGAGGTAGAGGTGGTAGCTGATCAAAGCTATCAGAATTTTTCCGGCTATTGACGTTAGAGGTGCCTGGGGAAATGAAGTGTTGCTCGAATGTGGGCGTTCTCTCCGTTTCGCTTTCATTTCAGCAGTGAAGGCTGAACAACGTCACTATTGGGGGTAATGCCGGTTTAGAGCGTAAACGCTCCATTTGGTTGCGTCTTAACGGTTTGTACATACCGCGGTAGACTCAAAGCTTACGCTAAATTATTAAATAAGCCGGTACATAATAATAATAATAATAATAATAATAATAATAATGTTCTATTTACTTATTGTTTCACCTGTTCCGATTTCATGAATCTATACATATTAAAGAAATGTATGTATGTATGTATTGCTTATGTGCATTCCATACACATGTAGCATTGTGTGGGGGTAAAAATCGTATAGAGACACCAAGAGACGAGGCACAGGATAGGGTAGCGTGAAGAGCGACATCAAACCACAACAACAACATATCCGTATCTGTGCGTGTGTGTATGTATTTATGTGTATGTGTGTGTTCCTGAACTGGTACAGATATTCCTTACTATCGACAACACTCAATGTGATGTTAAGAACCGCCTACAACACATGATTCAACAGATAGGACGTCGTAGACAATGCATATCGTGTATAACTGCCACATCATGCGGCAGTGTTCCACCGATTGCAACGAAAAAGTAAAAATACTCTTTAACATCACAAAACAATCGCTGTACGGATAGAAACACTCTATTATGCATAGTACAGGAGATATGACGTCATAAATAATGGAAACTGCGCTATCATGCGATTAATTAATAACGAGACATTATTAATTCAAAATTTGAGAATCAAAGCGCTTAGTCGACTTGCAACAAACTTTACCCATCATTTCAAACCATAAGGAAACTTTTTCTCGCTAACATTCGCAACGAAATGATGAAAGGAAAAGTTTAGCGCATACCACTTTTTAGCTATTCATGCAGTAGTAGTACGGCATTCGGCAGGACGTTACATTTTATTACTTCCACACTACTATCTGTATTGTCAAGACACACACGTATTACTAAATGTAACACCGAAATTATAACGCAGTACGACACGTAGTTCATGAGATATGAGCTCATAAAAACTTCGGTTCATGAAAAACTGCCTCATCACTCTAGAGTTTTTGATTTTTAAGTCCTTACTACCAACTTGGTAGCATATTTCGCAAACAACAACCTGACTTTCCATCTACTAAACAGAAAAATTATTATGTTGTACGACACAGGGGTCTGGAGATATGGCGTCATAAGTAATGAGACTCATGAATAAAATTCTAAACGAATGTGGTTAGAGAGTAGGGTAGAAAACGACTAACAGGTAGGAAACAAGGACTAATATGTCGCTGTGGTCTTCAATCTTGAGGCTGGTTTGATGCGGCTCTCCCCATTAATCTGTCCTGTGCAAATCTCTTCATCTCCGAATAAAAACGGCAACCTACATCTTCTTGAACCTGCATACTGAATTCGTCCCCCTCTATAATTTTAACGCCATGACCTTCCCTACAATGCTAAAATGACAATTCCTTGAAGTCTTATAATGCGTCTCACCAATCGATCCCTTTTGGTAGCCAAGTCACGCCAGAAATCTCTCTTCTCCCCAGTAATTTCTCTGTCTGAATTCCTTATGGTCCACGTTTCACTCCAGACACGCTATCAGAAAGCCTTTCCAACATTTTAATTAATTTTGGATTTCAACAAATTTCGCCATTCTGTGTATCGTCCTTCTTTCGGCCATCAGGAGTTATTTTGCTACCCAAATAACAAAGCTAATCTACTACTATCATTACAAAATCTAATTGCTTCAGCATCGCCTTATTTTTCTCACATTACATTCCATTACCCTTGTTTTACTCTTTTTAATGTTCATCTTATACCCTCATTTCAAGACACTGTCCATTCCTATCAACTGCTCATCCAGGTCCTTTGATGTGTCTAACAGAATGTCATCGGCAAACTGCAAAGATTCTATTTCTTCTTCCTGGACTTTAATTTCCTCTCCAAAATTCTCCTTGCATTCCTTCACATGTAGCTCAATGTACAGATTGAACAACATTGAGCAAAGGCTAAAACACTGCCTTACTCCCTTCCCAACCTCTGCTTCCCTTTCATGCCTTTCGACTCTATTAACTGCTGTCTGGTTTTTGTAAAAGTTAAATATAACTTTGCGCTCCCTATATCTCACCCCTGCTGCCTTCAAAATTTCAAAGAGTGTATTGTAGTCAACATTGTGAAAAGGATTCTCCAAATCTACCTATCCTCTGTGATTGTCAGTATTGCCTCGCTTGTTCCTACATTTCTCCTACATTCCTAGGTCAGACTGTATCAGTTTTTCCATTCGCCTGTAAATAATTCCTGTTAGTATTTTACAATAGTTTCGTAATTTACATACTTGTCTGCACTTGCTTTCTTTGGAATTGGAATTTTTATATTCTTTTGACGTCTATTGGTATTTCCTTTGCATCATACATTTTGCATCAGGTGAAACAATGTTGTCGGCCGCAGCGGAGTGGCTGAGCGCAATGAGGTGCTATGCTCCGATGCGCGACGCCGTTCCCCGTCGGGGGTTCGAATCCTCCCTTGGACATGAATGTTTGTGCTGTCTTTAGTATGATTTAGTTCATAAGCAGTTAGTAAGTTTAGGGACTGATGATCCCGCAGTGAAGTCCCATAAGCTTAACAAACAACAACAACATTTTTGTCGTGGCTGTCTCTTTCAGAGACGTCTATAGCTCTGAGGGGCCTTGTTTTGACTTAGGTCTTTTAGTGCTCTGACATGTTCCTTCACGTTTCCACTTTACTATCAGATCAGAAACAGTGGAAATAGGGATGTTTAGGTGTGTGAAATCTTGCGCACAGACGTCTGACACAAGTGATACAATATCACTTGATCTTGTTCGTTGTCCGTAAGTTCCGCGGAGCGGCCTATTCTGCTCTCTCACGGTGTCCAGTGACTACTGTGGTCGCTGATATGGAGTACCTGGCAGTAGGTTCCGCAAAATTCATCTGATATGGAAAACGGGTTTATTGGGGGTGTCCGGATACTTTTGATCAGATACTGTATATGATTCTCAGCGGCCTTCACTACTCTGTATCTCACAATCAGAGTTACCCATTCTTCTTCTGTATTAAATATCCTCGTTTCAGTCAATCATTGCCTAAAGCTCCATCTGAAACTCGCAACAACCTCTGGTTCTTTCAGTTTATCTCCTTACTCTTCTACCTTTTAGCAGTCTCTTAAATTTTAGTTTTCAGTCATAACCAATAAGTTATGGGCACGGTATACATCTGCCACTGGGTATGTTTTAAAGAATATGGTTTCGAAATCTATGCCTTAGCATTATAAAGTCAATTTGGAACCTTCCGGAATCTCCTGGTCTCTTCCAGGTATGCAACCTTGTTGCATGTGGTCTGAGTAAATGCTAGCAGGCGACCTCTTAATTCATTCACTTTTATCCCTCACTTATGTTTCCTACTGCTGATTTCCAGTCCACAATTACAACCTACTTTTCTTCTCCCATAACTGTCTACATAACTTGTTTTACTTTCGCGTACTTGTTTTCAATCTCCTCATCATCGGCCAAGCTGTTTGGCTTATAAACTTGAACTACTATGGTAAGTGTTGGGTTCGCGTCTATCTGCGCTCTGATAATGCGTTCAATATGCTGTTCATAGTAACTTACCCGCTTTCCTACTTTCTTATACATTATTAGATCTATTTCTGCGATCCCCCAAGTTATTTTGTAATTATAACCCTGTATTCACCAGAAATCCTGTGCACTCTGCCACAGAACTTCACTAATCACCACCATATCTAACTCCAACAATTCCATTTCTCTTTCCCAATTTTCTAACTTTCCTACTCGATTAAGGAATAGAACATTCCACGCCCCGATTCGTAGAATGCCTGTTTTGATTTTCTTGACGACGATATCCTCGATCTCCTTCCTGGAGATTCGAATGACGCCATCATCATATATTCACACAGTAGAGTTGCATGTCCTCGGCAAAAGAAACGACTGTAGTTCCTCCTTACTTTCAGCCGTTCGCAGTAGCTGCATGGTAAGCCACATTAGCTGATGTTACAAGCCATCTCAGTCAATCATTCGGACTGTTTTCCCTGCAACTAGTGAAAAAAACTGCTGCTGCCCCTCTTCAGGAACTACACGTTTATCTGGCTTCTCCAGACATACCCTTCCGCTGTGGTTGCACCTACCCTACGGCTATCTGTATCGTTGAGGCATGCAAGCCACCCGGCATCGGCAATGTCTATGGTTCATGGGGTTGGAGTCTAAAGTAAGATTCATTACTCTAAAACTCAGGACACACGCAGAGTGGACTATGCTTGATGTCAAAAATGAGTAGTTGAACAAACAGGATAACCCTGGCAATGAAGAATACAGTCAAAAATAAAAATAACGAAGGATATCTGCTGTGTCCTATGACGATTATTAAAAGTGAAGGGAAAAATCGAAGGTCACGTTGCACACATTAGCTATTCCTCGCAGCTTGAAAAGGCGGTAATTTGGCATAAAGAGTGAAATTCCATCTGCTTTAAGACCATCGCTTTCCCTTTTTATTAGCTTTGTCAAACTTTCGAGAGGGGTTTGAACCCCAAAAACCCACTCTTTCGCTACGCCCATTCTGCCGATAAAATTTTTACAATCCTTGTACTAAATTTTGCACCAACCACAGGGAAATTTTGTGTTTTGAACCAAATGTACATATGGAAAATTCAAGAATGAGGAAGATGCAGATGGATAGGAGGAGGGGGAGGAAGAGGTGCGCTGAGAGGGAGGAGAAGGAGCAGGTTGGCATGTTCAAATGTTCAAATGTTTGTAAACCTTATGGGACTTAATTACGGGGTCATCAGTCCCTAAACTTACTAACTACTTATGAACCACTTACGAACTAGGACGTCACAAATATCCATGCCCGAGGGGGGATTCGAACCCCCGACCTTAGTGGCCGTGCAGACCGTGACTGAAGCGCCTCAGTCCCCTCGGCCACCGCGGCCGGCAGGTTGGCATGGAGAGAGAGATAGAGGGGAGGGGGCGAGGGTGGTGGCACAGAGATAGGGGGGGAAGAGGATGTCTACCCATTTTCCATCAGTGGCGATGCTAGACGAAAACTGCACGTCTGCGAACTCGTCTTTGCGATGCCCCTTTCATTTTTAATTATTGAAGAAAATGTTAAATGAGCTGCATTATACATCAATAATCATTATACTAAAATTCTATTAGTATAATATACGAGTATTATTGCAATGACAAAAATTACAATAAACAAACACAAATTAGAGGAACTTATCACCTTTGCGGCTCACTGAATTTTTTAAGACCACATCTTAATACTAGCCGCTATTTCGGCTTCAGTTGATAGTACTGACAACGCAGATTGTCTTTCTCGGCTCACTGTGCTTTCCAAGTTAGTCTTAATCAGTTTTAACTTTGTGAAGCTTCTCGCGACAGAAGCTGTACTGACTGGAACGGGGGGTGATTCTGATTGTTATATAAACATTTGGATATACTTCTTCCAAATCGTTTTCTAAAATGTACTGAAGAAATAGTTAAGTAAGTATTTAACTAAAAATTGCATCACTACTGCACTCATACGGAAATGGCCGAGCGCACTAAGGCATCAAACCACGGTGAGCGAGATCTCTCTCTCCGGGGGTGGAATCCCACACTTGGGTACGAATGTTCTGTTCGTCCATTGGTTAAGCTAGTGTAAATTAGATGTAGGTCGCCGCTATATAACCTAGAAGTTGGAAAGCACCGTTAAACAATAAATACAATAAAAATAAAATAAAATAAAGAAGAAGAAACAAAAAATCTAAAATTTTAACAATGTTTTGCGATGCCCCCCATGGGCGCGAGGCCGTCGGCGGTGGCCGACGTCGCCGACGCCTAGTGCCGCCACTGTTTTCCATTCACAAAGCATAATGAAGTTGAACATGTTAGAAACTGGCTTCTGCACGCGGCTTCGCTCGCGTGATGTCCTTGCTTGCATGTCAAAGACCATCTACAGTACAATAATTTCGCAACTTTGTTCCTTAGAATTATCAGGATAAAAGAAAAGTTCCAATTTTTCCGATTTAAATGTAAAACGCGCATAGAATGACGGTAAATACTGCCGTTCTTTATCGATATGGAAAGAAATTATTAAATACGAAAAGATACTCTGTTTGTTACTTCGTGACTAAAACGCGGACTGAAAAAGCTATGCGTTATACAACTTATGTGTTACGCAGGATTCTAATATCAGCGAAATCGGTTCGGTGGTGTGAAAACGTTAACATCTTTTTAGGCCCCTAAGTATTGTATTCATTATGTTGAATGGTAATACGTACAACATAATAACTAGTACAAGTATGTTAATAAATGTGTCTTCAATAAATAGCTTTTCCAAGGAGTCATCAAGAGTCTCAAAAGCCATAAGTACAGTTATACCGAAAACGTGAAGCCATTACTGGGCGCTCCGGCATTGTTTGTGCCCATAACATTTGTCGTAGTGCGTGTCAATAGTAGTTCTATTCGTTGAAATGTACGTCAATTAGTGACATCACATTAAGAGGGCATTCCACACAGGGTTTAAGTGGGAAATCTTTGTTTTGGGCACAAAAAGCATGGCTCTTCTGGCTTCAACCAGTCCTGTTCTCAGCGTAGATAACGCCATCTCCTTTTATTCTAACCTCCTTGGCCGTTCTCTATTTTGTGCTATATAATTAAAATCAACAAATATATTGAATTACACAGTAGCCTATCCTTCTTGAGCGATCAAGCTATTTCCATACCCAATTTAATCAATAACGGTTAAGCGGTTTAGTTCTGAAAGCGTAACAGGGTCAGCTTCTTTCGAATTTATAATATTAGTATGGATATGTGCTTTTCTTTTACTTTCTTTTCCATTTAATCTGAAACAAACCACAGCAACAAGTGGCGATAAAACTAGTTCCTCATTATAAAAGTCACTGCTTTATAGTTTTATTCGCCGGAGTATTGTTGAAAATTCCGGTGAAGTGACTGAAGGACAGGTTTAAGGGGCAAATAGTTGGATAGTGTGATTGCTATGAATTTTCATAATGAACTGCTAGAATGTAGATGGACAGAAAATGATTCGACTCGGTGATACGTTAACCTTGTCAAGTATGCATGCAGTTCTACATTCCAAAGGACTGTGGCGGAGGGGAAAGGGTGGGGGGAATCCAGCCATCACACGCAGCTGCCGTATTCGCTACGCTGATTCATATTCATCACACTACGTTATTGACGGAGGCCGAGTATTGGTAGGTATGCATGTTGCATTTAGTTTTCGTCAGCATGCATTTCAATCAGGAGACGTGTTACACCCACCTCATACTGATAACTGTAGATTTGTATGCAACACGTACAAACATACGGACACGCTGCTTTATATATCAGACGTTTCCTGTCTGTCAAATTTTCGTTTCACTAGCCACTCTGCAATGCCCAGGTAGATCTACAGAGCATATTCTGCCATATTCAGCCTTAAAATCCTACCTCCAGAAATCAAAACCTGGATACGCCTGTGACCAGCAGGTGTGCCTTTAAATAAAAAGCGGAGCTCTCTTACTTACTCCTTTACTACAGCACTCAATTTTAGTCAATTCCAGTTTTTTTTTAAGACATGGTGTTTATTATTAAAAGGACTAAAAACAGACTTCCGTGACTCTCAATTAGCTTAGAACGAACAGGTGCACCCTTGGGTACATCCATTCCGTAAACAATTAGAAACCTCCATCAGTGGCGTAGCTACTATACCAAGGGCCCCGAGGCAAAAATGACGTTGGGGCCCTCTCTAAACTAAAACTATTGGTTGCAGGCCTGCAGCCCCCACCCCCGACAAGTATTAAAAAATTTCATTATATTAACAGTTCCAGGTACAAAGGTAAAGTAATAATTTCGTTTTATTTTAGTAGTATTTCTTCTTTTTGGCTTCATCTGGTGTTAATTTAAGACCATTTTAATCTCTGAAAGGAGAAAAGTAATTCTTTAACATACAGTAAAAAAATTAACAGCCATTAATTTTAATTTCAAATGTCTGTAAATCTATCGGACCAAACTGCGTGGTCATCAGTCCGTAGCTTACAAACTACTTAAACCTAGGTAAACTTACTTACGGACAAACACACACACCCATGCCCCAGGGAGGACTCTAACCTCCACGGCGAGCAACCGCGCGCTCCGCAGCGAGACGTCTTAGACCGCTCGGCTACTCCACCGCGGCTTTAATTTCACGTTTCAGAACTACTGGGCGGCTTTTGCGACCATTTGAATCTGTTTTCCCCGTTGTAGTAAGTACAGAAATCATGTTCAGAGTTTTCGTCTTCTTAGACATGCATATCAGATAATGATGTGCCTGTATTGTGAATACCGTGTTCATTATCGCAAAAACTAACATGGGATGGTCTTCCTGCCTTCTTTCATCTGCAGATTTATTTTCTATACAGTATTACGAAAATAGTCCATAACCACTTCTGCTGTCATACCATGTTTGTCGAAACCAATAGGTTTACAACCCATTGTTACATCACACACCAATTCAGTAAACAGGATGAAAAATGTCACGACTTAACACGATTCCTTGAAGACAATTGACTTCTAAGAGAATACTTTGCTCACGGAGGCCGAGGGGCCCCTTGATCTCTAGGGCCCCGGGGCACTGCCCCGCCTAGCCCTATGATAGCTACGCCACTGACCTCCATGAAGGCACTGATCGTCTTGCCTCACAGTGAGATACATCTTTTAACAGTTAAGGCGACTACTTTCATATTAATGAATAGTTTATAAACTACTAGCTGTAAACCCGGCGTTGCCCGGGTATTTATTGATTTATTTATTCCTACCATTTTCATATATATATATATATATATATATATATATATATATATTCATTTGTATAAGGACTGTATGTCTGTAAAATCTCATTGGAATACAGTTAGAAGTAAAGAAATAATAGATTAAAACTTGGTGTGGGAAGGGGCGGTTTTCCATTAACGTTACTGTTTATGTGCTCATAATGCATGAACTACGTGTCGTACTGTGATACAATTTGGAAGGTATAGTCAACTATATGCGTGTATACTGGCTGTAATATTTACTGCGACTACAATTTCTAGTGTAGAAATTATAAATTGTAACGTCGTACCGAAATCCGAAGAGTTAGTCCATGAACAGCGGAACGTTACTGTTTACGAGCTCATATCTCATTAACTACGTGTCGGAATGTGATACAATTTAGAAGCAACATTCAACTATATACGTGTATACTGTCTGTAAAATTTCCTGTCGCTACAATTTGTAGTGTTCAAATTATAAATTGTAACGTCATACCGAGAGCCATAGTTTTACTCCATAGACAGCGGAAAAGTAGTAACCGAGAAACCTTTTTTCCTTTCATCATTTTACTATGGTTGCCAGCGAGAAGAAGTTTAATGAAGGTTTGAAATTATGTTTAAAGTTTGTTGCAAGTCGCTAAGTACTGTCATTCTCATACAGCGTATTTCGAAAGTCTTGCCGCATTGTATGGCATTTGTTGCGATTTCTATTGGTTATGGGAATATCTTTTGAACCATGTGCCGTATGTGATTCTTAACCATGCAGCAATTGTTACTTCATGGTAAGGAATGTGTGTACCAAATTTGGTTGAAATCGGTGCAATGGTTTAGGAGAAAATGAGCAGCATTGTCGCAAAATGCAGCAGCTTTTCGCGCATCTCATTGTTTATGGCGTCATATCTCGTGAACTATATATCGCATGTGATTCATACACTTACGACGACCGTCCTCATGGATTGAAGCCTACGTGTACAAAATTTCATAAAGATTGGAACAAAACTGTAGATTTGTATGCAACACGTACAAACATACGGACACGCTGCTTTATATATCAGACGTTTCCTGTCTGTCAAATTTTCGTTTCACTAGCCACTCTGCAATGCCCAGGTAGATCTACAGAGCATATTCTGCCATATTCAGCCTTAAAATCCTACCTGGAACAAAACTTCTCGGTGTAATAGCACATTAATGCGGTACTATTTTCAAAATCCAAGGACATATCCTTAGTATAATTAATCTCTTATTGTTGGTTATTACCGAAACAGACTGCCACTGCTATAGTTCCTTAGTATAATTCATCGCTTATTGTTGGTTATCACCAAAACAGACTGCTATAGTTGCTTAGTATAATTCATCTCTTATTGTTGGTTATCACCGAAACAGACTGCCACTGCTATAGTTCCTTCGATTTCTCGTTACCCGTACGGCGTCCAATACTGTTCACAACTCGTCAGTAGAATTCGGATAATTTCTGCTTCTTGTAGCTGCTGTCAAGCAGCTTATGAACAAGACAAGTAATTTCGCTGCTGATTCCCTAAAATTTACTTGAAACAAAGAAATTGTTCTATTTCGTGAACTACTGATCATCATGCAATAAGATCTATCACTCCTATACTCGACACACCCACAGTGGAATAAGCTTGTAAAGAAAAAATGGTGTTTGATGTCAAAAATGAGCAGTTGAACAAACAGTAAGACCCTTACTATGAAGAAAGTATTCATAAATAATTATAACGAAGGGTATCTATTCTGTCCTATGAGGATTATTAAAAGATGAAGAAAAAAAATGTCGAGGATCCCATTGCACACATTAGCCATTCCTTGTAGTTCGAAAAGGCCGTAATTTAGCATAAAAAGTACACTGCAATCTATTTTAAGACCATCCATTTCCTTTTTTATTAGCTTTGTCATAATTTCGGAAGGGGATTGAACGCCTAAACCCCCCCCCCCCCCCCATGCTGCTGGTAAAATGATTACAATACGTGGACTTACTCAATTTTGCACCAACCACAGTGACATTTCGTGTTTTGAATAAAATTTACACATGAAAAAGTCAAGAATCTGCTCTTTGAATCTTATTTTCAGCAATAATATATGACAAAAAGAGATATATGTGTACAAACAATTCTATAAAAATTAATCTCAAAAGAATACAAAGTAATCATCTTTTTGGCTATCCGATCACAAAATACCATGTGCCACAATTTTTGTAATAATTCCAACGGTATTGATATACTTCTACAAAAGACAATTGGGAAAATTGAAGTTTCCGTGATTGCGGTAGTGGGAAAATTAAGATATATTCTTCGTTAAAAGGAATAAAATTTATAAATGCCGTACTGAAATATTGTTGGGGGAGCACACTCAGTGTGAACTAGCGTGAAGGAAATTTCGTTACTTAATGCAGTATATTTCACGCATAAGAAAAGCCTCTATACAGGCTTTTTCTCACAGTGGAAGAGATGGGTAGCGAGGTCAAACACCTCTGTTGTGACGTCATACGAACCACATGACAAACGGCGTAAACCCGCTTTATGGCGAATGTTGGTTCGTGTCTGGCCAAGCAAGCCATCAAAATGTCACTGCTCCTGTATAGCGGCATCCGCACCTGAGCTCTCTACAGAGTGTAACAGTCAGGGAAGATATCAGGGTGCAAGAACCGCGCTAAACAACGCTACGTAAAACGTGTGAAAGAAGAGAGTCTATAACTCAGATTTCCATTCAAGATAAATTACTGTATGGTAACGATTTACAGTGTTGATATATTTATCAATATTTCACTTTGCGTCACTGTATAAGGTATAGATGTTGTACCAAATGGTGACATATGAAAATTTTGTGTCGGGCCGGGACTCGAACGCGGGTTTCGCGAAAAGCGGGAAATCCGGGTTCGAGTCCCGGCCTGACATAAATTTTTATATGCCACCATTTGGTACAACATCTATATCTTATACAGTGACGCAAAATGAAATTCGCTATTGCGAAAAATTATTGATAAATCCATTCAAGATATTTATAACTTAATTTTAGAAAAGTGATAATGTTGTTTTAGATTAGATTAGTTGTTCGTTCCATAGATTCAACTGAGGAGATCCTAGTGGTAGTAGAAGATGTCAATATTTCCTTTTTCCTCCGATGTTATTCAATTTGTACATCGAGCAGGCGGTGAAGGAAAGCAAGGAAAAATTTGGAATAGGGATTAAAGTTCAGGGGGAAAAAATAAAAACATTGCGTTTTGCTGATGACATTGTAATTCTGTCAGAGACAGCAAAGGACCTGGAAGAGCAGTTGAATGGAATGGACAGTGTGTTGAAAGGAGCGTATAAAATGATCATTAACAAGAGCAAAACAAAAATAATGGAATGCGGTCTTAGAAAAGCAGGCGACGCTGAAGGAATTAGATTAGGTAACGAAACAATGAAGGTGGTAGGTGAGTTTTGTTACTTGGGTAGTAAAATGGCATGCGATGGTCGTAATACAGAGGATGTAAAATGCAGAATGGCAATGGGAAGAAAAGCATTTTTGAAAAAGAGAAATTTGCTAACATCGAATATTAATTTAAGTGTAAGGAAGTCTTTTCTGAGGGCATTTGTGTGGAGTGTTGCCTTGTACGGGAGTGAAACATGGACGATAGGCAGTGCGGACAGGAAGAGAATAGAGGCTTTTGAAATGTGGTGTTACAGAAGAATGCTGAAGATTAGGTGGGTGGATCGCATAACTAATGAAGAGGTACTGAACAGAATTGGTGAGAAAAGGAATTTTTGGCATACCCTGACTAAAAGAAGGGATCGCTTGGTAGGACACATTCTTAGACATCGGGGAATCGTGAATTTAGCATTGGAGGGAAGTGTGTGGGGTAAAAATCGCAGAGGGAGACCCAGAGACGCGTATAGTAAGCAGATTCAAATGGATGTGGGTTGTCGTTCTTATGAGGAGATGAAAAGGCTTGCTCAGGATAAGGTAGGGTGGAGAGCTGCATCAAACCAGTCTCCGGACTGAATACCATAAGAACAACATACTAATACTACGAATATCTACATAATTTTGTTCTATTAAAAAATTCGTCAGTAGAGTAGAATGAGTTGGCTACTACTAAGTCTTTCAGTCTTCTTTTAAACTAATCTTTATTTGCATTGTATGGGTAGAGTCAGCCCAAACAAAAATTCTAATCGCGTCTTTTTTTGCGACGTTCATTGTTGACGAGAACTGTCATGCACAAAGGAGAAATTTTACGTGCCTATTCGATAGATTGGTTTCAGAGTAGTCTAATGCGATATTCGTTTCATCTACGTCATGTATCAACCACCATACATTCGGGTCGGCGACGGTACTTGAATACCTCGTATGGAAAACAAGACGTAGCGATACATTTTAAATTTACACATTGTATTTAGAATAGTAGGAGCTCTTCACACGATCGGAGACTTCCTGGCAATTATATGGTTTAAATTTACTATGTTAAATTTTAAATTACTGTTCTGATTCATTACGGAATAGGCACAATCACCATCAGATTCAGGTTTATCTTGAAGGAACTGAATCTCAGTTCTGTGGCCTGTCCACACACTCGTGCGACATGACTAGCTTCGATATCTTTATTCAGGCTCCGAAACGAAACATATGTTTTTGTTACTAAGTTAGAGCTGATAAATATATCTTACCTAGCCAAGAAAGGTGCTGCTTTTTGTCAACATCACATCACAAATGAATGAATTGAAATTTCATGGAAACTTTCGTGATATATGCAGAATTGTCAAACGATTTCGAGGGAAGCTGTCATTCTACGAACCACAACTTGAGGAAAATTTTCATTTGGTTAAAAGAGTTTTGTAGTACAATCTCATAATCCGCAAACTTTTATTTGTACGAAAAAAAAAAAAAAAAAAAAAATGTTGCCTGAGCTGAAGTAGCAATATATGAGGATATTTTCAGACCTTCACAGAATTCCAGGTGGTAATCTTCTCTTCTCTTTTCTGTTTTGTTCTGTTACTATTCTCTTCTCTTCCAGCCTTGTAGCCTTGGTAGTGTTTCCGTTGAACACAGCTCACTGATTTTCAAGTAAATGATTAGTTAAAGAGATGTACAGAGACGGAAAAACTCTTTGAATGTTATCTGTGGTAACATGATGCTGAGTTTCCGAAACTAGAGAAATCAGAGTCTTAATAACGAGGAGGAGGCAGGGGGAGACGATAAGGTCCTAATTTTATGCGTTGAAACCTCTTGGCAGTTCAGCTTGTAACGTCACAGCTGCGTCCACCTAATCCTCGATGGGCGAAGTTGCCGTTATATTCTATTTGCTGCTTAATCATATAATAATTGTTACAATGATTTGACGATATGGGATGCGGACAATTACTAGGTTGATCCATAACAATAAACTTTGTTAACTTCCTTTATTATGGAACGACAAATGTTAAAAACTCTTTCTTTAAATACACTGATTAAATAACCGCGTGCCACTACGATGAATGTCTCCAAGTCCACACTGAAACATTTCAATACGCAACTGAAACTCATATGCGATACGACTGAAGGGCAAAAACTTTAGCCACCGCTAAACACGGGTTACGGACGCACTGTCAACATGCTACTGCTTCGCTCTGCAGTCGGCGGGAGACTGCCGCACCAGAGTTGCCAGGTTTTTCTATTGCTCTGTCGCCAAATTTTAAAGAAAAAGTAGCCAAAATATCGCCATCTTTTCGTCAATAAAATGACAAAATATAACCATCTTTTCATCAGTAAAAATAGCCAAATATCGCAACCTTTAATCTGTTAACATTATTAAGCTATGGTGATTATGGCATGTTACTGGACAATGATAATCCTGAAATTCAGGGAGTAAGCTGGTTACTGAATAAAAAGTAACGCAAACTGTGGCACTCTCATATTCACAAACATGAGACTGAACTTTCCAAGGAAACTCATACTTCACAGAAACATTTATCTGAGTCCATGCAAGAACTGAACCCAGACACACCACCAACTCTCAATGAGGGCAGTCAAAATATTGTCACATTGTAAATATAATAGACTCCGGAAATTCAGTTATATTTAACTATCACATTTATTAATTTCATAACTTATAAAAATTACACCAAAAAACTGTTCAAGAATCATTCTATCAAACTTACACGGGATGTTCTCATGCATATTTTCTATTACCAATCACTTTCATCTTCTTAAAAGCAAATATTTAAAGATGTTAAAAAGAGTTATTGAATCTTTCAAACATTTGTTTAATACACACAAATTCATTACAACATTTTGAGGCGAGGTAATTTGTAATAATGCACTAAGCATTTCATACTTTGAGGTGAGATAGACTTTAATTCGTAATAATGCGTCATTACACACTGAAAAATCAGCCATGAGAACGACTGGTAAATCACCGCGTGTTCTTCATAGACATTTATACTCCGTAAACCATTGTTAACCACTGTGAAGCGCGTAGCGAGGGGCTCGCTTCACAACAGTTATTACGAATTTCTGTTATGTTGTCGTATGGAACGTCGAAAAAATACTGTTTAAATGCCTCCTTGTCTGCTGTAATTTATATAATCTTATCCTGATGTTCTCAGCGGGAGCCTTACATCCGGTGTTGTAGTATACTTCGAGATACCGTTTAAAGCCTGTTGTTGAACCATCGTAAGTAGGGTACATGAGGTAGTTTACGCATATCTTCAAGAGTCTGTAAGTTGAGTTTGTTTACATCTCTGTGACACTCTCCCACACATCCATGATACTTGAAAACATTTGTGCTAACTTGTGTAGGTTGATTACATTTCCACAGCATTCTACCGAAGTTTAGCCGGTATCATTGACGCAATGTTTAAAGAGTGATTGCTTTACATTCGTTGTGTTTGAAGTAAAATAAAATAGCGATTAAGTCGCCAACCAATTGCTTTAATAGCCTAATTTAATCGCCAGTCGCCAGAGTGCTAGAATGGCTACTATTGTAAGAAAAAGATAGCCAAGAATGCGAAAAATCGCCACACCTGGCAACCCTGTGCCGCACACCGGCCAACAAACAAAAAATATCCCAACCTAAACGTTGTTGCCAAAACGTACCAAAGAGGTTACTAACCTAAAACCCTGTATCCTCACAAGCTGTAGATTTTTTATTTTTATTTTCTTACTGATCTGAATAAACGAATAATTGGAAGCTATTATATTGGTTAGACGCAACAATACCAGGCCAAACGCTGATACAATTTTTGAAGTCAAACACGAGTTTCACAGAAATCACTAACTCTTTATGCTGGTTAGAATGTGAGTTTCAGATTTCCGAGCAGTAGGTGTCATTTAACTACCTTTCTGGTGTTCAAACAACTTACGGTTATGCTGTCGGGTGACCACCGCCGATATTTCGAAGGAGTAGACACTGATCTCCCAAGGCACATCTACACTCAAGGAAGCAATGTTCAAGCGAATTTAATACCTCGGTTGGCAAATGGTAAATAAGAAAGATAACATACTCAGTACAAGTTACCGCCGAGTCAACACAACCAAAGTTGACCAACATCAGAAATATAGACAGAGACTATTAATTAACAGGTGAGGCAGCATTAATTCAGTCCCTCTGTTTTTTTGACGAGAGACAGGACCGTATTCCAAGCATAAACAAAAACCACCAACTCTATTTACAAGGTCGCTTGCTAGTTTAATTTCAATAGCTTCCTTAATAACAATACCCCAATAGGTGGAAATGCATCCCAGAATCTCTGTATTGTTTTCCTTAGGATGACCGGTGCAGGGGGGCATTTATTTGGCTGTTGTAAGCGTATAACGTTCCCTGCCTGGTAGAGTTTAAATAAAATTTAAAATATGGGGAACAGATACCAATAATCTATTCTTGAGCCTCCACTTCTAATTAAACGAATTTAGATTATTTACAGTATTTGGTGGGGGCGGCAGGAAACGTTATAATACGGCATTTTCTTATTATAGTATGTTCGTAGTTGGTGGAGAGATTCTATTTTTGAATCAAGGGTACTTAGAAAGTGCTGTAAAAGTGTTTAGAAAGACTAATTGCAGGTTCGTACGTAGTAAAATTGAAAGGTGATTACTGTTCATTCTGAATTATTAAATGATTTAGTGCTGAAACTATACCCTTAATTATTGTTAGAATGTAATGGCTTTCACAAGATTCCAAAGAACCTATAATAAAACTACTGAGGAGTAAAATATTAAATAATGATAATCACAATATTATTATTTCTATATCATTTTATTTTTATATATTAAGAGACAAATCACACATATAACACTCCAGATAAGCCGTGATAGAATAATCCTCCGAATGATTCGTTTTAATTATTCGAAAAACAATTGCTGACTGAGACAAAGCAACGCTTTCAGAAGGCAAGCCAAGGTTAATTATCTCTGTGGAATCGCCAGAGGCCGCTCGTAATGCTTCAAGCGTGTGTGACGTTTGTGTTCAATACACCGGTCTTCCACAGTTCTGATTATCTGAGCAATATATGACATGCCACAACTGCAAGGAATACGATATACACCTGCCTTACGCAAACCAAGATCATTCCTCACGGACCCCAACACGGCCTTTATCTTAGAAGGTGGTCGAAAAACACATCATATTTCCACAAAACCTGTTGGAAATGGTTCCTCCGTAAGGAAAAAAAGTCATAGACTTAGGTGCCACTTCATTACTATAATCACTCACTCGTTGGACAGTAGGCTAATAGCGCAACGCATGTTTTATCTACCTGTCACTATAACCATTCTGACGAAAGGTGATCTCGAGATGGAACATCTCAGCTGACAGACTTTTATGGTCTGAAGTAACATTGGCCCTGTGAACCAAGGTGGGAAGTACTCCTTCACTCTGAGCTTGATGGTGACAACTATCAGCTCGTAAATACAAATCAGTTTGAGTAGGCTTCCTATAAACAGCATGCCCCAACGTACCATCAACCTTCTTTCTGACCAACTTACCAATTCGCTTGCACATTGCTTCCTTAACTGCAGCTGTGCCTTGAGAATGGCAGGGTGTGCTCCTGTCGAAATATCGGCAGTGGTCGACGACGTCACCCCACAGCATACCCGTAAGTTGTTTGAACATTCTACATCTACATCTACATCTACATCTACATACATACTCCGCAATCCACCGTAAGGTGAGTGGCGGAGGGTACACTATACCACAACTAGGCATTTCCTTTCCTATTCCACTCCCAAATACAACGAGGAAAAAAAGAATGCCTATATGCCTCTGTACGAGTCGTAATTTCTCTTATATTGTCTTTGTAATCACTACGCGAAATGTAAGTAGGCGGCAGCAAGATCGTACTAAACTCAACTTCAAATTCCGGCCCTCTAAATTTCCTCAACAGAAATTCACGAAAAGAACGTCTCCTTTCCTCCAGCGATCCCCAATTGAGTTGCCGGAGCATTTCCGTGACACTCGCGCAATGGTCGAACCTACCGGTAACAAACCTTGCTGCTCGCCTCTGAACTGCTTCTATATCTTCCTTTAAACTTATCTGCTGCGGGTCCCAAACATTTGAGCAATACTCAAGACGTGGTCGTACAAGCGTCTCCTTTACAGATGAAGTACATCTTCCCAAAATTCTCCCAATAAACCGAAGTCGCTGACCGCCTTAATCACAACTGTCCTTACATCTTAGATCCATTTCATATCGCTCTGCAATGTTACGCCTAGATATTTGAACGACGCGACAGCATCAAGAAGCTCACTACTAATGCTGTATTCGAACATTATGCGCATCACCTTACATTTTTCTACATTGAGAGCTAGCAGCCACTCTTCACACCAACTAGAAATTTTGTTTAAGTCATCCTGTACTCTACTACAGTCATTTAAAGACGACACCCTCCCATACACAAAAGCATCATCAGAAAACAGCCGCAAATTACAAGTTACTCTGTCCAACAGATCATATATATAGATATAAAATAATAGCGGTCCTATCACACTCCCCTGGGGCACGTACGCGGGGATAAGTACATTTTGTTTCAAACATTTCTACTGATATCGCTTTCTCCTTCTTCTTCTTTTTTATTTGTGTTTTTTGTAAATAAATATTTTGGATGTTGTTGTTTTTAGGCATTGTACGCGACTTAAGATTAGCGCGGAACGCTGCAGATGGTTTTCGTTCTTGCCTACAGGATTGGTATAAAACGATGATGCGGCCCGTGCTCGTCATTTTGACAGTTATCCGTGACAATGCGAAAAAATGTTTTTTTTATTTCTAATCTACTTACATTAACAAGAACAGTAGAACAAGAAGAATAACTAGTTCTGCTGTTGCACGGTGGTTAGAAGTCAGCGACGAACTTGGGTGGTGCGGCCGTTGCTGCAGTAATGCTTATTGATCGCATTTTACTGTGCCTTTCAATGTAGATAAAACGAATATCGCATTACACTAATTAGACGTTTTAGACATTTAAAGCCGTCCTTTCCAATAACCGCGGATCAATGAGCTTTAACAATCATTCTGTCTGCAACCGGTAACAAATACCGCTTTCCGTTGATACTGATTGAAACAAATAGTGAACAAGGTTTGTTTGATCTGACTGCAGCAAACGTTACAAAAACTAAATACCACGTAGTGTTTGTTGTTCGTAAATCTTACGGACTCAACTGCGTGGTTACAAACTACTTAAACTAACCTTAGGACAACACACACATCCAAGCCCGAGGGAGGACTCGAACCTCCGGCGCGGAAGGCCTCGCGATCCGTAACGTGGCGCTCCAGACCGCTCGGCTACTTCCGCGCAGCCACGTACAGTGAATAACTTTTATATTCGGATTGTATTTTATTCTATCCCTGTAGCATCATAACATCTTTCGTAACAAAACAAAGAAAACATAAAAAACAAATATTATACGAGCTGTCTTGTAAATAACAGCATAAGCTTTTTACGATAACTCACGTACGTTCTTTAATAATATGATTTAAATACAACTCAGCCTTATATTATTGTTACTGTTACTCGGATCATTGTCCTGGTACAACTTGAATTTGTTTGATATCCCCACACTTTCAGCACTACTCCCTAAATTGTTCGTTAATATGTACAGATATATTTATCCATAATAATGTTGATGAACACCAATTAGTCCGGTCCAAGTGTCGATATATAGCCCCAGACAAGAACGGTGCCACCTAAATGCTTTAAAGTCGGTTTAATATTTGTGACTGTAAATTCTTCATTCTTCTTCCGCCACGCCATGCTTTGTCCATCCTGCCCAAAAGCTTTACATTTACTTATGTCAGCAGAAATTACGTATTTCCACCAGATTTCATCCTTCGTAATAAACTCCCTAGCAACGTCCAATCTCTTCCTTCGATTCTCGTCATTTACGTACGATTTCTTCTTAGGAAGTCTTCAGTTGCAGCCATTTTCTTTCAATGTTCTGCGAACCGTTTGAGAATAAATGTTCTTTCTAGTCCGTTTAGAAGCTCACTTGCTAAGCGTGGTGCACGGTTGAAGGATCCTTCTTTATTTTCCGTATTTATTTCCTCTTGTGACGTGCCTCCAACTTTTGTGGTTTGCCCTTTTAATAATCAATATCTGCCACAACTCTTACACATGTTGATCGTGGCAGAAATCTGTATTACTGAACTTTCGCGTTGTGAAAAATCACAAATTGTCGTATATCAAAACTGGTATTCTACATCTACATCTACATAGATACTCCGCAAATCACATTTAAGTGCCTGGCAGAGGGTTCATTAACCACTTTCATAACTTTTCTCTACCGTTCCATTCTGTAATAGAAGGAAAAACACCTAAATCGTTCCGTCTTCGATCTGATTTCTCTTATTTTATTGGGATGATCATGTCTCCCTAAGTAGGTGGGTGCTAGCAAAATATTTTCACAATCAGAACTAAAAGTCGGTGATTGAAACTTCGCAAACAGATCACGCCGCAATGAATAACGTCTTTCTTTTAATGATTTTCACCCCAATTCGTGCAACATTTCCGTGATGCTTTCCCCCCCGTAACGTGATAAAACAAAACGAGCTGCCCTTCTCTGAACCTTCTCAATATCTTCCGTCAGTCCCACCTGGTGAGGGTCCCACAATGGGCAACAGTACTCCAGGAGAGGACGCACAAGTATGATGCAGGCAGTCTCTTTGGTGGAGCTGGTGCATCTTCGAGGCGTTCTGCCAATGAAACGTAACCTTTGGTTCGCCTTCCTCACAAAATTTTCTATGTGTTCTCTCCAGTCAAAGTTGTTCGTAACTCCTAGGTATTTGGTAGAATTTACGACCTCAAGGTTTGACTGATTTATCGCGTAATTGAAGTTTAGGTTTCCGTGGCATCGTACCGTCTTGACGGTTGAACGCGCTTGTAAACAAGTACTTGCCTTCTCACTCGAAGTACACTAATGGCCATTAAAATTGCTACACGAAGAAGAAATGCAGATGATAAACGGGTCTTCATTGGACAAATATACTAGTACTGACATGTGATTACACTTTACCGCAACCACTTCTGGCCGTAATAACGGCCTTGATACGCCTGGACATTGAGTCAAAAAGAGATTGGATGGCGTATACAGGTACAGATGCCCATGCAGCTTCAACACGATACCACAGTTCATCATGAGTAGTGACTGGCGTATTGTGACGAGCCATTTGCTCGGCCACCATGGACCAGACGTTTTCAGCTGGGGGAGATCAGGGCAGCAGTCGAACATTTTGCGTATCCAGAAAGGTCCGTACAGGACCTTCAACATGCAGTCGTGCATTATCCTACTAAAATGTAGGGTTTCCAGGGACCGAATGAAGGGTAGAGCCACGAGTCGTAACACATCTGAAATGTAACGGCCATTGTTCAAAGTGGCATCGATGCAAACAAGAGGTGACAGAGACGTGTAACCAATAGCACCCCATACCAACACGTCGGGTGATACCCCAGTATGGCCATGACGGATACACGATTCCAATGTGCGTTCACCACGATGTCGTCAAACACGGATGCAACCATCATGATACTGTAAACAAAATCTGAATTCATCCGAAAAAATGATGTTTTGCCATTCGTGCACCCAGGTTCGTCGTCGCGTACACCATCGCAAGCGCTTCTGTCTGTGACGCACCGTCAAGGGTAAACGCCGCCATGGTAGCCAAGCTGACAGCAGCCAAGCTGCTGCAAACGTCGTCGAACTGTTCGTGCAGATGGTTGTTGTCTTGCAAACGTCCCCATTTGCTGACTCATGGATCGAGACATGGCTGCACGATCCGTTACAGTCATGCGGATAAGATGCTTGTCATCTCGACTGCTCGTGATGGGATCCGGCACGGCGTTCCGTATTGCCCTCCTGAACCCACCGATTCCATATTCTGCTAACTGGCATTGGATCGCGACCAACGTGAGCAGCAGTGTCGCGATACGATAAACCGCAATCGCGACAGGCTACAATCCGACCTTTATCCAAGTCGGAAACGGCACGCATATCTCCTCCTTATACAACAACGTTTCAGCAGGCAGTGCCGATCAACTTCTGTTTGTATATGAGAAATCGGTTGGAAACTTTCCTCATGTCAGCACGTTGTAAGTGTCGCCACCGGCGTCAACCTTGTGTTAATGCTCAGAAAAGCTAATCACTTGCGTATCACAAGATATTCTTCCTGACGGTTTAAGTTTGCGTCGGTAGCACGTCATATTCGTGGTGTAGCAATTTTAATGGCCAGGAGTGTACTTACCCCTGCGTGAACGTCGACATTGACTATTGGTGACTGGAAACATGGTGCCTGGTCTGACGAGTCTCGTTTCCAATTGTATTGAGCGTATGTATGTGTACGGGTATGGAGACAACTTTAGGAATTCATGGACCCTGCATGTCAAGTTGGTGGAAGTGCGCTAATGGTGTGACGCATGTGCAGACAAGAGTGATAAGGGAGCTCATAATACTTGTAGATGTGACTCTGACAAGTGAAACGTACGTACGTGTCCTGCTTAATCACCCGCATCCATTCACGTCCACTGTGCACTACGACGGACTTCGGAAACCCCAGCAGGACATGCGACACCCCACTCATCAAGATTTGCTACAGAGTGCTTCCATAAACACTCTTAAGTATCTACGCTGGCCAAGAAGCTCACCAGATGTATTAATGAGCATATCTTGGATGCCTTGGAACATGTTGTTGAGAAGAGTTCTCCCCCCCCCCCCTCTCCCGCCTCGTACTCCTATGGTTTATGAACAGCTCTGCATGATGCATGGTGTCAATCCATGCATCACTACTTCAGACATTAGTCGAGTCCTGTGAGTGCTGCGGCACTTCCGTGCTCGCGAGAGTCCTAAACGATAGTAGGCAGGTGTACCAGTTTCTTTCTTTGGCTCTTCAGTGCTCAAATACGATGAAAGATTTATTTAATTTATCACTGTTGGACATATTATGACTTATAATATTATTCATTCAGAGAATTAATCCAGTTGATTCTTGTGGAATCATCCTTACTTCAGACCATGTCATGACGCCTGCATTTTCGCAGTTCCTTCTGTGTGCCCTAGCATAATTTCGATAGGCGTTCTAATACGTTCTACACCATTACCAGCTTCAACGTTTTCCTAAAATGAACTATTGTTTACCTCTTATCTATGTAAACTATCCCAGAACCTGCAACGAGCATTAACAACAATAAAAAAACTTTTAATTTAGATTTGCATTTATATTCCCATACTTTTTGTTATGTGACGTGGCTTGTTGCTAATATTCCAGTTTTATATATGCCTAGTTTTTTTTCACATTTCATGTGTAACACATTTTTTCTTTCAAGTAGCTTCGCTACAGTACTTCTTTTGTGAAGACTTATATCAGATCTTATGTACACTATAATTATTTTTGTTAATATTATTCCTTTGTGATTGTATAACTTTGCGTACTATTGCCACGTGTTGTTCGTCAGATTCTACTGTATTTTGTAATGTAGGCATTGAAGAGCTTTTTGTTTTCGGCTTATGACTTTTCACATTTTATTTGTCATGTCGTTGAGGGAATACCATCGTCAGTGCAGTGACGATAAAGACCTACATCTACATCAACATCTACATGGCAGACTCTGCAAATCACATTTAAGTGCCTGGCAGAGGGTTCATCGAACCACATTTATACAAATTATCTCCCATTCCATTCTCGAATAGCGCGCGGCAAGAAAGAACACCTGAATCTCTCCGTTCCAGCTCTGATTCCTCGTATTTTATTCTGATGATCTTTTCCACCTATGTAAGTGGGAGTCAACAATATTTTTTCGCATTCGGAGGAGAATGTTGGCGATTGGAGTTTCGTAAGTATCGCACGCTGCAGCGATAAATGCCATTGTTGTAATGATTCCCTTCCCAGATCCTGTATCATTTCCGTAACGCCGTCTCCCCTGTATCGTGACAATACGAAAAGAGCTGCCCTTCTTTGGATTCTTTCGATGTCCTCCGTCAAACCCACCTGATAAGGATCCCACATTAGGCAGAAATACTCCAAGAAAGGACGGACAAGCGTAGTGTATGCAGTCTCTTTAGTACTTCTGGTGCATCTATTAAGGGTTTTGCCAATAAAGCGCAGTCTCTGGTTCGCCTGTCCCACGACATTATCTACGTGTTCTTTCCAGTTTAAGTCTGAAGTAATAGTAATTCCTAGGTATTTTGTGGAGTTTACGGCCTTCACTTTTGATAGATTTATCCTGTAAACAAAATTTAACGGATGTTTTCGTAATCGTGTGGATGACTTCACACTTCTCATTACTTAGAGTCAATTGTCAATTTTTACAGCTTAGTGATATCTTATTTAGATCGTTCTGCAGTTGGTTTTGATCTTCAGATGATTTTAGTAGACGGTAAATGACGGCGTCATCTGCAAACAACCTAAGAGAGCTGCTTAGATTTTCTCCCAAATCATTTATGTACATAAGGAACAGCAAACGACCAATAACACTATCCTGTAGAACGCCTGATATCACCTCTGTTTTAGTCGATGCCTTACCATAGATTACTACAAACTGAGTCCTCTCTGATAGGAAATCCTCTATCCAGTCGCCAATTTGGGGCGATATACCAAAACCACTCAATTTGGTTAAAAGCCGTTTGTGAGGTACGGTGTCAAAAGCCATCTGTAAATCAAGAAATACGGAATCACTTTGAGAACCCTTGTCGATGGCACTCATTGCTTAGTGTGAGCAAAGAGCTAGCTGTGTTTCGCATGAACGATATTTTCTAAAACCGTGTTGACCTTGGGTCAATAGATCATTCTGTTCGAGATAATTCATAATATTTGATACAGGATATGTTCCAAACCCCTTCTGCAAATTTACGTCAATGAAATAGGCCTGTAGTTTAGTGGGTTAGTCCTACTGCTTTTCTTGAATATATATGTAACTTGTGCAACTTTCCATCTTTTGGTACATATCCTTCTTACAGAGAGTGGTTGTATATGGCTTTTAAGTAAGGAGCTATCTCTTCAGCATAATCAGATAGAAGTTTAATGGGTATACAGTCCGTACCAAAATACTTGTTCTTGTTAAGTGATTTCAGTTGCTTCACTACTCTGACGATATCTACTTCAACGTTACACATTCTGGCCTCTGTTTGTTATTCGAAATCTGGAATATTGGTTTCGTCTTCTTTGGTGAATGAGTTTCTAAATGCTATGTTTAGTAACTCTGCTTTAGTAGCGCTATCATCGGCAGGATCGACATTATTATCACGTAATGACGGTTTTGTTTGTGTTTTGCCCCCAGTATATTTAACATATGACCAAAATCTCTTAGCGTTTTCGTTGTGAAAAGTGTTGTAGGCATTTCGCATTGAAATCCTCGCTAAATTTCGAGCTTCTGTGTAGGATTGCCAGTACTGGATTTTTTTTTTTTCGTTTAAATTTAGCATACCTTTTCCGTTGCTTTTGCATCAGTGCCCTACCTGTTTTTTGTACAAAGGAGATCACCTCCTTCTTTTATTAATATATTTGGTATGAAACTGCCAGCTGCTGTCGATACCACTTCTTTGAATTTGAGCCAGATCTGGTCTACACTTACGTTTAGTGTTAGGAACGAGAGGATACTGTCTTTCAAGAAGCAATATATTGCATTTATATCTGCTTTCCTGAACAACGACAGCTATGTGTTCATTAATGCCTGTATCCGTTTTGATGCCTGTTATGAGCTCAGGATTATTTGTTGCTAAGAGATCAAGTGTATTTTGACATTCATTTACAATTCTAGTTCACTCATGAACTAATTGTTCGAAGTAATTCTCAGAGAATGCGATGAGTACAATTTTGAACGATGTTTTATGCGTACCTACAGATTTGAAAATTCTCTGCAGTAAGAAATTAAATGAGAATGAAAGCATAGTACATGAGATGTTTATCGCTTACAACTGCCATTTTTAAACGTTCCTGTAGCTATTGTATTTGTTGGAAGAGTCATAAATTGTGGCTGCGCAGTCAGGAAACTTCAAATAATTCATACGTAATGTTTCGCATTCGCAACATTGTTTTCGGCTGAGAGAGAGAGAAATCTGTGGTTCATTAATCTCTGGGCAATCCTCGTACTTTTCACTTGGTAATCCATCTTTGCCTATGCATTGTTTATATACCACTAGAACATCTGTAAAGCCTCCAAAAGTCGTGCATTCTAATACTCATCTATACATTAATTTTTCATATACCTGATGATAGCGCTATAACCCATCGAAACGCGTAGAAGAAATAATGATGCAAGTGTGACTCGTTCCCGTAATGCGTTAATCGATGCGCAAAATGTTTGTATCTGAAGAGCTGTGCTTTGTTCAGCACATCTATGAAACAGCACAGGTTATGGAACGAGCAATTCAACTTACAAAATAAAAAAGCAGTACTGCCGAAACAAGTGAAAAATTGAATATCGTCCGAGCGTGGGTTTGGATTATTCAGTTAGTTTCCTGTAGTCCGTTTACTGTAGCGGCAATCGACTTGCTTGTGGCAGTTGACGTTTGGAAATTATTCGCCTGACAAATATTAACTGAAAAGTTTTATTCGCTTTTGTATTTCGTTGATGTATTATTATTGCGGGGAACGGTTGCCTCTCTTTTCAGTGTTTTCTTTTACTGTCTGTAGGTACATTCGTTTAGATGTAGATTCTATGACCACTAAATAAAAGGTACTTGGCCTCAGGTTCGACCCCAGCATAACTTAAATAATAATAATAAAAAAAAATAATCATCAACCGTTGTGTCTGGAGACGTGGTATTAAGGAATCATCCTGCCAACGACTTCATTGAAGGGGGCATTACAGCAGACTGAGACTCCACTCTGTTGTTCTTCCGATGATAAACTGCCCTTAACCCTTTAATGCATTCCTTTTTGTTGTTGTTGTTATGGTCTTCAGTCCGGAGACTGGTTTGATGCAGCTCTCCATACTACTCTATCCTGAGCAAGCCTTTTCATCTCCTCATAAGAACGGCAACCCACATCCACTTGAATCTGCTTACTATACGCGTATCTTGGTCTCCCTCTGCGATTTTTACCCCACACCCTTCCCTCCAATGCTAAATTTACGATTCCCCCATGTCTAAGAATGTGTCCTACCAAGCGATCCCTTCTTTTAGTCAGGGTATGCCAAAAATTCCTTTTCTCACCAATTCGGTTCAGTACCTCTTCATTAGTTATGCGATCTACCCACCTAATCTTCAGCATTCTTCTGTAGCACCACATTTCAAAAGCCTCTATTCTCTTCCTGTCCGCACTGCTTATCGTCCACGTTTCACTCCCGTACAAGGCAACACTCCACACAAATGCCTTCAGAAAAGACTTCCTTACACTTAAATTAAATGAAGTTATATAAACTACCACGATTAATGTATGGTGACTATATAATGAGAAAAATATATTTTTTAAATAGTTAAAATTATTGTGCACTAGTAGCAACATGAAGCTCATAGCTGTTCAGCTATATTTTGCTTCCATGGTGTACCCGATGCAGTAAAGTCACTATTATGCCTCTAATCTTTCCAGAAAATAACTCATAATGCAACAGTAGTATGTGATTCACTACTTTTACATGGAAAAGGAGGAATACTAAAATAAACAAACGCACATATTAGGAGTAACTCGATGCTACTTGCATGTGTAACACTATGTGTAGAAGCAGCTACAAATGAATTTGTGGTAAAATGTCGATCAGTTTAAGAGACAATCGAAAAAAATGGTATGTAGCTGACCAGCTACACTATACATTAAAGGATTAATGGTAATGGCAATGGAGTTCACTGTATGGCACATAAATAAACCGCATTTACTAACTGATTAAATATCCTGGATTAGAGCTTCAAGCCCTGAAGAGAAATGTGGAGTGAGAGGTTAACATCATAGAGAATTTTTAAAAGAAAGGATAGCATTCTCCGAGGCGAAGCGTAAAATGAGGTGGAGAAGCTAGCAAGAGTGAACAGGAAAAGGAAAAAGTAGATGTAATAGGCTTTAGTGAAACAAAAAGGAAAAGACAAGGTATTTGTTCAGATGAATATAAGAAAACATATTCATTTTCAGTCGCAAAATTTATTAATAATTCCTCGTAGGTACACAACTAATTTCAGTCTACAAAGCCGTTTTCGAACTATTATGTAGGTGTACCTTACACTTGAAAATGTCGATAAACAAACATGGCGGTTCTATCGCATACACAAGCCACAAAAGGACGGTGCATTGGCAGAAGAGTTTGGTGATCTTGTCAAAGGTCTTCAACGTGATTATGGCAGTACGGCGGGAATTAACAGAATGGTAGTTTGTACATTCCGTTCCGAAAATGGTTGGGGAATTTAATACACTCCTGGAAAATGAAGAAAAAGACTGCAATTAATTCGTTGAGCTGGCAGAGGGAAATTTTATTGACATTTTGTTTAGGATGTATAAAACACACGATCACGCAGACAGAGCCATAAGCACGTGAGAGTACAGCACCAGAGCGTGCATAATGTCGACTCTAGTACCGTGTATAGGGGGAACCAGGGGAATGGCGCCACCTTAAGGGAAACCAGGTTTTTACCTTAGTAAAGGTGTGTCTTTCGTAAAGAATAATACTACAGCTTCGCCAGCTAATACTACTTTATTATAATTATTTTCAGACATGTATTTTGTTAAGTTTTATTGTTAAAAATATATTGTGAAAGTATACGCTGTGGCGCCATTACCCTGGGTTCCGGAGTAATGACGCCACACATTTGAAAATCAGAGATAAAACTACACGATGAGTGAGTAGTAGTAAGTAACTGTTACAAACGTTGTAATTTATACTTATCACTCTTCTGTGTTAGACATTTAGGAGGCTTCAAGTACTTGACGATGTAAAATTGGAATAAAAATACATTTTATAATTTAGGCTTGATTAAGATACCGCAAAAGTCAGAAATACCGGTATAGTTTTTGGCACATTCTCTACATTCTGCAAGTGCCCCTTTTTCAAAATGTATTCATTTGTATTACACTTCATTTTGCCTAAATTCTCCACCATGGCGTCATTGCCCCAGTTGAAAAATATGGCTAAAAACGTCAATTTAAAGCCAAAGATTTTGCTAAACAATTAGGTTAGAGACACGAAATCGAGGCTAAATATCTACAGATTACGTTAATAAGAGTATTAAAAAGCACTGACAGCCTACAGAGGTACTTCTTTTAAAAAAAAAAAATGAGGCTCGAAAATTAGATCCCTAACGTCGAAACTGATAATTTCTTTCACACGATTAATACCTGTCAACAATCACGGACGGCGACCACAGGAACTAGTTCCGCGGTAGGTAACGGAGATAGAACACTGGCAAGCGTACTGCGAACCGTTCGTCATAAAACTGGGGTGGCGCGATTACCCAGGGTGGCGCCGTTACCCTGGTCTCCCCTACAGTCCTTTTACAGCAGTGCAAACTGCAATTTTACCATAGAGACAATCGTAGAGGTGCCGAATATAGTCTTGTGGTATGGCCTGTCATGCAATTTCCACATTGAGCCTCAGCTGGACCAGATTTCGTGCCTGTCGTGCAGACAGCATCAAGATGACGTTTCATCCGGTTCCAAAGATGCTCAATGCGGGACAGATCTGGGATCGTACTTGCCAAGGTTGTTGACGTTCACATTGAAGAGCACGTTGAATGGTGCGGGATACACGTAGACGTGCATTGTCCTGTTGAAAAGGCATATCGCCTTGCTAGTGCATGAAAAGTAGCAAGATGGCTTGAATGAACGGGTTCAATGCTGGTTTCATTGTACCATCCACTGTTCAATGTTCCCTCGACGATCACCAGAGGAGAACGGCCAGGGAAGGCTATGGCTCCCCACACCATGACGCACAATCACGCGTGCCGTTAGGGCGTCTTCCGCTCACGCCCCAACATCGTTTAGCCCGCCTCTAGTGGTGTCACAGGCTCATATCGAAAGACGAAGGGAGACTTGTCTTCAATGATGAGAGTCGCTTCTGCCTCGGTGCCAATTATGGTCGTATGCGTGTGTGGCGTATTGCAGGGGAGCGCGAAAATCTGGAGTGTATACGTCAGAGGAACACGGGGCCGACACTCCGCATCACGGCCTTTCTTCTCTGGTGATTGTACAGGAAACATTGAACATCGCAAGGTACACTGAAATCATCATTCGACCCATCTTGCTAGCGTTTACGAACCAAAAAGGGGATAGCTTTTCCAACAGGACAATGTACGTTCTCATGTATCCCTAACCACCCAAAGTGATCTTCAAGGTGTACGTCGGTGCACTTCAACTACCCTGCCAGCACGATCCCTCATTCAACATGTTTGGGCCGGATGAAGCGTCATCTAGCGCGGTCTGGCCCGTCTGGGGCACCAGATGGAAATTTCAGGCCATTCCGCAAGACTACATTCGACACCTCTACAATCGTCTCCATGGGAGAATTGCAGCTTTCATTGGTGCAAAAGCGGGGTATACACGGTACTAGCGTCAACTTTTCGCACATTCTGGTGACTGTACCCTCGTACATATGGTTCTGCCTGAATCATCGTGTGTTATACACATCCTCAAGAAGCTTTTCTTCTTTATATGTTTGTGTGTTTGTGTGCAAGTGTTGCATACAAATCTACGTTTCCTTCCGATCTTTATAAAATTTAGTACACGTAAACTTCAATCCATGAAGGGAGGTCGTCGTAAGTGTAAGAATCACGTACGATACACAGTTCACGAGTATGACGTCATGAACAATGAGATGCGCGAAAAACTGCTGGATTTAGCGAGAATGCTGCTCATTTTCTCCTAAACCACTGGACCAATTTCAAACAAATTTAGTACAGACATTCCTTATCGTGAGATAACAGTTGCTGCAGAATTAAGAATCACATACGACACAGGGTTCAAAAGATATGACGTCATAAACAATAGGATTCGCAAAAGCCTGCTCATATTGCGGCGAGACTTTATAAATACGTTATATGAGAATGAGAGTACTTAGCGACTTACAACAAACTTTAAACATAATTTCAAACCTTTACTAAACTTTTTCCCCCTGTCAACCATAGCAAATTGATCAAAGGAAAAACGTTTCTCGCTTATTACTGCTTATGGAGTAAAACTATGGTATTCGGTATGACGTTACAATTTATAATTTGTACACCACAAACCGTAGCCACAGGAAATGTTACAGACAGTATACACCCATGTAGTTGATTGTACCTTCTAAATTGTATCACAGTATGACGCGTAGTTCATGAGATATGAGCACATAAACAGTAATGTTCCGCTGTTTATGGACTAAAACTACTGATTTCGATATGACGTTAAAAGTTATAATTTCTACACTGCAAATTGTAGTCGCAGGAAATTTTACAGACAGTATACACGCATATAGGTGAGTGTACCTTCTAAATTGTATCACAGTATGACACGTAGTTCATGAGATATGACCACATAACAGTACGTTCATGGAAAACAGTCCCATCACGCACGAAATTTTAGTCTATTATATCTTTACTACTAATTGTATTCCCAAGAGATTTTACAGTCATACAGCCCTTATACAAATCAATATACACCTGTATAATGGCAGGAATAAATAAACAAGTACCCGGGAAACGCCGGGTTTTCAGCTAGTAAGGTAATAAAATTTCCCTCTCCTGGCTGCTGACGAATTCACGGTGTTCTTTTTTCATTTTCCAGGAGTGTATTCCAAGATACACAGCTTCAAGAGCTGTGCGGCGAGGATACGAAATTTCAGTCATTACCTCTACCCATGGAAATCAAGGCAGCAGCAGCAGCAGTATTTTGTGTGCTGTTGTCCTTACTAACAAGCAACAATACGTCAAATAACTGCAGGAATTAATGTGGGACGTACGACGACGTAAGGACAGTACGACGCAATTTTGGCGTTAATGGCCTATGTCAGCACATAACCGACTACAGCGCCTTTGCTAACAGTAAGACATCGCCTGCAGCGCCTGTCGTGGACTCGTGACCATATCGGTTAGAAATGGGATCATGGCATGTCACACGAGTCCAAATTTTAGTAGGTAAATGCTGATGTTAACCTTTGATTGTGGCGAAAACACCACGAAGGAATTCACCAAGTTGTAAAAAGGTTTGCTGATGACTCCATTTTGTTGCGAGGGTTTTGTTTTATACATAGAATTGTCTGCGTCCTCTGGTCAAAATGAAGCGATCATTTACTGGAAATGGTTGAGCTACATTGAGAATACTTGCAGCCATTTAAGGTTCTAAACAAATATGGATTTTTTCGGACGTGTCCAAAAAGAATAGACACTATTTGTTGACGTTGACGGTCGTAACTTTACGAAATCAAAATATTGAAATATTTCGACCGTTTCAGAGCACTGCAATAAATCCAATGGCATAGATGAAAAGAACAGACACCGTATAAATAATTGTATAACTGTCCCAACAAGCAAGCGACAATTTCAATGCGGGCGCATTAATACGCTCGATCCTTTGCGGGAATCCAGTGTAGGCTACGAGCAAGTGGACTCAAATGGGCAGGGGGCACTACAATCTTAGTGTGCTACAAGGTGAGAATTTGTGGTGGAAGGGAAGCGAGCATGAGTAGCACAATTTTATCCCTTTGAGGCACGCTTTATTTCTTCGTGATTCACACTAGGAAGTTCTGACCTGCATCACACAATCGTAGATGGATTGTGGTAACGTGAGCAACGCGTTTTGGTTCCATGTTTCTACACTTTGTGACACCAGCAGTCAGCTAACTTCCAGTACACTTACAATGGCGACAAGGCAGACTTGTTGATAATCTTCTCTTGACATGTGAAGTTATCATATCTGTCAGCCAGTTGATTTTATATGAGCCTGTGATGTTATTATGTCATTTCTTTCGAAGACATGTTACTGTAACATGGTGCAGTTCATAAAATTTTTTTACTGAAGGCCCAAAACAGACGATTGCGTGGGTACAAATTTATTGAAAATGAATTTATTTTCTTTTTTGTAATGAACTACTGTATGTATTTAGTATCATAAACGTACCTCTCTTTATTAATATCACATCACCTATAACCTTGGATCTGAAAGGGTTAAGGCGTACATTGGCCCAAAGCAGGTAATCAGGCTTCGAATCCCGGTCCAGCACAAATTTTATCTTTGCCATTGGATTTATTTCAGTGCTCTGAAACGGTAGAAATGTTTAAATATTTCGAATGCGAATGATGGACTTATATAGTAAAACAAAAAAAGTCACCCTAACGTAACAGCTATAGTTGCTATGAGGAAACTTTTTCCCTACGTGAAATGTTTCGATGTACTGTGACATCATTTTCAAATGTAATACATTATTGAAGGCGCAAAAGTAAAAGCTCCTCATTTGGTAATAAGACGCCTTTCTGGTCGATCAGATAAGCACCTTCGCGGTGAAGTGACCCAGAGCTCTTAGTCGCCTTGCTGCCGTGCGCGCGGTTTCTCGTCGTCGAAGGTTCGAGTCCTCCGTCGGGCATGTGTGTGTGTGTGTGTGTGTGTGTGTGTGTGTGTGTGTGTGTGTGTGTGTGTTTGTCCGTAGCATAAGTTAGTTTAAGTAGTTTGTAAGCCCGAAGACAACTGCAACTGTTAAGCCCCTTAGATTTACAAACATTTGAACATTGAGAAAACAACCTGTAATACGAAATTATACCACAAAATATGAAAATAGCCTCAGTGACAAAGTAAAAAGATTAGGGGACTGATGACCTAGCTGTTTAGTCTCCTCAAAATAACAAAAACATAAAAAGAATATTTAAATGTTTTTAAAAATACGTTAATGCAGTAACCAACCGACTTGCATCGGTATAAAGTCTATACAGACTTTCAACATTTGTATTATAAAATCTAAAACTGAAAAAAAAAAATTACGTCGAAATATATGAACCACATATAAATGCTATAAGCACTTTAGTATGTATATGTCTTACCCAGTTTTACTTTCCATTTTAAACGATGTACAACAGAAAGTAATGAAATCCAACACGGTAATTGTGTTCCTGATTTGGTATTAGAAAAAGTGAACGTTACATCAGCCTGACATTAAGAAGGAGTGGTATTACAGTCATTGTTTACGTGATATGGAACCAGAGTACGTTACTTTACTTTAACTGCTAACACAGGGATATAGATGACTACCAGAGCTTACTGGTGAGTCCAAATGGCTGTAAAAACATAAATTAAAATGAATACTCTGCTACCCATTAGACGGGGCAATAAACAACGATAATGACTGATACAAAATGCGAAACCACGTTCAGTGTCACATAATGCTCAAAAACATTAGGTAAATATAAAACGTGGTCATTCAACATTTGTGTGAAGTGTAACAGTGACTTACACACTCCAATACACATAATGGAAGAAGTCCTTAACTTCAGATACAACATTGTGGCCAGTTGTAGGCAATGGGCAGCTCGAGGTTTACGCTGTTCGAAAAAAAGGGGGTGACAAAGGAATAACATACATGACAATCAGTTCTGTAAATTGACATTAATGATATGAGTAATGCAGTTCTATTGTTGTAATAGAAATGAATAACAGTATTAGAAGTCAGTTTTTACAAGTATATAAAATGTTCTTTGTTATAAGCGACGTGTATCTACAGGTCTGAGTGTTTTATGAAAAGGGAAATGACAAGAATAACATACATGGCCAAAGAGTTCTAAAAGTTGACAAAACTGATTTGAATGATGGTATTTCAATGTTATAATAAGATGTAAATGTATAACAATGGAAGAAGACGTATGTATAAAATTGCAATTGAAAGTGTCAAATTTGCCAGAATAAAACATAGTAATAATTAAAACCAAAATAAAGTTTAGTCCAGATTTTAAAACAGTTGAGATGTGTTGAAGTCACTGATTAAATTACATAAAAGTGAAACTGACAAAATAATGTAGAAGTAATAACACAGATCCAGCATAGTGAAAATAAAACTCTAGTAAAGGTAAAAATGTTATATCGAAAATTAAAATTTAGCGTCATTATAAAGGTTCAATATATGAGAATATAAATCTGTTGCATATTCAATAACAGTCTGATTTAACCGCAAGATTGTAGTCATTTCATGTAATTTTTCTTTGACTAACGTACACAGTGAAATTTATTGCAATAGCTAGCATCTTAATAATGTAAAGGTTAATTTAATGCATATTACATAATTACAAACGGAAGTCCAGATGTACTACACATCAAGTAATATGGTATGTAGATGATACAGGATAAACACAATCAGATGGTGGGGAGGTTGCAAGCAGCGTCGTCATTGGATACCTCGAGCTAAGTAACTTCTTGCATGTCGTTTACTATTTGAAAGAAGTATTTCATTTTATTTCAGTCACGAATAGTTAATTTCATTGTTAAATACTGGTACGGGCACTTTTTCGGTGGATCCGAAATTAAGTTTACATTTAGAGTGGCGTCCTGAGCCAATTCCGCGGATTACACGTGTCAGTGAATATAATATCTAGAGCAGACACGAAACGGGAACTTGTCGTTAACAATGCCTCTCCGCTGTATATTTCTCTTCTAATTCCTGATTCGAGTTCTGTTAGCGTGCGGACGTTCGATCCGATATCGAACGTAATGAACAGGGTAGTGAGCTATTTCGGTTAGAATAATAACTGTCTGGGCAGTAAATCTTCATATAAGATGGGCTTCACCACCGGGATATCCTGCGTGTCAGAATAGAAGCGGCCTATTTTTAATCTTCCTCAGATATATACTGTTGCGTTGTTGATAGTTTTATACTGTTTTTTGAATATATGATAACTCCTCATATATTTTTTTTTAGTTTGAATGTATATTATCCTTTGAAACTCAATGGTAGTAAACGTTAAACTTTTCTCGGATTTCACTGCAGATTATGAGTTTGAACTTGGATAAACTGTCTTGGTAAATAATGTGTAGCAATCGTAAAATGTCAAAGTAACATGACTTACTCATATTGAAACAAAATGAAGCATTGTTCTAGTGATGTTGTAACTTTACAACATACAACTAAAGTACTGCTTTTACTGCAGCGAGATATAATCATAAACAAATCAAAGACTGTATAGGTCGAGGTAGAGTCAAAGTACAAAACATACATATCTTTGAGATTTGTACTATGACTCTACCTCGATCTATACAGTCTTTGATTTGTTTGTGATTATATCTCGCTGCAGTAAAATCAGTACTTTAGTTGTATGATGTAAAGTTACAACATCACTAGAACAATGCTTCACTTTGTGTCAATATGTATAAGTCATGTTTCTTTGACATTTTACTTAATGACAACATGCATCTTAACATATATGCAAACCTATATCGAAAAAATGACATTTTGGTCATCTACAAATATGGAGTAAATGGACTATTGTAAGTATAACAACTTATATTGCCTTTCACATTAGATAATTTGAATGTCTTTATTTTCCACCCAGTGTTCTGATTGGCAATTGACAATTTTACACCATAGTGCATCTCTCATTCACTTTTCTCTCTGTGTCCACCTCCTTTCTCTCCATCTCTCTGTCCAACTCCTCATCTCCCCTCTCTCTGTTCATCTCCTGCCCCTCTCTCTGCCCATCAACAAACTTCCTCTTTTTATGCATTACCTCCTCGTCCTTTGTCGAACTTCTCCTCCTCCTCCTTACACCATTTCAAAATAACTGCGTTAATATAATTACGTAGGCTTCCGCGGCCAGAGTCAGATGACATAAAAGTTTTCTGGGTATGGTACCGCGTCATTATGTGAGGCTATTACTTAAATAACCAACGTTTCGGCCAACGTTACAGTGGCCTTCATCTGGGTAACTGGTGTGAGCTGGTTGTTACTACACTTTATATTACTTTCATTTAGACATTACGTCATAATTTTTTAAAATAAGCGATGTTATTGGTGAATGTATTGCGGAAGAGTGGAACTTTATTTTTGATAGGATGCTGAGGTGGAAGGGATGGGGGTTAGCCGTTGCCTATTGCTTCTTGCATAGCGAGACATGGTTGGTGTTCATCGGCGAATGGGGTGAGGGCTTCCGTTTCTCTCCTGCTGGCCGTGGGCCGCGCGGCGGCAGTAGCTTACTGGTGACGCTCGCGTGTTGTGATGTCAGTGCGGCCTATTTCGCTGTGATGGCTGGTAGCCAAGAGGGGGCAAGCCTGAGTCCATCTTCTCTATTCATGTTATTGGGGTGTTTAACAATTTCGATGGCTTCCCTTATCTTGTCTTTGACCATACCTGGTTGCTTGGCGATTTGCCTCGAACGTCACTATTATTGTCCTTATATCTCATAAACTACGTGACGTCCTGTAATACAATTTCCCAAATAGAATCATCTGTGTGTGGGTGTATTCTATCTGTAAAATTTCAAAAAAATATTCAAATGTTTTTGTAGAGCTTATGGGACTTAACTACAGGGTCATCAGTCCCTAAACTTACAAACTACTTATCAATTAGCTAAGAATTAATAGTGTACGAGTGCCGTAATTTTACTGCATGTCGTTAGCGACAAACGGTTTTCCTTTCATCATTTTGCTTTGGTTGTCACCGGTAAAAAGTTTCCTAAAAGTTTTAAATCATGTTTAAAGTTTGTTGCAAGTCGCTAAGTGGTTACTTTCTCAAATAGTGGATTGATAAAGTATCACGTGCCGCTAGTCGGGGAAGTTTTCGTTGCGTATGACGTCATATCTCCTGAAATATCGGCCTTATCGCAAAGTCCTTTCTCAGTTGACGTCTTTTACCTATAAACTACATTCCTGCCAATTTTCAGCTTCATAGGTAAAGTAGGTTTCGAGATTTCTTGTTTAGTCACTGAGTGAGTGAATGCGTTTCCTTTCGCTTTTATATAGACAGAGATTATAACCGTTTATGAACTGTACAAAAGCAAAACTACCCTCTACGTTTTAGTACATGGAATCTACCATTGTACCTTTGGCACAAATTAAGTGACAAGTGTGACGAATTTTAGAACAGCCAATTACATGCTTGGCAGAATACGATAATATTGCGCGGTTCTCGGAGTCGTTAGAGCAATGTTTCCAATATAGCGTTCCTTTAATCAACCGGAAAGGGGACGAGAAGCGGGGATGGAGGGGGAAAGCATTTAACTCACGCTGTTATTTTCACCGGGCGGAATTTATTGCTTTCATATCGACGTTTCACCAATGTTTTCGAGCTCGCGTTTCATTTCGCCGCCGATGAGCTACATACATCTACCATTACTCTGTCGCCAACGGAGGGAAAACATGAAATAATTTCCCAGTTACGATATTTTCATCCACACACCAAGGACGTAAATTATTTAGCAAAATTCCATTTACATGCACATAAAAATATTGGAAGAATGTGACATTAATAGTGAATCGCATACGTATAAAGTAAGGGGTACAGCTTGGCACTAGACAATGGTGCGCGCGGATATGGCCGCGTGGTCTAAGGCGTTTTGGCACGAATTGCGTGGCCGCTCCCCGTGGGACATTCGCGTCCTCTATCGGGTATGGGTGCGTGGTTGTTCTTTGCATAAGTTACTTTCTTTGTAGTCTAGTATGTTGAAGGAAACGTCAGCAATATGATCCAGTAAGCCTTACAACGATTTCAACGTCATCATCATCATCATCATCATTATTATTAGAGACTGATTATGCCTTACAGCGTTCAGTCTGGAGCATAGTACCTCTAATAAAATTCCTTCATTCAATGCTAACATTGATGCCTCGTCTGATGTTACGCCTTTTACTTCAACATCATTCTTCACCGAATCCAAGTACTTTCTCCTTGGCCTACCTCGACTCCTCTTACCCTCCGCTGCCGAGCTCATGTGTCTCTTAGGTAACCTTGCTTCCACCATGCGTGTAACATGACCCACCATCTCAGCCTGTTCGCTCTAACTGCTTCATCTATGGTGTTCATTCCCAGTTCTTCTTTGATTTCCTCATTATAGACACCGTCCAGCCATTGTTCCCATCTATTAGTACCTGCAATCATTCTTGCTACTTTCATATCTGTAACCTCTACCTTATGAATAAGGTAACCTATATCCACCCAACTTTCACTCCTATACAACAAAGCTGGTCGAAAGATACAACGGTGCACTGATAACTTAGTCTTGGTACTTACTTCCTTCTTGCAGAAGAGAGTAGATCTTACTTGAGCACTCACTGCATTAGCTTTGCTGCACCTCGATTCCAGTTCTTTCACTATATTGCCATACTTTGAGAAAATACATCCCAGGTACTTGAAACTGTCTACCTGTTCTAACTTTGTTCTCCTATTTGGCACTCAATCTGTTTAAATCTCTTTCCCACAAACATTACTTTCGTTTTGGAAGTGCTGATCTTCATATCATAATCCTTGCGCCTGTTTCGGAAAATGGTGTTTTGAATGGACATCAAACAGAATAGATTCATGAGAAAGAATGAAGATTAAAGGTTGACATCTCGTAGACGTCGAGTTTACTGCAGACGGAATAAAAGCTCGGATAAGATATGGAAGTAAATTTTTAATATCTTTAACTAAATATTCTTTCCTGTACAGAACTCGATGTCGTTTTTGTAAAGCCGCGCCGGGAATAGCCCAGCGGTCCGGAGCGCCACGTTCCGGATCGCGCGGCCTTCCGCGCCGGAGGTTCGAATCCTCCCTCGGGCATGGATGTTTGCGTTGTCTTTAGTGTTAAGTTCACAAGTAGTTTGTAGGTGTAGGTACTGATAACCCCGCAGTTAAGTACCATAAGCTTAAAAAAAAAGAAGGAAAAAAAAATGTTTTTGGAAAAAGACGGGAAACCTGAATAATGTACTGAACTAGATGCTCAGTAACATTATCTTATTAAGTAAATACTTAGCCAGATATCCGCAGTTTTTTATTGCACTAAATACTTATTTATTTAGCAACAACGTTCAGCCATTCCAATTATATATGTTTACTAAAAAAAAGGTCAAATGTTTGTTAAGCTTATGGGACTTAACTGAGGGATCATCAGTCCCTAAACTTACAAACCACTTATTAACTAATACTAAAGAGAACACAAACATTCATGCCCGAGGGAGGATTCAAACCTGCGACGGGGAACGGCCTCGTGCATCGGAGCATAGCACCTCAATACGCTCGGCCACTCCGCTGCGGGTATTGTTTACTAACAAGTTTTAAAAAGCGCCGAAAGATCTCATTAGCGTCAGCAGAGACGATGAATATAATACACTGTATATTGCGAGATTTACGTATGGGTGTTTATGTTCCTAATATAAAATTTCTGTTTACACACACACACACACACACACACACACACACACACACACACACACACATAGCTGGAGCCCCCCCCCCCCCCCCAGCACACTGTGTGCAATGAATGAAACAATTTGTCCTGGCTACTTTACGTGAACATTGGCAAAGGGATGCAGCTGAATTTCTAAGCACGTGTTTGGCCACGTTTCACGTCTAGGAGCCAACTGTACACTCCTCGCTCCCATGCTCAAAATAAAATATAGTTCGCTAAATCACCAAAGGCAGAATTAAATCTACAAATAACCGACACACTCATGCATTGTTTAGCCTTATTGATACATATGACTTTATTCACTCAGTTTTCTTCAAAATCGTTTGTGAACCTGCTTGTCCAAACTGCTATGGTCATCAGTATTTAGACATACAAATTACTTATACTAAGAAGGACAACACACACTCGTGCCCGAGGGAGGACTCGAGCCTCTGGCGGGAACGGCCGCACAGTCCGTAGCATGACGCCTTATACCACGCGGCCATTCCGTGCGGCCGCAAACTTCGCGTCTCGAGAGGTTTCAAGTCACAGTTCCAAACTCACGATAAAGACTTGTACTTAGAGTTTTTCGGTAAAATCCACCAGTCACTACAAAGTTCCACACGCTCTCATCAACCAAACCTTAACTAAGTGTGGATTGATAGCCGCGGCGGAGTGACCAAGCGCAGTGAGGCGTTATGCTCCGATGCCCGAAGCCATTCCCCGTCGGAGGTTCGAGTCCTCCCTCGGGCATGGATGTTTATGCTGTCCTTAGTATAAGGTAGTTCATAAGTAGTTTGTAAGTTTAGGGACTGATGACCCCACAGTTAAGTCCCGTAAGCTTCACAAACATTTGAACATTCTGGATTGATACCAGATTCATACGAAAATTTCTAATTCCGTAAACTTAACCGCCAGACACGAACATTCGTATAAGTCCACAACGAATATTAATGGATAATTTTACACTGCTATTCGCGCTGTCGACAGGCACAGATTCTACTGCTAGCAGTTTTGGACCCAGACTGCCCTAAATCAAGTTTTTTTCTTTTTTGGTATTTTGACGCGGGTAGGCTGGGCCTGAATTCTCTGAAATGTAGAATTTAAGAAAACCTTTAAAAAGGACTTGTTCAGCACAAGTTTTATATCAATTTTGATCATAAATTTCATCAGCATTCCAGAACTGCTATTTGTTTTCTTGACATTAAATAGTTTTTCTAATAAATACATATTTATATAATTTGCTCTTGGCAGGGAGCGATCTTATAAATGTATTTAGTGAATAATGAAATGCCAAGATCGCGGTATTTCCTCTTTATTTATAACAGACGACCGGTTTCGATGTACATAGACATCATCTTAATTATATCCATTATTGATGTGAGGTCGTGGTTGTATGCTTAATTATTTTGTCAAGTAGGCTCAACCACATAGATCGTGTATAAAACACTAAAATATTTTAGTGTTTTATACACGATCTATGTGGTTGAGCCTACTTGACAAAATAAATAATAGACATCATCTTCTGGTCTCTGCACTAAATTATAACATTATTACTGAAAGACGACTGTCTTTCGTCTTCCACATATTTTTTATAAAATTGTTATTTATTTGATGTCACTAGATTACCATTTTGTTAAAACTGGAACCCCATTATTTTCAAGGCATGAGGAATAGCATTTTTATTTCATGTTTTAAAATAGTAGTTTCTGCAGTGTTAGTTAATATTGCTAGGATTTCATTATTTTAATAACTTATTATTTGGTTATGAATGTGGTAATAAGTATGGCTTCTCCGCTATGCCACTGTCCCTGTGAGAATGTGTAGTTGTTTTACTTTTAAGTGGATGTGAGAGAATCTAATGGCTGTCTGGGTGGTAATAGCTCGCTTTGCAAGGTTCTCTCTGGCTCAGAGTCGATAGTTAGTCGTTACCAACTCCTGCTGCTGATGCGACCGAAAAGGTTGCTACACCCTTTGGTTACAAGCTAGTCGACGAGCCTTCTCCAGGGAGAGTCTCACGATCTTATCTCCCCATCACTGCTGGGTTTCCCAGTTTCCGGTAGCTATCCCACCTCGTGACCGCTCGGGTTTCACTTTATGCTCAGACCGCGGCAAGGTTGGTTCTTCTCTTGTGCCTGGGGAGACAGTAGAGATTCGTTGTCTAGCATGTTTAAGTTAGACTCTTGAACTCAGATTAATTTTTTTTGGAGTATTCCTTCCGATCATGTGTGCAAAATGTGTTCTAGTTTTTCAATCCAGTGATTTCCAACAGATAAATGCGGTGTATCTGTTACTAGTTGCAGTTTGATAACGGCCTGGTATATTAAAACTTTTTGTGATTATGAGGCGGTGTACTAACTCGGTGTAAATTCTCTCTAGCTTTGTGGGGCCTGATTTCTAACAGAGGATATGTTCATTTTTGCACAGTGCATGTAAAATTTTTCTTATCGCTTCCTGCCATGAGTGATTTGTGTTCCACGTGGCCGATTCTTAGAACAAAGCCTTCAGCTTACACTATTGTTTGTTCCATGCCCCTTAGGCAAGTACGTATGCGCGTATCCTTCTGATTTCCACTAACATTTCGCGATCTTCTCTCCCCGCTTATTTTAATTTTGCTGTTTCTTCTCCGAACTTGTAGTATGCACTTAGTCTTTATCAGTAATTCTCTCCGAGTCTTGTAAAACCTCCTTCAATAGCCTGCTTATAAAATTCTAATCATTGCTGTGGGTTGCATGCCGTAGTTTTTATTTTTTCGACTTTGTAATTATTTCACTTTTCTAGGTTTTGAGACTGGACTTTTTCCGTCTCTGTGAACTATCCCAGTCGCATGTCACTGCATTTCAGTAGCTTCCTTATGAAATTCTACGCAGTACTAGGGGTTACATGCCGTAGTTAATTTTCTTTATTTTTCGGAAATAGAATTTATACATTTTTATTGGTTTTAGGGACCACGTGGGTCCGAACTCCGACTTCAGGGCTTTGCAGGTAGTCACCTGAATTCACACCACTTCTCATACAACCAGTGCCTAGATAGTTTACTCTCACGTTGCAACTTAAGAATCCGTCGCGATTTTGTGCAATGAATCCGATTTTTAACCACTTCACCTTCAGTGTAGTGCGATCATGTAACATCCGTGTGTCGCCATTAGCGTTTGTGCCCGCGGTCTAATCTAAGTGGTACTTAACTTTTCTGTACTCACGCACTATCTCAAATCAGGCACGACAGACCGAAGCCATCTTCGTAGTTTTATTGTATATTGTGTTGTATGGTACCTCTGGCTTTGCAGAATTGTTCCTGTAAGGAGATGCATTATTATTGTATTAACAAAATTGGTTCCCCATTTTGCTTGCGTTCGGCCTGAATAAACAAGTTCAGTATAATTTTGACTTGCCTATAAATTTTAGTTTTCGAGCAACTTCCCCATTTATTTAATATTGCTTTTCATCAGTACTGAGAACAAGCTCAGATGCAATTTTCTTATATTTAAGTTCCGTTGCGCCATAAACGTGTTCTTAGCCATCTTTATGAAATACCTTTAATTGTGGTGGTTGTTTTTTAATGCCTGTGTGTAATTTCCTTTGAGCTGCTACGTATATTGGCCAGTGTCTCGTTAACTTTCTGTTATTAGAGTAATTTGAACCAAGTCACTTCTCAATTAAGTCCAGGGAACAAGGCGTTTACAGCAGGGAGTAACCGGTAGTTGACACGGATCTCTCGCTAATTTTACTGGAAAAATTAAGATTTTTTATAACAGTAAATTGTTATCTGGCTGCCTCCTCCCAGAATTAAGTTTTTATTACGTACAGTGGTCTACTTTTATATTACATAAATGTACATTGTAGCCAGTTGGATAGTATTGGTGGGTTGTCACACATTAAAATATGTCATTGCTACCGTACACTGTCACTCACAACTGTACAATATGGTGGTTATTTATGTACATATGACTACACGAGTTTTATATCTGATAACCAAACGGCATATTTTAATGTGTGACAACCCACCAGTACTATCCAACTGGCTACAATGTGCATTTATGTAATAATGTTATAATTTAGTGCAGAGACCAGAATATGATGTCTATGTACATCGAAACCGGTCGACTGTTATAAATACCGCGATCTCGGGATTTCATTATTCACAAAATACATATTTAGTTGTAATGTCATTGCAAGATTTTTTAAATTAACTTAATGAATTGTTTTCTATACTCTACAGACGTTCCCACTAGTCATGAACATCTGAAATGCAGTTATTCTGTATATTTAAATAAATTCTATGCGTTAAAAAACTAGTTTGCAAAAAAAAATTACTGTATAATTCATAGATGGTAAAACACTTTTGAGATTAAGAGTCCGACAGAGCTCTGCGAGATCTATTGTTACTTCAAACATTAATATCGGCTCATTAGTTCTCTAGTTTTAATTTTTTTAAGTTATAGTCATTGAAAAATTGTTCACTGTTAAATGGTTCATAAACTAAAATGGCACCGTACGTATATTTAATCCACTTTCGTCACTGGACGGATTACTGTTGAATGTCTCACTATCCTCGACAACAAATTGTTTACTATGACTAATATATTGCTTGCAAAGCTGCCATATTTCAAAATGATAATGCGCTCACACACGCCCCCAAAAATACTTTCAACAGCATCACAAAGTTATCAAACATCTCCCCTGGACAGCAAAATCAACAGGTTTCGGTATAACTGACCTATTATGGGGAGTGTTTACCATTTGAGATGTCTGACATTTTAGCTGATGACCCGCAATCGGTTAACAGAGTTTTACTTTTTATACATCGTGCAAATATGGCGAAAGCCATTTAATTTCTAACCCCGGTTCTTTTTTACTATGGGAAGTGTTGGGCGCTAATGACCACAGCAGTTGTGCGCCCTAAAACCACAAAAAAAAAAAGAAAAAAAAAACCAGATAAAGTAACTGAAGGATGTTTTAGTACAAGAATGGACAACATTCTGTCGAAAAAGTTACACTTGTATTTATACTTTTACGAATCTGCTCCTCGCTGAGTTGCAGCTATTCTCAAAACCAATGGTGAACCATTCCCTTACTAATAAATAAATATTGTGCCTATGTTATGGATTGATGTTATTTTTTCAACTTCTTGTACGGAAAATCAAGAATGTATGTCTTTTGTTCTAGAAATAAGAACTGTATCTATATTATGCACAGAGCAATTTGTTGGAAAATGAGGCACATTACTTATAGAAAAATTACGGTAAGACAAAGTTATACCGACGAGCGGTAGTTAATACTGTATATATAATTTTTAAAATATTTTCTATGCGCTATTCTTGAAATTATTGCACAAATACGTTTATTACACGGTACTGCAATGTAAACACTGGAGATATGCCAAAATATACAATATGACTACTGTATGAGCGAAGTGTGTCTTTTTTATATTTATATATCCATTCTCAATTATTTGAAGGAAATGGCGATGTAGCTGTACAGCTCTTTTCTCGACTAACCTCCCTTTAATCGTGAATGTCGTCCATGACTCTTAAACACATACCGAGCGAGGTGGCGCAGTGGTAACGCACTGGACTCGTATTCGGGAGGGCGGTGGTTCAAATCCACCCCCGGCCATCCAGATTTAGGTTTTCCGTGATTTCCCTAAATCACTCCAGGCATATGCCGGGATGGTTCGTTTCAAAGGGCACGGCCGATTTCCTTCCCCATCCTTACCCAAAAGCTCCGAGCGTTAGCTCCGTCTCTAATGACCACGCTGTTAAACCCTAAGCTTCCTTCCTTCCTTCCTTTCTTAAACACATATCAAATGTTGCGCGTCCTATTACATAAGGGGAAAAGTTCCGAGTTCAATAACGCCAAAGGTGGCCTCTCAGAGGACAAGTTTTCATTAACATAAACTATCGCATAGGACTAGCAAGTATGCCCGAAGAACGGACCTTATATCGTGACCATGAATGTGGACGCCTCACGATGTACAGAAATGGAGAACCTTTGACATTTCAGATAGGGTCGCACCGCTCGCTTCCGATATTCCTGTGAGTGCCAGGTACGATGCTGCCCTAGAGCAGCATCAATTAATAACAGAACGTCGATATGTTTCGCGGTGAAACAAGGGAATGTATATATGAACATCGACTCACGACCGCAGTGTAACCTAATAGGATCCGTGTGTAAACTCCGCGTCTGGCTGTACGAGGCACATAGTGATTACCACTATCGCAAGCGATGAACTCACTTGTTGCTAGGTGTAATTTCCGCATTTCGATATTACAAGGTAGCTATTTGCCGAACTGTACCATCGCTCCACAGACATTTAGCTTCTTTTATTTGTAGTATGTGTTTGTTTTTGTATAAAATATTTCCACTACGTGACGATTACAACTATTTTACTATATTACAGTTTTTCTTTTCCTGGTATACTACCTAAGGAACAACTTCAATAGCACAAGTTTTTCAAGGTTAATTTTAAATCGTTTGATATTACTTACCATTCTCTGCTATAGTTAATAATAAGTTTCTTCTTGGAATTGTATATTACACGCTCATGAGAGTCGATTTTTGGTGTCTCTTGACAACCACATTTATTTGGTCATCAAGTTCACTGTGTACAACGTTTTGAAAGTGTTTGTTTTCCAGTGAGCAGGGTTGCCAACAGATGCTGTGTGTTTTTCATGTGTCTTTTGTTTGTGTTGTTGTGTTTCTGTGTAGGTTCATTTTGTGTGGAAGGAAGGGATGGACATAAAAATGAGAGAGAGAGAGGGCGATCATCTCATTTTTATGTCTGTTATTACTGCTTTTGTGGCGAGCTTGAGCAGTGAGTTACTTCTTACGTTTATCTGCTCATTTATCGCTTTCTTGTTCATTGATAGGGCTGACTGTGTAGAAAAGTATTCTAATAGTGTCAGTAGGTTTTTTTTTCTTGTCCTTCTTTTTTTTCATGTCTTGTTACATGTTAGATGGCTAACGTCCGTGTTTTATCAGGTGTTCTGCAAAGGTGGAATGGCAGTTTTTATACTTCAAACTTATATATTCTTTGTATCTGGTTTTGAAAATTCTGCCTACTATCCCCAGATATTTTACACTCTTGGTACTGTAGCTTGTATATACCTACACCCATCATTTTGTATGGTTTCACTGCTGCTAGTAAATGTAACTGGACTACGTTTCTTGTTTTTAAAGCCATTTATAATCCTTGTTTCTTAAGATGATTTGCTATTCTGTACGTTGATTTGTATTTTCATGTCAAAGAGTAAAAGGAGACAGGAAATCCAAATGAGAATTTATCAAATCAACTGGTTTCTATTTGTACTTTACCTATGAACGTACCAAAGTTATATGTATCTAGTTTTTCACACATACGAGGAATGAGAATAAAGTAATGACACTAATTTTCATTGCAAGATATGGCAACTCTGCAGGTTTGCGTAGGCACAATATCTTTGACTGTGGTCTATAAGCTGCTTCTAGTCCAGTCGTGACTTGTGCTGTAATAAGTTAACACGTGTTTGTGTCTCTCGTCACGGAAATGGAACTGCATAATATTGCTCAACGGTATGCCATCTGTTTTTGCCTTTAAGTGAAAACGGTACGACAACTTACGGTAATCTTCAGAAGGCTTCCGGAGAGGAGCTTATGTCAAGAGCACAAGTTTTTCGTTGGCCATGTTTAGTGAAAGAACGAATATTGAAGCTGAAGGCCGTAGTGGACGACCATCAACCTTTCGAACGGATGTCAATTTGGCCAGGGTGCGTGAACTCGTATGATCTGATTGAAGATTATCCGTGAAAATGATTGCAGAAGAACTGAATATCAATCAAGAAACAGTTCGTCTAATAATAACTGAAGACGTTGGTATGATAAAGATTTGTGCAAAATGGTCCCCAAAAATTTCACATCAAAACAGAAGGAAACACGGGGAAATGTGGCAGACGATCTGTTAGAGCACAGGAAAATCAATCCATAATTATTGAGCCGTGTTATCACTGGTGATGAAAGTTTTTTTTTTTTTTTTCATTACGATTCAGAGACAAAACGCCAAAGTTTGCAATGGTGCTCAAAGGGATCACCTAGACCAAAAATAAATAAATAAATAAAACACCGCGCATGTCAAAGTCAAAAGTGAAATGCATGCTTGTGTGCTTCTTTGATTCCAAGGGAATTGTTCATAAAGTGTTGGTGCCTCCTCTCCTGGACAATCAGTTAATCAATATTACTACAAAGAAATTTTAGAAAGACTTCGTAAAAGAATTCTTCGTCTCTGTGCCAAAGTTGCTGATACTGGATTCTGCATCAAGATAATGCGCCATCCCATAGTGCCCTGTCAGTACAGCAATTTTTAACCTCAAAACAAATTTCGGTACTACCACAGCCACCTTAATCAAGAGATATCGCACCGTGCGCCTTTTTTCCTATTTCCAATAGTCAAAACGGCGGTCAAGGGGCACCATTTTGAAACAACACAAGATGTTCAAGAAGCTGTGACGAGGGTCTAGAAGTATATTACAGAAGATGAGTTCCAGAAATGTTACCATCAATGGCAGAAGCACTGGAAAAAGTGTGTGCAATCAGAAGGGAAGTACTTTGAAGGAGACAAAACTAAACTGGGCTAAAATGAAAGCAACTTTTTTTCACATCAGTCTTGTACATGTTCTCTGCCATCCATAAGTTGCTCTATGTACTCGTTTTTCATTTAGTCATCTACATAATAAAAAAATAAAAATATGGTGAAAACATTACATTAAAAGTTCACTCACAAGGTACATACCCAAAGTGTCGCCCGATATTTAAATGATATTAATTAAACGGAAACAAGGTGTAATCAACAATTAGTACACCAATATTAGCTGTCCATTGTGGTATTCATAAATGGTGGTTAGCCTTAAAGGTGGTGTAATAATAAATAGAACAGAAAATATAGGTACCACTATCACATAATGATTGTTGTTATGTATTTTCTTATTACATTTAGCTGCCTGTACCTCCTATGTAGCATGTTTGTGGGTCGTGGTAAATAAATCTGTTGAACACAAACGCAGCCGACAAATACACACACTGGATAAATAATGCCTTTCTGCATTTGGGTGTTGAGTAACTCAAATCTCCTACATAACACTGTTAGCAGCATCAAAAGCATCACATGCAACAGGAAAGGTAGCTTTCTTCATGGCATGCTGGATCACATTGTTGAATATGAGTGCACTGAACTGATTATGGGTGAGTGCATTAAGGTCGATGATAGCGTTGTGACTGTGGAGTTCAGTACAAATGTCGACGAGTAAAATTTGCTCACAAAAACGGTTAGCGCATTTTTTCCATTGTCGAAAGTACATGCAAAGGTTGAACATGGTTTATTGTGAACAGATCCTGCTCACGGAGTGAAATGAGTCCAGAACCAGACATTTTGTTCCAACATTGGGAGAGAGAATTATCTCGCCATTGTTTAATATACGTCTGTCCACTATGCCTAATTTTGAAGCCGTTATGTATACGTTCTGAGAAGGGTTTCATTTTATTTTAATTATTTATTTATTGCACAAGGTAAAGAAATGTACCACTTTGTCCACGGAAGACAACAAGTAGGGGAGAAAGAAGCCTACATTCTATGTAAATAATTTGCTGAACTGTATACAAAATAATGTCATATTCCAGGCGATGATTTCACTCCATATCTATTACACCAATACTAGATAGTTGTCGATCTCTGTGAAGGTCGTAAATAAATTCAGATTGTAGGTATTAAGAGTTATAGTTGCTGAATAATTAGGAACTATAGTGTCGCAACTGCAGAATTATCTATTTCTTCTATCGCTCGAGAATGTTTGCACGTTAGAAACTGCATAACATTGCGACTCGCAGTATTGTGAACTACCTTAAGTTTCCACACCCAGGTTGGTCCAGTTGTGACATCAGTCAGTAAAAGCACTCTAGCTTTTGTGCATTTCCACCTCCTTATACCAACATCATTCACAGCCATGAGATTACCCATTGCCTCTCGAAAAAAGGACCAGACATACTTCGATATGACCTTGAGTTTATCACGTTTGGTTCCTTGGTTTTGATAATACCTTTTGGCACGCGGGTTTTGACAATTCAGGTTAGCAGAGGAGATAGGGAGGTGAGCGAACACATTTGTCTCAAAATATTTGGAAGAGCATAAAACAAATACAATATAAACCCACCAATAAAACGTTATATAACTTTACCTAAACAGTCACAAAGACTGACCAGAAATAATACAACATATTGGCAGGTGCATTAAACAGACATGAATACGGGCGCACGCCCAGACTTAAGAGAACTGCGAACTCATCCTGATCAATATAAACATGAAGAAGTCCCCATTTTAACAAAGAATTCAAGGCTTGCCTTTAAATAGAAAAAAAAAAAATTATTTATTTATTCCTGCCTTGAGTTAGTACTTCTCCCATCCCTTATCTCTGTCCATCCTTTTTTCTAAAAAAAAATGTTATATTTATCGGAGAATATGTAAGAAATAACGCTGTCTTGTATAATGTACAAAACTATACGTGCAGTATCCAAACAGAGAAAGATAGCAGTCAAAATACAAATGGCATATACAATTAGCACGAGCTCATATTTATTGAGTTATACGTTGTAAAATTGAATAATTTTTCAGATATATATTTGTATAAGTGCTGTATGTCTGTAAAATCTGTTGCGAATATAATTAGTAGTAAAGAAGTAATAGGTTAAAACTTGGTGCGTGATAGGGCGGTTTTCTATGAACGTTACTATTTATATGTTCACATCTCATGAACTACTTTCGAAGGTACATTCAGCTATATGTGTGTATACTGTCTGTAAAATTTCCTGCGGCCACAATTTGTAGTGTAGAAATTATAAATTGTAACGTCATACCGATGCCATAGTTTATTCCATGAAGAGCGGAAAATAGTAAGAGAGAATTTTTTTTCCTCCATCATTTTACTGAGATTGTCAGCTAGAAGAATAAAGGTTTGAAATGATCTTTAAAGTTTGTTGCAAGTCGCTAAGTATTGTCATTCTCATATATAGTGTAAATAAAATCTCGTCGCATTATGTGGTAGTTCTTGAAACAATATTATTTACAAGGTAATGTCTGATGCGACAGTTTTACGGCATCTACAGCGAAAGTTGTGAGAGGTAGGCTTCTTTACGTATCATCATTTATTGGAGAGGGGGGAGGTCAGTTACAAAACGCATCATAAATGTCCAAAATGACATGCAAACTTTGTTGCAGGTCCCTAACTACTACCATTTTCCAATAATTGACGTATAAATCTGGGTATTCTCCCGTTGTGGCCTGTCATTATTTATGACGTCGTATCTCCTGAGCTATGTGTCGTGCTCCCTTTTCTTTTTGGGTCAGGAACCTTCGCGGGATTTCGGTGAACAGTTCACCATAGTTTCATTGCAATCGAATGAATGGCTTATGAACACATATGGTGTTTCACTGTGTTTGCCTCTGTAACTTATAAAATAATAGGTGACGGGAAATTTTAATGCGGTAGGTCAACACAAGAAATGTTACTCTTTCTGCGGAGCTATGAATATAGTTTATTGTATCATTTTCCAAACAGTTACAGCACAAGGATATAATTTTTTAATTTTTCTATCGTGCATTAGATTCGTTGAAACCAGCTGCGTCCAAATCAATTTAAACTACATTCCTATCACTGTTAGTTTAGGAGCTACAACCCTGCAAAGTTTAGGGGGCGGAGGCTACGACAGCGTATCTCACTGGCTGGTGGTCATGAGACAGTGGGCCGTGCCCCAGGGGATAGCCACTCGGCCAGTCAGTTACGCTATCGCAGCCTCCGCCCCCGAAACTTTGAATAGTTGTAGTGCCCAAAGTAACAGTGATAGCAATGTAGTTTAAATTGATTTGGACGCAGCTGGTTTAAACGAATCCAATACACGATAGAAAAAACTATTGTTCCATTTAAAAAAATTATATCTTTGCGGTGTAACTCTCTGGAAAATGATACAATAAACTATGTTCATAGCTCCGCAGAAAGTGTAACGCTTCTTGTGTTGACCTACCGCATTAAAATTTCCCGTCACCTATTATTTTATAAGTTACAAAGGCAAACACACTCAGTGAAACACCCTATATCAGGCGGCGACTGTCCTCAGAGCGCTTCTGCCGGCCGCGGTGGCCGAGGGGACTGAGGCGCTCCAGTCACGGTCTGCACGGCCACTACGGTCGGGGGTTCGAATGCCCCCTCGGGCATGGATATTTGTGCCGTCCTTAGTCTTAGCTAGTTCATAAGTAGTTTGTAAGCTTAGGGACTGATGACCCTGTAGTTAAGTCCCATACGTTCTACAAACATTTGAACAGTTGAATTTAGAGCGCTTCTACGCATTCAAGTTAACACACAGGAATATGAAGGCGAACCGGCAGTCACTCAGAATAAGTCCAACATCGCTAATCGCTCACAACAAAGGCAATATCTGAAACAGCTAATAACAGAAATTTAGCTTCAGCAGCCGCGTTGGAGTAGCCGAGCGGTCTAAAGCGTCTCGTTGCGGAGCGCGCGGTTGCTCGCCGTGAAGGTTCGAGTCCTCCCTGGGGCATGGGTGTGTGTGTTTGTCCTTAGGTTAGTTTACCTAGATTTAAGTAGTTTCTAAGCTACGGACTGATGAACACGCAGTTTGGTCCGATAGATTAACGAACATTTGATTAGCTTCAGGAGAACTTGTCAGCGAGTAGTCATTTAGCTTTGTACACATTATATCAACATCAAATAGGAAGGCTCCTTATCAGCACTTAGTTCCTGCACAAGCAGACCGTCTCACATGCACACCGCACTCACGGCCTTCCGACCCCCGACAGCCACGCCCCATACCACTTCAATCCATACTCGCCGTCAATGAAGACGAAGGACAGAGAGCACAAACCAAAGATACGTCATAAGGAAAGTATCGGCGCCAGTGCTACCACGTATCACCTGTAATAATGACACAGGTAGTTCTTGTCCTTGTCCCTTCTGAAATGATGGTAAAAGTTTTCAACGATCAGCCTTTACGTTTTTCTTCAGTTACCTTTTTGATGTACTCGAAAGGAACATAGCCATTAGCTAAATCATCAGTGAAAGGCTCGTAAATTGGTTCGACATCCGTAATGTCCTTGGAAGGCAGTTGCCCAATTCCTCATCTTGATAGTCGGTGAACTACATCTTCAAAATTGTTGATTACACCGAAGATAGCTTTTGTAATATCTCTTTCTTCTTCATGTACTTCCCGTGATGAAGACGGTAATTCAGTCTGATTTAAAAGCACTTAATACCTTGTTATTGTTCACGATACAAACACAAATACAAAATATCCAGCTACGGTTAGCTATACGACACAAATAGAATAGAAACAAAGTGATATAAGGACACTTCAGGTAGTTTTGAGATAAATGGCTCTGACGTTCACCTGATTATAAGAAAATCAGTTTCGATGGCATAATATTGGAGCTGCACAGAGATAAACTTTAGAATTTAGCTGTTCTGCACACAAAAGATGACACAAGTTTATATAATCATTCTGGTTGAACAAAGTGCCTACAATCAATTATTTTGATTTGGAAAAGGTTTAGCGGAAAAGTAATACAGCTGCATGTGAAAACATTAATTACTTTATTATGCAGTAACTATTACACTTTGAACAATTCAAATAACACAGGGTAACATTTTAGTCGTAGTCAGTATCTAGAATGTCACTATCAACATCTGTCAAATCTGCTGTGCCTGTTGCTACTTTCCTAGCCTTATCAACACAGTCTTCCTTATCATGACGTCCTGCCTCTCCATGTTTTCCTGCCCCTCGTCGTCCTCAGCATACTGAGCTTCTTTTCCTTGAAAATTGTTCCTTATACTTCAGATTATCAAAGAAAGCGTGGTGAATAGGGGAAATGAAGCATTTCACCTCTTGTAGGTTCTTACACTTTGCAAACATTATGGGTAACTGAGCACTGTACAGTGTATTCGGCGTAAACTCTGGAGATCTCCCACGAAGTCGTTTGGAGAAGTCAGCTTTATAAAATTAAACATCCTCATTGAAAGAATTCTTAAAATGCATGATGGGCATTCCTTTTTTACGTGAATCCATCTAACTGTCTACAGGCAAATGCATTCCCTTCTGTATCTTCCCAGCATTTCACAGCCGTTTCGCGACCTCACGCCTTTGATTAACTGGATTTCTTAAGCGTTTCTATTAGAATTATCATTAGCAGTACCGTTAGCAAAAGAAGGGGTTTCTTCTGACACAGAAGGATGTACAGAATCTGCATATTGAGAGGATGTTGATTTTAATCGTGATTCATCATCACCATCAAGAGGATCTCAGTCCGATGACTTTAAGATACTATCATCGGCAGATAGATGCGGAGAATCGGAACTGGACTCTTCTGCAATAAAAGAAACACCATTGCGTCATTTTCATCTGGTATTTAATTACAGAATCACTCATGTAGTATAACGATTTCGCGTACTGAAATACCTGATAAAACTATCACTACTTCCTAGAAAAAGTGAGCTTTTTACGTATAACTGTGTACTATTTTGGGAGAAGTAAGTGTAATCTGCATTGTATATGCAGTTGTACACAGTACATCACGAAATATTATCCAAAATCGAATCATAGCCTAACATTACCACACAAAACAAACTTGCATCATTGTACCGATTTTCCTACATATTCACAATCTATTTATCAAATAATTTCACTCTATAAGAAACTAACTTCGTATAGTTAAATGAATAATAACTGAACTTGGTTCATTATGGCAAATTAATGCACGAACAGGAACAAGGAACAACACAACGAACGTAAACAACGCACTTGTGTTACTTTTCCTGGGAGCTGAAAACCTCAGATCCGAAGTAGTACATGTCCTCGGGCACCAGAGTGGAGTTCTACATCTAAATTTACATACATACTCCGCAATCCACCGTAAGGTGCGTGGCGGAGGGAACACTGTACCACTACAAAGGATTTCCTTTCCTATTCCACTCCCAAATAGAACGAGGAAAAAAGAATGTCTATGTGCAACCGTAGGAGCCCTAATTTCTCTTATCTCGTCTTCGTGATCACTACGCGAAATGTAAGTTCAAAATGTTCAAATGTTTGTAAATCTATCGGACCAAACTGCGTGGTCATCAGTCCGTAGCTTACAAACTACTTAAACCTAGGTAAACTAACCTAAGGACAAACACACACACACCCATGCCCCAGGGAGGACTCGTACCTCCACGGCGAGCAACCGCGCGCTCCGCAGCGAGACGCTTTAGACCGCTCGGCTACTCCACCGCGGCGAAATGTAAGTAGGCGGCAGGAAGATCGTACTACAATCAGCTTCAAATTCCGGCCCTCTAAATTTCCTCCCCAATTGAGTTGCCGGAGCATTTCCGTGACACTCGCGCATTGATCGAACCTACCAGTAACAAACCTAGCTGCTCTCCTCTGAACTGCTTCTAGGTCTTCCTTTAAACTGATCTGCTGCGGGTCCCAAACAATTGAGCAATACTCAAGACATAGTCGTAAAAATGTTTTATACGCTGTCTCTTTTACAGATGAAGTAGATCTTCCCAAAATTCTCCCAATAAACCGAAGTCTACTGTCCGCCTTACAACTGTCCTTACATGTTCGTTCCATTTCATATCGCTCTGCAGTGTTAAGCCTAGATATTTGAACGACGCGACAGCACCAAAAAGCTGATTACTAATGCTGTATTCGAACATTATGGGATTGTTTTTCCTACTCATGCGCATCATCTTACACTTTTCTACACTGAGTGCTAGCTGCCATTCTTCGCACCAACTAGAAATTTTGTGTAAGTCATCCTGTATGCTATTACTGTCAATTAAAGACAACACCCTCCCATACACCACAGCATCATCAGCAAACAGCCGCAAATTAGAATTTACTCTTAATGAAATTCTCTTAAAATTTAACTACACTGACGGACACGCGACTCTTACTACACAACCCTGATTTATCTACCACATTTTTATTAATTATGAGAGTAACACTTGACATTGATCGTATTTGTATCCTTCTACAGAAGACGACTATTACTATTTACAATAAAGTCAGTGAAATGTGAACTAATCGCGATGTAAACCTTAATAGTAAAGCCTAAATTTCAAATTAGTGTGTACTAAATAGAACGATGTTTACAATGACGTCAGTGGTGGCTTGGAACCAAACATTCGTAATTATCATTCGTTCACGGGCGCATGTTCACTGGGACATTATTGCTTCTATTATCGTGTGCTTTCAACCTTGTAAATTCGCGCCATCCTTTTTGATATACCCAGATATTCTTGTCGACCGTCACTGCGAACCGGACAAACTTACTACAAGTCAATAGACTTACACTGTCTCTCCTCTCTCCGGTTGAACAATAAAATCCTCGAGACATTGATGTGTTGCTATATATCTTGGGAATGCGTTAAAATTTTATAAATTACTTTTTTAAAGTAATATCTGTATGAAAATAATTATGTAATTGTATATCTCCTGCAAATGAACTTTTCCGCGATTTTAATAATCACTGTAAAGCCAGTTTATATTTTTGAAAGCTGTCACTGACGATCCTATAAAGAATGAACTGGAGAAATGTTTAAAACTGGTATCGTAGCATTTACGTGAGTCATGAAAGGTGCCTAAAAATCTCTTTTTTTTAACAATGGGAAAATGTGGCACTGTTAAAGAAAAGGTAAGCTGCCCACAAAGAAATTAAAAAACCTCTTTTTTTATCTGACTGTTGATGGAAAACCGCAGTGAACGTAACTGTTTTTTCAGACATCATTTAGTATCACCGATGTACCCCTAAAGTTCACGGCTAGCTCAAATTGTTAAAATTTAATTTTAATCGGCTGGCACAAAATCTCAGGATCGTATTCAGAACAATTACTTTGTAAGAGAATGGAATGAAAATGATTACTATAAGGAACTCATGGGGCGATCTATGATTGTTTAATAATGATTATGCAGCCAAGATCGCATTTTTCATTTGTTATGTTACCGGTTTCGGCGTACTCGACGCCATCTTCAGACCTGTCGTAATTTACATAATTTCACGACTAAAAGAGTACATCCAGGTTGATGCATCGTTAAACATAAAATTAGTAGTCACAAATAAAAAGTATATATCCATCTTCTAATGGTTTTGCAGTGAGGTACTTCAAAGTCTAAGTACAATACTAATTGTAGTCCAGTATATACTCTTTTAGTCGGAATTGTAGTCCAGTATATACTCTTTTAGTATATACTGGACTTCAATTAGTATTGTACTTAGACTTTGAAGTACCTCACTGCAAAACCATACAATACTAATTGAAGTCCAGTATATACTAAAAGAGTATATACTGGACTTCAATTAGTATTGTACTTAGACTTTGAAGTACCTTACTGCAAAACCATTAGAAGATGGATATATACTTTTTATTTGTGACTACTAATTTTATGTTTAACGATGCATCAACCTGGATGTACTCTTTTAGTCGTGAAATTATGTAAATTACGACAGGTCTGAAGATGGCGTCGAGTACGCCGAAACCGGTAACATAATAAATGAAAAATGCTATCTTGGCTGCATAATCATTATTAGAAAATGATTACTGTTCTATCACATCAGGTCATTTATATAGATAGAAAATAATAGCGGTCCTATCACACTCCCCTGGGGCATGCCTGATAATACACTCGTCTGTGATGAACACTCGCCGTCGAGAACAACGTACTGCGTTCTATTACTTGAGAAGTCTTCCAGCCAATCTGTGAATGAAGCGGCACTCCTAATACTTTTTCTCACAACAGAATTAGTGTCGTAGAATATATCTGTGCACTTACCTCATTTTCTTAAAAAAATGTCACACCACTTTGCTTGTGACTCCCTCATTTGCAGCTTTCCTGTACGAGTATATCCCACAGGCTGGTATCAGCAGGTAGTTGGCGCACCCTGCCACGCCTCGCTCGTGCCGGCCTACCAGATGGCTGGGAGTGCTGCGGCCAGCCCGGCTTGGAGTCGCGCCGCCGGTGATGAATGCCTTATCGAGCGGCGACACGAGGCTGGGATTTATGGACCACCGGCACGGAAACCGCGCGGCCGACACGTTTTAAGCGCGCCAGAATACCCGCCGGCTATGTACATTCACACTGCCCACGCAACAGGCTGGCTGGCATATCTCTCACGGGGAAAGGCTGCTGCTTATGTATGAAGTTAACATTTTACCTGGATACGTGGACACTGCAACCGGTTTAGACTGCGAAGTATGGAGTGCTATAAAAAGTCCTTTTACATTTGGATGTGCACCAAGTCACGAAATAGTGCAGGTGTAGACGAACACATTGACACTGAAACGTCCTCGTTAGTTGGGCAGTAATGTCTTTGACTCAGTAAATGAACCGAATACTCATATCTGTAAGCAGGTTCTGTAGTATTACACGAGCTTCCACGTACCAAAGGTTTCTTATTTTCCGATATTTTAAAATTAATTTATTTTCATATTTTTTTTTTTATTTTATCACTACTACTATTATTATTAGTAGTAGTAAATATTAACGTATTTCTGACTGTCATATGTACTTAATATTCTTTAAAGATTGATTAATCACATTCAACGTATCTCATCTAAAAAGACAGAAGATGCGACTATATCTTTTTTATTGTTGTTTGAACATTGGGACAGTAAAGTCGTAAATGATTTGAGCTCTGTAATTATTACGAATTTTCCAAGATAGAAATTTCTGGAGATGCCCGAAAATGAACTATGTAAGTTTTTATAAAGATATGCTGATTTTTTAATTCAATTATAAGCTCTTCAGTTCAACTGTACTTCGAATGTCTTCTCGTTATTTTGTTATGGTCTTCAGTCCGGAGACTGGTTTGATGCAGCTCTCCACCCTACTCTATCCTGAGCAAGCCTTTTCATCTCCTCATAAGAACGGCAACCCACATCCACTTGAATCTGCTTACTATACGCGTCTCTTGGTCTCCCTCTGCGATTTTTAACCCCACACACTTCCCTCCAATGCTAAATTTACGATTCCTCGATGTCTAAGAATATGTCCTACCAAGCGATCCCTTCTTTTAGTCAGGGTATGCCAAAAATTCCTTTTCTCACCAATTCTGTTCAGTACCTCTTCATTAGTTATGCGGTCTACCCACCTAATCTTCAGCATTCTTCTGTAGCACGACATTTCAAAGGCCCTTATTCTCTTCCTGTCCGCACTGCTTATCGTCCATGTTTCACTCCCGTACAAGGCAACACTCCACACAAATACCTTCAGAAAAGACTTCCTTACACTTAAATTAATATTCGATGTTAGCAAATTTCTCTTTTTCAAAAATGCCTTTTTTTTTCATTGTCATTCTGAATTTTATATCCTCTGTACTGCGACCATCGCATGTTATTTTACTACCCAAGTAACAAAACTCATCTAACACCTTCATTGTTTCGTTACCTAATCTAATTCCTTCAGCATCGCCTGATTTTCTAAGACCGCATTCCGCACTATAGAGTGATATCCAAAAGTCCGTTTCCATTTAGATGTGCACCAAGTCACGAAATAGGGTAGGTGTAGAGGTACACATTGACACTGAAAGTCGACCGTCTGTCGCATTCCATATGTTTTTGTATATTTCTGTAAAGTTATAATTTATTTAATGTCGATAGATAATGATTTTGTTAAAACTTGAACACCACTCTTTTCAAGGCGTGAGGAATAGCATTTATATTTCAAAGTGTTAAAAAATTAGTTAATATTGGTAGGTTTTTCTTATTTTGTTATGTTAATAATTTATTATTATAGTCATTAATGTTGCATAATTACGGTTTCTCCGCTACGCCACTGTCTCTGTTAGAATGTGCAGTTGTTTTACTTTTAAGTGTGTGCCAGAATCTATGGCTGTTTGAATGTGGGGAGTGATAGCTCGCTTTGCATCGTTCTCTCTGGCTCAGAGTCGATAGCTGCTAAATTTACTAAAGAGGTTTCTACACCCTTGGTTACGTCTACTCGGCGAGCCTTCTCCAAGGCTTTGTAGCTGGGAGTAACCGGTAGTTCACACGGACCTTATTTGCTAATTTTAGTGATAAAACAATGCTCTTGTTACGTACAGTGGTCGACTTTTAACAATGAAACGTCCTCGTTAGTTGGGCAGTAATGTCTTTGACTCAGTAAATAAACCGAATACTCATATCTGCAAGTAGGCTGTGTAGTATTACATGTGCCTCCACATACCAAAAGGTTCTTATTTTCCGATATTTTAAAATTAATTTATTTTCGTATATGCATGTTTTGTTAATTTTTTTCTAAATATTAACGTATTTCTCACAGTCATATGGACTTAATATTCTTTGAAAATTGATTAATCACATTAAACGTATTTCACCTAAAAAGGCAGGAGATGCGTCTACATTTTTTTTTTCTTCTTGTTGGAACATTGGCACAGTAAAGTCGTAAATGATTTGACCTCTGTGATTATTACGAATGTTCCAGGTCAATGGATAAAAAAGAGCTTTTAACAGAATTAGAAAGCAGTATATCTATATAAAAACTTACATGACTTACATTGTTCATTTTCGAACATCTCCAGAAATTTCTATCCTGGAAAATTCTTAAAATTTTAAACGTAGCTGCTATTGTCAGCGACCGTTAACAACGTCAACGGACAAAAAAGCAGCCCTCTGTCGCAAATTAAAAATTGTTTAACCTGGTTTCGGCAAGGACTAAGATTGACTTCGTCAGAAATTATAAAATTAAACAAGTCACATAATAAAATATACTACTCAGCTGTAAAGCTTATGACACAATGTTGAAAAAGAAATTTTGAGAAAAAGCTAGCCACTATGGGCTGCACGCCTGCACGGAGGCATCGGAGTATGAGCTGTTTCTAAAAAATTCTTTTAAATTTTGTGACGTAAACTTTAAAGCTGAGTAATATATTTTATTATGTGACTTGTTTTATTTTATAATTTCTGACGAAGGCAATCTTAGTTATTGCCGAAACCAGGTTAAACAATTTTTAATTTGCGACCGAGGGCTACTTTTTTATCCGTTGATGTTGTTAACGGTCGCTGACAATAGCAGCTATGTTTAAAATTTTAAGAATTTTCCAGGATAGAAATTTCTGGGGATGTTCGAAAATGAACTATGTAAGTTTTTATATAGCTATGTTGCTTTTTAATTCAATTGTAAGCTCTGCAGTTTGACCGTACTTCCAATGTGTTCTCATTCAATAGAAAACCGATTCCATTGTTTTTCTCCTCACAATTTTATTAACTGTGATGCAATTTATTTTTCAGAAAAACGAATTCCATCATTAAATCTAATTAATAAACTAACTGTAGGAGATGTGATACAATAGTAATCATTTTCATTGCATTCATCTACTAAGTAATTGTTCTGAATGCGATCCTGAGATTTTGAGCCGGCCTATAGAAATTCAATTTTAACAATATCAACTAGCCGTGGACTTTGTTAGTAAATCGGTGATACTAAATCATGTCTCCAACAGTTAGGTTCAATGCGGTTTTCCATCAACATTCAAATAAAAAAAAGCTTACCTTTTCTTTAACAATGCCACATTTTCCACTCTAAAAAAAAGGAAAGAGATTTTTAGGCACCTTTCATGAGTCACGTAAATGCTACGGTAGCAGTTTGAAATATTTCTTCCGTTCAATCTTTAAAGGACCGTCAGTGATAGCTTTCAAAAATATAAACTGGCTTTTACAGTGATTATTAAAATCGAGGAACAGTTTCATTTGCAGGAGCTATACCATTACATGGTTATTTGCATATAGATATTATTTAAAAAAAGTTGTTTCTAAAATTTTAATGAATTCCCAAGATATACAGCAACACATCAATGTTTCGAGGAGTTCATTGTTCGACCGGAGAGAGGAGAGAGACAGAGTAAGTCTATTGACTTGTAGTAAGGTTGTCCGGTCGGCAGTGACGGTCGGCAAGAATATCTGGCTGTATCAAAAAGGGTGGCGCGAATTTACACGGTTGAAAGTACACGATAATGGAAGCAAAATTGTCCCAGTGAACATGGGTCCGCGAGATAAATACAAATGTATGGTTCCAAGCCGCCACTGACGTCATTGTAATAATCGTCCTAGTTAGTACACATTGATTTGAAATGTAGGCTTTACTATTAAATTTTACATCGCATTTAGTTCAAATTCCACTGACTTTATTGCATATAGTAATAGTCGTCTTCTGTAGTAGGATAAAAATACGATAAATGTCAAGTATTACTCTCATGACAAAATAAATAAATAAATAAAGTGGTAGATAAATCAGGGTTGTGTAGTAAGAGTCGCGTGTCCGTCATTGTAGTTAAATTTTAACAGAATTTAATTAATCCACATTTGCCTAAACTTTATGTGCAGCACGAACAGTTTCGCGTTACATTAACAGTATTAAGATTAGAGCCGAAGGAATTTACAGAATCAGTCGTTTTATTTGTCATATGCGTGATATCAGAATAAATTTGTGACTAACAGAAAATACTTTCTCAGAGTCATAAATGTTGTTTATTGGAATAACAGAAGAATTCAGAATCGTTTAAAGTCAAATGTGTTAATTTTAAGATGAATTTATAGAAAAAAGTTCAGTTTTTGCTTTAGGTGCAAATAGCATTTCTTTAGTGATGTTTAAATTACGAGTTAAAAGCGCCGTCCTGAAACCGTAACTAGAAAAGATATACGTTTTCTATGTAGCCACATTCTGAGTAGTCTTTACGACAATTGAGGCATTCATTATCATTCTGTTTAATTTAAAGATGCTTGTCTGTCAAATATCAGTGATATTATTAGATTAAATGTTAAGTAAATTGCCATGGCTTGTCTTGCGTAAATTTGAAAGAGGTAACAGAGCATAACATTAACATTACTAGATATCAATATACTCACAGGGAAGATATTATTTTCTGTTGGATTTCAGAATGCATTTGCAGCTAAATTCAAGGGTTAGCCGACGAACCTCGAGATTCATTTTTAAAGCTGCCTGCAAGATTTCAGTTAACGCTCAGACAGGAAGGATTTGACAGACTAGAATTATTCATTGATAAGATGGTTTCATTTGGCATCAGAAAAATTTAAGCAGGTCAGTTTAGTTAAAGCTACAGGATAATTTTAAATATTATTTTCTATAAACGCACTTTGAAATGACGTGGGATTCTCTTGAAACCAACAAACAGGCGGGCAGATGGCACTGAACAGCAACACGTCAGTGACGATGCAAGTCTGTCAACATCCACAGTTACGGAATTTGAGCTTCCTAAAATACTAGAACCATAGTGTAAACACCATTGTAGACGCCTGCAAAAATACGTCGTGGTGTTGATTAACCGCTTCAATCGAGATTTGAACCGTTTCTTAGAGGTAATGTGTGGCTGTTTTTTAAGTTATCATGTGACAGGTACGCTGAGATCTGTTCAAAAATTCAGCAACTTCGTCCACAAAATTTATCTTTCACTGATTGTGCTTGGCCTCTTTCGAAATAGTTTCCTCCACAACTGATACACCGCTGTCATCGCCGTTTACAATTCCGGGAGTAGTCTTGTCACGTATCTTGCTGGTTCGCGTACAATAGGGATATTCAAATCAGTAAATATTCTCAACTGGGTCTGGTTGTAGGCAGGCAGTTACAATGCGGCCTGTCTCGTTGAGAGTGGTGCATGCGGAGCTGTACCAGATACGTGGTGATTGCTGTAAAGTTACCGGAGTTTATTGTAAGGAATCCTCTTCCCCCCCGCAAGCACTCTACGGTTTGCGGTGGACAGTAGCGCTGACGAAAATGTATTTCTGCCACCATTGCCGCCTAGTTACGATTTCATAAATTTATTACGAAGTTATGCTGATGTTACGTTTATCTTGTGAGGATGACATTATGACTTTACTGTATTAGTGAAATACATCTCCCTAAAATTACCGGGCGCCGATAACCTCGCTGTTGAGCGCCCTAACACGCCAATCATCATCATCATCATCATCGCTAAAATTACTTCTTGTAATTATGATAAGAGTAAAGGTTATTCAAAATTTTAAGTGCACCAAAAATTGATGCGTCAATTAATTGAAATTCTAACACAAAATTTGGCGCAAAATAGTAACCGGCAGATGTATTCCAAGTTATTGGTGTCGTTGCAGTTACATTTAAAGTTATGTGCCTGCATTCGTAAGTGTGTAGAAATTCAATAGCCGCAGCAAAAGGAACGCAAGCAACGCACCATTCAATCAATCTACTAAATAGTTTCGACTGTACTGATCTTGCCGATGGTATCCGCTATTGAACGTAACTGTTGGAGACATGTTTCACTGATTTAATCCAAGTTGACCACGGATAGCATAAATTCGTGACATAAATTTATTAAATCGACATAAAAAAATCTCAGGGACATTTTAGCAGAGCTATAAATGAAAAAAAGTAATTTATTTAATCAGCACGTCTCCAACAATTAGTTTCTCTCCTAGAATGGGGGCGGGAATCATAGTCGTTGTTTGCTGTAAAATAAAACACATCTTACATTAGTGATGGGAAAAGAAAAATGAACTTTGCTGCAATAACTCCAATTACGAAATTAAAATGAAATCATCCTTATTATTAGTAAACATATTCATCATGCACACTTACGTTTTACAATCTGATGCAACTAGGATCTTACACAAAATCAGAGCAAAAGGACAATGCGTCTGAACGCTACGACTACGTATCAGAGAGAGAGAGAATCTGCCGATGCCAGCAAACACTTCGTAAAAAAAAAAAAAGAAGGTATGAAAACTTCTTCATTAGATTGTTTATCAGAGAGCAGGGGGAATTAAAAAAAAATTGAGTGTATATCGGCTAAATGTGGCTAGAGTCCTTTAAATTCATTTTAACATATAATTTAGAACGGGGAAGTTACTTGCTGCCATAAAAATAGGTAATAACGAGAAAATAGCTCCACATTTGTCTTTCCTAAGAACCATTGGAAGGTATGAAACGGTACTTTGCAGGACATTTTATTTAAGATTATCTTGAAGTCTACGACGTTTTAATCAAGAACTGCAGTTTCTATTAAGAGTATAAATTGCTAATAAACGTCAGACCCAAGCTGCTACTCAGAAACGTCAGGATTTTTTCTCAACGATTCCAGTCAAATCAATAAGTGTTTAAGAAACTTATATGGAATGCATATAAATTATTAAATGTACCAGATGAGCCACTACAGCTGTAGCTGAAGGGAAATCCTCACAAACGTGACAATAAAACATCGAAAGCGAAAATACAGAAATCAAAGCCACAATTGTTACTACATCTGAACCACAAACGGCAAGAGTCTTCAAGACATTAATCAAAAGTAATTCTACTCAAAAAGACGACTGAAGTGTAAAAACTTTCGAATCATTAGACTCCATATCGAATTTTTACACGCCAAAGAAAGTTTGCGTCATATAGGAACAAACCACAGCAAGAATAATTAAAGTTTCTCGTCTGTTTATATTCATTCACTTTCAGTGGAGTATGCTACAAAATTTACACATAATCGTAAGTATTTCCTTATGAATAAGTTGTTGTTTATATCACTGAATTAGGGAAATTCGGCTATTTTTACATTTATTTCACGATTATTTATGTCTTTCGATATTTTACTAATGTTTGGAACGCAAAATACAGAAACTATTAGGTTGATTACGTTTGCAAACAAACATTTCTCTTGCGACCCCTTGCCCACCACTAGGAGTGTCAGTTGGTAACAACTTTCACAGCAGTGAATGTCGCGACTGTATATCTTAGACTGTAATATTACAACAGAAGTATTTGCATTACATTTTTTTAACGGTGATTGTCCACGTAATGACAACCAACAATGGTATCTGCCATGATTACCTAGAATTACTGAAAATGTATTTAATTAAAATAAATTATAAATATGTTAAGAAAATGATTGCAAAATCAATTTTAAATCACACTTACAAAAATGAAGCGCAGATCTCCAAATCGACCTACTTAGACCAGGACCGGGCAAGAAAATTCGAATGTTCAAATGTTTGTTAAGCTTAAGGGTCTTAACTGCGCCGGCAGCTGTGGCCGAGCGGTCTGCGGCGCGCCAGTCTGCACGTCCACTACGGTCGGGGGTTCGAATCCCCCTCGGGCATGGATATTTGTGCCGTCCTTAGTCTTAGCTAGTTCATAAGTTAATAAGTTTAGGGACTGACGACCCCGTAGTTAAGTCCCATAAGCTCTACTTATGAACTACCTTATACTAAAGACGACACAAACATCCATGCCCGAGGGGGGATTCGAACCCCCGATCGTAGCGGCCGTGCAAACTGTGACTGGCGCGCCGCAGACCGCTCGGCCACTGCGGTCGGCACCAGACCAGAAGAGACCTACTATCGTCGCCGTTCGTTCTCCTTCCTTATACGGAAAGGTAAAATAGGCTGAAGACGACGGGCATAGATAAGAACAGAGAACGATAGCAGAAAGAGGAAGGAAGGAAACTTAGGGGTTTACGTCCCACCGACAGCATGGTCATTAGAGACGGAGCTAACGCTCGGATTTTTGGTTCAGCATAGAGAAGGAAATCGATGGTGCTCTTGCAAAGTAACTATCCCAGCATTTACCTGGAGTGGTTTAGAGAAAACACGGAAAACCTATATCTGGATGGCCGGGGGTGGATTTGAACAACCGTTCCCCCGAATGCGAGTCTAGTGTGTTACCACTGCGCCACCTCGCTTGGCAAACGATAGCGAAAATATGAAATCTGACGCTATCCGTGGCCAGTGATCTCTATACAAACTGGACGTATAACTCTCGTCTCTGAGCATAGAACTACAGCGTGCTTGCACATTCAGATGTTTTGCACACGTTTTCGCATGCCCGCCATGTTTAAATTTGGCATACGAATCTTCAGCAGTTATTACGTGACAAATAATTGCTTCCTTACCTCTTCAATTCAAATTTATGTCAATATGTGATGTAATAGGCTAACATGGATGCGTAATCGAGACATGTTTTCTTCTCATTTTCTTGTAACACTTCATAGAAGCCATGTTTGAATTTGGCAAGAAACGAAATATTAACGTCTATGGTTGGCAAACTCAGACAGCTGAAGTTCAACATCCAGGCACAGACATATATCACTAAACTGGCAAACTTGCCTCTCTGACTGAAGCCTGATACCGCCATCTTGCCTCACCTCACGTCAAAAAGTTTCCGTACGGTAATATTATGATCTTCTGACACGGTATGATGTTGTAAGCTTTAGCCTACTAGTTGGTTTGAACATGGTTTGCATTTGAGCTAACACATCCGCAATAGTTGAATTTAACAGATAGGCCTACATTGTCGAATCGTGTTTTGAGAAGAACGTGTTACGTACGCTTAAATTTTACTTAATGTCCTGGCGGCCTCACGTGATTATGTTGTCAGTCGTGTGACGGCATTAGCCATTCGCTAGACGATGCAAATGTTTTGTTATGACAACTTCGTTTTACGAGGGCAATTACTGTTACTAAGTGAACGAGGGCACATACAAAAGTCTGTCAACTGTAGAGCACGAACAGCATTATTTATTTACTTCATCATCTGTACGAATCACTAATCAACTCACACTGTATGGATTACTAAGAATATCAACATCTTGGTTAGGGCTTTCTACCGTTTTCTTGATGTTGCCAACATAATCATACGAGGCCACTGAGATGGTAAGTAAAATTTTACCGCCACATATATTTAAATCAGATTGTAATTATGGGAAAAACACTGAGACGAATAAAGATACCTGTTATGCACGACAAATAGCACGTTTATAACGGTCATACTATTGAAAGAAAACCCCGCAGTAGATCGAGTCTGGTATCAGATGAAAAAAAGGAGCAAATTATCGGGACTCATAAGTAGACTGTAGTTTTCGTAAGGACACTCAAAAGAATGAAGATACGTGTTATCCACGACAAATGGCTCTTTTATAACATTTAACGTTGTTGTTTCCGCAATTCCAGTATTAAACTATGACTTTCTACATAAAAGATCGCCACTCATAACCTCACTTTGAAAATCGAGTTTTAGGACAACGAATTGACGTGATGGAGAGTGTGCATACAACGTGACGTGACGGACGTTGTGAATTGGCCTTATATATCTTCGGTTTTCTGTACGAAACATTACAGCTATGTACAACATACGAATCAACCAATATGTCAAATCTCTGAAGACCACGTAGTTACGTGGGTTCATACGTATTTTACGAATGTTTTCTGTAAATACACATACGACTGCTCACACGTTTTCAGTATAGAAATATGGCGGCGAAACTTCAGTGACACCAATGATACTGTATATGGCATTGCAAGTCTAATAATATATGTCTATGCATCCAGGTAGTATAGAGATCAATGTCCGTGGCCTATCAATTGCAATCTTTGGGACCAAACTAATTTGGTTATAAGTCCCTAGACGTACAAAGTACTTGAACTAATCTAAGGACAACACACACATCCATGTCCGAGGGGGAATTCGAATCCCCGAAGCGGGAGACACTGGTCTTTTTATTTGTAGATCTGGCAACATAATTAGTATCGTGTGCCCATATATATGCTTCGCAAATCGCTAAATTTCCCGACGTCTGCTGTTCCTGTAAGATGGACAAACGATCTGCAACACATGAAAATTCGTGCCGAACCGGGACTCGAACCCGGGTCTCTTGATTTTCGCGAGCGGTCGCCTTAACCGCTCGGCCACCCGTGCACGCCCCCCGGTCAGACCCAAACTTCCATATGTTGCACTTGCCTCATTCCCTCATATGCTCGCACAAGTTATAGTGTGAGTCCCGCAAGATGGGGAGACAATTCTACCACCGTAAGCTTGTCAGACGTTACTGTTAATTATTATGTCTGTTCCAAGGGAACAGACGTTGACGGTGATCAGCAGCAGAGATAAATATATCCATATATATGCTTCGCAAATCGCGAAATTCCCCGACGTTTGCTGCTCCTGTAAGATGGACAAACGATCTGCAACACATGCAAATTTGTACCGGACCGGGACTCGAACCCGTGTCTCCCGCTTCTCGCGAGCGGAGGTCTGGCCGGGGAGCGTGCACGGGTGGCCGAGTGGTTAAGGCTTCCGCTCGCGAAAAGCGGGAGACCCGGGTTCGAGTCCCGCACCGGCACAAATATTCATGTGTTGCAGATTGTTTGTCCATCTTACAGGAGCAGCAAACATCGGGGAATTTCGCAATTTGCGAAGCATATATATGGATATATTTATCTCTGCTGCCGATCACCGCCAACGTCTGTTCCCTTGAAACAGACATAATAATTAGTATGGTATACGATTAGCTTTGAAAGTAATCCAGCTTCATGCGATGAGTGATGTCTGTCTTATAATATTCAAGGTGAACTGTCAGACCGGCGGTGCCGAACGGTGTCGAGCTTGCCGAGCTTCATTTGTTTGCGAGGCAGCTCGGCTTTTATTTGTTTGTGTTGAGGCGTCGCGGTCGTCGCGATGAAATGTCATTAGGGCGGGCGCCGGGCCCGTCGCTGGGGCGATGGTCTCGTGTAATTGGCGCGGCCGTGCTAATCTCGTTAGGAGCGCCGCTGCCGCAGGCCGCGAAGCCATTCCTGCGCCGGCCAGACATCTGCCTGGCCAGCGGGTGCCCACCAAAACACACGGCCGGCTACATCTGCGGGTGTGGCAGAAGTCTGGCGTCCAGTCAGCTGTGCACGCTTTTCTTTCCATACACGAGGGCAGTTCAATTAGCAACACCCCTCTTACGACGTAACATCATTAACTCGACCTCATATTTTCTTGAAAAAATTATACTCGAGCTAGATATCAACCCCAGAAATCGATATCACGTGAAAATTTGGGTCATTATTCAGATACTACGCAATTACGGCCTCCCCAAAATACAGCTTTTGAACATTCGCGCTCTCCGGTTTTTTCCTCACTCGGCCCGCTTCACTGCGGCCGCCTAATGCCCTAACACGTAGTGCTGTGCAATGAAGGGACAACAGCGAGTCCCGGAAAAGTGTAATTTGAAGAGCTAGGGGAATAGCGGAGGAAACAATATTAAAAAATGAATCATATGTACTGTAACTGTTTCAATTTTACTCCACATCAATACTGTCAGCTTTACGTATGACAAAATGATGTGCGTAAAAAGTATTGAAAATTAAAATACGTTACACTGCTCATTCGTTTCCATTTCTGTAGTGACGCGCTGTATAAAACGAAAAGAGCTCGTTGCTCAAAAATGTTCAAATGTTTGTATAGCTTATGGGACTTAACTACGGGGTCATCAGTCCCTAAACTTACAAACTACTTATGAACTAACTAAGACTAAGGACGGCACAAATATCCATGCCCGAGGGGGAGGGGGGGGGGGCTCGTTGCTTATATTCTTCTGTTACGGAGACGGGCAAAGTGGTATTCGACGATTTAAAATCATCAAAGCAGCTTTCACCATCACTGACGACCTCAATTCCACGCCCAAGCAACTTCGAAGCAATGAAAGTGCTCGATGAATCAGACGGTGGTGAAGTGGCAGCGTCGGTATCGTCTACGTCAGCGTCTTGTAAAACTAAACCGTCCGTCAAGCCGCTATTTTCTTCTACATCCAGCACTTCATCAGTGCATTTCTCTATAATATCCGCAACGCAGTTGAAAGATATAAGGAAACAGCATGAAGAAAGCGCCATGTATTTTCTTTTACCGTGTATAGTACATCTAAAACTACAAATGATTGTGCTTTCCAGTAACGACTTTAAAGAGCTTTAATTCTTTAAAATTTAATCGTTGCAGATTAGTCATCATTCCATACCGCTCCCTGAGGTATCGCAGGACAGCCTGTGGGTTAATAGACATTGCGAACACAAACTGCTCACAGTGCTAGACGTTCGGGCATTAAGCGGCCGTAGTGAAGCGGAACGAGTGAGAATCAACCCAAGCGCACTAATGTTTAAAACTGTAGTTAGAGGAGGCCGTAACTGCGTAGTATCTGAATAATGGCCCACATTTTTACTTGATATCGATTTATGGGGTTGATATGTAGCTCACATATTTTTTCTCAAATGAGGTCGAGTTGATGATGTTCCCTTGTCAGTACATATTACTGGTTAAGGATCAGAATTTGGTGCCAACATGCCTTGTCCATGTCCTATTTTTCTACGTAGTCTCTATCACGTTCTGTAGCCGTACGCCAACGTTGTGGAAGTGCATGTATTCCCTAATGGTAAAAGCTCTTCCACTGTAGTCGTAGCCGTGTTTTCTCAGCATGACTGACCCTCTTGTCATCTTCAAAGTACAGTGTGTCTGCAAAGTCTCTCCGCAGCGGCGAGCTCCGCGTGTCACGCCTTGCGGGGCGCGTGAGGGTGGCAGCACATTCATGTTGTTGTATAATTGGAGTCTAACATAAGCCGCGGTGGAGTAGCCGAGCGGTCTAAAGCACCTCGCTGCGGAGCGCGCGGTTGCTCGCCGTGGAGGTTAGAGTCCTCCCTGGGGCATGGGTGTGTGTGTTTGTCCGTAGGTTAGTTTACCTAGGTTTAAGTTCAAATATTCAAATGTTTGTTAAGCTTATGGGACTTAACTACGGGGTCATCAGTCCCTAAACTTACAAACTACTTATGAACTACTTACGAACTAGGACGGCACAAATATCCATGCCCGAGGGGGATTCGAACCCCCGACCGTAGTGGCCGTGCTGGCCGTGACTGGAGCGCCTCAGTCACCTCGGCCACCGCGGACGGCTATGTTTAAGTAGTTTGTAAGCTACGGACTGATGACCACGCAGTTTGGTCCGATAGATTTACAGACATTTGAACATTTTGTCTAACATAAAGAGTCACGGAACTCCCGGTAGTTTTCTACAACATGGCGACTGCAGCCAAGCGGCCGGGTCGTAAGAACATACCGAGAGGCGAGAAACCATTGTGGATTAGATACGGAGTCGAACGACACGTTTAAAATGCGACAGTATTTCGGAGCTTATTGTGGCGCGATAAATTGTAGTTAGAGGAAAACTAAAATATGTACATTTTTTTTCAAGTATGAAAAGCTCTTACAGTGTAGGATAAAATAAAGTTTGTTAAATTTTAATGGTGTGTGGTATCATTGAGAGAGAGAGAGAGAGAGAGAGGGGGGGGGGGGGGGTAAATAACCCAGTATTTTTCTTCAATGCCATTTTTGGTATTCTACTGACAGGTTAAAAGAAGTCAAAACAAATTTTTGCACAGCAGTCAACTATTGGTGATGCAGCAATGATGGAAGATGGAGGAGGCATTCCAGAGGCACTTTTTCTACACTATGAAGTTAGAGGAAAACAAAGAAAATCTACATTTTCTCAAATATGAAAAGTTCTTACAATGTATGATAGAATAAAGCGTGTTAAATTTTAAGGGTGTATGGAATCTGTAACACACACACACATACACACATACACAAAGGTAACTAAGTATTTTTCTTCAAAGTTATTTTTGATAGTCTACTGATAGGTTTGTGGAACTCAAAACAAATTTTTGCGCAGTAGTCTACTATTTTTGATTCAGCAATGATAGTCGAAAGTAAACAGGGATTTGTTTGTACTAACTGTAAAATAAAACGTAACTAAATGTAGTTTAACGTGTACAGACATACTGACATTTTAGCAAGAAAAGATTCTTTTAAAGATTCACAGTACCTTTACATTCCTGGGGAGTAGGTACGATGAAAACATGACAAGAACGGCACATGCAAACTATCTGAGCAAGAATAAAGCAAAAAGGCTTTTATAAGACATAACACTTAGTCTCTAAAAATGAAAAAAATAGTCTCTAGTACCAGTATCAAATGTATTAAGATGATCAAAATCTGCAGAAAAAAATACACGTGGAACGTGTAACTACGTACCAGTACATTATATAACTATACATCAGTTGCTTTTGAACTTAAACACACCAGGTTACAACTCGCTTCTTGTCTTAAATCGTTTTTGGATGTTATGATTACGACCGTGCTAGTGTGAGCCGTATGTATTACAATGCACTGGCATGTAATTATTACAAATTGACATCAACAGGAAACGGGATTTTCGTTTAATAATATTTTCGTATTTGTGTCACGAAATACAGCACCACGTTTAATGCCTAGGAAATATATAAACAACAGCAGTAATAAATTCTTCGTTTAGATAGTGCCATTTTCTGCTAATGAGCTTGCTACCGAGGCGCTTGGAGCGCTAGTATCGCTTCAGCTGTCAAATGGTTGCATTTTTTTTTCCTACTGAGTTTCGCGACTGTCTGTGTTAGACTGTAGTATAGTGGCCGGGTTTCACCGCTACTGGCTGCAGTTATGTTGCGAGATGGAATTCAATATTATTACAATTTAACACAACGAAATTAATTAGCTATATTAATTACAAAAAAATACACTACACTCACTATTATCACAGTAAGTGCTGGAAAACGATTTCCTCTTTCTTGAAGGAACAATTCAACACGTTTACATTTCTTTTCGAGTACCTTCACCAATGTTACATGTAAAATTGGATACAGATATTCAGTTATTGATATCTTCAGTTCATGTATTGTCTTTCCGTTGCCGCGGCGGAGCGGCCGAGCGCATTCAGGCGCTATGTTACGATGAGCAAGGCCGTTCCCCGTCGGGGGTTCGAATTCCCCCTCCCCCCCCTGTGCTGTCTTTAGTATACGGTAGTTCATACGTAGTTTGTACGTTTATGGACTGGTGACCCCGCAGTTAAGGCCTATAAGCTTTACAAACATTTGAACAAGTTAAACAGTGTCGGGCGTGGCTAGCACTTGTCTGGCTGCGGTGCGCTCCGAGGTGGCCGGCGGCGGTCTTCGCGGCGTGTTTCCTTGTTTGGTGTTTAACACTTGTTTGTAAGTAAGCAGTGGATTCCGAAGACAGACAGAACAATATTCAATGCATGTTCGATCGTTCTGTTCCCCGCCCCTCCGCGTACGAAATTCATCAGTGGATATTGGAAGAATTGAAAATTTTGGAAACGGACCTTCTCGGGATCTACATCTACATAGATACTCTGCAAATCACATTTAAGTGCCTGGCAGAGGGTTCATTAACCACTTTCATAACTTTTCTCTCCCGTTCCATTCTCTAATAGCGCGCGGGAAGAAAGAACACCTAAATCGTTCCGTTTTTGATCTGATTTCTCTTATTTTATTGGGATGGTCATGTCTCCCTAAGTAGGTGGGTGCTAGCAAAATATTTTCACATTCAGAACTAAAAGTCGGTGATTGAAACTTCGCAAACAGATCACGCCGCAACGAATAACGTCTTTCTTCTAATGATTTCCACCCCAATTCGTGCAACATTTCCGTGACGCTTTCCTCCCGTAACGTGATAAAACAAAACGAGGTGCTCTTCTCTGAACCTTCTCAAAGACTTCCGACAGGCCCACCTGATGAGGGTCCCACAAGGGGCAACAGTACTCCAGGAGAGGACGCACAAGTGTGATGTAGGCAGTCTCTTTGGTAGAGCTGGTGCATCTTCGAAGCGTTCTGCCGATGAAACGTAACCTATGGTTCGCCTTCCGCACAATATTTTCTGTGTGTTCTCTCCAGTCAAAGTTGTTCTTAATTGTAACTCCTAGGTATTTGGTAGAATCTACGACCTTAAGATTTGACTGATTTATCGCGTAATTGAAGTTCAGCGGATTTCTTTTAGTGGTCATGTGTATTACTTCACACTTTTCTTTATTTAGTGTCAATTGCCAATTTTCGCACCAAGTAGAAATTTTGTCTAAATCGCTTTGCAGTTGCTTTTGATCCTCTGTTGACTTCACTAACCGATAAACGACAGCATCATCCGCGAACAGTCTAAGGGAGCTATTCAGATTGTCTCCTAAATCGTTTATAAACACGAGGAAGAGTAGGGGACCTATAACGCTTCCCTGTGGAACGCCAGATATCACTTCTGTTTTACTCGATGACTTACCGTCAATTACAACGAACTATGTCCTTTCTGATAGGAAATCGTGAATCCAATCGCACAATTGGGGAGATATTCCATAAGCACGCAATTTCATTAGAAGCCGCTTGTGAGGTACAGTGTCAAAAGCCTTCCGGAAATTCAGAAATATGGAATCGATTTGAGATCCCTTGTCGATGGCACTTAACACTTCAAATGAATAAAGGGCAAGCTGTGTTTCGCAAGAGTGATACTTTCTGAATCCGTGCTGACTATTGGTTAATAGGTCGTTCTCTTCGAGGTAGTTCATAATATTCGAACAAAGTATATGTTCCAAAATCCTACTGCAAATCGACGTCAATGAAATAGGCATGTAATTTTGGGGATCACTCCTATTGCCTTTCTTGAATATTGGAGTCACTTGGGCAACTTTCCAGTCTTTGGGTACGGATCTTTCGCTGAGTGATCTGTTGTAAATTATAGCTAAGTACGGAGCTATTGCATCAGCATACTCTGAGAGGAATATAGTTGGTATACAATCTGGCCCGGAAGATTTATTTTTGTTTAGAGACTGAAGTTGTTTTACTACTCCAGGAACATCTACTTCTAAGTTTCGCATGCTAGCAGCTGTTCTTGGATTGAATACTGGAGTGTTCACTTCGTCTTCTTTGGTGAAAGAATTTCGGAAAGCTGTGTTTAGTCATTCTGCCTTAGCAGTACTGTCGTCGGTAGTATTACCATTGCTATCGCGTAGTGAAGGTATTGTTTGTGTTTTGCCGCTAGTGTACTTCACATATGACCAGAATTTCTTTGGATTTTCTGCAAGATTACGAGACAGGATTTCGTTGTGGAAACTACTATAGGCTTCTCGAATTGAAGTCCGCGCTAGGTTGCGAGTTTCAGTAAATGATTGCCAGTCTTGCGGATTCTGTGTCTTTTTAAATTTTGCATGCGTTTTTCTTTGTTTCTGCAACAGTGATCTGACCTGTTTTGTGTACCACGGGGGGTCAGCCCCCCTTTTATTAATTTATTTGGTATAAATCTCTCGATTGCTACTGATATTATGTCTTTGAAAGTAAGCCACAACTGATCTACACTCGCATTTTTAGTTTTGAAGTACTGGAGACTATCACTCACGAAAGCGTGAAGCGAATTTTTATCTGCTTTATTGAATAGATATATTTTTCGTTTATTTTTGGTGTATTTGGGAATGTCGATATTTAGCCTTGCTACTACAACTCTATGTTCGCTAATCCCTGTATCTGTTTTGATGCTCTTTACTATCTCGGGATTATTTGTTGCTAGGAGATCAAGAGTATTTTCGCAACCACTTACTATTCTAGTGGGTTCATGAACTAACTGTTCGATGTAGTTTTTAGAAAAAGCATTCAGAACTAGTTCGGACGATGTTTTATATTTGCCCCCGGTTTTGAATACGTAATTATGCCAACATATCGAGGGTAAATTAAAGTCGCCATCGATTATAACAGTATGCTTTGGATACCTATTTGAAATATGATTCAAGCTTTCTTTGAACATTTCTGCAACCGCATCGTCTGAGTCAGGGGGCCGATAAAAAGATCCAATTATTAATTTATTCCGGTGGTCAGGTATAACCTCTACCCAGACCAATTCACAGGAAGTATCTGCCTCAATTTCGCTGCAGGATAAGCCGTTTGTAACAGCAATAAACACGCCACCCCCTGTTTTATTTATTCTATCCTTTCTGAAGAACATTTGGCCCTTTAAAAAATTTCTCCCGAATTTATCTCAGGCGTCAGCCAGCTTTCAGAACCTATAACGATTTGTGCCTCAGTACTTTCTATCAGCGCTTGGAGCTCTGGAATTTTCCCAACACAGCTACGACAATTTACAACTGTTACACCAATGGTTTCTAAGTCTGCTTTCTTCCCGTGTCTGACGTGCCCCCTTTGAGACTGAAACCCATTTTGTGTATTCCCGAGGCCATCTAACCTAAAAAACCGCCCAGTCCACGCCACACAGCCCCTGCTACCCGTGTAGCCGCTTCCTGAGTATAGTGGGATGCATCTAAACGCTTTATTTCTGAAACTACCGACCTCCGAAATGTGTGACGAACTGGTAAATGCTAACGTTGGTACTCGTCTCTTCAGACATCTTGACGGTTCTGTGAGCAGCGTTCAGCTTTCTCATGCAGGGTTCGGACTTAGAACTGTCAGAGTGTTCAATTTGCCGTTGGAGACGAGGAATCAAGCCATCTCTCGCAGTTTGGCGCCGTACGGAACCGTGTACTCGGTGACCAAGGAGAAATGGTCTGCGGCCTATATATGTCAAGTGGAGAACGGCATCCGCAGAGACCGGACGGTAGAACGTCAGCACATCCGTCGTTTCTCATGATGGGCGGCAACCGCGCGTTCATCACATACAGCGGCCAACCGTAGACGACGACGGTCACATGCGGAACAAGTGTTCTCTCAGGCAGGGCTCCGTGAAGCTGCCGGCCGGCAACAGCGGCGCAACGTATGCGTCGGTCGCCCTCGGCGTCGCAACATCACCCGCGCTACGCGTAAAGGACGACAACGGAAGAGGTGCCGATGGACGCGGAGGAGATCGGCGCAGCACAGCACCTGTCGTGAGCGGACGAAGTCGACGCCGAACGGAACGCAGCGGCCGAGCGACCCCCTACAGGAAAGAGACGCGAGTGCAGGACTCGAACCCGCCTCGGAATCCATCGTCCCCGAGGTGTCTGCCGCCGCGCCCGGATCTGAGCTTCGTGCGTCATTCCCGCAGTATCGACTGCTGCCGAGTATGTGGAGGATCGACCGTCCGACCCCGAGGCTGGACGACCGGCCGCCCCCGCTACTCTGACTGCCCAGCTGCCCGCCCCTCGGTACTCCGGCGGAGCAGGCGCCTCAGGACTTCACCGCCCCCGTCGCCCATGAGGAACCGAAAACGCGGCGCGACCGCAGCGCCACCGCCCCCGCAGCAGCAGCGCCGTGCCGAGTGGTTGCGTCGTAGCCCCTCTCCTGGAAGGCGGTACAAGTCGCGCAGCAGCAGCAGCAGCAGGAACAGGCCTCGGCACAAGACCGCGTCGTACTCTACGAGGGACGCAGCGCTGGACTCGAACCCGGCACGTCGGCAGCGGCGACGGGCGCAGCCAACCCGACCACCGGGCCGGCCCCTCGGCCGGTAAACTCGAGCAGACCGTGCGGAAGCTGAAGGACTTCCTGGAGAAGTCGACCTCACAGCTCTACGTCTTCGCAGTCGTCTGGGAAAACTGAAGGAAAGTTCGGGGCGACGAGTGCGGCCGTTTGGGCTCGACTCCGGGACGGACGCTCGTCCCGACGTAACGATGGCGGAAGCGGCGCAGGACTCTGGGAAGGAGCGGCCACCGTCCGAGCCCAACCAGTAGCGAGGGACACGGGGCGACACCAGGGGGCGCGCCGTCGCCAACTGGCGCGCCTATACAGTGAACGTGACGAAGCGTTGTGATATCCCCTTTTCGTCACATTTCCATGTTATTCGTGTGTTCAGGAGTGTTACCTGTTTTATTGGATAGGGGTCCGTAAATTCTGTGTTTGATGGTTCACATCAAGAAGAGTTACTTTCTTATGTTTGTTTCTAATCAAGTTACAGAGCCGTAAAGTCGTGATATACCATGTTTTATTTTGCAACACATTCACTGAACGAAAGACATTCATAACTTTCTGGAATTTACGTCATTTCTTTTACGGGACGCCAAAAGCAAGAGTAACTATAGCGTCGAGATCGCCGAAGAAGGCATTAATTGGTGAAAGAAAGGTCGGGGTGTAGGACAGCAGGGAACCCCGAAATTAAAATACAATACAAAGAAACTGTTGACAAGCGGGGTGCTCTCAGCCCTTGTGAGGCCAACTGAGGAGCTACTTGATTGAGAAGCAGCGGCTTCGGTCACGACGACTGACAACGGCATCCGTTGACGCCCTTGGCTGGAAGATGACACGGCGTCCGGTCAGTACCCAGTGGGTCTCTCGAGGTCTATCCGACGGAGTTTACATTTTGTATGGTTCTACATATGTTCCCTAATGTGAAAAGTATGTTAAAATCAATATAACCCATACTATTCGCACTCATATCGTACACAGAAATGTAGCTTGCTGGCCGTTTGGAGCGCTGCTATCGCAGATTATAACAAAAATCTCTGAGAGTGTCGTGACTGTATAGACCTATGTTAGAATGCGGTATTGTCGAGTTTTGTTGCGCCGTTCGTAACGAATCTTGGCATCCGCACGATTAAGCATGTCTGGCGCAGTGGCTATGACAGGACGTTCCGAACGTGGCTGATGATGGAGCTGAGACTATGACTGATCGATGATGGAGCTGAGACTATGACTTTCTTTCCTCATCGCCCTACTGTATTTCCATCAACTGAAGCATCGCCATACACTGCACCCAAACGCGGCGGAGGCGCTATGCTCAGATGCGCGAGGCCGTTCCCCCTAGGGGCATGTATGTTTGTCTTTGTACTTGGCGCCACAGCCATAGCGTGCGACATGTGGGAGGCGAGGACGGGTGGCCAAGTGGTGCCGGGCGCCGTGGCTCAGCGCGCCCGGTCGGAGGGCTGAACGCTCTCTGTAATGATAAATCTGAGCCAAATAATACGTAGAACCAAAACGAACAAACACGATCAGCGTCCGCAAGGACAAGAACTACCCATAGAGAGAGAAAAAAAAAAAAAATGGTTAAGGCGACCGCTGGCCCAAAGCGGGAGACCCCAGTTCGATTCCCCGTCCGGCTCACATTTTCACTTGTCGCCATTGTTTCATTTCAATGCGCCTAAAGCAGCCACTGTCAATCCTTTCCTTCCTAATCCTTCTTCCTTCCTCTCCTTTACCATTAATTTGTTTGTCTTTGGTATAAGGTAGTTCGTAAGTAGTTTTTAAGTTTAGGGACTGGTGACCCCGCAGTTAAGTCCCTGAAGCTTCACAAATATCTTTTGTTACATTGAAGTACATCACTGTGAATAAAAATGGCATCAAGTAATAATCCAGACAGAATTCTTAGGGATTACAAATCAAAATGTTCAAATGTTTGTAAAGTCTATGGGACTTAACTACGGGTTCATCAGTCCCTAAACTTACAAACTACTTATGAACTACTTACGAACTAGGACGGCACAAATATCCATGCCCGAGGGGGGATTCGAACCCCCGACCGTAGTGGCCGTGCAGACCGTGACTGGAGCGCCTTAGTCTCCTCGGCCACCGCGGCCGGCTTAGGGATTATCATATCAGACACACTTTCATGGAAAAGCCACATTAACATAACCTGTACCAAATTGAGTAAAATATGTTTATGATTAGACAAATAAGAAACATTGTTAGTACCAGCACACTCACATCAATGTACTATGCTCTTTTCTATTCTGTACTAAGGTATGGAATTATCTTCTGGGGGCACAGTGCAGAGGCAATGTAGCTGTTTAAACTCCAGAATCAAGCAGTTAGATTAATACTGTTCAAACAACAGAAAGAATCATGCAAACCATTGTTCCAGAAACTGAACATACTACCCCTCCCATGCCAGTACATACAAGACCTACTGTGTTACACGATGAAAAACATTGGCAACCTAGATATAAACTCAGATTGGCACCACCACGATACAAGGTCAAAAAAAGAAGAAAAAAAAACTCCCTACGATTAGTTCCACATTCAACAAAGCTGTACAGTAAAGGTGTAAAATGTATGGGGATAAAACGGTACAATCATCTCCCACCAGAATAGAAGAATATTGGACTAGTGAAGGATTATAGAGTAAAACTGCGGTCACTCATAATTAAACATTGCTTCTACAGCATACAGGAATTTATTGAAACCAACCTGTCATAAGAAGCTTCACATTCAAAGAACATCAGGCAATGTATGTCAGTTATTAACATCATTCGAAGGAAATGTAATATAAATGAACGTAAAATGTTAAATTCTGATATTGAATAAGTATGAGACCTATGTAAAAATTACACTGAATCCTCATCTAATGATGTACCCTTCCAAACATGTAATTATGTATAATTTTATAGAATTAATTTTCTACCTTATGTTAAATGTAATCATCATGGCATCTCCATCATCTTCCATCACATCACCTATTCTGACTTGTCCTATATCATGATGTGCATGTCTGTACAATGTGTGATTCAGAGGACCAAAAGTAAATAAATAAATAAATCAAGATTCTAATTTATGAGTGCATAGTTTCGCGGCGAATTATGTAGATAAAATTTTCTCGGAATTGCAGCCGCGTCATGTCGTTCACTATCCATGACGTTTCGGCCGAGATCTCCTCGGCCATTATCAAGTGACTGCAGCTGTCGTCCTTATATAGCTGCACTACTGGCTGGGGGTCACTGGTGTTCCGCGGCATGACCACAAAAAGGTAATGTTTCGGTCGCGTGCCTGTCGCGCCCGCTTCAACCTTCCGATCGCCGGGTTCCAAGCTGTGCTCAGCTGCAAGCCGCCGTCTCTATTAAAAGTATTGTCAGCTATTTTGAATTCAATCCCGTTTTTAATAATCCCAGAAACTGTTCGTTCTTGTATCTATGGAGTCTTCTCAAACGCAATACGATGTCTGATTTCAAGTGCATGCTCTACAATTGCTGACTTTTCCGGATAACGTAAACGATAACATCTTTATTGTTCCACAATAGTGAGTACTGTTTGTCCTATGTAAAATTGTCCACAACCACAAGGTATTTTATATATTCCTTGTGTTCTTAGGCCGACATCTTCTTTAACAGGTTTCAAATGACGTATTTTTGAAGGAGGCCTGAAGACCGAGTCAATCTTGTGTCTCTTAACGAGTCGGCTAATCTTTCCAATGACTGAGCCACAAAACCGCAAATACGCAAGTTTCTTTGAGTGCTCCTCGGGGGTCTTCTGCTTGTGTGTGTTCGGAAAGATGGCTTTCGTAATCTGGCGGTTGCTGTAGTCGTTGTCCCTAAAAACTTTCTGTAGGTGGCTCATTTCCTGTTGCAGATTTTCAGTGTCTGACACTGTTTCTGCAATGGATGATGATGGCTTATGGCGTGTAGGTACCGATCTGTGTGGGTGGGTTTTCTGTAAACACCATGAGTGACAATTTGCTTTACGGCTGACTAGGACGTCAAGGAACGACAAGGCACCCTCCGTCTCCTCCTCCATCGTGAACTTGGTCTTGTCATGGATGCTACTGATGTGGTCCAAGAATTCACCAGCCGCTGTGGAGTAGCCGAGCGGTCTAAAGCGTCTCGCTGCGGAGCGCACGCCGAGGAGGTTCGTGTTCCCTGTGGCATGGGTGAGTGTGTTTGTCCTTAGGTTAGTTTACCTAGATTTAAGTAGTTTGTAAGCTACTGACTGATGACCACGCAGTTTGGTCCGATACATTTACAAATATTTGAACATTTTTTGAACAAAAATTCACCCAGTTTTACATGTCCATGAGGCCACATAACGAACGTGTCGCAAACGTATAGATAATATAGCTAGGTTCTAATTGTTTCAAAATTATGGCCGCAGTTTGGTTCGCTGCAGACGGGAAAAGCGACATCACTGCTTTCGCACAAGACAAACAGAACCAACTCACGGGCTTTGGAATGCTATTGGGTACCCTCACCAATTACCGTTGGTGCATGTTCCAGGGCACCAAGACTACTCTGACATATGCGAGTAGCGTCTTGCGACTCGTAGCATACCCAATCTGCACTACACCTCAGACGCAAGTTTTCAGCAAGACAATGCACGACTTGGTCCTTTAGATCACGAGACTTCGCACCGATCGAAAATATTTGGGATATGTTCAAACGATGGATGTAGCATTCATATACATTCATATGACTGTAGCATGGATGGCTATATCACAGGACTCAATTCGCGTCTTGTACGTTTCGAACAGCAAGTTATCAGCTCCCATTGGGAATCGTGTGCCTACTAAGCAATGAAGACCTGCTGAATCGAAGTGACTGAAATGCTAATCATTTCTTTAAAATGAACATGTCCTGTGAATGTTATATCTAGTCTTTCATGGCGTTCTAAAGAGTGGTGCATTAAATACACCATCCAATGAAAAGAAATGTAACGTGAGTTTTAGTACCTTTATCCTGCCCAGTCCTGAATTATTTTTCTTTCGGTTTTACTCGAGTACAGATTCAGTTATCTGCTACATCACCAAGAGACGCCCACCTCCGTAACGTTGTGGACAGCGTGGTGGGCTGCCAGGCAGGGGGCTCGGGTTCGATTCCCGGTTGCGTCGGAGATTTTCTCCCTTCGGAGACTGGGTGTGGTGTCGTCCTCATAATCGTTTCATCATCATTGACACGTAAGTCACCGAAGTGGCGTCAGTTCAATAGATTCCCACCAGGAAGGCTAAACACGACCACAGTTGGGTCTCACCCCATAAATGGTACATTTCTCGAATAAAATACCGTGTTAGTTGCAAATGAGTCGTTTATTACTCAACTAATTGACGCGTTTTGCCAGGCTACGACATCTTGTAAGATTACCGCACAATAGAAATATTGGTAATTAATAGCATTTGATAATTAAACAGTATGAAGTTCACTGCAAACATTGACCATGCCAATGCACTAAATGTTACACAATTTTAATCTTATTAAATATGGTAGCAATGTATGTACACAGTTGGGTGACAACATTTATAGTTAGGCCATAGGTAGAAATTCTCCACGTTGAGATTTGCTGTGTGCTTGTAGCTGATGGAGGGCCAGCGAGCAGGCCGACGTTGGTGGCTTGTTCCAGCTTAGGATTTTCCAGTTCGTTTCCGATGAGGGGAGAGAGGGACAATGGCGAGAGCCAGGCACACTGCAGTGCACAGCGTGAAATAAAATATTCTAATACTAATGGCATTTGAAGTAATGCAGTTAGGAACCTTTAAGGCCCTCATTACAAAATAGCCTGTTGATAAATAAACAATACATTAACTGATATAGTCACATCTGGCGTAATATGTTTAATTGACAATGAAAAGTAATAAATTACCAACGAAGACAAGACAGTTACACAACTAGTATGTCAATGCTTGTTTATAAAAATAATATATTAACTATTTCTAATTTTATTTTCAATTAATCTTGTGTATTTTACCTTGAAATATTCAGTTAAGTCACTTGTCTGTGATATAAGAAATTGCACGATTATAATAAATAGTACAAAGGATGTTTATACTAATATAAAAACGGAAGAAGATATTTGTTTAATGTGTAGTGTAATTATTTTGATTTTAAGTAAAGTCTTAGAAATGTATTGGCTGAGCACTGTACGTTGGCAAATAGGTTAGAACAGCTCACATGGGGAAGTTGATGACGTAGGGAAAAAACCCCGGCAGTTGAGCTTTGGGCGCGCGCGCGCGTGCGCAAGGGCAGGAAGTGACGAGGCGGGAACAAGGGGGGGTAGTTGGCCGGGCGGCGTCGCTCTGCATCAGTCGGCATGTGTATCTCGAGGTGGAGACTTTAGATTTTTGGTGTGTGGCAATCGCCACATGTGGTTGCTCGTCGTAGACTGCACCAAGTTGAATCGAGTGCTACTGTGTGATTTTGAATATTTAGCCGGTGGAACAAGATGAGCATAGCATTGAATTAAAGTGACTGTGATTTGTTAATGTAACACGTGTCGTCGCATAGGCATGAACATGAACGGTGTTTGAGACAGCCACATGGTGTGAAAACAATTTGCGACAAATATTCATTTTGTCTGGGGGCTCACGAGCTATAACTTTATTTGATAAATGTGTTGACGTACAGACGTATCAGCCACAGGGTTCTAATATTATGAAACAAACAACATAAAGTGAACTTTTACGTGTTTTCAAAAATAGTAGTTAGTACACCCTTTTCTCTCATGAACATGACTTTATTATGAATTGTTTTGTTAATCATATGCAGGGAAGGAAAGCTGTGAACGTGTGATATCATCCCCTAGAAAACGAGTCAAACAGTCGCAATCACAGTTCCAGTGTTTTTGCATGTTTAGGAATTTGGTTCGCAGTTGGTGGTTGTGAGTTTTAAAAATTAAACTTTCCCTATTTTAAACTCTCACCCTGACCTTCACTCTCGCATGTGTTTGTAATTATTTATAGGAGCTTTCAAAACAATCTAAGAGCGTTTACAGACACATCTTTGCGTTTTATGAACACGCTGTCGCATAAATTTTATCTGAGTCGTCCATCGTATTAAATGAATAACTATTTACTGTTTTTAATTAAAAATTGAAAAATAATTAGAAACAAATTAGTAAAAGGATAATAGGCTTATAGGAAACGGGGGAACTACAAACATTTGTAAATGTATTGTTGTGTTTCGTAAAACACTTGTACATTTGGAATTAACTTTTTCTAACACTGAGGCATGTAAGTCATTCAGCTTTGTGACACCAGTACAGTTTCAAGAACTAGTGACTAGAATTTTGCTTAATGAAACACAATGCTCGAAAGGAAAGATACTATGTTACTAATATTACATTCATACATGCCAGACGTTTCAGCTGCTATTTGGGCCTTGAATTAAATTCAATCACGTGGTTGAATATCTGAGCCGAGGCCATGCACCTATCCCGTGATTTCTTACTAAGCAGACGCTCGAACCACAAAGTGACCTAGATTCAGTGATTTTGTAGCTCTCAGCGATACACAAATTTACAACTTGTAACCTATTACATTATAAATGCGAAATAAGCTGTGTCTGTTACGTTTTCACGACTAAACCGTTTAACCGATTTTGATCAAATTGGGTATGGAGGGAACTTTAACGCTGACGAAGAACGTGGTTTACTTTAGAAACTGTGTAATTAAAGATATTTATTAAAATACTTTTTACGGTTAATGATGTTGTTACGGTTTTCAGACCGGAGACTGGTTTGATGCAGCTCTCCACCCTACTCTATCCTGAGCAAGCCTTTTCATCTCCTCATAAGAACTGCAACCCACATCCACTTGAATCAGCTTACTATACGCGTCTCTTGGCCTCCCTCTGCGATTTTTACCCCACACACTTCCCTACAATGCTGAATTTACGATTCCTCGATGTCTAAGAATGTGTCCTACCAAGCGATACCTTCTTTTAGTCAGGGTATGCCAAAAATTCCTTTTCTCACCAATTCTGTTCAGTACCTCTTCATTAGTTATGCGATCTACCCACCTAATCTTCAGCATTCTTCTGTAGCACCACATTTCAAAGGCCTCTATTCCCTTCCTGTCCGCACTGATTATCGTCCATGTTTCACTTCCGTACAAGGCAACACTCCACACAAATGCCTTCAGAAAAGAATTCCTTACCCTTAAATTAATGTTCGATGCTAGCAAATTTCTCTTTTTCAAAAAGGCTTTTCTTCCCATTGCCATTCTGCATTTTATATCCTCTGTATTGCGACCATTACATGTTATTTTACTACCCAAGTAAAAAAACTCATCTACCACCTTCATTGTTTCGTTACCTAATCTAATTCCTTCAGCATCGCCTGATTTTCTAAGACCGCATTCCATTATTTTTGTTTTGCTCTTGTTAATGTTCATTTTATACGCTCTCTTCAACACACTGTCCATTCCATTCAACTGCTCTTCCAGGTCCTTTGCTGTCTCTGACAGAATTACAATGTCATCAGCAAAACGCAATGTTTTTATTTCTTCACCCTGAATTTTAATTCCTTCTTCAAATTTTTCCTTGCTTTCCTTCACCGCCTGCTCAATGTACAAATTGAATAACATCGGAGAAAGGCTACAACCCTGTCTTACTCCCTTCCCAACTGATGCTTCCCTTTCATGCCCTTCGAGTCTAATAACTGCGGTCTGGCTTTTGTACAAGTTGTAAATAACTTTCCTTTCCCTGTATTTTACCCCTGCTGACTTCAGAATTTGAAAGAGTGTATTCCAGTCAACATTGTCAAAAGCTTTCTCCAAATCTACAAAAGCTAAAAATGTAGGTTTGCCTTTCCTTAATCTATCTTCTAAGATAAGGCGTAAGGTAAGTATTGCCTCCCGGGTTCCTACGTTCCTCCTGAATCCAAACTGATCTTCCCCGAGGTCAGCTTCTACCAGCTTTTCCATTCTCCTGTAGATAATTCGTGTTAAAATTTTGCAACCATGACTTATCAAACTGATGGTTCTGTAGTTTTCACACCTGTCTGCACCTGCTTTCTTCGGAATGGGGATTATAACATTTTTCTTAAAGTCTGAGGGTATTTCGCTTGTCTCATACATCCTAAACACTAGTTCAAATAGTTTTGTCGTGGCTGGGTCCCCCAGAGACTTTAGTAGCTCTGAGGGTATGTCATCTACTCCTGGGGCCTTGTTCCGACCAAGGTCTTTCAGGGCTCTGTCAAATTTATCTCTCAGTATAGTATCTCCTATTTCATCTTGATCTACTTCCTCTTCCCTTCCTACAACATCGTCTCTAAGTTCATTTCCATTGTAGAGCCCCTCTATATACTCTTTCCACCTTTCAGCTTTCCCTTTTTTGCTGAGAACTGGTTTCCCATCTGAGTTCTTGATATTCGTAGAATTGCTTTTCTTGTCCCCAAATGTCTCTTTGATTTTCCTGTAGGTGGTATCTACTTTTCCCCTTCTTATACGTTCTTCAACAGATTTGCATTTGGCTTCTAGCCACTCCTGCTTAGCCATTTTGCACTTCCTATCAATCTCATTTCTTAGTCGTCTGTACTCCATTTTGCCTGTTTCATTTACTGCATTTTTATATTTTCACCTTTCATCAATTAAATTTAGTATTTCATGCGATATCCAAGGATTTTTTGTAGTTCTTGTCTTTCTTCCTATTTTGTCCTCTGCTGCCTTCACTATTTCATCTCTCAATGCTACCCATTCCTCTTCTACTGTTTTATTTCCCCCTGTTTCTGTCAATTGTTGCCTAAATCTCCCTCTGAAATTCTCCAGAACTTCACATTCCTTCAATTTATCTAAGTCTCATCTCCTTACTTTCCTACCTTTCTGCAGTTTTTTCAGTTTCAGCCTTCAGACTAACAAGTTATGGTCAGAGTCTATATCTGCCCCTGGGTACGTCTTACAGTTTATCACCTGGTTCCGGTACCTATGTCTTACCATTATAAAATCTATCTGATACCTTCCGGTGTCTCCTGGTCTCTTCCAAGTATACAACCTTCTTTTGTGATTCTTAAACCACGTGTTCGTTACGATTAAATCATGTTCCGTGCAAAATCCTACCAGGCGACTTCCTCTTTCATTCCTTCTGCCCAGTCCATATTCACCTACTATTTTTCCTTCTCTTCCTTTTCCTACTACCGAATTCCAGTCTCCCATTAAATTAAGTTTTCCTCTCCCTTAACTGTCTGAATAATTTCCTTTAGCACCTCATACATTTCTTCGATCTCCTCATCATCGGCAGAGCTAGTTGGTATATAAACCTGTACTACTGTGGTCGGTGTTGGCTTTGTACCTATCTTGACAATAATAATGCGATCACTGTGCTGCTCATAGTAGTTTACGGTTAATATGATGTATATAACTACGATTCAGCATAATGAATACAATGTCCACACATCAACGTCTTCAAACCGCGAGCCGATTTCGATGACATTTGAATCATACATCGTTTACACTTTGTATAACGTATAACTTCTTCAGTCAGCGGTTTAGTAACCATGTAACAGTTTTGTTTCGTATTTAATAATATCTTTATTATCACCTCCATAAAGGGCATTATTCACCGTCATTGTATTCAAACCGGAAAAGTAGAAACTTTTCTTACATCCTTATGATCGTGGTAATAGCTTAAAAACAAACCTGCCAAATTATTGTACTTTCGATGGTCATTGTCACGTATTCAAGGACGTCAACGCGAGCGAAGGCTCGGGTGAAATCTAATTATGTGTATATATGTGTTCATTCCGAAAGAAAGTTCCTGACACTTTTTACTATGAAATATCTTTTCAACATGTCACCATTTCAAAATCAGGACAATACACTAGGTAGCGTGACTGCACAGATTGTTCGTTATACTAAACATGAAAATAATAAGATGAAGTCCAGGGACAGATCTATTCTCAAGGTGTCACATCTCTTTCTCTATTTTCACCAACTCTTTTGTAAAGACGTTTCATTAGCTTTATGTTTCAGTTTCGGAAGTCTGTTGTGTATCGAAATCTTTATGTGGTTTCAACCTACATGGATACACTCTATAAAGGGATTCTTGGTGTATAAAGGAACGCCGAAAAGTGTAGTATTCAACTTGCGTAATAAAAATATCAGCCAGGAAGTAAAAAAATTAATATTTTTGGTCTCCCGTTTTATGACGAGATACTTGTCTAAAAGACGATCTCTTTTTCTCCTTCTTGTGACTTTTCGAATTTTACATATTTCCTTGCGCCATCCATTGATTCCGGTAATCGAATAAAATATTAGGAGCACTTATTTTGACGATTAATTGACGAAGTTAATGACTCTGTGATGAGTTTTTGCCTGTGAAATGGCAATCCACGTTTCTTAACACTTCAGCCATGTGAGGAACATGGTTTCAAATCGTAGTAAGTCCATCTGTGGGCAAAATTGAGTTTGATTCATTTTTGTGTAGTTTACATAGCGATCTTTCATGCTGTTAAATCAGAATGTAACAAATCGCAGTCACTAACAGTGTAAATTGCGTCTGTAAAGCAACTGTTGTTTCACTGTATCATGTGTCCAGCGTGAAGCAGTATTGTCACTTTGCTCTGTTGGCTAGGCTGACAGCTGGCGCGCTATTTTCAACAATGCTACGCATTCAGTAAGCAAAAATGTTCAAATGTTTGTATAGCTTATGGGACTTAACTATGGGGTCATCAGTCCCTAAACTTACAAACTACTTATGAACTAGCTAACACTAAGGACGACACAAACATCCATGCCCGAGGGGGGATTCGAATTCCCGATCGTAGTGGCCGTGCAGACCGTGACTGACGCGCCGCAGTCCCCTCGGCCACCGCGGCCGGCCATTCGGTAAGCACAGTTATATTGTGAACTTACAGTAAGAGAGTAGTTTTTCGATTATGGAGGAAGAAATTGCTGGTGGTGATAACTCAATAGTGAACTGAAAGAAGGGAAAGAGAACCACAGTTAATGTTATTCCATAAAGGAAACTAAAATAAATGCCACAGTAATCGTTTTTTTATTTGTATATTTTACAAAATATTGGATCAAAGCGTGTTAAGTCCCACACATTTTCTTTAAATTTGAAGAACACAACAGGAAATTTATTTTACTTTTTCTCGTACCTAGAAGCACACCTCATGAAAAACGACTGCAAAATTTTAAAATTTGTGAAATCTTGTTGCAAGTAATCGATTTTTACCTTCTCATGTAAATTTAGTTTTTTGGACATAATACGATTTGAAACGATGCTCCTCAAGTATTGAAGGATTTTTAATTTTAGTGTATATTTGAACATCTATGCATCAGGTGAGTTCACTTGTGAGAACGGAATAAAAATGAATACAGCAGATATATGTTGCAGGTGACGAATTTCTGAGACAGTGGCATAAAGGAAGCAATCGACATTGGTGGGTGATTTAACCAGCAAAGGCAGACACTCTAGCTTCGGTGAAGTGTGAGATCTGGCATGATGTTTAATTCATTTCAAAAATGTTCTCTCTCTCTCTCTCTCTCTCTCTCTCTCTCTCTCTCTCTCTCTATCTCTCTCTCTCCTTAGAAGCCGGCCGCGGTGACCGAGGGGACTGAGGAGCTCCAGTCACGGTTTGCACGGCCACTACGGTCGGTGGTTCGAATCCCCCCTCGTGCATGGATATTTGTGCCGTCCTTAGTATTAGCTAGTTCATAAGTAGTTTTTTAAGTTTAGGGACTGTTGACCCCTTAGTTAAGTCCCATAAGCTCTACAAACATCTGAACATCATCTCCTTACAGGTAAGTGCCTTTTAAGATGTCCTTAGGGATGTTTCTATCTTTACGTTGCATTTGTTTAATGGAGCCAGCAAATTATCGCTTGGGCGGTAAATAGCAAGTACTGGTTACCTTTTAGTTGAAAGCTAAAGATTGAGCAACGAAATCTGTGCTGAACAACTGAAAAAGACAATTAACGACGCATTACAAAAATCATTTGTAGAGAAAACTACAGGCCGTCGACAATCATAAAATCATGTAAATCGCCAAGTTTTTACTGTTTCTATGGACAACACTACGGAACAGTATCATTTTTCGAACATTGTGTTCAAAAATGTTCAAATGTTTGTTAAGCTTATGGGACTTAACTACAGGGTTATCAGTCCCTAAACTTACAAACTACTTAACAACTAGCTTATCCTAAGGACGGCACAATTATCCATGCCCGAGGGGGGATTCGAACCCCCGACCGTAGTGGCCGTGCAGACCGTGACTGAAGCGCCTCAGTCCCCTCGGCCACCGCGGCCGGCGAACATTGTGTTCGGTTTCTTTTGAATAAGTACAACAGAAATCATCCGGTGAAGAACTGCACTTCAATACTATCAAAATTTGATAGTATTAGTACTCCTATTTTAAAATTGAACTATTAGTGCAGCACATTATCCCTTAAGAGACTTCGCGGATTCTGTTCAGTACTGGTAATTAAAAGATAATTGTCTCAGACATTGTCAATTTCATCAGTAGTTAACTGTTAGCAAACATTTCGTTGCAGTTATACCTTACCGTTGCCGGTTAATAGGGCACACCTTGAAGCATCAGTATGCTAACAGACAGACGTGAGAGAGGCGAAAACTGTTGAAGAGAAAGACGCAAATTTAGTGTTACAGTCTTTATTGATTGAAAAAGAAACGAGTTATCTAAAACTGATTTAGTGAATTGAGTGCACGGTGTCATTCGGTACCCCAAAATGAAATGCTCGAGTTATTTGCCACTGAGATAGAAGTAAAGGGCGTTCTCAGTACTAAATCTAATTCAATGCATATTACTGGGAATATCTTCCTCGGTGCTACTGCGTCAACAAGCCGCCGCCAATGCAAAAGGAAACGGGAGAGAAAGAAGGGCATCTTTTCCTTTCCCCAAAGTTCTCCCGGAGGACGCCTTCAGCAAACAAGTTGAAATGTCGCTGACGAGAAGTTTCGCCGAATACGCCGTGATATTCAGCCCCAAGGGATTGGGATGAATGTTGCGATCACAGTAGCGGCAATCCTCCTTCTATCCTGTCGTATATAAGATCGTCCATCGCAGTTCACGATACCGTGTCGAAACTTCGTTGACTGGGGGCTCATTTCATCAAAGATCGAAATACTGCGAGCAATATTGCTTCAAGGACCAATTTCTGATTAATAACTGTTCTTTCGCTTGGAAATGAGAGCGTAAAACACATAGTGATAAAGGAGATTATTTCTGGCATAGCGTCTTAAATAGTTTTACAAAATTTATGAATCCCAAATTTACATACAGACAACTCCTTCTCGAGCCAAGTGCAGAGCAGTCAGACTAATGAAGTAATAAATATTTCAGGAAACAGCTTTGGTCGCATGAAATCATTACTAACTTGAACTATTACATATCGATTTCGGTCTCTGACTGGCCATCTTCAATGCTGTAATATACACTCCTGGGCATTAAAATTGCTACACCACGAAAATGACGTGCTACAGACGCGAAATTTAACAGACAGGAAGAAGATGCTGTGATATGCAAATGATTAGCTTTTCAGGGCATTCACACAAGGTTGGAGCCGCTGGCGATGATGACATGAGGAATGTTTCCAACCGATTTCTCCTGCACAAACAGCAATTGACCGGCGTTGCCTGGTGAAACGTTGTTGTGATGCCTCGTGTAAGGAGGAGAAATGCGTAGCATCACGTTTCCGACTTTGATAAAGGTCGGATTTTAGCCTATCGCGATTGCGGTTTATCGTATCGCAACATTGCTCCTCGGGTTGGTTGCGATCCAATGACTGTCAGCAGAATATGGAATCGGTGGGTTCAGGAGGGCAATACGGAACGCCATGCTGGATCCCATGGCCTCGTATCACTAGCAGTCGAGATGACAGGCATCTTATCCGTGTGGCGGTAAGGGATCGTACAGCCACGTTCGATCCCTGAGTCAACAGATGGACAACAACCATCTGCACGAACAGTTCGACGACGTTTGCAGCATCATGGACTATCGGTTCGGAGACCATGGCTGAGGTTATAGTGTACACAACGACGAACCTAGGTGCACGACTGGAAAATGCGGCATTTTTTCGGATGAATCGAGGTTGTGTTAACAGCATCATTATGGTCACATCCGTGTTTGGTGACATAGCGGTGAACGCACATTGTAAGCGTGTATTCGTCATCGCCATACTGGTGTATCACCTGGCGTGATGGTATGGGGTGACATTGGTTATACGTCTCGGTCATCTCTTGTTCGCATCGACGGCACTTTGAACAGTGGCCGCTACATTTCAGATGTGTTACGACCCTTCTGCCCTTCATTCGATCCCTGCGAAACCCTACATTTCAGCAGGATAATGCACGAACGCATGTTGAAGGTCCTGTACGGGCCTTTCTGGATACGGAAAATGTTCGACTGCTGCCCTGGCCAGCACATTCTCCAAATCTCTCACCAGCTGAAATCGTCTGGTCAATGGTGGCCGAGCAACTGTCTCATCACAGTAAGCCAGTCACTACTCTTGATGAACCGTGGTATCGTGTTGAAGCTGCAGGGGCATCTGTAACTGTACAAGCCATCCAAGCTCTGTTTGACTTAATGCCCAGGCGTATCAAGGCCGTTATTACCCCCAGAGGTGGTTGTTCTGTGTACTGATTTCTCAGGATCTATGCACCTGTCAGTCCTAGTATAATATATTTGTCCAATGAATACCCGTTTATCATCTGCATTTCTTCTCGGTGTAGCAATTTTAATGGCCAGTAGTTTAATAAAATCAAACACCAAATTAACATATGTAAAAGTAATAGTTCAAGAACTTATACCATACCGAGAAATGAAGCCCTGTAGGCTCACGTAAACTAGCAGATTGCACTTGAACATAGAATACTATACAACTGTATACAATCAGCGTCATGTCAATAGTAAACTGGTTCGTTGCTCACCTTTATGTACAACGTTCAAACAGCAGACAGCGCCCTCTACACAGATTACATAATCATATAATCTAGGTAGGTTAAAGGATGCAAGTAACAAGAAATAAATTCGTATAAAATAAGCATTAATGTTTCTGAGAATTGTAAAAAAAGCGCTGGTCATTTACAAGAAGATGCGCAGAACTATAGGCCTCTGCATATCTCTGACATCCGTCAGTTGCAGTATTTTGGTACAGATTTTAGGTTCGAGTATTATGTCTTTTCTGGAGATCGGTCCTTTATAGCAATGTAAATGGTTTCAGAAAACAACGATCGTGAAATACATCTCTCGCTAATCATCTACAGGACCCAGAGGGCAGTAGATAAGGCTCCCAGGTAGATGCCGTGTGTCGCAAGGCGTACGATACTGTTCTGCACCGCCCCCCCGATGAACAAAGTGCGAGAATATGGAATATCAGACGAACAGTGTACTGGTTTGAGGCGTTCCAGCATGTCATTTTCCACGAAGAGAAGTGCCCCAGGCGTTATAGGACCGTTGCTTCTGATAGTATATATAAATGACCTCGTAGATATCATCGGAAGTTCCATGGGACTGTTTGAGTATGATGCTGTAGTTTATGGAGAATAGGACCGTTGCTTCTGACAGTTTATATAAATTACCTCGTAGATATCATCGTAAGTTCCATGGGACTGTTTGAGATTGATGCTGTAGTATATCGAGAAGTCGCAACACTGGAAACGGGTAACAAAATGCAGGAGGATCTGCAGTAAATCGCCGGCCGCGGTGGCCGAGGAGACTGAGGCGCTCCAGTCACGGTCTGCACGGCCACTACGGTCGGGGGTTCGAATCCCCCCTCGGGCATGGATATTTGTGCCGTCCTAGTTCGTAAGTAGTTCATAAGTAGTTTGTAAGTTTAGGGACTGATGACCCCGTAGTTACGTCCCATAGACTATACAAACATTTGAACATTTGAACATCCGCAGTAAATCGATGCATCGCACAGAAAATGACATTGAGCTTCAGCATAAACAAACGTAAAGTGCTGCGCTTACACAGAAAGAGAGATCCTCTATTACAGAACTAGGCAACAGCATGAAAAAAATGAAAGTCGTTATGGCCATAAAATATGCGACAGTAATGGGTGAGGCAGATGCCAGATTGAGTGAGAGTCACTGGAAGAATCGTCAGGAAGTGTAATCCGTCATCTAAGGAAGTAGGTTACACAACTCTCGTCGCTTGAACATTTCTCATCAGTGTGGGACCCGTACCGCGTAGGGTTAATGGAAGACATTGAAAAGATCCAACGGGGAGCATCGCACTTCGTTACAGGCTCATTTAGTACGCCAAATCGCGAAAATCGTCACGGGATCACTACAGCGCCACGGACATTATTAGGAAACTCCATTGGTAGATGCTTTAAGAGTAACATTCTGTTCCGCGATAACGGCTTTTTGCCAAAGTTTTGAGAGCATACGTTTCATAAGGTGTCAACCAATACATCCCTACTACGTACATCCCGCGAAATGACCGCGAAGATCAAGTTGAACAGACTAGGACGCACACGGGAGCAAATCGGCAATTATTTTTTCTGACAAACCACACGCAAATGATATGAAACTTCCAAGCAGATTAAAATTGTTTGCCGGAACGGGGACTCGAACCTGGGACCTTTGCCTTTCGCGGGCAAGCGCTCTACACACTCCGTTGCAGAGTGAAAGTTTCATTCTGGAAACATCCATTAGGCTGTGGCTAAGCCATGTCTCCACCACATGCTTTCTTCCAGGAGTACTAGTCTTGCAAGGTTCGCAGGAGAGCTTCTGTGAAGTCTGGAAAGTAGGAGGCGAGGTTCTGGCGTAAGTAACGTTGTGAGGCGGCATCGTGAGTCGTGTCGGGATAGCTCAGTCGGTAGAGCGCTTGCCCGCGAAAGGCAATGGTCCTAGGTTCGAGTCCCGGTTCCGGCACACAATTTTAATCTGCCAGCAAGTTTCATATCAGCGCACACTCCGCTGCAGAGTGAAAGTATCATTCTGCACACGCAAATTGAATGGGAGGAAGTGGCAATGGTATCCTCAGACACATACCGTGATGTAGCTAGCAGAGTCATCGGTGAACATGATGCGACGCCATTCCGGTATCAAGGTAACCGCCAGCTTTGGTGTTCTGGGTCAATGGAAACTGACGCATGGGACAAAATGGCCACCAGTGTGAGTTGTTGAGACACTGTGGGGGGAACACACACGATATTGTAGGGAGTCCGTACATGTCTGTAGATGTCGGATGTCGATGTCAAGGGATACCGCACAGTTTGGCGCGCTCGACCACTGTCCTCCCTCAAGGAAACGTTTCTTGGTCGAACCGACCTAGCACAACTTAGTTAGATGCCCTTATGTACAATGAGAGGGAAATAATTTAAAGTCTAGAACAGAGAATTGCGTGTGTCCCAGTTCAAAAGTGCCAGTATTTCCATCTCTAACGGTCAATGGAGCTTCATATTAGTATTTATGTCGTCAAATAGAAGTAATGTAATAGTTAAGATATAGTATATATCGAGATTCACTGCAGTTTATTTTGAAAATCGTTATTCTACTACGTAGAAAATGTTGAAATGTAAGAAATCCACGTCAGTAGAATTACTACAATTACGAGCGTTTCGTATCTGCTGCGGTGGCGGAATGGATAGGCTGTCGGTATACGAACGTAAGGATGCTTGTTCGAATCTGACTGGAGACTATTTTTTCCCCTTATTTTGACGTATACTGGCAATATTATTAATTCATACAAATTTTTTATTTGTAGTCCTTTTTAGGTTACAAATTCTTTCAAAAGAGTCCATTCCGGGCCGGCCTGAACAATTCTTCACGTTGTCTCCGTGTAGCGACTCGTGTTATTCCAGGTATTTGGCGTCTCGCGACCTCACTCATCTAAGCAATTTTGGTGCTATGCATCAACACTATAACGACGTCCTGTAAAAAAGAGAAACTATTCATTCGTGAACGTTCACATTAGCCGTTTTTAAAGCAGCACTATTGAAACGTGTCCATAAAATATAAGAAAATAAGAAAATGTCTAATATTGTGCCTCCTGTTTTGTGTCGAGTAACTTGCTTGCAAGAAAATGTATAATATCGCTTCTACTGTATGTATCGATATGTGTAAAGCTTCATCTCTGGCAAAGATCATGTATTGCATAGCATTGTAGCTCGTGCAGAGACACAGAGAGTCAGACTAGTGGTTCAGCTCGCTTAGAGAGCGGTTGGGTTGTGTGTATGGCTCCGATGTAGAGCAGAGGCTGCTTTGCCAGCAAGTCAGAAGTTGTATCATGTAAGTAATGTAATGCTGTTTATCAATAATAAGCAAGTTAACCCTGTTTCATATTTCATTTACGTAGTTAGAAAATTAACCCACTTCCTTCATTTGATAATTACTTGATTTAGTGGAGTGTTGATTTGAATAATATTATTGAACATATTTCATTATTGGTGCCATAGTAAGATAATAGTTGATCTGGATTTCAATAATTGGAGGCTGACCTATATAGGTTCTCACAGTCAAGCATTAAGAAAGGGATTTGTGGTTTTTCTTATATCTATCTCGCAGTCAAAATTCTTGAGTATAGTCAGTGTCTGTTTCAAAAGGTTACATGACACAGTTGTTTACTCAAAAATATCCGTTGCGCACATAATCAATTTAATGCACTGTTTCTTATACATTAATACCAGGGCCATAATTAAACCAAATAGCTGTGTTAATGAACAATTTATTGTCTGATTTAACGAAAGGTTCAACATTCCAAAACAAGCGTACGGCTTTTATCTGGCGCCCTTTCTGCCAGGATAGTTCACAAACAGGATCGTGACGTAGTTAGATACGTAGTTTTATTTCAGTTAGTTTGTCTTTTCCACTAACCAACTTACCTTTTGGCTCTTAATTTAATTTTTGTAGCACCATCCTCTGTTGTAGCAACAGTAGCATAGTAATTGTTTCTGTAGTCTGTTACTTACCATTCTTGAGATTGTGTAGTATTGTTTATAGTAGATGAATTGAATATACAAATAATTGCATTACTACTGAACAAGCCTCTCGTTTATATTGTCTGATGTTTGTTGTGATGAAAGTTCTAGTACCGCGGAACTCGTGTGATAATTAACGGTTCGCGTAATCTCGATTGTGATTGTATGTTGCACTAGCCCGATTCAGCCTATTGTTCTGTCATAATTACCGTGTGTAATTTTCAAAAAAAAAAAAAAAAATTTTGCAGTTGGTGAAAATAAATATTATTGGTCACTTTACTGCAAAATTCTGTTAACAATGTCGAAGAATAGGAGAGTCCGCGCTGATGCTAAATCTGCTTCCGAAAATGAGACCTTGAATGATGCAAGGAGAGAAGCTGAATTTTTAGAAGAGTCTTCTCACTGCACTAATACAAATACGACAATAAATACCGTGTTCGAAAACGCAGAACAGATTAGTTCAGGAACAGACAATATGGATAATGACAAAGTACAGGATTCGACAATACAGAATTCCGATTCTTGTAACGTGGTTGCGGAAAATAATCCATCGGGTCCGCCTAGCTCTGTTGCAAAAAATACTTGTGCGACAGCTATGGAAAATGTATTACCAAATGATTTCATGCAAATTTTATTGTCAAAGCTCTCTAAGTTAAATGAGGCACAGTCTCAGAAACTAGGTGAAAAACTTGAGAATAGTCAATTACAATTTCAGAAATTAAATGAAAAACTTGAGGAACAATCTCAGAAATTAAATGAAAAACTTGACAATAATCAATTACAATCTCAGAAATTAAATGAAAAACTTGAGGAACAATCTCAGAAATTAAATGAAAAACTTGAGGAACAATCTCAGAAATTAAATGAAAAACTTGAGAAACAAGGTGAAAAACTTGAGAAAATAGAACAGACGTGCGATTCGAGGTTTGTGAGTATTCAAAGTAGCTTTAATAAGATAAATGAGGACAACAATCGGTTCAAGGAACAACTGCTCAATACTTTCAAACGTGAATCTCAGCAAATAAGACAAGATATTCGCGACGAGATTAACCCGGTAGTGGAAAACCTAGCGTCACGAGTGGAAAATATGGAAAGCCTAGCGTCACGAGTGGAAAATATAGAAACCACTGAACTCGCTCAATTGAAGCAGCAGAGTAATCTAATTGATGAAAAGTTGCAGAACTTCCAGTCAGTCACGACTGAACAGATCAATAAAATTAATAAACAGTTTGAGGATATTACTGTTAAGATGACCCAAATTAGTGATAACACTGACAAAAGTTCTGATGTAACGCATCCTACCCCGTTTAATGAAACTAATGAATATCTTGCCCTTGACCGTTTCAAACAAGGTCAAATGACCATTAATCAACAATACAAGGCTGAGGTCAGGAAATTAGATGATCGCGTGGCGCGAATAGAGAGGAAATTTGACCACACTTATGGAAATGCATACGAAGATGTGGAAGAAAATTTGAATGAAAATGACAATGATGATTCGAGCCAAGTAGGTCGCTTGGTACGTGAACGAAGTGTACCTCATAGTAACAACAATGAAGACGCAGTGCGTAGTTTACGCTCACTTACGCCGCACGGGCGAAAGGAAGCGTTTGACTACAAACATTTCCTGACTGTGCGTAAATTCAAGACATTTAAAAACTCTCCGAATGACTTGCACCCTAAAGAGTGGTTGCAGCAATTCGATTATTGTCTTCCCCCGAATTGGCCACTTGAGCACAGATTAGAATTTATATGTGGTTATCTGGAAGGCGAGCCAGCCACCAGAATGAGAGCTATTGCACAAGAGTGCTATAGCGAGAATCAGTTCCGACGCTCATTTCTATCCGCATACTGGTCGGAAGCGGCACAAGACCGCGTTAAAAACAGTATTGCGACATTCAAAACTTTTGAGCGATCAAATTTCTCGAGCCCTGTGGAATATTTCCAAAACTTAGTATACAAAAATCAATTTTTATCGGCACCTTACTGCCCTGCGGAATTAATCAGAATTTGTTTGAACAAATTGCCTCTACACTTGCGTCAAATTGCCATTGCGGCACGATGCAAGAATGATATTGAAGCCTTTAGAAATCTCTTACAAGACTTAGAAGAAGAAGACGAGGAAAATTCCTCGCGCAGTCGATATTTTGAAACAAACAGATATGATCGCCGGTCGCAACAAAGCCCGCCGCGTTCTAAACGTTATTCAGAGCACGACGATAAACCAAAAAATAACTCTTTCACTAATGAATCTTACAAACAAAGTCGCGACAATGAGAACGGTGAGTTTCATGATCGTGACATTAACCGTGGAAGTTTTCGTGGCCACAACCGAGGTGGTGGTTTTGGCCGCAGAGGACGCTACAATAATTACTATCATAACAGCAATACTTCGAATGATACTAATTGGCGTGATAGACGCAATACTGATAGTGATCGCGAGACTGAAAATCACAACAATAACGCTGAGAAGCGTAGTCGGGAGGGCACACGCGATAATTCTCGTGATCGCCTTCCACGATACGAAAACACAAATCGGGCCCAAAGCAGATCGCGTACCCCGGAAAGACAAGAGCAAAACATTGAAATCAGACCTGCTAATCCACGCTACAATTCGTCAAAAAAGGGGCCGCGTCAGGTATGACTAGCGGACTCGACGGCAAATAATTCGGCCGTCCAGAATTTGTGTGATCCTAACTATACGCTGAAACTTGTTCATTGTGAACTACCTCACAGAGAGGAAGATTACGATGAACAACCTCCCGAACAAAACAGAATAGTAGTTTGTGCAGAAGTGCACAATACTGATGCTGGTAGCACTTCAGTAAGTGATAAGGCAAAACCGACACAAATTGTGTCAATACCTAAAGCCGTTACTCCTGAAAGTAATGACAGTAACAAAAATTGTACTATCAAATTTAAAGAAACAAATAAAGAAGCATCGAATAAACATTATACTGCCCAACGGTTAAACGAGATAATTGTCGATCAGCAATATAATGACGACAATTCAGATTGGGAGACAGAAGCTTCGTCTTCAGACTCTGAGGAAGACACTATATACGAAATAAAATTCTTACAGTATCAACCAACAATTGCATATGACAGACCGGTCATGTACTTTGAAAGGCAGGACACAGTACAGCCACACAATAATGCAACTAACAGTAACCTTGGAACAGCAAAAAATGATTTCGAACAATTAGATTTGCAGCACACCTCTGTTGCTGATTGGATAGACAATTACATGTCTTCTAATGACGATGATAGCGAATGCGAAGTTGATGAACAACCAAGATTTGAAAAGCATTTATCTTGTGAAAGCCTCATTAATCTTGGTAACACTTGTCTCAACAAAGAAATTTCTTATGAACCTTCTACCGAACAAGACGTAAAATTTGTACAGTTAGGTGACATAAAAGAGGCACTATTAGAAGAGAAGGCAGAATGTCTCGATATTCCAATTCACCCTATTGTATCTGTGAAAATTGGCAAAATCAATCTTTCTGCTGTCTTAGATTCTGGTAGCCCAGTATCAGTAATCAGTGAAGTGACTTTCAAGAAATATCAGAACTTACTTAATGGTCCAATTCTGCCTTTGCATTGTACTAAAATTCGTGGCGTCATTTCTAGCAAACCTGTCGAAATTCGACAGCAAACATACGCAGAATTTTTATGTCAAGGTCATCTCTTTTCTGCCAACCTATTGATTGTCCCCCGTTTAACTACACAGATAATATTAGGTGTGGACTTCCTATCCAAGTACAAGGTTATTTTAGATTTCAATACGGCTTGTGCCACTGCTTTTGTTCAGGAAAATGCCATTCAAATTAAATTCGAAGACTGGATTACCAGATATGAAGAAGGTGCCAGTTGTTTAAAATTTTTATCTATTTCTAATGCGACGCAGGATGTCAAACCTGATGATGATATAACAGATAAACATTTCGAGACTGAGCGAATTGACTTGATTTCTGACATCATTAAGAAAAAATTAGTAGAAGTTGAAGGTGCCTCAGAACGTGATAAGGAAGAATTGTTCCTTATCTTGCGGCGTTATTCCCGTGTATTCGCTAACAGTCCTGGTACCATAAAAAATTTTCTTTATGAATTCAAGATCAAAGAACATAATAAATTTTTTGTACCTCCATATCCCATTCCGATCGTATACAGGGAAAGAGTTAAGGCTGAAATTCAGTCCATGCTCAGTCAAGGTATAATTGAACCTGCAGTTAGCTCGTATAACAGTCCCCTACATATTGTTGAAAAAAGAGATAAGTCAATTCGATTAGTGCTCGATTCCAGACAAATTAACACTATCATTTTACCTGAAACCGACCGACCCCAAACCCTTGAAGAATTGTTGCAAAAATTCTATGGTGTCAAAGTTTTATCCTCATTAGATCTTAGGTCTAGCTTTTGGCAAGTGAAACTGCACCCCAACTGTAGGAAGTATACCGCGTTTCTCTGCTTCGGAAACTGTTATCAGTTCCGTAAATTGCCTTTCGGACTGAACATCTCCTCATCTGCTTTCATCCGTGCGATGAATGCCACACTCCCTGAGCACTTAAAACAACAAATCACAATTTACGTTGATGATATTTTAATTGCAGAATCTTCCTGGGAAAAACATAACAGTACGTTGGCATCTTTACTTGAAGTGTTTGCTCAATCCGGAATTACTGTCAACTTAGAGAAGTCACAGTTTGGTCGTTCTCAGATTAAATTTTTAGGGCACATTATTTCTAAAGATGGGATCCAGCCCGACCCCGAAAAGTTAGAGGCGATAATGAAAATGCCTGTTCCCACTACTAAACGCCAATTAAGAGCTTTCTTGGGTTTAATTAATTTCTATCGCCGTTTTATAAATTTAAAAGACCTAACTACTCCCAGATTATATGAATTAACTGGAAAGAATACTGTTTGGTTCTGGGATGAAGCTGCCCAAAGAGAATTTCTTTGCTTAAAAGATGCACTCCTTCACGCACCTATTCTGCACCATCCAGATTTGTCTAAGAACTTTTGCATTTCTACCGATAGTTCAAAATTCGGTCTTGGCGTTCACGTGTTTCAAGAGGATGAAGAAAATGGCTTTGCCACACAGAGAACCATTGCATTTGCTAGTCGCATATTATCCAAGTCAGAGCGGAACTATTCCGTCACTGAGCTTGAAGCTTTGGCAGTAGTTTGGGCATTCGAAAAATTCCGTTATTTCTTGTTTGGCAGACACACTAAAGTTTACACGGATCACCGTGCACTTCAATTCCTCATGTCGGCAAAACTTAACCATGATAGACTTAGACGATGGGCTTTGTTCCTTCAAGAATTCGATTTCTCTGTAATTTACATTCCTGGTAAACAAAACATCGTTGCAGACTCGCTATCTCGTTCGCCTGTTGGGCTCATCAAGGCGACGGAAGAGGCATACTTAGAAAATAACTTTACTATCCTCTATATGCAGCAAGTTGCTTTCGAAAATTACATATCTGCCACATTTTCTGACATTGCTAAAGAACAAGACAAAGATCCAATCTGGCGAGATATTAAAATAAAATGGCATGATAAATATAATGTTTCCATCAGACAATTTTACATTATCCATAATAACATTCTCTTCAAACGTAAAGCCCCTGACAGTCAATTTTGGTTAGTGTGTGTTCCGGAGGAGTCCGTGAACAAATTGATTTGGTATATTCATCTCAGTTACGGACACTATGGTGCCAAGAAGTGCTTCGCGAAATTACGCGACTCTTGTTACTTCATCAACATGGAGAAACGTATACGCAATGTGTTATCTCGATGCAAATTGTGTCAGAAAGCAAAGCCGCCGACCATATCGCATTCTGCTCCACTTTTTCCGATTATACCTTCAAAATTAAAGCAGTTAGCAGCCGTTGATCTGTTTGGACCTCTTCCGAGAACTAACAATGGTTTCTCTTTTGTTTTCGTTGCTATTGAGCTCACATCAAAATTTGTATCTTTTACTCCGCTCCGCCGTGCCACGGCGAAGACAGTAACTAACGCCTTTGTCAAAAACTTCCTAAAAGATGTTGGCCATATAGATAAAGTCATCTCCGATAATGGACCTCAATTCCGTTCTCATGATTGGGCACGGATGTTGCGGCGCAGAAACATCAAACCTGTGTTCATATCACTTTATCATGCCGCCTCTAACCCTTGTGAACGAGTGATGAAAGAACTTGGAAAACTTTGTAGGCTATATTGCTACCGACGACATAACATATGGGATAGATATCTTCTTTCATTTCAAAATATCATAAATGAACTTCCTAATGATTCTACAGGTCTTTCACCAATTCTGGTTCTGAAAAACAAGCAACCTCCCGACCGTATCAAGGAATTGATACCTTTTCCTAAACACAGAAGACTACGTCATCATGAGATCATTGAATTGGCGCTTAAAAACATTAAGAAAGCCGCTGAAAAAAGGAAACGCTCTCAACGTAATTGTTATGCTAAACAACTCTATGTAGGACAAAAGGTATTAATTAGATCCCACCACTTATCCCACAAGGGAAGATCTATGATTCACAAATTCTTCTTACTATACAATGGTCCGTATCGAATCAAACGTATCATCCACGACAACGTCGTTGAGGTAGAAACTTTAAAGACGCACAAGTCGAAAGGCATACACCACATTTCCAATATTAAAATTTTCAAGGCATAAATCTGGGGTAGAGAGTCCATTAATCTGTTTTGGACACACCAAGTGGCGATTGGTGCCCCGTTCTCGAGCTGAGTGTCACTATTCTTCCGCCTTTCCTTAGTGCGCTCTATCCACCTCTTTTTCTCACTGTTACTTTTCTCTAACTCTGAATACTTATGCTCTGTGCTACGCTGGGATATTGTCATACGAAACTTTGATTATCTTGCAATTTGCATATAACGAACTCTGTGGCTGTGCAAGACAAATAAAATTAATGGAAATTTTTGATTGTGTAATCTAATCAAGTTCCTATGTTTCAGAAAATATCAGATTTCTCTTCTGTGTTACTAATTGCATAACTTACGAAGTTCTGAGCAAGTGAAGAAGATTTTGAGTTGACATGAGCATTTGGTAAGCCAAGAACATTATGGAGGATGATGAGTAAGGCAATACACAATATGTCATGGTGGTCTTTAAAATGCATTATTGTTTATGGATAAATGATGGTAAGGAAGGTATTGATAACAGTTAAAGATGTTTGATAAATGTAATTACGTGGACGAGATTAAGTAATTATGAGGAGAATCGCTATGTTGCTAATGATGACGAGATTATACAATGATTATGAAGCAATTATGAGGAGAATCGCTATGTTGCTAATGATGACGAGATTATACAATGATTATGAAGTAATTATGAGGAGAATCGCTATGTTGCTAATGATGCTATGTTTTGTTCTTTTCTTATGTGCTTACTCGCACTGCCCTTTTGTGTTTTCTCTTTGTGCTTATGTGCACCACTTTGTATGTTGATGCATTGTGCCTTCAATGGCATGTGTGATTGGTGAGATTCATGTCCTTCTGATGCTCTGTAATTACTTGTAATTATGTGTAATGAATATTTCTAATTATGCTTGCAGCTATGCGTATTGCTCTTGCAATCAAAGCTTACCGCTATGCTCACTAATTATATACCTAAGCCCTACCACTATGCTAATTAATTTTATAATGAAGCTCAATGACAATGTATGGTTATGCTTATACGTTGCACACAGCCATCTATCTTGCAAACTTGCAGCTATGCCATAAATTGCGCCTAGTTAAGTCTAGAAAGATAATGCACAGAAATATTTTGCTTTTGCTTACTGCTATCTGCCAAATTTTATTGATGATCTTGTTGACGAAAATCTGCAGCTATGCCTAACGAATATTACGTCTGTGTTTATGTTATTGGATGATTTACTGTGATGTACATCTATTACTGTGCCAAAATTTGCACTAACTGTTTTCTTTGACCCTACTGTTGACTCAGACAGACACAGACATGACCTGATGACTTGAACCTCTTTTGATATTCTCACGAAACTACCCTGATGTGTTATACCTTAAGGCAATGAAATATGTAGCTCAGTTGAGACAAAAGCCTGGCCATGGCAACTTATGTAATTTAAGTGTTATACTTTGTGGTAATGTAATCACCACCATAGTGATATATATTAATTTAAAGAGATATGAACAAATGGTAATTGGAATGTCAATTTAAGTTATATCATGCCAAATTGATGACAAGCACCCTCAATGTATTTCATACGATTATGTGTTTGTAAAGCAATATGTACATAGTATGTAAAGCCTTGTGCTTATATGAAATGACACTAATGTTGTAGATACTCTAATATAAGAATTAACTTACTCATTAGTAATCAAATGTATCCGTCTTCAGGACACTACTTGTAATGTAAAAATATGGTTTAATACCATGACCCCATCTGTACCACTTGAATTTGTGGGAAAATATTTCTGTAGATATGTTCTAATCAATGACTTTTCTTTCAGTCTAAACTGAAATATCATGACTATGTTACTAATTTGTGTGTAAAATGCTTTATTTCATGTACTTTGGACACGCATGGGAAGTGGCGATTTCGCACACGAGATTCCAGAATGCACACAGAACAATGGACGAGTTATTATACACCACTGATTTTGGGCCTTTTAATGAAGATGTTTGTTGGATGATGTTTGGCCACAGTACTGTCCATTGCAGCCTTGGCCACCCACCACCAGTTTGCTGCGGATGCAGTCTGCTAATAGCCCTGTTGGTTGGAGCACACTTGGTTGTCGAATTGCATGGAGGAATACATCAGAACCTTTTCCCCATGACTTCCACTTCAATGCAACCAGTCAGCCCGCCTACAGTGTGGTGTAATCTTACAGTGTTTTGTGTTCGTGTGCAGACCTAAAATGAATGTTAGGAGCTAATGTGCTATTCGTGTGCATATACTATTCAGTGCCTCCCATTGCAAACGTTGTCCACAGGCTCATTACCAGTGTTTAGGTATATTTCATGGTTCTTTTACAGTCAGTGACCAAAATAAAATTGTGCTCTTGATAGATACATATACTTAGTCAGAAATGTCATTGTGCCTATTCGATTGACAAACGTTATATTGAAATCCTATTGTGCTGAAGCAGTAACATTATTTTGTACATGATCAGAAGCCTATGTAGTCAAAAATTTTACATGTATGTTCTAGCATCCATGAAAGTATAGCATTTTAAATGCATCACAGAATACAAAACTGACACTTTATCTTATACTAAGTGCACTAAAAATTTACATAGACTACATTGTGCACAAGATACAAATGTTCATTTTATGTTCCCAAAATACTGATCTCTTGTACAAAATGTAAACCCATGGAACTTACACTACTGTGTGTGTTACTTGTAATTGCCACATTTTCTTTAAAGAATGATGACATTAGTTAAAATATCTTTTGTAAAACTTTGTATATGTTCATGTTTATTATTGTATATATTTTTTTTTCCATTTGTGTATTACTTCTAGCTATCTCATTTTCTCCACTATATCATTTGTCAAACTATGTTTCCTGAAATTCTATATATACTTATGTTTACCATTATGTATAATTGTCATATATTCCACTTATTGCTGATGTTCTGTAAATTTTAACATTTGCTTATGCCTGTCACACCCTGTACCACTCCATGCGTGACTTTTGATGGTACTGTTCTGTAAAATGGCATGTATTTATGACTGTCACATTGTTTTTTAAATTTTCTATGTACTCCATCTGTTGTTTGATCTTGTTATATTTTGGATGTCATTAATGGATTTGTGGACTTGAAATTCAGTAATTTTGCTGGCTAGGCAATGCCATTGGCATCACCCACCCTACAAACTTTTAATAGGTAGGAGGGGGGTGATGAAACGTGTCCATAAAATATAAGAAAATAAGAAAATGTCTAATATTGTGCCTCCTGTTTTGTGTCGAGTAACTTGCTTGCAAGAAAATGTATAATATCGCTTCTACTGTATGTATCGATATGTGTAAAGCTTCATCTCTGGCAAAGATCATGTATTGCATAGCATTGTAGCTCGTGCAGAGACACAGAGAGTCAGACTAGTGGTTCAGCTCGCTTAGAGAGCGGTTGGGTTGTGTGTATGGCTCCGATGTAGAGCAGAGGCTGCTTTGCCAGCAAGTCAGAAGTTGTATCATGTAAGTAATGTAATGCTGTTTATCAATAATAAGCAAGTTAACCCTGTTTCATATTTCATTTACGTAGTTAGAAAATTAACCCACTTCCTTCATTTGATAATTACTTGATTTAGTGGAGTGTTGATTTGAATAATATTATTGAACATATTTCATTATTGGTGCCATAGTAAGATAATAGTTGATCTGGATTTCAATAATTGGAGGCTGACCTATATAGGTTCTCACAGTCAAGCATTAAGAAAGGGATTTGTGGTTTTTCTTATATCTATCTCGCAGTCAAAATTCTTGAGTATAGTCAGTGTCTGTTTCAAAAGGTTACATGACACAGTTGTTTTGTCAAAAATATCCGTTGCGCACATAATCAATTTAATGCACTGTTTCTTATACATTAATACCAGGGCCATAATTAAACCAAATAGCTGTGTTAATGAACAATTTATTGTCTGATTTAACGAAAGGTTCAACATTCCAAAACAAGCGTACGGCTTTTACTATGAAGTATGCCAAACAAATGTTCACATGTTCGTAAATCTAAGGCACTAAACTGTTGGTCATCAGTCCTCGGCTTAGAACATACTTGAAGTGACTTTTGCTAAGGGCAACAGAAGCACCCATGCCCGAGGGAGGACTCGAACCTCCGACTGAGAAAAACAGCGCAGCAAGGCGCCTTAGAAAGCTCGGCCACTCCACCGCTGCTATGCCAATCAACCGATACGTGAATCATAGAAACACCGGGTGAGGCTAGAAGTTATTACAAGCAAAGACATCCAGTTTTAATAGTTTTACTACGATCATTTGTCTGTTTAAAGATTGGACTATTGTAAATGGAATCGTTCGAAAGAATCTGTAACCTAGAAAAGCCAACAAATGCACAATTAAAGTATAAAATATTACTTGCACAAGTCTAAATAAAAATAAGTAAGATTCAAACAATAATCCTTCATGTTCGGAGATCATCAACCTATCCAGGTTGAAGCATATACGAAACGCTTGTCGTAGTAATTATACCGATGTGGAGTTCTTTCATTTCACTTCTACCTACGTGCTCGAATAATGATTTTCAAAAGAAAAGATACGATGAGTTAAACTGCAATGAATCTCGAAATATATCGTACTCTATTATATTCGTTTTATTTGATGACGTAAACACTGAAGCTCCAGAGACCACTAGAGTTGGAAATACTAGCACTTCTAAACTTTGGCATGCGCAATGTTCTGTTCCTGGATTATAAATAGTTCGAACCAGGCAATCTTTTTGCCTCTCATTGTACCCACTGATTACAACATGGGGACACTGAATGGCCAACAAGCCCGTCAACAGTGCAATACGAGCACGCCACTTCACAGCCTTTGTCAGATGCATTCATAGGCGCCGACTAGGGTATGCTCGGTCGTTCAAGTATGCCCCAAAATTTGAGTGGGTATGCTCGGCATACCTCATTGAAAATTTCGATATTATTTTTTCTTTACATTATATTTCCTGTGATTTTAGTGTTGGAGGGAAGTGTGTGGGGTAAAAATCGCAGAGGGAGACCAAGAGATGAATATAGTAAGCAAATTCAAATGGATGTAGGTTGCCGTTCTTATTAGAAGATGAAGAGGCTTGTTCAGGATAGAGTAGGGCGGAGAGCTGCATCAAACCAGTCTCCGGACTGGAGACCACAACAACAACAACATTTCCTGACTGTAATTGAAATCGACTCTCTCATCCCATTGGGATGGACAATCAGCATTTTGTAATGCACCGCTGTAACAAGATTATCTTGGAATAAACAGGTAATTGAATTCGTAGGCACTAAAATCCACGTTGACATGTGAGTGAAGTGACCGTTTTCTAAATAGCCCGAATGTTAATGGGATGCCGCTTTAAGTCAATATTGTGAACTGAAGACGGCATCCTTTAGTTGTTGTATTAAAATATCTAGAAGAGAAATAGGTTTGGTACGATACGATGTAAATGTTTATACTACGAATTTAATTCGCGGTATCTTTTAAGATATCCTTTTGACAACCACATACGTTACCAGTAAGCCGACATACGTGCTACAAAGAGTCCGAATCCCTCCTAGCTAAAACATTCTATAAATAGACAGTACTCATAACACCATGCAAAGGTCTTTGTGGTCTAATTAGCAGCTCTACAAAAATCAGGAAACGCAATAGTTAGCGAGAGATTTTTTTCTGAATTTTAATTTTCAGGCTTCATCAATTTGTTGTTAACAATTGAACGAAGTCGTCGGATCTTAGTTCCTGTTTGTTTGACCTGTGTCATTTTTTCACCTGTGTCGTCTGTGCTTGGAATTACGTCTTAATGTCTGGCGTGTGAAAATTGTTAAAATGGATAAGTACATAGTGAGAAACAAAAGGATTCGTCTAAAAATCATGAAGGTGGCGGTGATATCGAATCGACAGCATGTAGCAGTAAAAGTGATTAATGTTTCTGCTGATTCCAATACAAATGATTCCGGAACTTAATGTGATAGCCGCAGGGAATGGAATTTTCAAAAACATTGCATGGATCCAGTATGAATAAAAAGATGACAAGAGTTATTGTTTGTTGTGAAGGTATATGTATGAAAACGAGAGATATTTCCTCCAAAAACGGTTATTGCGTACAAGGAGGCCTTGTCTCTAGGTTGTGTTGCTGCAGGTCGGCTTCCCCCCCCCCCCTCCCTCCACGCTCCCCCCCATAACCCAAAATTTCTAAAAGTCGGAGCCTATGGATGCATTCAATTGTTAGATAAGCTGCCTAACGCGTCAGCGAGGTATGGTGCTTTGTGTTTAACTCAAACACTTTGCTTCAATATTTGTCTCATGACTGTTGAGTATTACCAACTTCGCAATAACGGGGTGATGACATCATGAACGCGCTCTGGTGGTCGTTCTAGACATCACACAGCCGTGTAAATCTTATCGTTTACTCACATATAAATGCATGTATACCGAAATAGATAAGATTGGACCATTATTTCCGGATGACTCATGTTATTAATCAGGCAGTGTAAATGCGTAAACATCCACGATCGTGTCGAAGTTACAGTCGCATGCAGGTGCGTGCGCACTCGCGCGCACATACACACACACACACACACACACACACACACAGAGAGAGAAAGAGAGAGAGAGAGAGAGAGAGAGAGAGAGAGAGAGAGAGAGAGAGAGAGAGAGAGAGAGAGAGAGAGAGATATTTTCATGATATTGCACTTCATGCTTAGAGCGGACGAGAGAGATGGTCCAGGAGTAAAATAACTGGACTCGCAAAATTAGGAGTGTTCGAAAGAACAGGCACCACACCAATATAACGAGTATTTACGCGCGAAGACGGCGTTAGCTTCACTTACTTCACCGCAGATGCTGTCATACGTTCGACCTCGCACGCGAATCCGTAATGACGAGTGTAAGAGGGCGTGGAAGGTGTTGTGGCGTAAAGTCAGCGCCACACGTTTCGACCATAGATACTGGTAGACTGGGCATGGCATCGTTTTCATGGCACAAACATCTCTGCAACTAAACCATTGCTTTGCCAACAGTCACGTGGTAGTGTACAGCTTTGCCAAGGATTATACAGAGATTTATGGCAAGGCAAGAAACATTAAATTTCAACTGAAAGTATTATTAGTTGAAAATTATGGAATTTCTTGAAAACAGTGGAGTTGTTTATTATATCCGGCTAATGTTTGCCAACAGTCTCGTGGTTCTATGTTTGAAACACGCCATGTGGATAGCTGCTCTGCTGTTTGTCCGGTCTCTTAGTAAGTATGGTCGAAGGCCAGTCGCTCGAGAACGATCGTGCAGAAGGCAGCGGACGACCGGCAGCCAATCACACGCCGGCGCCTCGCATCCTGGAGGTAGAAACCTAGATGCACGCCCTCTACAAGCTGCAATATCTAGGCCGACATGCGTCTGAACAAGCCCGTCTGAACTCGGTTCTGAAATAGGCAGTCACTAGGACTCAGCGCAGCTAGCATCGAGGAAGACGACGCCGCGAGAAGAGAAGAAAGCCGCGGTGGAGTAGCCGAGCGGTTTAAAGCGTCTCGTTGCGGAGCGCGTGGTTGCTCGCCGTGGAGGTTCGAGTTCTCCCTGGGGCATGGGTGTGTGTGTGTGTGTGTTGTCCTTACGTTAGTTTACCTAGGTTTAAGTAGTTCGTAAGCTACGCACTGATTACCACACAGTTTGGTCCGATAGATTTACAACCATTTGAACATTTTGAAGAATCATACTTCATCTTTGTACAGTTCAGTAAATAAAACTTGAATTTCTAATCTGTGACGCATCCTGCACAGTACTTTTCCTGAAAGCTAGGCCGGGAACGACTAAACAAAGGCTGACTACGACGACAAAACATACGGTAGGGGCGCTATAAAGTTTGAGACGGAGGGGAGGCGAGCACGGGTAGCCAAGTGGATAAAAAAAAAAAAAATGTTAACGCGACCGGAAAAAGTGGTTAAGGCGACCGCTGTTGCGAAGCGGGAGACCCAGGTTCCCGGCCCGGCTCACATTTTCAGCCACTGTGTCAATCCTTTTCTTCCTAATCCTTCTTCCTTCCCCTCCTTTATCAATAATTAGCACTTGTAGATCTGGCGGCCGAGGTCTGTGGAACAACTCCGCACAGATACGTAGTGAGCATCAGAGGAGCCCTTGACAACCTTGGATGGTCTTCACTTTCCTCTCGACTCCGAAAGAATAAGTTGCCCAGGGCCATTTTATGGTACTAATGTTCCGGAAGCGCCTAGCGGGTCAAGCAGCACGTCAATAGCCAAGTGGTGTCCGTAGGTCTCTGTGCTTGGGCCACTCTTTTGGAACATAAACAGGGAGCCCCTACTACATAATCTGATTAACAGCCAAGAACAGGTATAAAAGTGTCTTATCATGATGTTATACCCATTTTATTGCTTAATTTGATTCTTGTTACTGAATGTTGACGTCATGGTCGTTTAAATGTGAAGTTAATTTTACATATCACCCATTTTACTCCGTAATTTTATTCTTTTTACTTTTAATTGATAATTTTGTACTTGATTTATATATCAATAAAATTGTCAGATGTCATTTGAATGATAAATGTTGTTTCAGTTAGCCATTTCGATTATATAAAAAACAATTCTGCTTATATGTTTACAAGGATTAGTTAAGAACTTTGTAATACTTTATAAGATTATAGACGTTTATTAATAGAGCTGCATTCTCTTGATTAATACTCCACAATCACAAATATTATCATTTAGTACAATATTCATGTATCATAATTTAAAATAGAAAACATAATTGCAATGCATAAGAGAAGACTTTTGCTACTGGATCTGTTCGCCATCAGCTTCCTATTAATGTTTTTAGAATAAGGCTCCTATCAAAATCTACCGATATGTGACTACTGCTAAGAAATCGGTAGCTTTGTAACATGTCAACAAAGAATGAACTTAATATCTCTGAAGGCAATGCAAACTATTGTAATAGTTTTTATATTAATTTACGTACATTAAATAAGTTTTAAAGCAGCTTGTTGCCAAGTAACCAGCAGCGTCAAGGATAGACAGATCCTCCTGTAGAAGACAGTACTGTAGAATTTGATATTCAGACCAATTTTTTATTTAATATTTTAAGTTTCATTTTATGTAGCAGAATCATGACAGAAGTTACTTTTACGGCTGATAGTGAAAAAGTAATGCATTTTTTTTATTAAGATATAAACATTTTCGTCATGTTTTGTCATTTCTTTGGGTGGTAACGATGAGTGGAGATGGCATACGGGAGGAGCTTTTGCTAATTAAGTGCACCCACAGTTCCTGCTCCGCTTTACCCATCTCGACTGTAACATCATGTTATTCTCTTTTCTTTTCGTTTTAATTCAGTGTATTTAATAGGCTTTTTTTTAGTAATCCTCTAAATGTAAAAGCTGTTTATTTCAGAGCAACAACCTGAAGATGGCCCATTCATGAGTTGAAACTAGTTGAGAATAAACAACAATTTTACGCTCTATACTGGTTTTTATTTAAAATAAAAAACATCACGGTGACAGATAATGTTAAAATCATCAGCATATTACATTTTTCGAAAAAAATAGATTTAAAAAAAAAGAAAAGGAATATATCGTAGAGTGCACCGCAGGAACGGTCACACGGTCTAAGGCGCCATGCAACTTATTGCGCGGCCACGCCCGTTGGAGGTTCGAGCCCACCCACGACTAAGTGTGTGTGCGTGTGCGTGTGTGGTCGTTAGTATAAGTAGTTTGTAAGTGTGAGGACGGATGACCGTAGCAGCCTGCTCCTACAGGTTGTAAACATTTGAACACGTCTCATAGAGTGACGTAATTCATTCGTGGTCATGGGTGATAAGGAATCACATCGTTATAAACACAAACAACAAGTATTTCATTCAGACGAGCTAAATGGAAAGAAAAGGGGAAGAATCGTAGTACAAAACCACAGGACAGAAGCAGTGTAACAGGTGTGTAATTTTCAGACAGTTATCACTCTATTAAAGCTTGCGGCCAAACACATCTGCTCCCGCGTGCAAATTTAAAGCGAGTGCGCTGTCCATTATTTGAGGGAGAGAACAAAAAGAAGCAGTTACGGAGTAGACGATGATAATGCGGTGTTGTTTCTCTGATGTGTACGCCCAGTGTTAACTACATAAATATTGCTAAGCAGTCTCACGAATAAAATGCAGAGTTGATATAATTGTATACAATAACTAGATGACCCGGTGAACTTCGTATCACTTTCCTCTTAATGTGTTGTTATGGTCTTCAGTCCGGAGACTGGTTTGATGCAGCTCTCCATACTACTCTATCCTGAGCAAGCCTTTTCATCTCCTCATAAGAACGGCAATCCACATCCACTTGAATCTGCTTACTATACGCGTCTCTTGGTCTCCCTCTGCGATTTTTACCCCACACACTTCCCTCCAATGCTAAATTTACGATTCCCCTATGTCTAAGAATGTGTCCTACCCAGCGATCCCTTCTTTTAGTCAGGGTATGCCAAAAATTCCTTTTCTCACCAATTCTGTTCAGTACCTCTTCATTAGTTATGCGATCTACCCACCTAATCTTCAGCATTCTTCTGTAGCACCACATTTCAAAAGCCTCTATTCTCTTCCTGCCCGCACTGCTTATCGTCCATGTTTCACTCCCGTACAAGGCAACACTCCACACAAATGCCTTCAGAAAAGACTTCCTTACACTTAAATTAATATTCGATGTTAGCAAATTTCTCTTTTTCAAAAATGCTTTTCTTCCCATTGCCATTCTGCATTTTGTATCCTCTGTACTACGACCATCGCTTGTTATTTTACTACCCAAGTAACAAAACTCATCTACCACCTTCGTTGTTTCGTTACCTAACCTAATTCCTTCAGCATCGCCTGATTTTATAAGACCGCATTCCATTATTTTTGTTTTGCTCTTGTTAATATTCATTTTATACGCTCTCTTCAACACACTGTCCATTCCATTCAACTGCTCTTCCAGGTCCTTTGCTGTCTCTGATAGAATTACAATGTCATCAGCAAAACGCAATGTTTTTATTTCTTCCCCCTGAACTTTAATCCCCATTCCAAATTTTTCCTTACTTTCCTTCACCGCCTGCTCGATGTACAAATTGAATAATATTGGAGAAAGGCTACAACCCTGTCTTACTCCCTTCCCAACTGATGCTTCCCTTTCATGCCCTTCGAGTCTAATAACTGCGGTCTGGCTTTTGTACAAGTTGTAAATAACTCTCCTTTCCCTGTATTTTACCCCTGCTGACTTCAAAATTTGAAAGAGTGTAGTCCAGTCAACATTGCCAAACGCTTTCTCCAAATCTACAAAAGCTAAAAATGTAGGTTTGCCTTTCCTTAATCTATCTTCTAAGATAAGACGTAAAGTGAGTATTGCCTCCCGGGTTCCTACGTTCCTCCTGAATCCAAACTGATCTTCCCCGAGGTCAGCTTCTACCAGCTTTTCCATTCTCCTGTAGACAATTCGTGTTAAAATTTAGCAACCATGACTTATCAAACTGATGGTTCTGTAATTTTCACACCTGTCTGCGCCTGATTTCTTTGGAATGGGGATTATTACATTTTTCTTAAAGTCTGAGGGTACTTCGCCTGTCTCATACATCCTACACACCAGTTCAAATAGTCTTGTCATGGCTGGCTTTCCCAGAGACTTTAATAGCTCTGCGGGTATGTCATCTACTCCTGGGGCCTTGTTCCGACCTAGGTCTTTCAAGGCTCTGTCAAATTCATCTCTCAGTATAGTATCTCCTATTTCATCTTCATCTATTTCCTCTTCCTCCTCTTAATATAAACCATACTAATTTAAATCGTATGTATTTTAGACCCAGTAGCTTCGTAAAGTCATCATCAGATAGTCTAAGTACCGATGAATGTCAAATGAGCAAAATTTTATCGTAATCGTACAAATGATGATATCCCAAAGAAAAGAGCTCTTTCAGTTTTCGACAAATTTTCCTGTTTCATGGCCAACTATTACAAACTTTTACTACTGAGGCGCTTCAGTCACGGTCTGCACGGCCACTACGGTCGGGGGTTCGAATCCCCCCTCGGGCATGGATATTTGTGCCGTCTTTAGTGTAAGGTAGTTCATAAGCAGTTTGTAAGTTAAGGGACTAATGACCCCGTAGTTAAGTCCCATAAGCTTAACAAACATTTGAACATTTGAAGCTTTTACTTCACTCAAAGCTTCCTCTCGCTTTGAACGTCGAATGTACAAAATTTTATCGCAATTAGAAGAATGGTATTGATATTTCATAGAAAAATCTCTTCCTATTTTTTCTGAATTTTTCAATTTTCCGGGAAACTTTTCCAAATTTGTATTTCGTAAGAACGCCTTGACGTCAAATTTACAAAAGTTTATCTCAATCGGACGAATGATATTGATATCCGATTGAAAAAAGCTCTTTCAGTTTCTAGCGAATTTTCATATTCTCTGGATAACTTTCCCAAATTTTTAGTTCATAAGAACGCTCATCTTTCGTTGAACGTCAAATGATCAAAATTTTATCGCAATCTAATGATCGTCTTTCAACTTACAGTGTTGAGTACATTTAGAAACACATTGAAACAGGAACTTGGATAGAATTTTGCAGCTTTCCTCTTTAACGGTCCCTATTTCTTTTTTACTAAAAACTTTTCCAAGACCATAGTGAAGAAAACGAAACAAAACAAAAAATTACCACTCTCCGTCGTGTTATAGTGCTGAATTCAATCAAAAACACACTGAATCCCGCATGTTCCGTTTTTACTCAAATTTTCCAATTTTCCATAAGATTTATTTCATACAAACCTTGCCCTGTCAAGCCGTAATGAAGTGATGCTCTTACAACCATGTGGCAATTGAGCAATTGATCTTTATTCATAGAAAAATATCCCTTTCGGTTTTTCCTAAATTATCCTGCTTTCCGTGCGACTTTTCCAAACTTTTATTGGATGCGAACATTCCTCTTGCTTTCAACACAAAATGTATACAATTTTATCGCAATTGGACAAACGGTATTGATAGTTCACTGGAAAAGGGTGTTTCAGTTTTTCCCGATTTTCCTCTTTTCCGGACAATTTTTCAATTTTTTCCCTGGACTACTCACATGAATATTTCAAGACTAAAATTAGCCAAATTGGTTCAGCCGTTCTCGATTTTTAGCGAGACTAACGAACAGCAATTCAGATTACCAAGTAAATCCGTCGTCTCTGTTATTAATCTGTTTGAGCACAATACCACTCGACAAATTTTTATCGGATTTTCACAAGCGAGTGTTGTTTGTGGCAACTTAAAACCATTATTTCATCAGTCAGGATATTCGAAAAAAGAAATAACGCGATTTAAAGTTCTATCCACAACTGTAGTGGCTGTCTGTCCCTTCAAATAAGACAATTTTCGCCGGTCTCCGTAGTCTAGTGGACAGCGTGCTAGAGTGCCACGCAGGGGAACCGGGTTGTATTCCCAGTTCGGTCGGATATTTTCTGCACTCGGGGACTGGGTGTTGTCCTTGTAACGCACAGACTTCGAGGGCACACAATGCACGGCCGCAACGGCTGTGCCATAAGAAAGAAATCAGAGCAAAATAAAATTAAATATGTTATTCCGACCGCGGATTAGAGTTGCCAGAAAAATTACAAACTCCCCGGTACCAATAACAGACCGGACGGGTCCTTAATTAAAAAGTAGCATAATTAAAACAATTAATTTAGGACGGTTTATTAATTTTCACCAACCAAGGAGCATCACAGAATGATTGCTTACTTAGAGGACAATCGAATGGAAGGGACAGAGTAATTTCTACATTACCCGTTTGGTTAATGTAGAAATTATTCAAAATGGAGAATTTTCTGTAGCCGTTAAATTTAAAAGCAACCGGAAGCGACGCCGTGGCGGAGGCATACCAGCTTTGTCCCGCCCTCCAAACAGGTGTCCCAAACTGAGTGTCCGAGACACTGTACCGCCTGCAAGGGCTAAGCTTCGCCAACGGTTTCTCTCCCCTACCTGTAAGGTTGCCTACAGGGACTACTTCTCAACAGCGGAAGCACACTGCGGTGCGGTTCCGTGCCCGGCGAACAGACACGCACCCCCTTTCGGTTGCAGAGCTTCGAAGTATCTACCTCGCGGACAGTCTAGGGCGAAAGCTACCGCCGTATTAGGAAAGTGTGACTTTGAGGACCATCTGCGTCTGTTACAATGATGGGCGAGTGGAAGCATCCGGTACACTTACCATTCAGTTTATAGTGAGGTAAGCTTGGCCGTTTGGCCCTTGCTCTGATTTCAGTATTACGACTTCATGGATAGCAACATTCTCTTTGATTCAACCACTCTCTGCTCTGTCTAGGGACTACAAATGTATCTGTATAAAATGCGCTTATTTCTTGACTATTGTTAGTAATTCCTTGACCTACAGCAAGAAGTTTTCGTGGCAAAATAGTCTTATTTGCGAAATAATATTAACATGCAACAGGGCTACCTCAAATTCGTCATGTTGTGTTGTTGTTGTCTTCAGTCCGGAAACTGGTTTGATGCAGCTCTCCAACCTAATCTATCCTGAGCAAGCCTTTTTATCTCCTCATAAGAACGTCAAATCCATTTGAATTTGCTTACTATATTCATCTCTTGGTCTCCCTCTGAGATTTTTACCCCACACACTTCCCTCCAACGCTAATTTCACAATTCCTTGATGTCCAAGAATGTATCCTACTAGTCGATCTCTTCTTTTAGTCAAGGTATGCCAGAAATTCCTTTTCTCCTCAATTTTGTCCAGTACCTCCTCATTAGTTACGCGATCCACCCACGTAATCTTCAGCATTCTTCTGTAACACCACATTTCAAAAGCCTCTATCCTCTTCCTGTCCACACTGTTTATCGTCCATGTTTCACTCCCAGACAAAGCAACACTCCACACAAATGCCTTTAGAAAGGACTTCCTTATGCTTAACTTAGTGTTCGATGCCAACAAATTTCTCTTTTACAAAAACGCTTTTCTTCCCCACCTATCTTTATGAATACCGATTTTACCACAATTCTGCCTATTTGTTCTGTAACTTTCCTACTGTCCTCTTTTCAATTAATGAATCTTCAATAAGGCGACGAAACACCTGCCAAGGGAATAAGTCCGACGCCTTTACGGTCCAAGGACAGCAGATCAGCAGGTGAGTGTAACTTCCTGTATGAGAGGAAAGGCGATGGGCAGCAACCGTTCTTGCTTAATATTCTTTAGAAAAACTTGACCAGTTAATAGTTGTTGTATCTTTCGGGTTATGTGCTCGTGGTCCACGAAACATATCCGTTCCTGACGTTTCGTCCAGAGCTGCGCTGGACATCTTCAGAGGTACTGGTAGCGGTGAGTCTTGCCGACTTGACCAGTTACATCCTAGTCATCATTTCATTGGCGCAAGTTGCCTCAGCGGCTTCACCTAAAGCCTTGCACCAGGCAGTACGAACACGATCCCAACCAACACCTCCCTAGAAGACAAGGCCTCACAGCTGGCCGTGCCTAAGTCACAGCTAAAGGCCGCGGCCGCCAGTTCAATGGCTGGTGTAGTGGGACGGATTATTGTCTCCGCTACATATCTCATGTCATCTCAGTTTGTGCAGGATAACTTGCTTATATTTGTGTTCTTAAATGATTTTTATGTACATGTTTAATGTTATACAATTCTTAAAGAAGTTTTTTTATATGGTTTTTTTATGTTTCATGTGCTGTGAGGCGATTCAACCTACGAGGGAAACATCTTCGACGCCGATTCGAAGGAGTAAATATCCGGCCACATCAAGTCGCGGGTCGACGGCCATGAGGCAAGAAGAAGTTGATCCCTGTGGTTGTCGTCGGAAGAGTTGACATTATTATCGAAGTTTTATGTTAAAACAACAAATTTTAAAAGTCAGTTCTCTTTTGTCTGTCAATGATTACATATGTAAAGTCATAGAAAGCAATAAATGCCATTGTGTTTAAACTTGACGAAAGTATCAGAGTACATCATTTATGAAGAATTATTTTACGATAAATAATATATTAATGAAACGAGCAGATAATTTAATTTAAATATTCTTCAGTCTGAAAAAAGATTTTTTTATGAATTTTTATTGGTGGGAAAGTTACGTCAAGAAGACTTCGATAAATGTTTTTTTTAGAACTTTGGTTAGTCGATCATACACATCGATCGATAATCATTGAAGATATATTATTTTTTATCTGTGGCTATAGCAACGACCACAAACTGAAGAATTTCTTTTGACCATCTTATCTATGAGAGAACTTAGAAATATTGTAACAAGAGTGACTTAAAGACTTCTTCCCCCGGCGCAAGAATATGATTTTGAAATATTGCAACGTATAAAGATTTTACATGAACATTTATTTTATTTTATATAAATTTTTATGGGCGAGTGGACACCTCAAGGATTACGAAGTCTGACACGGCCACATTCAACCCTAATCATACAAGACGATTGCTTTTGAAGATAAGGTTTTAGCACACGTTCCGCCGTACGAAGAGGTCGTTCCGCCTCACTGGCCGCCGGGGCACGCGTAGCGGCCGACCAGTCCGCTTGCGTTCGCGGCCTTCAGCTGTGACGTAGGCACGGCCAGCCGTGAGGCCTTGTCTTATAGATGGTGTTGCCCCAACTGGGGTCTAACGGCCAACACTGCACATTTTCACAGGTGACGTGAACGGAATTGTGGGTAAGGTATAGTCTTTATTTGGTCAAAATCGGTTCGCTGATAAAAGATATGGAAAGTAACGGGTTACTAAAATTTTCGTGTCTGCCAGAAGATTAGGCGATGCTGAAGGAGATTAGGTAATGAGACAATAAAAGTGGTGGGTGAGTATTGTTATTTGGGTACTGTGGTGGAACGGGGACGGGATAACTGCGATGGCTAATACAGTTACTCAGGTTCACATTTAGTCGCTAATCATGAAAGTATATTGATCCTTGATAAAACCTTTGATCCTGATAAAACCTTTTTATCAGTTGCTAGGACGTTGTTCATTAGTTATTTACAGTCCCCTAGCAACACCAACTGTCACAATCTAACCGTGCAAAATTTCAAGACTTCATCCGAAGTGTCCCGCACCACAATATAAATCAGAAAATATAGGAATAACTTCTTTAAATAGTTAAAAAAAATTAGGTTTTTGTACGAGCGGGGCAAGGAACTGGTCTGTGGCCGTTAGTAAAATTTTATCGAAGTGGAACAACAGGCACTACTGTTTGCTGTCGCTAACTTGTACTGAAAACATCAATATTCCACCGCCTGATAAACACTGTTTTACCACATTCACACTCGATACCATTGTAATATCACACTCGAAGCCAGTCATTAATAAATTCAATCAGTATTTAAATTGTTTTCTGAAATAAGTAGAAGTTCTTCACAAAAATCAAATTACACTTGCCACAATATATTCTTGATTGTAAATAACTCTTAATAAATGTAAGATAGTTTTCAATATTAACAAATATTTATTCTTCTTCATACTAATACAAAGTCAGTTTAGCAAGAGACCTGAACCTGTACAACCAGCTTGGACTGAATCTCTAATAGTAATAAGTAAACATTTAATGTTCTTTTCTTCTTTGAAACAATTGACGCGCGGCAATAAAGAAGGCCCGTACCCGTCGGTTAAATTCTGCTAGCGGTCATATACTTAAAGGTTGGCTGCGGCGGCGACGATGCTGCCCTTGTTGATTGCGGCGCCTCGATCGTACATGTAACATACAGAAAATAAAACATTTTAAGAATCATATTATAAAATAACAATATTTACATGAACAGCAAATATTATAAATGACAGTTTCGTTTTTCCTATTCACAACTTCAAAACAGGGCTGGCATAAGAAAATGTAGTACGACTATCTTGTCCCAATACAGTAACAACATAACTTCTGATGGCCGAAGTAAAGAAGATATAAAATGCACATTGGCTATGGGAAGAAAAGCGTTTCTAAAGAAGTGAAACTTGTTAACATCAAATATTAATTTAAATGTTAGGAAGTTCTTTCTGAAACTGTTTGTCTGGAGTGTAGCCCTGTGTGAGAGTGAAACGTGGACGATAAGTCGTTCATATAAAAATAGGATAGAAGCTTTTGAAATGTGGTGCTACAGACGAATGATGAAAATTAGATGGAAAGATCACATAACTAATGAGAAGGTGCTTAACCGAATTGGGGAGAAAAGAAATATCTGGCATATACTGACTAAGAGAAGGAATAGATTGATTGGACACATTGTGAGACATCAAGGAACTGTCAACTTAGCATTAGAAGGAAGTGTGTGGGGTAAAAATCGTAGAGGGAGATCGAGGGACGAATACAGTATGCAGATTCAAAAGGATGTAGGTTGCCGAACTTATTCTCAGATGAAGAGGCTTACACAGGACAGGGTAGCGTGGAGAGCTGCATCAAACCAGTCTGCGGACTGAAGACCACCACAACAACAACAACTATTAATCTGCTGGACTAGATGTGGGCAAATAGCGGCCTGCGCCAAAGAATTTTGTGCGGCCCACCAAGGCAATGCCAAAAACCGGGAAACGAGTTTTTCTTCTCCGCGCGAGCGAAAATTTGTACTAAGATGGACGTCATAAGCAAGCGCAATGTGGTTGATATTTGCGCGGACGGAGTTGACCTTGGCGCAATGGATTATGGGAGCACTCCCACAAGCCATCTTGGGCACGGTGGATGTTACTATTCCCGATAACTTCGTTTATGCTCGACGCGGTGTCTAATACGGACGCGAAGTCAGTGTTGAGTGTGGTGTGCTTAAAAGACTAGACAAGCAAATATATCTTTGTTGATACAGGGAACAAAGCATCATGTTTACTGTGTAACGAAACAATAGCCTTATTCAAGGAGTACAATCTAAAACTATATCACTAAACAAACTGTGGCGTGCCTAAAGAGGTTGAAGAAGTAACAAGCGTTATTTACAGACCAAACACAGCTTCAGAATCGTGAAAAGGAAGGAAGGAAGCTTGGAGTTCAACGACCCCGTCGACAGCTAGGGCATTAGAGACGGAACTTACGCTCGGAGTGTTCGGGTAAGGATGTGGAAGGAAATCGGCCGTGCCCTTTCAAAGGAACCATCCCGGCATTTGCCTGGAGTGATTTAGGAAACACGGAAAACCTAAATCTGGATGGCCGGAGGTGGATTTGAACCATCACCCTTTCCAATGCGAGTCCAGTGCGTTACCACTGCGCCTCCTCGCTCGGTTCAAAATCGTGCTACAGATGCCAACTTCATGCTCGTCTATAACGTTGCTAAGAGCCACAAGCCTGTTAGGATGGCGAGTTTTAAGCAGTGAATGTTCAAAAATGTTTGTAAAGCCTATGGGACTCAACTACGGGGTCATCACTCCCTACACTTACAAACTACTTATGAACTACTTACGAACTAGGACGGCACAAATATCCATGCCCGAGGGGGATTCGAACCCCCGACCGTAGTGGCCGTGTAGTCCGTGACTGAAGCGCCTCAGTCCCCTCGGCCACCGAGGCCGGCAGCAGTGAATGGTAGAGTGTGTCCCGCTGTTAAAACCGAATTTGAAAGGATCTCATTGGAAAGGGGAACTATAGTGCGGCGCATTAATTAACTTTCAGTACTTCTGCACACAGTGGGTAAAGAATTTTTTTTGTTTTCTTTGGCAATAGACGAGAATGCAGATAACGAAGGCACTGCACAAGTACTTACATTTTTCCGTGGAATTAATGAAAGATTCGTTATGACAGAAATTAACCAAGTATAGTTCCAACTGAGGATTAGTTTGATTGTGTTGTGAATTCTTTGGATACAAGTGGATTGTCCTGGAACAAAATGGTAAGCATAATAAAAGATGGTGCCAGAACTAATGCCTGCCTGGTCAGACAGTGGAATCTTGGCTTTTCATTGCATTTTACTTCAGGAAAGACTCTGTAAAACTGCATTGGACTTACAGCATGCCGTAGATCCTGTTGTTGGTGTTGTGAAAATAGAGCAAGGGCGCTCCATTATATTCAATTAAAACTAACTTCTTATAACAATGTGGGGTGGTTGAGCCTGGGCAAAGAGTTGGAGGATTGCAGGAAGAAATTCGTATTGCTGGCGACGAAGGAGATATCTCACCATTATGTTACAAAAATAGAATCCAAGAATATGAGATGATATAATTTAAAATTGATGAGATGAATGTGACATTGCAGGAAAACGGTTTGCACATGAAATGTGGATACGTCTAAAAGCATTCAAATCAAAACTAGTTATATTTGTAAGGCAAGCAAATTAAGTTTTTTTTTTTCAACTTCCTTTACTAGGAACACAGATAGTGCCAGAAAGTGTTTCTGGTACGTTTAGGGACCATTTGCAAAGTTTGGAAGCTGAATTCACATGGAGATCTCAGCACTTCAAGAAAATTGAGCCTCAATTCAATCTGCTGTTGTATCCCATCACCGCTGATGTTGTGATGTTCATACAGCACCAGTGGAGCTGCTACGTCAACGTATTGGCACATAGGTGGATCAGACAGTGAAAGAAATGTTTAATGCTGTGGCATTAGTTCACTTTTACAAGTCTTTGTCAACTGAAAAATTTTCATGTATGACGAAATTTACTGGCAAAATGTTATCCAGCCGGCCGCAGTGGCCGATCGGTCAGCGGCGTGCCAGTCACGGTCTGCACGGCCGCTGCGGTCGGAGGTTCGAATCCCCCTAGGGCCTGGATGTTTGTGCCGTCTTGTTCAAAATGTTCAAATGTTTGTATAGTCTATGGAACTTAACTACGGGGTCATCAGTCCCTAAACTTACAAACTACTTATGAACTACTGACGAACTAGGACGGCACAAATATCCATGCCCGAGGGGGGATTCGAACGCCCGACCGTAGTGGCCGTGCAGACCGTGACTGGAGCGCCTCAGTCCCCTCGGCCACCGCGGCCGGCCCGTCTTGTTCATAAGTAGTTTGTAAGTTTAGGGAATGATGACCCCGCAGTTAAATCCCATAAGCTTAACAAACATTTGAACATTTTAATGTCCACGCATCCCGATAGAACCTTTCCTGAAAGACAGGCCGGGAAGAACTAAACAGAAACTGACCAGGACAACAAAAGAGTCATGCTTAAAATTATTACAGACTGAGCCTATGCAGTGATTAGTGAAACATTTCATTTTATTATTTTTCAGCATACTGTTTCATCGACTTTTTACGCAATACTTACATAAACATAACGCCTTAAATATTTTATTAAAATCAGTCCTTTGGCTATTGCACTCTATTATAATTAAAAATAGGATATAAAAATCAGTATTAATAGTTCAGCAAATTTCAGTTCAGGTAACAGTACAGCACGGTTTGTATTTTTATATAATTTTATTTGCTAGGACGCCACAAGTGGAGCAACGATTAAACGTCAAGTTCTGCTTCAAATTGGGGAAGAATGCAAAGGAGACACAATGAGTGTTGATACAGATGTACGGGACGGAAGCCGTGAGCAGAAAATGTGTTTACGAATGGTTTAAACGCTTCCGTGAAGGAGGAGCCATGTTCCGGTCCGCCATCTACAAGCAAAACCCCAGAAATGATCGAGAAAGCGCGACAAACGTTGGCACAAGATGGGCGATGGTTTCTCAGATTGATTTCAGAGGAATTGGGCACTAGCAAGGACACTGTGTACACCATCGTCTGCAATGATTTAGGAAAGCGGAAGATCTGATCCAGATTTGTGGCATAGCGCCTCAATGCGCTCAGCCGCTCCGCCGCGGCGCGTAGACATCTGTAACAGCTTTACAGATTAGTAATACATGTTTTATTTACATAAATAAACAATACTCAACTTTTATATATAGCTCTGTCTCTTCTCTTCCTGCGGCGGCGTCTTGTACGATGTTAGCTGCATTTAGTCCTAGTGACTGCCTAGTTTAGGGCGAGTTCAGACGGGCTCGATTAATTCAATATTATGAATTATCTCGAACAGAATGATCTATTGGCCCAAGGTCAACACGAATTTAGAAAATATCCATCATGCGAAACACAACTAGCTGTTAACTCACACGAAGTGATGAATGTTATCGACAAGGGTTCGCAAATCGATTCCGTATTTCTTGATTTCCAGAACGCTTTTGACACCGTATCTCACAAACGGCGTGCTTATGGTATATCCACCCAAATTTGCTACTAGATAGGGGATTTCCTTTCAGATAGGACAGAGTGTGTAGTAATCGATGGTAAGGCATCGACTAAAACAGAGGTGGTATCGGGCGTTCCACAGGGTAGTGTTTATTTACATAAACGAAAAAATTCAAATGTTTGTTTAGCTTATGGGACTTAACTACAGGGTCATCAGTCCCTAAACTTACAAACTACTTATGAACTACCTAATCCTAAGGACGGCACAAATATCCATGCCCGAGGGGGGATTCGAACCCCCGACCGTAGTGGCCGTGCAGACCGTGACTGGAGCGCCTCAGTCCCCTCGGCCACCGCGGTCGGCTACATAAACGATTTAGGAGAAAATCTAAGCAGTTCTCTTAGGTTGTTTGCAAATGACGCCGTCATTTACCGTCTAGTGAAATCATCTGAAGACAAAACCAACTGCAGAACGATCTGAATAAGATATCACTATGGTGCAAAAATGGGCAATTGACTCTAAATAATGGGAAGTGTGAAGTCGTTCACATGAGTACGTAAATAAATCCGTTAAACTTTGTTTACGAGATAAATCATTCAAAAGTGAAGGCTGTAAACTCCACTAAATCTTAGGAATTGCTATTATTTCAGACTTAAACTGGAAAGAACACATAGATAATGTGCCGGCCGTGGTGGCCGAGGGGACTAAGGCGCTCCAGTCACGGTCTGCACGGCCACTACGGTCGGGGGTTCGAATCCCCCCTCGGGCATGGATATTTGTGCTGTCCTAGTTAGTAAGTAGTTCATAAGTAGTTTGTAAGTTTAGGGACTGATGACCCCGTAGTTAAGTCCCATAAACTATACAAACACTTGAACATTTTGTAGATAATGTCGTCGGAAAGACGAGTCAAAGACTGCGTTTTATTGGCAGAACCCTTAAAAGATGCAAAAGAACTACTAAAGAGGCTGCATACACTACGCTTGTCCGTCCTTTTTTGGAGTATTGCTTGCCTGGTGTGGGATGCTTATCAGGTGGGTTTGACGGAAGACATCAAAAGAGTCAATAGAAGGGCAGCAGGTTTTGTATTGTCACGATACAGGGGAGACAGCGTACGGAAATGATACAGGATCTGGGATGGGAATCATTACAACAACGGCGCTTATCGCTGCGGCGTGGCCTACTTACGAAACTCAAAATGTTCAAATGTTTATAGAGTCTATGGGACTTAACTACGGGGTCATCAGTCCCTAAACTTACAAACGGCTTATGAACTACGTACAACTAAGGACGGCACAAATATCCATGCCCGAGGGGGGATTCGAACCCCCGACCGTAGTGGCCGTGCAGACCGTGACTGGCGCGCCTCAGTCCCCTCGGCCACCGCGGCCGGCACTTACGAAACTCCAATCGCCAAAGGTTTCCTCCGAATGCGAAAATATATTGTTGACTCCCACTTACATAAGTAGAAATGACCATCAGAATAAAGTACGAGAAATCGGAGCTCGAACAGAAAGAGTCAGGTGTTCTTTCTTCCCGCGCGCTATTCGAGAATGGAATGGGAGATAAATAGCATAACGGTGGTTCGATGAACCCTCAGCCAGGCACTTAAATATGATTTGAAGAGTATCTCATGCAGATGTAGATCCAGACGCATGTCGGCCTACATATACCTGCTTGCAGAGGCGCGGCGCCGGCGTGTGATTGGCTGCCGGTCGTCAGCTGTCTTCTCCATGATCGTTGTCGTGCGTCTGACGTGTGGTGCTGACTTTACGCCACAACAGTGAGAATTGCCTGTCAGTATTATAATTGTTGTTAACTCAAGATCTGTCGACACCAAAACACAGAAAAAAACACATTTGTGAATCCCGTCAGTTTGGTCCGTAGACCTACTTATATATATTTCATTAAAATCTGAATCATTACAGTTTATTCCACCGCCGACCGGGTTCGTCGTCGTCCAAGCTGGAAAATAATTCTTTAAAGTCCTATTTTATTTCAACACCCGTCCCTAAATCACTGAATACAGTAATTATTAACTAGAATTAACTATGAAATGGCGGCCGTTGACTGCAATTCACCGGCCGTTTTAGAGATGCTGCAACTGGAGCTAAAATGCTGAAAATGCTTAAAATATTTGAATAAGTGCTGTTACTATAAAGAACACGATATACTGTTTAACGTTTCTATTGAACATGAGATCTGGCATTTTACAATCATTTAACAGACCTTGATTACTATTGTTGAGAAACAGCAATCTAATAGTGACTCTCGGAAAATTATAGTAATATCGTCCCTTTAAATCACGACATGACACGTACAGGAACAGGAAAAGACGAGAACGATTACATAATGTTCAAATGTTTGTAGAGTCTATGGGACTTAACTACGGGGTCATCAGTCCCTAAACTTGCAAACTACTTATGAACTACTTACAACTAAGGACGGCACAAATATCCATGCCCGAGGGGGGATTCGAACCCCCGACCGTAGTGGCCGTGCAGACCGTGACTGGAGCGCCTCAGTCCCCTCGGCCACCGCGGCCGGCGAACGATTACACATTGTAAAATTTGTAAATAATACTCGAACAAGAAGCTGAGATAACATTTACGACGATATTAAAATTTCTATGTTGTAAATAACAATTCATTGACGTCCTTGGTAACATTTTATCTTTGACATTACTGCACTTATGTTTTAACTAGAATTCAGTACGGCGTCACTTACCGGTACTATTAATATCGTTTCTCCAGGGGACACATGCGACCAGTTGCATTTCAGATATGACACCATTCACCTAACTTTTTAAACACGCCACGTATACTCATTATATTGTTAAATAGTGTTGACTAGTATGAGATGGCATTGTAAATTGCTTTACTCGGAAGAACATGGCAACTGAACTGTAGATGCATGTGGCCTGGACGTTGACTGTTTAGTAATACATTAATGATTTTTTTTTATAACTTGTGCGATGCTTGTCGCTGACTTCTGCTCTCTCTCTGACAGCGTATCGATAAACATATGACATTTGTCACGTTCAACTTTTTTGCAACAAGCTGAAGGGAGAGAGCGGAACTGTTCGTCACTTACTTTCTTCTGCTTCATGTGCTAGGACGTGTCATGTAAGTGTGAGCTTAGTTTTTTTTTTATTAATTTCAATAAAACTCCACAGTTAATTTGAAATATCTTACTTACTTACAATCCCTTCCCCATTCTCACTAATTTTAAAGTTATTTATTTTCAGCAGATCCAGTACTTCATAAAGTGATGCTCGGGTATTGTTGCGATTTGTTTCGCGATTGTACTAAAACATTCTCTGTGTAACTTATTTATTTCGTGTTTATGAATGATTTATTACATTTTAATGCCTGCAGAAAAATCTTCGTAATGTTTATGAAGTCCGATAATTTTGCAATTTTTGGCGACTATCATGATTAATTTTCCACACGGTCATAGAACAATAGTAACCAAAACGCACAATCCCAGCATCGATTTATCGAAGTAATATTCCATTCATCACAGCTAGAATCACTACAGAACATGACCGAAATATTTGTACCAGCTCTCAATGAGGTAAAATTTAGATTCCGCTGACTTCTTCTGTAATGTTGCTTTCTGGTGTTGTATTTGCCACCGAAATTACGACCGCTACCATTTAATGGCGGAATCCAATAATTTTGTTTAAATTGTCCCTTCCTTGTCAAAATTGCGTAGTAATCTCATTTAAAAATATTTCACTACCTGGTAAAATTTCATTTGCGGTCCCCAACCTTAACTTTAATACGCAACACCCATTTTCATACGAAAGCAGCATTACAACTGTGCAGAACGTGAAATACGGGTTGTCTCTAGAAAATTCATCCAGAAACCGATCCGGTAATTAAATTTCGTCACTCAGCAGGTGCTGTTTTTTACTGCTAACCTGCGTTTAATTATTGGCTTTGGAAGGACTGCTCGCACCAATTAAGTTGGAAAATACTGATGCCTCCTAACGGCTGAAACAGTCTGTGTGGTGTAAACATCCAAAAGATTCGAAAAAGGGCTTACATTTATCGGAGAACGCCATCTTCGCAAAAACAGCAACTTCTTATCCCTCCAGCACGCGCTTATTCATGATATAGGATTAGTCGCTCGGTGTGTTAAATTGCGTCACTTGCGTACTCGGTTCCAAAATAATTTATTTAGAAGTTCAGAAGTATATGATTTTACCTCTTCAACCAAAAATTTGAAAACTTCTTTTGTAAGAGAAAAAGAACCCGAGATAAATAGTTCCCTTCATTTGCCCGAGGACTTTATGAATGAACAGACATAGCTTCATTTGCGTCTCAACTTCTACCAAAAATTGTTTTTACTTTCGACGTAATTGTGATTAGTTTTGTTGCGCATATTATATTCCTTGCAGTTTCTTAACTGCAGACAGCAGCCTGACACTTTTCCCGAACAGTGGCTAAACTAATTTTTTTTCTAAATTTAGATATTTTGTTCCTTCCTACCAACCAATGACTGGTAGAACCAGATAGAATGTAATTAGCTTCATTTTCGCTTTGTTCACTTGTTCACTTCCACTGGCATGGAAACTCATCAGTATAATCATCCGATATACTGACAATGTCTTTCATAAAATGTGGATCTGTATTCACAGGCCACTCGAGTTACTCGTTAGTTAAAACACATCATTTCCCTAAAATAAATATACTAACTAACAAAGATCTTAGCAACGCTGTAAATATCATATGTAATGGTAAGAAAAATGTAATGGGTTGTTGTTGTGGTCTTCAGTCCGCAGACTGGTTTGATGCAGCTCTTCACGCTACCCTGTCCTGTGCTACCTACCGCGGCCGGCTTGGAGAGAGAAATAATGTGACTAATTTAATAATTGTGATGCAACAGGTTCAGTTGCTCCACCAATGGTTTTGTTGAAATTCAAGAGTTCCCAGCCATGTTAGTATCCCACAATCATAGGGTTTTCGCCGGTCAAACATTCTTTGAATAAGTAAAGTTGTGAGGCGGCATCGTGAGTCGTGTCGGGATAGCACAGTCGGTAGTGCGCTTCCCCGCGAAAGGCAAAGGTCCCAGGTTCGAGTCCCGGTTCCGGCACACAATTTTAATTTGCCAGGAAGTTTCATATTAGCGCACACTCCGCTGCAGAGTGAAAGTTTCGTTCTTAGAGTACATTACGAACTTGTTTTACCCATGAGTAATGAAAGAGGGCATTAAACTACCAATATTTTTATTCGGATGGGCATATATCACACGTAACATTAACCCTGTCCGAATTTTGTGACAAATGTGAAGTAATTCTTGTTTCATTGTACCCAAACACAACACATATTTTGCAACCCCCTTGCAACCCAAAAGTTTTCAGCATACTCCGGTACCCCTAATACCCGGTAACCCGACTCTTGCGCTGCTGCTTGACGGTATTCTTCACAGCATGCTGTTCACTAGATCATCAATCATGGATAGAGCCGGTCAAAACGGCCGCCACTCCCGCTCGGTTCCCGCAGCGCTCGCGCGTCGCTCTCGACGGCTGACGACGGGTAAAGGGATGGTAGAGGGGGAGCGATGACGTCACACTCGCGAGAGCGAGACGTTTCGGGCAGGACGAGTCATGATACTCCCGGGTTCTCGTCGCGCCCGCCGGGACGAGCTGCGCTTGCCTGAGCTGCCTCAGCCTAGTCGGCGCACGCCGCCGGCTGCGTGTTCACACAACGCGCCGGACGTACCCGAGACAAAGAAAAGGGGGAAGTATACTTTTTTCGATTTTCACGTTGAAAAATTGTTGATGGTATACACGATCACGCTACATCGTTTTATGAAATTAGTTTTTTCTTACTAGCTTTTCCTTGCCTGTGAAAAAATAAAAAGGGTAATTTTCATTCCGCAAGATTTTTTAGTTCCGTAACGCTCCTCACTCGATTTCGATGAAAGTATGCGTTTAAAAAATCTGATTTTTGGACGCATTATAGTAAAACATCTTAGCTTTCGTATAAGACATTCACCTTTTCGTAATTCCTAACAGTCGTTTTCAAATGACGCTATTTCTCAAGTATATGCACTTGATTTACAAATCGTGTATTGAAAAAGTTAGATAGCGGGCAGGTTACTTTTCTATGATTTTTAGACCATATATTACAGCGAGTGAAATGGAGCTAAAAGAACAAGAAAGTTTTTGAAATGGTAATCACACTGATATCTACCTCCTTTCACAAGTAATTGCGAGTTATCTGAGCGCCCTCGGGCCCTCAGCCTCTGTCGAGCGTAGCGTGAAGCACTGCAGTGTCGAAAAATCTGAATTGCTGGCTACGTTTGTCGGTCCCTCGTGATGTGTTAAAGATCCATAATCAGAGAACAATAATGAACTAATTTTTCTTGGGTGGCAACCGATTACAATGGACAACTATCTGCTACGGTTTTACAGCAGATCATACTTGACTTTGAGAGGCATACATCTGGTTTTTTCCACATAATACAATTCATGGAATTTATATTTCGTGTTTGGAACTAGAAGAGAAGAACAAAGTAAAATAAACTGCGACTTTGCTCTTAATGGACTGAAATAAAATTGTGACATTACAGTTAACGGCTTTCTAGTTGCAGATGAACGAGAAAGTCAAAAGATATTTATATTTATTGATGCATCTACTCCTAAGACACAATGTATACCATTTCGCTTTTGTAGCTTTCGGAAAATGTGTTCCCACAGGGTGAAAATAATTGTATACAGTGTGTCCGACATAAATGCGGTACTTTCATGTCTGAGATGAAAGTAAGAATGAACTGAGTTGCTTTTAGTGACCTGTCTGACACGAACAACGTTTCTACGAACATTTTGCTGTATCATTTGAAGACAATTTTCTTTGTCTGCAAGATGGTACTTTCGAATTTTCAACCATACGCTGGTTTACTTTAGCCTCAGACACTGCAGGACAGGTCAGTAAAGGATGAGAAGCGTCTGTCACTTTTTTCTATTTTTTTTCCGAGGGAAGAGGAGAGCTCGTCCTCAGCTATAAGGAATCCCAACCCACTGTCAGCAGAAGATCGATTGCTGGCCACCTCAAGAATCCAGCTAACAGTTCATTGATTTTATTATATTATATATTAAAAGAATCTTCTAAAACTAAAGTCAGTCGGACGGACTAAACTACCCAGCTGATTTCCTTCATTTTTGTGTAAAACTAAAGGTATTCATCCACTTTTTCTACACTCAAACCAGACTTTTTTCTGTATATTTCTTATGGAGATGTCCTGGCTTTAAACTAAAGTCATTCTGTCAGGCTGTTCTATCTGACCCATTTCCTTCATTTTCGCTTTAAACGAAAGGTATTTATTCGCAGAGTCGTCATCAAGCATCATAATTAACTTAAGTCTCTCCTTCCTTTACTTTCATTCAAACGCGGGATCCTTCTGTCCTTGCATTGAATATCTTAATCGGTTTGTTTTAGGATATCTTCGGTTCTAAATAAAGTACACAGTTCTCTTTGACCTAACAACGCTCAACGGATCAAGATCTTTCATTTGTGCTTTTAAACACTTGCAAGGATTGATTCTGAAGAAAGCTATGCGTGAACGTTCAACTTTACTTCCATGTCTTCCCAACGTTTTAGTCACTCCACTAACGCTGCGAAGTATTCGCACGGGTCCTCTATCTTTCTTATATATTAAAATAATCTATTTTATAATTATAATTGATTTTAAATAAGTGTTTTGATATGAATTTAAGAAAACACAATCTTATATAATATTCTTTATACTGTTACTAACTATAGTAAAAATTTTTAAATGATAAATATTTAATTTTACTTATTTCTATTTCACATGAATGGCCACTAATACTGCAAAGTATTTGCACAGGTCGCCTAGTTTTATTACTATTGTTCTCACACTGTAGTGAACCGTCGAATTTTATGAACATAAGAAATAGGTGGTAATGCACTCGTTCCATCCATATAGACTAACATTTAAGAGAGTATTTCCTTCCTTTAACATTCGATATCTTTAACATTCCCGGCGCGAGTCGGCGCCGGCACGAACCGATTGGGGTATGGTGTTGCTTCTGCAGCACAAGTATCACAAGTCTCCAGCCTGCTTTCAACAGAAGCTCCTCTGCATGATTTTTCTTCAATTATACTTATGATAATATGTTTATTTTTCTTCTATTACTATTAATTCTTTAATATGAATTTAAAAAATTAAGAAATGTTTAGTTTTTCACATAAGGAAAAACTCTCCTAAATGGGTCCATACCACATATTTCTAATGTGTTTATAATTCTATGAGTCACTACAGTGTGCAAAGAATAGTAATAAAATTACAAAATCAATTAACAGTTAGCTGGCTCAAAGTAGATGGCAGTGAACAAGTACTGGTCACACCCGTGTTTCCTTCGATCTTCCAGTGACAGTGGGTGACAATCCCTTGTTGCTTGCCACTAGCCCACTAATAACGAAAAAACAAATCACAACATGAAACAAATGACACCTGCTTCTCATCCTCTACTGATCTGCAGTGTCTGAGCCTAAACTAAATCTGCGCGTTTTCCTTTCATTTAAAGTATAAAAATCGATATGAAAGTACCATGGAGACAAGGAAAATTGTGAGAATCAGGAAATGTTCATAGAAAAGCAGTTCCCATCAGACAGCTTCCTAACATAATAAATAAAAATTCTGAGAACCGTGTAGAGTTCTTTGAAAGTGGAGATGAGCTGAAACATGTACCTCATAAACTGGCACACCTGACGTACCCCCATGGCTATAAGTTGCAGCATCCCTTATCAGGAGGTAACTAAATGTCTTTAATTTTACTGTTATGTACTCCTACTTTAGTCTCGGTGTGAGGGATAGCGCTTTTATGTGAGACACTGTATATAAATTGTTTCACCTTGTGGTAGAACATTTTCTGGGAGTTACAAAAGCGAAAATTAAGAGAAGGTTCAAATGTTTGTTAAGCTTAAGGGACTTAACAGTGGGGTCCCTAAACTTACAAACTACTTATGAACTACCTTATACTAAAGACGACACAAATATCCATGCCCGAGGGAGGGATTCGAACTCCCGACCGCAGTGGCCGTGCAGACTGTGACTAGCGCGTCGCAGTCCCCTCGGCCACCGCGGCCGGCTTAAGAGAAGGCTAAATAATGTAATCTTAGGTGTAGATGCATCAATAAATGTAAGTATATTTTTAGGTTCTTCCGTTTATTATCCTCAACTAGAAAGTCATTGAACAGAATTTCAGAAAATTTATTTCAGTCCATCAACAGCAAACTCGCAGTTTACATTGTTTCTTCTCTTGTAGTTTGAAACACGAAATATGTATTCCATTAATTGTACAATGTGGACAACAAACTACTTGTATACCTCTTTAGTGAAGTATTACCTTACATAAAACCATATCAGATCATTGTCCCTTGTAATCGGTTGCCACCCAAGAAAAATTATGGTATAGCTATTTTCTGGCTACGAATTATTAACACATCACGAGGGACCAACAAACGTGGCCAGCAAATAATTTTTTCGGCACTGCAGTGCTTTACGCCACGCTCAACACACACCTAGTTCGTAGGCTTATGGACGCGGCATGATGCCGCTCAGATAACTCACAATTACTTGTGAAAGGAGGTAGATATCAGTGCGATAACCATTTAAAAAACTTTTCTGTTCTTTTAGTTCAATTTCACGCGCTATAATGTATGAACTAAAATGCATAGTACACTAAGCTGCCCGCTATCGAACTTTTTCAATACACGATTTGTTAATCAAGTGCGCATACCTGACAAAAAGCATCATTTGAAAACGATTGTTACGAATTTCGAAAAGGTGAATGTTTTATTGGAAAGCTAAGATGTCGCACTACCCTGTGTCCAAAAATCAATTTTTTAACCGAATACTTTCATCAAAATCGAGTGAGGAGCTTTACGAAACTGAAAACTCGTGCGGAATGAAAAGTAGACTTTTTATTTTTTCACAGGCAAGGCAAAGCTTGTAAGGAAAAAATAAGTTGATAAAACGATGCGATGTAGTCTTATATATCGTCAAAATTTCTTACAACTTGAAAATCGAAAAAGTTGTTTTTCCCCCTCTTTTTCGTCTTGTGCACATCCCCGCTCGGCTCGGCCCCGCCGGCAGTGTGAACGCACCGTCGTAGACGTGTGCCGGACGGGCGCAATAACTAACGGCGTCGTGAGGAGGGCTGGCCATGCGCATGCGCACTGCTGTCGGCTGTTCTACATGCCAGCCGGGAGTAGCGAGTCTTCTCGCTCCCGAGACTGTGTTATCGGCACTGCCGGCTCCCGGGTACGGCGGTCTCGCTAGCCGCTCCCTCTGGCGGGAACGAGCGGGAGCCAGGCCGTGTTTGACGGCCTCTAATCATGGACTGTTGGTTTAGATTGTTCCACTCCTCATCGGCTACTCGGCGTAGATCTATTAGTTGGTGTGTTGTCTCGTCGAAAAACATTTTTCAATGCTGGCCTTTCTAATCTTACGAAGCCATTATCATCAAGGAACGCATTCACAATATTTCCACGATGAAAACCTATGTACATCAGTGACGTACGGTTACCCCACATAACGCTACCTCAAAAGATCTGAGAACAATCACGTTCTTGCAGTCGCCGATGAGGTCTAAGACCGACGATTGTTTGGTTGAAGACACATGGGAGTTTCATCTGTGAACAGTATCTTATACCTATTCTGGAGTCCATTCAGCACGGTGTTGGACCCATTTGTACCACGCTGTATCTTGCCTAGGTGGAACTCACCATGGACGTCGGAAGTGATGTTGCATATCACGCAACCTATTACGTACAGTTTGTATCGAAAGACGACGAAAATCATTATTCAGCATGATGTTCCTCTCAGCGTTCCTCGAGTTGATCCTTATGAAAAATGCGGTTCGATTTTAGAGTTCCGCTCCGTGGAATTGCGATTATCGTTGCCATTTCCGCCGATATATCTCTGTTTCCCCGAGTGGGAAGGGTGGCGATTTTTCGGGGCGAAGGCGTGGCAGTTGTAGCACGCACCAGGGGGCAGTACCTTCCGTGGGCCGGGCGAGTCGGCATGCTCGCGGAGTGTCAGCAGACGGTGGATTGCGGCGACGGTTACACTTGTTGGCGGTTCTGTGCCCCATGGTTCTCTAGCAAGCGAATGTGGAAGTTAAGTTGGTATCGGAGTGTGACACCAGCGGATGTTTGTGTGCTGTACAGTAATACATCTGTCTGTTTCAGAAGTGTTGTGTATTATTTAAGTCGCCAAGTGTCTCGCAAATAATTCGTACGTCGTGGATGGAGACGCCTGTTGTTATTGCCGTGTGATGTAGTGTGGCTGGCATAGAACCGTGACGCCTCACCTGAATACGGCACTAGTTAGTTGGTGATGCACTTGGTAACAAACTGATAACAAGTTGGTAAGCTTAGGATCGGTGGACTTGAGGTAATATCATTTCCAGTAAGTTGTCACAAGATCTGTAGGGTTATGTGCACCGATTTTGTGAGCGCTTATATTTGATATTTATAATCATTACTGGCACTCTGCGCTGCCTTTCCATGGTCCTTAAGTGTGGGGGACTATTTAACGCAGGGTGCAAATGCCGATGTTGGCGCATTTTCTTCCACATTTGGATTAACGATAATCTATTGTGCCGTAATATTTCAAAAATTTTGTGTAGTGTATATGATTACTTTTATTTAAATTTTTGTTGATTTATGAACATTTTAGTAATTGTTTCCTTTATATTTGTATGTTCCAGTTGTGCATTGAGGTTAAGATTTGTAGTCTGGCGGCCGGACCCAGCGGACAGGGCCCGGTTAGGTTTCCATTCCAGTGGTGTGCTGGTTCCTGCATTTAGTGTTGAAACCTAGTATCTGAGTACCTGTAATTGGTTTCACGATAGTTTTCTCCTTAGGGGCTCTTTCCCACTGCAGTTCGTCGTCAAGTTCAGTTAAATTCTTGTCCTGTAAATACTGGTTTTCTTAAGTTGCATTTGTAAGTTCATTTCCTTGTTTTTGATTTTTTCTTTTTTTTTTTTTTCTTTAATGGGAGCTCGCGAGCATTTTCCTTGTTTTTAAGTGTCAATCATGACTTTGCTTTAAATTGTTACTATTGTTCCTATATATATATTATGCAGTTTCCTTAATTAAGTTTTGCTAATGTTCCTTCTATGTAAAAAAAAAAAAACGGCTTGTAAAAGTTGATCTTTCTGTTAGCAAAATCTATCTTGTCTTGGGGTTGTTAATCGTAATTTTATCCCATCTGTCTATTTTGCTTGATTTTCTATTGTCGAGATTTGTTTATAGAATGAGCTATTCATGTGTCCTTTAAATAAATTGTTCTTTAAACTGGCAAATGTTGTTACTTGGGGCTTGGGCCTTCCGTCAATAAAACCCGTTTTCACCTTACGTAGCGGTCATCGGCTCCTGTCGTAGACTTTGGTCGGCCGCGAGCCAAGTCCGCCAGTTCCCGAATCTCTGTACCTACTCCACATCGGAACTCTTCGGTTCGCTCCCAGGCGTCTGAATTCTTCCCTTGAGAAAGTCCCTCTTGACACAAAGTAACAATCCGCTTCGGAATTGACATTCTAGACATGGCAGAACAACGACAACACTGTACTTTCTTTCTGGTGAGACCACTGCAGCTGGATGGCTGTCTTACCCACTCCTTCTCACTAGCTCTGCTCACATGTGGTTGTCTACGTCTTTATTATGCGGTTGAGGACATTTGTGGTGACTGGTTTTTATGCAATATACACATCCAACGTCAGTGTTCAGGAGACCGTGGAACACTTTTGATGAATTTTCAGTATTATCAACAGGTTGAGCGTGTGATATCGAATATTCGCCATTTATCATGACGGCGCATGTGCAGCAAACCAGCCACATGGCGCTAGTAAGCAGTTGGTGTTTCAAGTAGCTATTGTTGCAATAATAAATTTTTTCAAGCGCTGTTAACACAAAACAATTTTAAAAGATCCGTCCAAGAGATACCTCCGTACAAAGGTCAACGGAGAATTTACTATGACATTGCATTTCTTCTTTTATTAATTTGAAAATAGAAGTGTTGTCGAGAAAGTTATGCACACAATTTTCTTCACTAATTAATCTATAGAATCCATTTTCCACATAATCTAAAGAAGAGGTACTGAATAGAATTGAAGAGAAAAGTTTTTTGCATATCTCGACTGAAAGGAGGGATCGATTGGTAGGACACGTTTTTAGACATAAAGGAATCGTATATTTAGCACTGGAGGGAAGTTTGTGGGATAAAAATCGTAGAGGGAGACAAAGAGATGAAATTAGTAAGCAGATTCAATTGGATGTATGTTGCCGTTCTTATGAGGAGATGAAGAGGCTTGCTTAGGATAGAGTAGGTTGGAGAGTGGCATCAAACCAGTATCTAGACTGGAGGCCACAACAACACCACCACTCTTTAATGTTAGAGCAGTATAAAATATTGTATAGGTATGTAGGCATGTTAGAAAGTATAATACGTTACATATTACATGCTTGGACTATTGCTCTTTGTATTCTAGCTTGTGTTGAATCACTGTTTATATATTTTTAAGTTTAGCATACTTACTGCATTAGCTCAGTGGTATACGTATTAGTTTATAGTGGTCTTTCTGTTACGTGAGAATTTAATTCAGTGACCTGTGTTTGTCTTATTTTACGAGCATACGCTACAAATGTTCTATATGTAATTGACCTTTATTTATGTTTATTTTATAATTCCTTATAGTGTTTCTCTAATTTTACTACTATGTTTTCATATCTTAATGTGGCATAATTAGCTGAAACTAGTAATCAGTAATCACTGAAAGTTATGATTTTACAAGTTTAACTCTTGCAATCTTAACTCTTCTCTGTACATTACATTATAAAGAACGACATAGTCCCCCACCTCCAAAAAAAAAAAAAAAGAAGAAAAAGTATAGAAATTATATTTTAGAAATGCGGCTTATCAGGCACTGAAAGCAGAGAGAAGATGCAAAATTGTGTAATGACATTTTGTAACAAGAACTGAAGACTATACGGTAGAAGACAAGATGCAGCAATCAGGATGGAAGAATATCTACGCAGATGGATGCGTTAAATTGAAGAGATAGTGACTAAAGGTCTTTGTTAGTTGAATTCGGGAAGAACAGCAGGATCAAACAGGAAACGTAAATCATATTATCAAATTACGAAGTTTAAACGAAAGTGAATTTTGGCCCGTCATCTATATGCTTTGTTTTCGTGAAACAAGAGAGCATCCTGACCATCATGATGCCACCAGTAATGCTGATTGACGAGGTCCGCAAAAATACGGACTACTCACTAAGCGGCCCACATTGGACAACAAAATGTAAGCTCATTACAGGCTTGTGGAGTGTACCAGTAGAATCCATGTATAATGTAACAACGCAGAAATTTTCTGCAATGAATTGAACAAATAGCTATTCCACAAATAGGACGTGCACAGCTTTTGTGAAACGACGATTGTTTAACGAGTATAAAATGCAGCCTGTACCAAATTATCGCTTAAATTATTGCTCTCAGCGTTATTGGATTCGAACTTTGTTTAATTCACGTCTATTTGCAGTAATTGTTCATTTAAATGATAAGCACAGCAGCGGTAATTTACGAATAGTGCGAAATAACATCATAAAATTAACAGGGTAAATAATGTCCACATCGTGATTACAGCCTCGTTTTATCCTGTTCGTAACCACAATTCTATGTGCAGATTTATTGTTACCGAGGCGTTGAAAAACTACCGCCTAGTGGTTTATTATTTCAGTAATCGATACCGAATGGGAAAACGAGATTGAAATTGTTTATCTAATTTTAGATATGGGCCACGATCGAGTGGCCGAGCTTTCTTTAGAGCGCTTTGCTGTGGAGCGCACGGTTGCTCGCCGTCGGCGGTTCGAGTCCTCCTTCAGGCCTGGGTTTGCGTGTTGTCCTTAGTGTAAGTTTAAGTAATTTGTAAGTGTTTGGCCATAGCCATAGCAGTATGATCGAACAAGGTTTGTGTGTGTGTGTGTGTGTGTTTTTTAATAAAAATTAGTATTGTGGTGGTAGCACACGACGTTCCTGAATCAGTAACGATCGATGTTCATAAAATTTGTATTAAATAATGAAATGTCTTTTACTCTATAATATTCCAGTAAAAACAGTATAATAATTTCGTGCTCTATAGGTGAATCAGAACCTGTTCAAAAAAATGTTCAAATCTTTGTTAAGCTTAAGGGACTTAACTACGGAGTCATCAGTCCCTAAACTTACAAACTACTTATGAACTACTTACGAACTAGGACGGCACAAATATCCATGCCCGAGGGGGGATTCGAACCCCCGACCGTAGTGGCCGTGCAGACCGTGACTGAAGCGCCTCAGAACCTGTCAGAAATGCTTGTAAGGGTGTTGCAGGGTAGGTTGTGCCAAGAAATAATTGTCAAACATAACAATGAATACGTTACTCCGTTTCCAAGTTATTCAACTTTAAAATTACCATATAGAATTCTTGAAAGCGCTAATTTAAGCTACGGGCAGCCTTAGTCTAATCTAGCCGAACAAGAGGAAAGAGTGACCCGAAAACTGTAGATGGTAGCAGGGAGCGAATGCAAGTCAACTGCTCACGAGTCTCGTGCGCTACCATCTACGTCATCATAACAAGTGACACTAATATTATTAATTGGTATGGTAGACTTTTACCATAGTAGCTAATCGATCATCATCGGAAATTGTTTTGACGCAACTGATCAAAAAATGTTCAAATGTTTGTAAATCTATCGGACCGAACTTGCCTGGTCATCAGTCCGTTGCTTACAAACTACTTAAACCTAGGTAAACTAACCTAAGGACAACACACACACCCATGCCCCAGCAACTCATCGTTGTCTCTACTGTTTTCTTACCTGCGATTTTTTTTTTCTGAATTGCAATTTTATAACCCCCTGGTAGGGCAGGCAGCGGCCTTGATGTCGCTCTTCAGCCAAATGACAAAAGTTATGACAATTAGCTAGCTAGATTGAACAAGGTGAAAATAAAGAAGAAATTAAAATAAAAATAAAAACACCAGAGTGATGGCGAATAAAATGACATTAAAAGCAGATTGTAATGGACACACAGAGTGAAAATTACCACGGTGGCTAAAAACACACTGATGTAAACACTTTTCACAGACGAAGAGACGAGAGCACTGATAAAAATTCCTGGCAGCACCATATTCTGCTGATATGGCGGTTACTGAAGTTTTAAAAATTGACTGAGACACTAAAGACACTTGGACGATAAACTCTGACACACGAGTTAAATATTTATTATAGTCGACATGATCGACTGGAGTGTCCGCAACTGCACTGTGTTGTTTTAAATGTATTTAGTTCCGTCAACAATTGCAATATAATTGTTTAATTACATGTTTCGATAACGTGGATCAGCTTCAGATCTTATAGTTGCGTCCGCAACTCGTCTGGCTGAGTACCAATTAGTATATTAAAATAACGAGTTAACATTCGGAACGAAGAACCAGCTGGGGACAGGGGAGGGATGGAAAGCACAGAGGGGCGGAAGGAGGGAGAGGAGGGGGAGGATGGAAGGCAAGGACTCTAGGGGGAGAGAGCGAAGAGCCCTGTGAGGGAGAGAAATGGAGGGGTGGGGGAGAGAGGAGGTGTATCAGATACGAGGATTGGGGCTGCTAGGAAGGATAGATGTCGGGACCCAGGCCGTCATGCGGGAGGGGAAGCTGACGGAAGTTAGAAAGAGTATGGAGATTGTGGAGGTGGAGGGAGGGAGGGATATGTTGGTAACGGCGCAGCAGAGGCCCAGGATTCAAGAGGAGGGGAGATTCTGTTTCTCAGGAAAAGTAGAGGGTACGGATATGATCCAGGAATTAGAGGAAGTGTGGAAAAGGAATAAAGGCTCCGTCAAACAGGGCGCGGGCAGCCCGCGCGGGCAGAACGCGCGGTTGTCCGCCGCGTTCCACAGCGTCACACAGCGCGGGCAGCGCTCGGCGTTCCAGCTGTGGACTGGCACTTGTAGTGCGTGTGTCAGCCGCGGAGCGTATGAACGTGAGCAGTAGTTCAGATGAAGACGAATTTCTACTTCTCCTCACGCTTGCGTCAAAGAAGCGAAGAAAATGGGTACATGAAATTGATACCAAACGAAAAGAATATGGTACATTTCATCGTCTTTGTAAAGAACTGGGGCCGTGTGAAGCCGGCCGCAGTGGCCGAGGTGACTGAGGCGCTCCAGTCACGGTCAGCACGGCCACTACGGTCGGGGGTTCGAATCCCCCCACGGGCATGGATATTTGTGCCGTCCTAGTTCGTAAGTAGTTGATAAGTAGTTTGTAAGTTTAGGGACTGATGACCCCGTAGTTAAGTCCCATAAACTATACAAACATTTGAACATCATCTGGCCGTGTGAAGACCGCCTTTTTTCTTTTTTCGAATGTCTCGCGAGGCTCCATTTGATAACGTTTCATTATCGTAGAGCCCTCATTATTTATTCTCACACGTACTTCATGCAGCAAGCCTATCTGTTGCTACTTAATTTTCAGGAGTATTGTAGTCGCATCTGTCTTGAATCAGAAAACACAGCCCACAGTTCCTCACACAAAAGCGTACCAGTTACGGCATGCACCTGTTGTTGAACGGGAAATTCTCTTGACGGAGTGCTGCCTCGCTCCTTTTCGAAGTTCAGCGGAGCTCTGGAATGTCTTCTGAACGTTAACTCCCCCCAGACACGCGACGAAGCGAACGGCCACTCCTGTGGAACATTCAGGGCGAAGCTCGCAGACTTCTGCGCATGCGCAGTTCACCACTTCCCTTTACGAAAATGAATAAAAACCTACACTAATATACGCTCCACTGTAATGTACTAATGAAAAACATGACAGCTAAAGTAATACACACTGAATACTGATATTGAGAGCCCTAAAACACTAATCAATATCTGAATACTATTCGTGAGTACATGGTTGCTTGTCCTAAAGATAAACAGCACAGCTAAGGTAGTGGTGCAGAGCGGGAGTAGCCGCGTGGTCTAAGGCATCATGCTACGTTGATTTGATTTTGATTTTTTCCGGGAAGCCAAAACAGTCTTGGTCCAACTCGCCACTGCCCGCACCGAAACTAAGTTTATTGTGCGGTATCGCTGCCTGTATATCTAGTAAAGCCAACCAATGCCCTTGATCAGTGCAAGGAGTCCCTTTACCAGTTCTTTATTAGACACAATTTCTTCGGGTCTGGTTGTCCCAAATATTCTGTGCCTTTTACTCTCCAGTGCAATGCATTCGAAGATTAGATGTGATGCAGTTTCATCACCGTCATCACAGATCCTACATTTAGGGTACTCTTCTGTTATTCCCATTGTATGCAGGTGTTTTTTGAAATTCCCATGGCCTGTCAGCAATCCAACCATGAGTCTAATCTCTCTCCTGTTCAGACCCAGGATTGCAGAGCTTCTTTTAAAACATGGCTTTGGCATCATTACCTTGCCATGTTTTCGTTGATGGACGTTGGTCCAATATTCTACGTGCTGTCTTCTGAGCTATTTACGTAGCTCCAATTTGATCATTGCCTTGGTGATTGTCAGGACAGGTTCCGGTCCAATAAATGGAGTCTCTGCCCCCATCCTGGCTAATCTGTCGGCATGTTCGTTGCCACTGATCCCCGAGTGGCCAGGGAACCACGATAGGTTTACCTGTAGCTTTCCCCTAGCTCCACCAGAACTCTGTGACATTCTGCAACAATTTTAGACCTTGTTGCAGGAGCTGCCAGTGATCTCAGGGCTGCCTGGCTGTCTGAATAGATATAAATGCTACGATCTTTGTAGCACCTATGCAAATTCTCCTTCACACACGCCCTGATGGCAGTGATTTCGGCCTGGAATACTGAGGCCAGTTTCCCTAGAGAGATGACGCCCTTCAGTCTTGGCTGCACCCCGTATACCCCGGTCCCAAAGCCTTCGTCTGATTTTGACCCGTCAGTGAACCAGACAATATCCCCCTATGGTGTCGAACTATTTTCTCCCACTACTCCCTACTTCCAATTGTTATATTGAAAGTCTTTTTGAGGCAGTTTGGGGTTATAATATAGTCGTCTGGCAATTACCCAACCTTTCCTATATTTACCTCACTCACTATTTTAGTGTGTGATTCTGGATATCCCAAAGAGTTCCAGTTGTTGCCAGTTTTGAGTCTGTATGCACCAGCCGCTGCCTCCATCTTAACCCAAAGGTGTAATGGGGGCATATCCAGCATGGTTTCCATCCCAGCAGTTGGTGTGCTGTTAATTCAGCCTGTTATGGCTAAGGAGGCTAATCTCTGCACCTTACCAAGCTTCTTAGCAGCAACCTGCTGTTCTACCTTCTTCCACCACACGACCGCCCAGTCGGATCTTCGAGTCCTCCTTCTGGTTTGAGAGAGAGAGAGAGAGAGAAAGAGAGAGAGAAAGAGAGAGAGAAAGAGAGAGAGAAAGAGAAAGAGACTGTGTGTGTGTGTGTGTGTGTGTGTGTGTATTGTCTTTTGCTTCTTTTGCTTAAGTTACTTCAAATTCAAATGTTCAAATGTTTGTAGAAGTTATGGGACTTAACTACGGGGTCAACAGTCCCTAAGCTTACAAACTACTTATGAACTAGCTAAGACTAAGGACGGCACAAATATCCATGCCCGAGGGGGGATTCGAACCCCCGACCGCAGTGGCCGTGCAGACCGTGACTGGAGCGCCTCAGTCCCCTCGGCCACCGCGGCCGGCTTACTTCAAATAGATTGTAATGATAGGGAGTGAGGAACGTAGCAGTTTGGTCTCTTAAGTTTACAAACATTTGAAATTGTTTACAATGCGCTAGAACAGAGGTAGGAGGGTAATGGTGTGATTTTCTTGCTGAAATAACAGCGAGGTAGGCGAGTTGTAATTCTACATCAGCTGTCTGCCAGATACAAACACCAGTATCTCCGGAACTAAATGAGATGTCGTACTGCTCTCAATTATATATAAAACTTTATTATTTTAGCTACATTTCGTACACAGCATGTACAAAGCTAATGCAATGCAGTTGTACCTCTGTAAACTCTCTAAAATTTCGCGCAATACCGTATGTAATTTGAAGCAGCAGAATAACTATGACAAATTACAGAGAGAAATTCAGTCCGTTATGGGGCGAAAATTTCATACTGTAAGACGTGCAAAACATTTTTTTTTTACCAAGTAGTTCCGTTAATATCCAGTGATGAGACATTGAGGTCGCAGTGTCAAGGACTTGGATATTTCAGTGAGATGCTGTGGCTATTTGTAATAAAACACCCAACAGCCATTTCTTCAAGACTTATGTTACTATAGTAGCCGTTTCTATATTGCAGTCAAGCCAAGTTGAAGCCATGTAATTCATATATGGAACCTACCACATATGTTATTAGTGTGAACATGTAATAGCAAATGACATTTCAAAGCACAAGTTCGCGATGTAACGTCCCAAATATGAATTATGTGGAATGGTATCACTTTTGGTGGGTCCTGACTTTTGCATAATTGGAATGCCAAAACTGGTAGGTTTGCAAGAATAAATAGCTGTTGGGTGTTTTTCTGTAAGAATTCGAACGGCCGAAGTCCCACTGTTGACACAAGGAGCTGGATTCCCATTATGCTGTAGATAGATCGATAGTTAGACCATCTTTCTGTGTCCAGTGGATAGCACACGACAGTCGACCGCAGTGGCCTCCCCGTTCAAACAAAGGAATGAACTAAGCCAGCTGTTCAAGCTGGTCGCTGTGCATCGGCCATCTTGTGTTGCACGGAATCCACTAATAATATTGTCACACCGGCTGTGTAAATAGCTGTCTTGCTACAAGAAGCATATTTCCAGACCCTTAGTATGACCAGGTAGCTCTCTGGAGCTAACGGTATGAAGCCACAGACATTCAGTATGACACTGAGTAAGGTTCTTACAAGGCTATTGATCTCATACCTGTACGACAGTCGTCGTATCGAACCGAATGCAAGCAGCTACTTATTCCTCTTGAAAGACCTATAAAATTGAATAAAAATGACTGTATTCCTACTCAGATTGTTGGTACATACAGGGTGATTCACGAAGATATGCAAATATTCTAATACGTTATTCTACGAGAAAAGCTAAACAAAAAAAAAATTCAGGTGAACACAGGTCTGCAAATGTTTAGTTACGCAGTTGCGTTTGATAAAATATTATGCCTGAAATTTAGCAATCTCTCTAATATGAAGCCATCGAAAATTACACAAATAAATTCCAGAAATTATTTTATTGCTTCTTTGGAAGTTCTGGAAAATTGTGTGTCATATTAGATTCACCATATCAATAACAATAAACCTCGTACAGTTTTGTGATGTCTTCATATTAGCAAGCCTGCTAAATTTCAGGCAAAATCTTTTATTAGGCGTAACTCCATAAACAAATATTTGCGTACCTATGTTTGTAAATGTTCAAATGTTTGTATAGTCTACGGAACTTAACTACGGGGTCATCAGTCCCTAAACTTACAAACTACTTATGAACTACTTACGAACTAGGACGGCACAAATATCCATGCCCGAGGGGGGATTCGAACCCCCGACCGTAGTGGCCGTGCAGACTGTCACTGGAGCGCCTTAGTCCCCTCGACCCCTATGTTTATATGAAATCACTCTGTATATAAATATTCTAGCAACAGTGTATTGGTCTACACGCACCAAACTATTGAGTTTAAAAATTACAGCGAGCACTAATCTTTTTACACTAATTAGGTTCACAGAAGCAAGTTATTGTTCAAATGGACTTTGCGATCAAATAGATGAAGCCAGAGGTTTATCTTAATCCTGCCTTTTGAGTTTTTGTGAAGTTTCCATACAAAATTCTATTTCACGACAGATGTTTCTTTATTTCCAACCTAGAAGGCATATATCAATATACTTAAATGTAGCATTAAAATGCTTCAGTAGTTTTTTAGAAATGACATGATTTCAAAAAATACTCTATCCACTGTACCATCTTCTTATGTGTTAAGTTCTGAAAATTGCTGAAACGTTTCTGACCGAGAAACAAAATACAAATGTTCGTAGTTCTAGTTTCAAAATATCGTTAACAGCAACATATTTCCAAAATAATTTTCATCCCCTCTTTCATCCCTTCAGAGGTGATATTTCCAAAAGTACTTTCTTAAACGATGCCTACAGAATATGATCAACACTCTTTAAATTTCAAGTTGCTTTCCTTAACTGGTTGGCGGATAATAACTCGATGAATTGTAGCACCTGTAGTATTTTTACCCTGTTATGACTAACAAATGAAACAAAACCTTAACATTAAAGATAAACGTGAAGCAATGAATTAAAATTTGTGGTGCAGTGGGAATCGAACCCGGACCTCCACACTTACTAGACAGACGTCTTACCGTTAGACCACCGCACCTCTTAACGAATAATGCGCCTCGTAACCGTCTAAGTACGACTTCCCTCCACGTCACAAATTTCAAAAAAATGTTTGTTTGTAATTCTATCGGACCAAACTGCGTGGTCATCAGGCCGTAGCTTACAAACTACTTTATCCTTTAATGCATAGTGTAGCTGATCAGCTACATACCTTATTTTTCCATTATCTCTCAAACTTATCCAAATTATACCACAAATTCATTTGTAGCTGCTTCTATACATAATGTTACATATGCTAGTAGCTCGTCCTAGAAATTACCAATTGCAGAGTGTTGCTGAATCAGTTCGACAGTTAGCTGCATTGAGTTACTCCTAACATATGCGTTTGTTTACTTTAGTATTCCCCCTTTTCCATGTAAAACGAGTTAATCTCATACTGCTGTTGGATTTTGAGTTGCTTTCTGGAAAGGTTAGAGGCATAATAGTGACATTTACTGAATCGGGTACATCACGGAAGCACTATATAGCTGACCAGATATGAGCGGTTTGTTGCTAGTAGTGATTAATAATTTTAAGCAATTTTTCCAGCATTTTTATCAGTATATACGCACTATACATTAATCGTGGTAGTTTCTATAGCTTAGAATAAAAAGTCATGCATTAAGGGTTAAACTAAACTGATCTAAGGACAACACACACACACACACACACACACACACACACACACACACACACACACACACACACACACACACAACCATGGCCCAGGGAGGACTCGAACCTCCACGGCGAGCAACCGCGCGCTCCGCAGCGAGGCGCTTTAGACCGCTCGGCTACTCCACCGCGGCACACAAATTTTAATTCTGCTTCTGTGTTCCAAAAATAATTGTCACTACTACCAATAGCGGAATAGCACCTCGGCAATGGACATAGTGGAATATTCCTGCTATGATGATCAATTTAAATATAGACTGAGAAACCCTGAGACGGTTTTTCGTCTCGAATATGTCCAAGACATTAAAGACATATTCGAGACGAAAAACCGTCTCAGGATTTCTCAATCTATATTTAAATTAAAAAAAAAAAAAAACTGTTATAACCGATAACAAACGTATACTGAAAATACTGATTATTCCGAACTGAAATAAACATATCGGTACCAACCGGTCTTTTTTCCCCTCCCAGGCCCAGAGCTAGGTGGTTTACAAAATTCCAATGTCAGCGCTCTGATGGTTGTCCTCAATCTCAGTGCAACTTACAGCAAAGAGCAGCACTTGCTTGCGCATGCAACATTAAACGATAACAAGAACAACCCTCTGCATGTGGTGCCGTCCTCTTAAGTTTAGCAGCCATAAAGGGACGCAATTATCAACTTGGATGTTGACCTAACTTCGAGTTTCGCAACGGTGTAATATTCACGCAGACTACATACTCAGCTGCTCGTTGCTTTGAGAACACGGCGTTGGGAGACTCGCCTACATGACTGGAATTTAATCATGTTCTATACTTTACCACCTGGAGATTTATAGCAGCTATGTAATCACGCTATATTAAGCACTTACGAAAGTGAACCGGCGCCCCCTCCCCCGCCACCACACACACACACACACACACACACACACACACACACACATACAAATTTCTAAGATGTACTGTGATAGATTGATGTAAATGGCAAGATGTTTTAAAATAACGAAATGACTCCTGCGAAAGAGAAAGGTTATTTTTATATATACTTCATAATAAATCCTTATTCGCAAGCACAAACCGGACTTCTGCTGAAGCATCTGACACGCTAATTTGCTTTATTGTTGTAAACCTGTTGGACCAAATTGCTATGGTCATCTGTCCCTAGACTTAGAAATGACTAACTTACACTAAGGACGACACATACGCCTAGGACTTGAACCTCCAGCGATGACGGCATCCCGGTCCGTAGCATGACGTCTTTGCCGCATTGGCTTTATTCAGTATCGTGTAGTTAAGTGCAGTGCAGACAAAAGGCTGGCGTGGGATTCAAAATGTACCCGGAGGAGGCGCTGCAGGACATCAGTGTGGAAGGTGGCGAGGTGGATTTAATAAATGGAGTCCTTAGGGAGGATTAGTTGGGAGATAGGAGTAGATGGGAAGTACTTCCATACTTCCAGAGAGAGGGTTCTACTGACTAGGAAGGCCTCAGATTTAAATCATTTGACGATATCTGCCGCGGTACTGTTGCTCATGTTGAGCATGGCAGCAATTTGTCTATTTCACATTAAGAAAAATCACGAGTTGTTGTATCTCAAAACTGGTATTAGCTTTGCAAAGCATATCTTGTAAAGAGATACTTGCCTTTAGACTTAAAGTATTTATCTCGGTGTTGGCAGTGTCGCACTTGTTTTCACTGCTATCTTTCCATGTGACCATCGAAAAATGGTTTATTTCAATCGTATTATTTAAGAAATGTTACACGTGGCGTAAAAATCGTTCATAATATTATTTACTAGACACCTACCTTCATATAATACTTGTTTATATTTTTCTTTTTTTCAGATGACAGTTATGGTGCAGCAAAGTTAAAATCTCGAAGTGTCCGAATATTAAAGTCAATCACTGTACTTAAACTAACATACCCTAGGAATGCCTTATCAGCATGACCGCTCCTACAGGGAAAGCCACAGACTACGTAAAATTTTGTGTAGTGCATGGCAGAGGGTACCTTGAAATAAATGTTGGCACTACTGATCACCATGAATGTTAAAAGAATTATATACAAATTTTCACACATAGAGGCAACAAAGTGATAAAATGGGTCGCACGGTCTGTGGCGCCTTGTTATGGAGAGCACGGCCGCTCCCATCGGAGGTTCGAGTCCTCAATCGGGCTTTTCTGTGTGTGTTGTCCTTATGGTAAGCTATTTTTACTAATTTGTAAGTCTAGGGAGCGATGACCTTAACAGAAATGACCAACAACAAAACTTACTTCCTCTCTATTTTGAGTTGTTAGAAGAGTTTAACGGAGTGACAGTGAGGTAATTGTCAGAGAAATGAGAAGATAGAGATGCGCAGAGAGGGCTAGAAAGAGATGAACACACACACAGAGAGAGAGAGAGAGAGAGAGAGAGAGAGAGAGAGAGAGAGGGGAGAAAAGGAAATTACCACAGGGAAGACGAGGAGTGGGGGGGGGGGGGGTAGGAGAAGAAGGATAGAAAAGGAAGCAGAAGGTGGCCAGAGAGAGAAAGGTAAGGAGAATTGGATCAACTTATGACGCGATGCCGGGTTTTCCTTTAACAATAATAAATTCATTGGACTTGAGTATCCAAGTCTTGCCGAAAATGAACAATACGCAATTTGATTTGAAGTGGTCGTTGATATTAGTTCCTTCATATTTGCAGCAGCTTCTCGGTAACTGTGTTCTGAATTAATGACTAACTAAATCAAATGTTTGTAGAGCTTATGGGACTTAACTACGGGGTTATCAGTTCCTAAACTCACAAACTACTTATGAACTAGCTAATACTAGGAGGGAACAAATATCCATGCCCGAGGGGGGATTCGAACCTCCGACCGCAGTGGCCGTGCAGACCGTGAATGGCGCGCCGCAGACCCCTCGGCCACCGCTGTCGGCAGAAGTAATGACTAACTTGCTCAGTTGGTATACGATCGTTATTTTAGTCCACGTCGCTTCATTACAGAACATTTTCCACAACCACCAGAAAATGATTTCGTTATAAAAACCGGAGCCGTTCGTGGATTAAAATAAAGAACATAACAAGTAAAAGCAGCATTCATTCCTTTTGATAGAGTGGCCGAGCGCTCCAAGGTGCCTGGCTGCAGAGCTCGCGGCTGCTCGCCATCGGAGGTTGGCCTCCTCCCTTGGGCATGGATGTATTGGTTGTCCTTTGCAGAAGTTAACGCTTTAAGAGCCAAGATTGTAGCTGATGTGACATTGACAGAGAGAGGGACGTTTAAGATACAAAATACATAGAGTAAATAAATAAATTTATTAAAAAAAAATTTTGTAGCCTCACAATTGTCTGGTATGGGCCTTCACAAAAAAATTTTGGTATCCACAATCTTACAGTAACATTCCTTTTGACATAACATGACACAAAATCATATAAAATCAATGGCTGTCAGATATGATAGTTTCATATGGCAAAACAAGGATATCAACAGCTTGTCAACACGTCTTTCTTACCGCCATTGCAAGTGCACTGGGAGTTTGCCGACTGTTGGTACTACACAGTGTAGAAACATGGAACCAAAACACGTTGCGTACATTACTACAGTCTTCTCAAGATTGTGTGATGCAGGCCCGAACTTCCTAGCATGAATCAGAAAGAAATAAAGCGAGCGAAACCAGAACCGTACAATTGTGCGTGCAGGGCCTGAAAGAGTGAAAGTAGTTTGTAAACCTAGGGAGTGATAACCAGAGTAGTTAAGTCCCGTAGATTTTCAAGCATTTAAACTTTTGACAAGCTTCAATAAATAACTTTTCTCTAAAAGAACTGGTACTTCACGAGTGAAATGGTGCGGCGTTTCTATGAGTGTCGGTCTCCATCTTCGTCGGAAGATAGCGGGAGTTAATGCCATTTCGACGAATTTATTACACTAAATCCAAGAGTTTCATAGTACTGTACATTAGTGATTATGGCTAATGTTCCGGTGGAAAATATTGTTGATTCTTATGATTGTGTATGGCATATTGGGCTCAAGTCATGTAAAACTCTTTAAATGAATTCACCATTTGACTGAAAATTGTTTTTTCAAACCAGGTTTCGACCTTGGGCCATTATCAGTTTTTTTCCCTATTCATTACCATGGCAATAAAATCTTTAGGACAAGGACTTAACAAGGGATCTACATCTACATCTACATACATACTCCGCAATTCACCGTAAGGTGCGTGGCGGAGGGTACACTGTACCACTACTAGGCATTTCCTTTCCTATTCCACTCCCAAATTGAACGAGGAAAAAAAGAATGCCTATATGCCTCCGTACGAGCCCTAATTTCTCTTATCTTGTCTTTGTGATCTTTACGCGAAATGTAAGTAGGCGGCAGCAAGATCGTACTACACTCAGTTTCAAATTCCGGCCCTCTAAATTTACTTAACAGAAATTCACGAAAAGAGCGTCGTCTTTCTTCCAGCGATCCCCAATTGAGTTGCCGGAGCATTTCCGTGACACTCGCGCATTGGTCGAACCTACCGGTAACAAATCTAGCTGCTCGCCTCTGAACCGCCTCTATGTCTTCTTTCAAACCGATCTGCTGCGGGTCCCAAATACTTGAGCAATACTCAAGACGTGGTCGTACAAGCGTTTTATACGCGGTCTCTTTTACAGGTGAAGTACATCTTCCCAAAATTCTCCCAATAAACCGAAGTCGGCTGTCTGCCTTACTCACAACTGTCCTTACATGCTCGTTCCATTTCATATCGCTCTGCAATGTTACGCCTAGATATTTGAACGACGCGACCGCATCAAGAAGCTCACTACTGATGCTGTATTCGAAAATTATAGGATTGTTTTTTCTACTCATGCACATCACCTTACATTTTTCTACATTGAGAGCTAGCTGCCATTCTTCGCACCAACTAGAGATTTTGTCTAAGTCAACCTGTATGCTATTACAGTCAGTTACAGACGACACCCTCCCATACACCACAGCATCATCAGCAAACAGCCGCAAATTACAACTTACTCTGTCCATCAGATCATTTATATAGATAGAAAATAATAGCGGTCCTATCACACTCCCCTGGGGCACGCCTGACGATACACTCGTCTCTGATGAACACTCGCCGTCGAGAACAACGTACTGCGTTCTATTACTTAGGAAGTCTTCCAGCCAGTCACAAATCTGAGAACCTATTCCATAAGCTCGCATTTTCGTTAGGAGTCTGCAGTGTGGCACCGTGTCGAACGCCTTTTTGAAGTCGAGAAAAACACAATCCGCCTGTTGCCCTTCGTCCATGGCTCGCAAGATGTCATGTGAGAAAAGGGCAAGCTGAGTTTCACATGAACGATGTTTCCTAAACCCGTGCTGATTCATGGAAAGAAGCTTTTCCGTTTCAAGGAAATTTACTATATTCGAACTGAGAATATGCTCCAAAATTCTACATGAAACCGATGTCAACGATATTGGCCTGTAATTGTATGGGTCAGTTCTCTTTCCTTTCTTATACACGGGAGTCACCTGCGCTTTTTTCCAATCACTAGGAACTTTGCGCTGAGTTAAAGATTCGCTGTAAATGCAAGCTAAGTAGGGGGCCAATGTCGCAGAATAGTCTTTGTAAAACCGAACTGGTATTCCATCCGGACCAGCAGACTTTTTCGTATTTAGCTCTCTCAGCTGCTTCTCTACACCGGAAATACCTATTGCTATGTCCCCCATTTCGGAATTAGTACGTTGATCAACTAACGATTTTATTGCCATGAAAATGACTTAGAAAAAAACCTGTCTGGAGAGTTTTTACACTTGATAATGGCTCAAGGCCGAACACTTGTTGTGGAAAAAAAAAAAAAAAAACCTTTTTCAGTCAAGTGACGGTGAACTCCTTAAAAAAAATTATTCTGATCAGACAACATGCTGGTCAGTTAAGTGTCTTGAGAACGCAGGGAACGCACAGGTTGGGAGCGGCAGACAGTCGAAGGTCGCCGGCCCGGCGGCTGGCGGCTGGCACCGGCTTGTTGTCCTCCGGCACAGCGCGCTATCGACCTCCCCGCGCCGTGTAAACAGCTGACTGCAGGCAGAGGCGGCGGAATGAATGGCAGGGCCGCGCCCCGCCCCTCCCGGCGCCGCGCATGCGCAGTGCCGCCGCCGGCAGCTGACGCGGCGCTGACGTCACACGTTGGCAGCGCGCCCAGCGGCGACCGCTGCACCGCTGCGAGTTCCATTAGGCGCGCTCTGACGTACTGGCTGGAGTTCGTTACAGCTTGCAACTCCGCAGCTTTAAATTGCACTTCACGAGACTGCAATGCCCCACTGCGGATCACTTTACGATCATTTAGGCTAAAAGCTGTACTCACTGGTTTCTTTATATGACTATTCCATTTATCTGTTGTCCGATTGTTGTCGTGTTCATGCTGGACTATGTTATTATCCCCTATTTTAGTCATTTTAATTTTCCTCCACACTGTCTCCACAATTTTAATTATCTCCTGGATTTGTCACAGTATCTTTTATTTTTGTGTTCTCCTTTTCTTTGTTCTTTTTAATCCCTTTGCTGAAGAGCGCCTCCATGCGCTGACAGCCCGCCAGGTTTGAGGAACTGAAATACAATAAAGAAAAAATAAAGTGTTCAAATGTCTGTAAATCTATCGGACCAACCTGCGTGGTCATCCGTAGCTTACAAACTACTTAAACCTAGATAAACTAACCTACAGACAAACACACATACCCATGCCCCAAGGAGGACTGGAACTTTCCACGGCGAGCAACCGCGCGCTCCGCAGCGAGACGCTTTAGACCGCTCGGCTACTCCACCGCGACAAACAAAGTGTGTCCACACCCTGTATTACACGGGGTAATCCATGTAATTAATAACTTCAATATACAGTAATATTATAGTGTAGGTATTTCGGTTATCTGTCTATGCAACTGATTTAATAATGTTTTATTGCAATATGCATTTCAGCTTCCAGCTGTTATGCTTCAGTTCTCTTCATTTTGCTGTGTTTGTTGTTCCAGCACTTCACAGCTAGCACACATGCCATTTTTATTCAAAAACAAAACAGATCAGCTGAAAGCCAAATGTTCAAATGTTTGTAGGACTTATGGGACTTAACTACGGGGTCATCAGTCCCTAAGCTTACAAACTACTTATGAACTAGCTAAGACTAAGGACGGCACAAATATCCATGCCCGAGGGGGGACTCGAACCCCCGACCGTAGTGGCCGTGCGCCACTGATGATGCCTTCCAAATAAAGGTGTAATGCATATGGCAATAACATTTTATTAAATCAGTTGCATAGACAGATAACCGAAATACCTACACTATAATATTATAATATAGCAACTGTGGGATAAACAGGACAAAAGGAACTAAAAATCGTAATATACAGTATATTTACTTCCTGAATTTACTAAAATATTTTAGTACTGTGTGTCTGTTCCCGATAATTTGCAAAGAAGTAAGTGAAACCTAATACCTTGCGTGCCTCTCAGTGTCATTTCTAACAAAGTAAACTTACTTACTTACTTTACGCGATCATGCCCAGTGGACCGCGCGATGATACAATCAAGGCTCTCCATTCATTGCGATTCTTCGCTGTTCCCAGTTTTTCCAGGCCTCAAGTTTTTGCAGGTCTTCTCTTATCCCGTCCATCCATCTCTGTTGCTATAATCTCCAAAAATAGTTACACCAAGAAGAAATGCAGATGATAAACGGGTATTCAGTGGACAAATATATTATACTAGAACTGACTTGTAATTACATTTTCACGCATAGATCCTGAGAAATAAGTACCCAGAACAGTCACCTTTGGCCGTAACAACGGGCTTGATACGCCTGGGCATAGTCAAACAGAGCTTGGATAGCGTGTACAGGTACAGATGCCCATGCAGCTCCAACACGATACCACAGTTAATCAAGAGTAGTGACGTGTATTGTGACGAGCCAGTTGCTCGGCCACCATTGACCAGACGTTTTCAATTGGTGAGAGATCTGGAGAATGTGCTGGCCAGGAAATGAGTCAAGATTTCCTTATCCAGAAACGCCCGTACAGCACCTGCAAATGAAGCGCCATGGGTCGTAACACACATGAAATGTAACGGCCACTGTTCAAAGTGTCGTCGATGCGAACAAGAGGTGACCGATACGTGTAACCAATGGCACCCCGTACCATCACGCCGGGTGATAAGCCAGTATGGCGATGACGAATACATGCTTCCAATGTGCGTCCACCGCGATGTCGCCAAACACGGATGCGACCATCATGATGCTGTAAACAAAACCTGGATTCATCCGAAATAAATGACGTTTAGCCATTCGCGCACCCAGGTGCGTCGTTGCGTACACCATCACAGACGCTCCTGACTGTGACGCAGCATCAAGGGTAACCGCAGGCATGGTCTCCGAGCTGCTGCAAACGTCGTTCAGATGGTTGTTGATTTGCAAACGTCCCCATCTGTTGACTCAGGGATCGAGACGTGGCTGCACGATCCGTTACAGCCATGCGGATACGATGCCTGTTATCTCGACTGCTAGTGATACGAGGCCGTTGGGATGCTGTACGTCGTTCCGTTATTGTCCTCCTGAACCCACAGATTCCGTATTCTGGTAAGTCACTGGATCGCGAACAGCAATGTCGCGATACGATAAACTGCAATCGCGATAGGCTACAATCCGACCTTTATCAAAGTCGGTAACGAGATGGTATGCATTTCTCCTCCTTACACACAACAACGTTTCACCAGGCAACGCCGTCAACTGCTGTATGAGAAATCGGTTGGAAACTTTCCTCATGTCAGCACGTTGTAGGTGTCGCCACCGGCGCCAACGTAGTGTGAATGCTCTGAAGAGATAATCATTTGCATCATCGTCTTCCTGTCTTTTAAATTTCGCGTCTGTAGCACGTCATCTTCGTGGTGTAGCAATTTGAATAGACAGGAGTGATGTTTTATTTGGGCAGCAAAATAACTTGTCATACCACAAATAGAGAAGATATAAAAATGCAGAATGGCTATGGTAAGAAACGCATTTCTGAAGAAGAGAAATTTGTTGACATCGAATATTAATATAAGTTACATATACGTGGCGTCTGTTCTTACGGACATGTCCGTAACTAATGAGTAGGTACTGAAAATATCCGGGGGAAAATGTTTCTGGGATATTTGACTAAAAGAGGGCAACGATTGATACATTTCTTGGATATCCAGAAATCGTCACTTGAGTATTGGAGGAAAGTGTATAAGGTAAAAATTGCAGAGATAGTTCGAGAGACGATTACAGTAAGCAGGTTCAAAGGAAAGTTGCCGTCCTTAGCGAGAGATGAATAGGCTTGCGCAAGATAATGTAACTTCGAGAGCTCGAGAGCAACAACCTTAAGATCTATTCATGAAGTTCCTCTAAAGCTTCTACGGTAGTGTACTAAAAGAAAAAGAAAAAAGAAAAAAAAATCGGACTTAAGAAACTCTAAACCGGAAATATATTAGTCATTAGTCAACTTTACTCTGGCTTTACGTAGGATTGCAATATGTCCCTATTAATCGGATATGTCGCTATTTTTCATTCTTTGGCCCAGTGTCCCAAAGAGGTTCAATCTGGACGCAAATATCCCGATTTTCAAGCAAGAGAACTGCATAATTTAGCGCACATGATATCTTTCACGTCGTACACGTATGAAATACACGTCGTCGTAAACCAAGAACATCACATAATCTTCCACTCTTAGACTTACAACCGGTTGAAATCATTAAATTATTTGCTGAGTGCGTATTATCTGTTTTTTCTATTTTAATTATAGATTGATGATTATCGAGATTTATACTCTTCGAAGTCGCGCAGTTCCCGAAATGCACATGCCGAGTCTCGGTGCAATCACAAGCTGTCCTCGGTCATTCTTTCGCAATAAATAGGGAATGTGGGTTCTAATCCCGATCGGGAGTTTGAGAATTTGCAGGTATTATACCGAACCAAGCATGTCAACCCCAAGAAATGAGAGATTCAATAGTTTAAGTTGCATCAGTTCTTCAGTAACAGTTCATAACAGCCCCAAGACAACAGATCTATGATATACTTCATTAAGTACCTTTCATGCACTCTGTTGTTAATTCAAATCGGAACAGTGATACGTAACCTGTGATGACACAGAGGAAGAAGAAACTGTCGAAAGGATCACTCACTAGAGAAGATTTTGTTTTTAGTTACCTTTTTTTCCTCGTTACGCCGTACTCCATCAGGTTAGAATCACATCCGTTGAAGAATGTTTCGGGAGCCTCCCTATCCTACTGTGCCGGTAGTCAAAACGATTGCGATAATGTACTCCTATCTTTCTTTTCTTGCTCAATTTTCCGGTGTTATAGCTTTTAGGCCTAGTACTGGTGTATTGCGCCGTAAGTCGGAACAACTGAAATCATAATCAGATTATCACTTGGTTCATAAAACCTTCCATTTTTGTGGACGGCGACCATGATGTATCGAGCACGTAATGATAAAATAAAAACACCGCGACCAAGACATTTAAAAAAAAAATTATGCCTATTCAGATTATTAAAAGCTGTAAATCATATGGCAACAAAGCCTAAAAATGCCCATCGGATAGCCATTAAAAAAACTGGAGATGATGTATATATAGTTGAAATAGGAAATTAAAATAATTACTTTTGATGAGTCTAACAATGCTTTTCGTCAGGTTAACAAATTCAGATTTTTAAAAGATGGACATCATATGGCAACAAAGTCTAAAAAGTTCCCATAGGATAACCATTAAAAAAACTGAAGATGGCGATATATGTCTCTGAAATCTGTAATTAAAATAAATAATTACTTGTGATGAAGGTCTAACAATGCCTTACGTAAGATTAAAATATTACAAACATGTTGTTCCTATCGTCAGTTATGATCGGGCGCTTATACAAAAATTGATATTTACGTTCCTACGAAATTTACTTTCTTTTTGTCCTTAACATTTTTTTCTTGCAAGCTTTTCCAGGACTATATGTGATGCTTGCTGGATGGCTCTCCGCATTAGGTCAAAGGGCTAGCAGGCCGCTATAATAAAAAATGTGGATAAAGAAAAACAAAAGACAAAAAATATGTACACGAAGGAAAAAAAAAAAAAAAAAACGGAAAGAGGAAAAAATCTACCCAGAGAACAATGAAATAAAAGTGAGTGCTAGAGTATGGATCGAAAGGTCGTGAACTACTTTCCCGGTCAATTCTAGGATTTTTATCCATCACTTTTCACTTCTTGCATCTCGGAAAATGTTGTTAATGTGAAAAATGCCTACTTGTATCTTGGTTCCAAATCCACGTTAAATCGTGGGTCCCCGTGTAATTGGGTTTCATGACTAGTAAAGAAAAGTAGTGCTGAAACCAATCTTTGGATATTGACTGCTTTACCTGTAGCTAAATGAACAGTAATAAAAAAAAGTATTTCGCACATTTGTCGTTCCAGTTGTGATGAAGGTCTAACATGCTTTACGTAAGGTTAACATATTACAAACATCTTGTTCCTACCGGTGCTTATACAAAAATAGATTCTTACGTTTCTCCGAATTTTACGACTTTCTTTTTGTCCTTAACATTTTTTTCTTGTAAGCTTTTCCAGGACTGTATGCGATCCTAGCTGGATGGCTCGTTCCAGTCGTGAGTTATGGACTTCCTACAAAAACTGCGTGAAAAAAAGCACTTTCAGCTTTCCCGTATTTTTCGATTTTCCAAACAACGATTACAGTTTTTCTTTCTGTAAAAACATTACTTGGACTATTACAAACATTTCTTCAAAATAACTAGCCAAAGCGGTCTAACGCTTTCTCCCAGGTATGCAATGTATGTCACTATTCCCAGTCATTTTTTCGTGATTACGTAATCATTCAATAACTGGTCCTCCCGCTATGTGCTGGAAGAAGCCAGCCCGCAGCTAACGTTTGGTGCATTGTGAAAGCTACATCAGCACCGTAATGTTCAAATTGTAAAGCTTATGGGACTTAACTGCGGGGTCATCAGTCCCTAAACTTACAAACTACTTATGAACTACTTTATGCTAAAGGCGTCACAAACATCCATGCCCCAACGGGGATATGTCTCGCGCATCGGAGCATAGCGCCTCAATGCGCTCGGCCGCTCCGTCGCGGCCGCACCAAAATGCAGAATTACATATGTAGCCATACTAAGAGTTCCTTGGCTTGACCCTAACACTCAGACTGCCAGTTCCGGCAACTGTGAGGACCCGAAAACTTCGCGTAGACTGTCAATCCTGACATTTGAAAGAGTCTCTTTTATTCTCGCTTTTAAATATGAATTCATATGTATTGACGGGCCCACTAGATTTCCATTATGTTGCGAATAACATGTGGTTTATAAAAACACTTATAAAATGGCCGGCATTTTTAGAAGCCGCAAGATTTAAGAGGACGTCAGTTAAAATGTCACTCATTTCAACACTCGCCTTGCGACACTCTGTGAGACACCACTGAACACGTGACACTGTTGTTGCACATGTGCAAATCCGTCCCATTTCGCAATGGTTTCTGAAAGCAACTGACCTTGAGTCTTCAGAAGTGTGTCCCAGTAGCAGCAGTGGATGCGCTGGTCGCTGATTCAGAATCGGTGAATGCGGCTGTAACTGTGATAGTTGGGTACTCGTTTTCTATTCACCTTGAGGTAAGGAGCATACTTTTATATTAAGGAATGTCATTTATCGCCCCCCCCCCTTCCACCATACTGATAATGTATTTGTCATTTCAGCCCTAGAGTGGTTTGATGCAGCTCTCCACGCTACCCTGTCCTGTGCAAGCCTCTTCATCTCTCGATACGAACGGCATTTTTCATCCTTTTGAACCTGCTTACTGGATTCGTTTCTCGGTCTCCTTCTAAGATTTTTACACCATACACTTCTCTGAGATGCTAAATTGACGCCGCGGCGGCGTGGCCGAGCGCATTGAGGTGCTATGCTACGATGCGCAAGGTCACTCTCCGTCGGGGGTTCCAATCCCCCCTCGGGCATGGATGTTTGTGCTGTCTTTAGTATAAGCTAGTTCATAATTAGTTTGTAAGTTTAGGGACTGATAACCTCGCAGTTAAGTCCCATAAACCTTACAAACATTTGAACGTTTGAACATTTGCTAAATTAAGGATTCCTAGATGTCTCAAAAATCTAGAATGTTCAAAAAAGTACAAATATTTGTAAATCTAAGGGACATAACTAATTTAATCAGGCCCGTTTTTGGTTTATGAAAACTTATTAACTGAAATTCGTAACACGAATGTCTGAAATCTGTCCTAACCACGAATGTCATTCACAAATAACAAGCAGAAAGCTTACATGCCGCCACCTATGCGCATGCGCGCGTTAGCGCTGCCTAGTGCGCATGCGCGGATTCACGGGAGTTTAGAACTGGTCTCTATTCCGGCGCGCGGATAGTCTGCTAATAATCATGGTTCCGCGGTAGTTCCACGTGTTCTGCCGATAGATGGCTGTCGCGCTAGACCAATACCTTTCGCCGCGGATCGTCGTGTAATACGGCATTTACATTCCACGCTCCGTTCCGTAGAATGTCCGTTTTGTTTTTGTTGATGATGACATACTCCTGAGCAGTTCTCTCCCGGATATTGGAATGGGGGACTGGTTTACCCAAAAATACGCCATCATACAGTAGAGCAGCATTTCCTTGGGAAAAGTAACGACTGTAGTTTTCCCTTGCTTACAGACGTCCACTGATATCATAAAATGACTTCTCCTATCCAAAATATATCTCTCCCTGAGGGCGCCGACTATCCCACCCTCCCAACCCCTTCTACCCTCCTCAGCCTACCCAGCTGTCCCTCCGGATCTTCAACCTTTGCCCCCCACTTCACATCTTTTAACCCTCCTCTATAAACGTTGCTGGTGACCACACAAATATAAACATTGGGTCGTATCCGACCCCTTGCCTCATAATTGCAATTTCTGAGTACGGGAATCAATAATGCACATAGTTTTATATTTAATATAGTTTATTTAACATTAAATTACATATATTCAAAGTATCGAATGACTAAGGCACCTGAAAGAAATGGTTCAGTCTTTTCGAATATAGTAAGACATTATAAAAAAAGTAAGACATTATAAAAAAGAAAAAAAAAAAAAGAAAAAACACAAATGAAATAAAATAACTTAAAAACAATTATTTCAGTATTATATTCTACCCATTTCTAAACATATACTTAGAGACTAAAGAAAACTCATATCACGTAAACTTTGTGACTTAGGAACGTATATCACATAAAATTCATGAATTGAGAAACGTATTCATCACAGATCTGGAACTTACATATCAAATATTCATACCTCATATATAACACATCAGGCAATTATATATCTCATATGAGGACTTTATATCTCATACCAGAAAATTATATATCACATGTCAGGAACTCTGGAAGAATAATATATAACAATATAATATATTATAACAATATTATACATAATAATCAATATAAGACTGAAACACAATAATAAACAATGGGTCGGATCCGACCCTGGATCGGGGAGTCTATCGTTGTACAGCAAACAAAGAAATGTGGCGCTCACCAAAGTCTGGTGTTGGCTGGACGGAGCGTGCGTCATGACTGCCTGGGAGGGTACCTGGGGCCACGTAGCCCTGGAGGAGGGGGGAAAGAGACATGCACGCTCTTCTAACTGCCGAGTCGGATCCGACCCGAACGTTTACAAAAATGTTCAAATGTTTGTAAGGCTTATGGGACTTAACTACGGGGTCATCAGTCCCTAAACTTACAAACTACTTATGAACTACTTACGAACTAGGACGGCACAAATATCCATGCCCGAGGGGGGATTCGAACCCCCGACCGTAGTGGCCGTGGAGACCGTGACTGAAGCGCCTCAGTCCCCTCGGCCACCGCGGCCGGCGAACGTTTACATACGAGGGTTAACACTGCGTTTGCTCCGTCGTATGTGAACCTTCAGAAGTGCTTCTGTGGGGGAGCTTCGCAAGTGTGGTGTCTTTTAGTTACGTCGTTTTATTTTAATGATAGTGAACGGCCAACCCGCAGCCGACGCAATCAGTTTTAAATTGTGTGTTTCTCCGTATGTGTGATGTGTTAATCGTTTTAATTCCCCAATAGCGGACGGTCAACCATTAGCCGTCGCCCTGTGTTCATTTTAATTGTGTGTGTGCCACTGCACCTCTAGCAGCTGTTTTACTCTCCACCATCGCCGTATCAAAACTTTTATGACGCCAGTGTTTGACTCCGTTTTACATACTTTGTCTTATCTCCGAACATCTCCGTTTTTTGTGTGTTTTATCTCCAAACTTTTATCTCCTTTATGTTTTATATGTTTCCACTGTGTCAAATTTTGTATTGCTGTAGGCTGACGAGGGCCCTTAGCGCTGGTAGCGCGCCCCTATTTACGGTAATTGAAATTACAAAAAAAAAAGATAACATGTTAAGGGTCTACTGCTTTGATGGCTTCCGTCACCCCCATCTTGACAGCCTCTGACGGCTTCCGATCGCTAACAGCCGAAAAATGATGCTGAGTGTTCTTAAGTTACGAACTATTCGTCACTGACACGGCTGCCTTCTTCCCGTGCCCTTATTTGGTCATTCTGCAAGAAGCCTGACGTCTACCTCTGGCCGTGGTAGAGTAGCCGAGCGGTCTAAAGCGTCTCGCTGCGGAGCATGCGGTTGCTCGCCGTGGAGTTTCGAGTCCTCCCTGGGGCATGGGTGTGTGTGTGTTTGTCCTTAGGTTAGTTTACCTAGGTTTGAGTAGTTTGTAAGCTACGGACTGATGACCACGCAGTTTGGTCCGATAGATTTAGAAACATTTGAACATTTTTTGTCTACCTCCGTCGGCCAATCCTTGGCCTTTTCTCTGACTACCGCACTTATATGGAAGTCGGCAGCTGGCCTCCACGCTACGCCACTTGTGTATGATATTGTTGCACCGTCTTACAAATTTACGTATTAAACCATTTACTCTGCCTCAGATGCAAGTATTACATCATGGGGAGTTCAATGAAAATTTTATGGATCAGTATTTACAGATTGTATGAGGGTACTTAAATCAGGATAGTTTTATGCAGGGAAAAGAAAAAAAAAAAAAACATGGCGGTTTGTCGATGACATAGTAATTGTCAGAGACCGAAAAAGATCTGGAAGAGCAATTGAATGGGATGGACAGTGTCTTGAAAGGCAGATATAAAATGAACATTAACAAAAGTGAAATAAAGGTAATGGAATGCAATGTCAGAAAATCAGGCGATGCTGAAGGAATTAGATTAGGCAATGAGACAATAAAAGTAGTATATGAGTTTTGTTATTACAGTAGCAAGATAACTTCTGCAGGCCGAAGTAAATAAGATATAAAATGCAGAATGGCTATGGGAAGAAAAGCGTTTCTAAAGAAGCGAAACTTGTTAACATCCAAAATTAGTTTAAATGTTAGGAAGTCCTTTCTGAAAGCATTGGTCTGGAGTGTAGCATTTGTCTGGAGTGTAGCATTGTATGGCAGTGAAACGTGGACGATAAGGAGTTCAGATAAAAGGATGATAGAATCTTTTGAAATGTGGTGCTACAGACGAATGAAGAAAATTAGATGGGTAGATCACGTAACTAATGAGGTGCTTAACCAAATCGGGGAGAGAAAAGGAGTTTGTCGCATATCCTGACTAAGAGAAGGAATAGATTGGTTGGACACATTCTGAGACATCAAGGAATTGTCAACTTAGCATTAGAAGGAAGCGTGGGGCGTAAAAATCGTATAGGGAGACCGAGGGACGAATATAGTAAGCAGATTCAAAAGGATGTAGGTTGCCGAACGTATTCTCAGATGAAGAGACTTGCACAGGACAGGGTAGCGTGGAGAGCTGCATTAAACCAGCCTGCGGACTGAAAACCACAACAACAGTTTTCTGCGGACATTCCAACGTATACTAAGAGTTAACACAAGGGTTCCTACTCATAGATTGACAGTTGTGCATATGAGCTCCACCATATATTGCAGCAGAGCTTTTCGGCTACAGTTGAGCACTATTAGCTGCACCTTCTGCGCGGATGTAATAAAGCAAGTAAAACGGCGTACTTTATTGAGGTTTGTGGCACCGCATACAGGACATTTCTCTTCGGTATTTTATGGTCCCGTAGTGTGCTGCTACGCGATATTAGACTCTGGTTGCATGACCACGTGGCCCGTATAAATATTCCAACTAAAATTTTCGTTTGTCACGCTATGCCCTCTCGAAGGGCAAAGCCTTCCACCTCTTTTAGATACAGCAGGGCCTCCCAAAGTAGACACGGTACCTCGGCTGAAAGAAAACCTCTTCGTTATACTTAAATTTCTACCCTACCAGAGGATCAGCGTACAACTTGGGATAAAATCACAAGAAAAGATAACCAGTTTTTTGATGGTGTGCTCTATTAAGGAACCTTGGAAGTTCCTGAAGAAATTGGTTATTACGATTCTAAAAGATGAACACAACTGAATGGTTGCAAAAGTTCGTTTAAAAATCACGAAAGAAGTATGTACACGGGGCATGCACAAGATGATATGAACACCTAACATAGTCACAATATTTACGAGGATTATTCAATAAAGATAGAAACTGCTGGAGTAAAAACCGTTTATTTTTACAGAACAGTACTTTTTCTACTTTTCAACATAATTCCCTTGAATATTTTATGCACTTCAGAGATATTAAAGTAGGAAGACATTGAATTAAAATTTATGCCATGGCTGAGCCATGTGACAAATTTTAACCCTTTAATGCATGACTTAATATTTGATGCTATAAAAACTACCACGATTGCGGACATACCCAGAAAAAATATTTAAAAAAATTCCTTAATATTATTATGCACTACTAGCAACAAAAAGTTCATAGTTGGTCAGCGATATAGTGCTTCCATGATGTACCCGATGCAGTAAATGTCACTATCATGCCTCTAATATCTCCAGAAAGTAACTCGTAATGAAACAGTAGTATGTGATTGACTAATTTTACATGGCAAAGGAGGAGTACTAAAGTAAACAAACGTACATGTTAGGAGTAACTCAATACAGCTAACTGTCGAACTGTGTCAGTAGCACTGTGCAATTTATAATTTCTAGGACGAGCTACTTGAATATGTAATACTATGTAGACAAGCAGCTACAAATGGATTTGGGTAAAATGTTTATCAGTTTGAGAGATAATGGAAAAAATAAGGTATGTAGCTGATCACCTACGCCATGCATTAAAGGGTTAATTCAATGCCTCTCCTTCAGTTTGATATCCCTGATATATATTGAAACAAAATATGTCTCTGGACAGTGATTTATTATTTGATATTTGCATTTATGTTCTTATTCCAAAGGGTTGCAAGCTTTTTTATTCCCGAAGCAAAGTACTCTTTTTACCAATTTCTCACAAACTTTTCCACGTCTTCATTTTTTTTTTTTTTTTTTTTTTTTTTTTTGAGATGATTTGAAGGGTTAGTTGAGCAATATGAGGGCGTGCGTTGTGTTGGAGAATATCATCTCTCCTCTAAAATCCACGAAGTTTCTATCTAATGGCTGGCTTAATCTTGTTTAATAGTAAATCAGAGTAGTATCCATTGTACGCTGCTCTTCGAAATAATGACGAAAACTGGACCTTCAGCGTCCCAAAACACTGTCAACATGAATTTTCTGGCAGATGTTTGGGTTTTTCTTGACAGGGGAATTGGTTTACTCCCACTCCAAGCCTTGCCTTCTTGTTTCTGATTCATAATAGTAAACTCGAGTTTCATTACGAGTTAAAACTTTGTTGAGGAAGTGTTCAACTTCCCTTTCATAATGTCTCTTCAGCTCTGTGTAGACTCTACCTTGTTTTCTCGTGTAGCCCCATCAACTCCTTTGGGACCCACGTTGCACATGGTTTTGCTGTACTTCAGGTTCTTACGGATAATGTTATTAACTGTACCAGTACTAACTTGAACCTTGTCAACTATCATTTCTACAGTTACAAGAATAATGTCATCAATTCGACTTTCAAGTCAGGGAGTTGAAACTGCAACAGGTACATCACCTGATCAGGGCTCATCTCAGTGATTCCGACTTAAAGCCATAAAAGTACCAAACCTCGCCTACCAACAGTTTTCCCCCAGACCGATTTGTCTCTTTAATTGTAGAATGACCTTCGTCTTTATTGGTTGGTTGGGTGGTTGGTTGGTTGGTTGGTTGGATGTTTAAAGGGGACTAAACAACTGGGCCATCAGTCCCCTTTCGTCTTTATTAGTAACGTGTTTACCCACCATTAGCTTTGAGAAAAGCTGTAATTCTGCGAGGAACAGATTCGTCAAGTGTCTGTACAGTTTCCAACAATGTTAGCAATTCTTCTACCAGAACATCTGATAATTACTTCGATGTTGGACCTGTAAATTTAGTCTTCAATCTCTGCTCTAAAACTCCCAATAACGGTTTAATTATGTTGACACATGGCGATTGTACTGTCCAGGGGAGATGTTTGATAATTCCCTGATGCTGTACAATGCACGCCTGAACCAGTTTTCTCTCTCTCTCTCTCTCTCTCTCTCTCTCTCTCTCTCTCTCTCTCTCTTTTGTGTGTGTATGTGGTGGTGGTGGTGGTGGGGGGTTGCGAGTGTGTGCGTGTGTCTGTGGCCAAATGATGACGAAGGCGCCCCAGTTCTTAACGGTAGGCTGCAGCTATGCCGTACGGTACGCTTCTTTTCGGGTTTTCGATACGTGAACCCTACTGTTTGTAAGAAGCAAGGTAAACGACAATGCTTCGGCTCGTACCACGTACATCCAGTCGTCAAATAACCAACGTTTTATGATGACACCAGCTCCTTCGCTGCTTTGAGTTGGCTTCCGTTATTTAAGACTTAGCAACAGCAGCCTCTCCGTTAATGTTAAACTCCAGCCGTACCGTTTTCATCGAAAGAGTATTACTCAAGCTAGTGTTGAGTTTCTCAGTCGCTTTCGAAGTGCTAGTTTAACGTTTTTCTGACCACAATCGTTTTTAATGTTCTATGGTAGTTGTCGGTTCACTTCAGGTTTCCAAGACATGTGTGACTTACGAGGAGCTGCTTGACCGTTGCACCCCGGTATTTTTACCTCTGTACGTTGTTGTCTTAATTGGACTTCTGGTAGCTCGACGATTCCTGGCTGTCGGTACTTAATCTTGCTTTAGATGTGTTGTTTCTTCATATCTACAATCGAGTCACAGTCGACTTCGGCAGTCTATAAGGGTTCGATGTGATTACTAAAGGCTTTTTAAATGGTTAATTTTAAGGTGTGTCCGAATGACCTTACTGCCGCTAACACATCACCCATAGAAGATAGTGTTGTAAAAGTGAAAGTGTTTGAAACGTTTCTAAATGTTTGGGAAGTATGACATCTAGGCGCGACCTTGAACTTTGGTATCAACCCGGTAATTACGTAATGTATAAAACTAGCTAAAACCATACTTAGCTTGGACTGTATACCGGGCTTCATCGTTTATAAACAATAGAGGTTTCGAATCGGTGCTGCTGTTCCTCGGCCCTGACAGAAGTGGGCCTTTTAACACGCTTGGCTGTCTGGGCCATCCGGTGGATTGACATGGTTCCCTGACACGTTAATTACTCAAGAGACATCCAATTTTTGGCACATGTTCTAAATCAGTAGTTTCTACTGACCGAACCAGCCCGTTCTTATTGCTTCTCCATTTATAGACCTACTACTGGGTTCGTGTGTCTCGATACTAAACTGCTTTTTTTGTGTTATTGAGATACGGAGGGGAGAGAGTCAGTGTACTAATCCGGAAGATGTGGTGGCAACCATTAAAGGCGTTTCCTGTTGCTACGCGACGTATTTACGATATCTCAAACTTTATCCTCCAATCAGTGGCGTATCCAGGATCGTGGACTGGTGGGGGCTGAGGTCAATCCAAACTGACTTAATTTCTAAAAAAATAAAAATAAAAATAATAAAAAATAACTAAATAATAGGTTGCCCGTCCCAGTGCAGTATTGATTCTTACTATTTGCCTAAGCATGGTCTGGTGGCTTCAAGGAGGGTCTGGGGGCTGCAGCATGGTCTGGGGGAGTTCGAGGAGGGTCTTGGGGGGGGGGGGAGGCTAAATCCCGGTAGCCCCCCCCCCCTTGGATACGCCGTGGCCTCCAATAAAGCAAATACTTTGTTCATGCCCACCTACACAGGGATAATCACGATAACAAAGAAAGCACGAACGGAGAGATGTAGGTGATCGTTTCTTGCCCACGCGCTGTTCGACAATGCAACGGTAGAGAAATAGATGAAAAAGGAATCGATGAATCGTCAGGCACTGCCAGGGAATGGAGAGTAGCTATGTACACTGCCGTGAAAAAAATGTAGTCCACCGTGTTGGAGTTTTCTAATTCACTCAAGATTTATTGTTGAAACAGTGCGTTTGGAGTTCATGAAACGATTACATTTTACGGATCAATAGCTCATGATCTACTGAGATACCACATGTCGATTTATAATTAAACGCCGGCCGCGGTGGCCGAGGAGACTGAGGCGCTCCAGTCACGGTCTGCACGGCCACTACGGTCGGGGGTTCGAATCCCCCCTCGGGCATGGATATTTGTGCCGTCCTAGTTCGTAAGTACTTCATAAGTAGTTTGTAAGTTCAGGGACTGATGACCCCGTAGTTAAGTCCCATAAACTGTACAAACAGTTGAACATTTTTTTTATAATTAAACGCCCATATTAGAACGTGTGTAGCCTCCACGGGCAGCAATGCAGACGCTGATTCTGACATCCAGTCCATCATACGGATAGCGAGTTGTGTCTTGGAATACATTATTCCGCGCCTGCTGGGCCTTTTCACGTGTTAGTTGTCGCCCAATCATATCCCGCACGTGCTCGATTGGATACAAGTTAGGAGCTCGTGCTGTCCAGGTAAGTTGCTGTAAATGACCCAAAGCAATAGAGGTTCGGCGCAGTCTGTGGGAGAGCATTATCCCGTTGGCGCAACACATCGATTTTCAGTTGAAAGAATGGCAAGAGAAACGGTCTTCCAAGACTATGCATATACCGAGGGAACCCTCCTCCACAGGTGAGCGAGAGCTGTAGCTTACTACACCCCAGATCATCTTGGAGGAATGTACTGTATCAGATGCTTACAATACTTAACGAAACTCTTTCTCGAAATCTGACTGAGAACCCAAAGTGATTTTTGTCGTATGTCAAATATACTAGAGGCAAAACAAAAACAATACCCTCATTACGTGATACAAGTGATCCCGCCGATGATAGCACTACTAAAGCTTTTCGAAATTCATTCACCAAAGAAGACGAAACCAATATTCCAGACTTCCAATTACGAACAGAGGGCGAATGACTAAAGTAGAAGTACATATCATCGGAATAGTGAAGCAACTGAAATTACTTAACAAGAACAAGTCTACTGGTCCGGACTGTATACCCACCAGATTCCTGTGTGATTGTACTGATGCGATACCTCCTTACTTAAGACACATACAACCGCTAGCTCAAAGACGGATCTGTACCAAAAGATTGGAAAGTTGCACAGGTCATATCTATATTCAAGAAAGGCAGTAGGAGTAACCCACTAAACTACAGGTCCATTTCAAATGTTCAAATGTTTGTTAAACTTATGGGACTTAACTACGGGGTCATCAGTCCCTAAACTTACAAACTACTTACGAACTACTTACGAACTAGGACGTCACAAATATCCATGCCCGAGGGGGGATTCGAACCCCCGACCGTAGTGGCCGTGCTGACCGTGACTGGAGCGCCTCAGTCACCTCGGCCACCGCGGCCGGCAGGTCCATTTCATTGATGTCAATTTGCAGCAGGTTTTTGGAACAAATCCTGTATTCTAATATTATGAATTCTCGAACAGAATTATCTATTGACCCAAGGTCAACATGGATTTAGAAAATACCGTTGATGTAAAACACAACTAGCTTTTTAATCACACGAAGTGATGAGTGCTATCGACAAGGATTCTCAAAATGATTCCGTATTTCTAAATTTCCAGAAGGCTTTTGCTACCGTACCTCATAAACGGCTTTTAATCAAATAATGCGTGGTTATGGAATATCCCCCCAGATTTGTGACTGTCAGGGAGGACACAGTTTGTAGTAACCGATGGTAAGGCATCGACTAAAACAGTGGTGATATTCGTCGTTCCACAGGGTAGTGTTAGTGGTCTTCTTCTGTTCCTTATATACATAAACGATTTGGGAGATTGCAGAATGAAACTTTCACTCTGCAGCGGAGTGTGCGCTGATATGAAACATCCTGGCAGATTAAATTGTGTGCTGGAACCGGGACTCGAACCTGGGACCTTTGCCTTTCGCGGGCAAGCGTACTACCGACTGTGCTATCCCGACACGACTCACGATGCCGCCTCACAACTCTACTTCCGCCAGTACCTCGCCTCCTACTTTCCAAACTTCACAGAAGCTCTCCTGCGAACCATGCAAGACTAGCACTCCTGGAAGAAAGGATATGGTGGAGACATGGCTTAGCCACAGCCTAAGGGATGTTTCCAGAATGAAACTTTCACTCTGCAGCGGAGTGTGCGCTGATATGAAACTTCCTCGCAGATTAAAATTGCACTGGCGGAAGTAAAGTTGTGAGGCGGCATCTTGAGTCGTGTCGGGATGCAGTTCCGCTTGAGACACCGCGTTGAAAGGAAGTGCTCGCCGCTCCGCATAGCTCGTGTTTACAAGTCGCGACTTGTGTTTGGTTGTGAGTGTTCGTTTCGTTTGGTCTTGTATTTCTCGTGTGTTACGTCTTGTGTGGTGCGTGATTCGTTTTCGTATCGTTGTTAGTGGCTTCGGCCGCTAAATAACGGCCGACATGTCAAGGAAAATTACAAGGAAATGTACCCTGCGCTTCGAGTTTGACAAAGCATCAAGACACGTGCAACCAAGCTCATTAGAAGTCCACGGCTGGGTCGTTGACGTTATCGGTATCACCTCGGAACAAATCCATTCTGCCTACTATGACACTGATGAATACTGCTTCTTTGTTAAATTGTATAACCCTGTCCAACTGGGAAGAATACTGGCCACAACTGGAGGGAAAACGGAATTTCGCCATCGCGACGGCTCGGTAAGTACCATACATGTTACTAACGCTGACGTAGAATATAAAAATGTCCGTGTTTAACTTGCCCCCCGAAGTAGAAAATTGTTTCCTTCAAGAAGTACGAACACGATATAGTGACGTAAAGAATGTTAGGTATGAACGATGGTCTCAACAACACCGTTTACAATGCTATAGTGACGTCAGGTCAATAGAAATGTATGTAAAAGAAAATATCCCATCTCACGTAATGGTATGTGGTTACAAAGCACGCGTTATATACAATTGTCAAACGTCAACTTGTCATACATGTAACGAAAGCGGTCACCTCAGGAAAAATTGCCCTAGACGCGTGTTCGTGTTGAAATCCAACTTGCAGCAACGTAAAAAAACTGACGCTTGCAGACATGTTAAGTGGCAATCAGGTGCTGGATGGTGGGGTCAGGCGGCAGTTGAAGCAGTTCAACAAACTATGCAGCCTCAGAGGGAGGAGTTCCCGCCACTTGTCCCCAAAATAAATCTCGAACAATTTCCTGTTTCGAGTAATGTCCTTGCAAATAAGACGCCGTGATGAGATCAGTCCGGATGACGACATTGGAGACATTTTAAACACTTGTAATGAGACTCATGTAGTGGTTTCGGAAATAGTGGCTAACACTATGGACGTAGCTACCGAGACAGCTAGCAATTATGAGGCAGCCGTTGCTAGTGCCGTAACAGACGCGCAGCCGGCAGAGATGACGTCACCCGCCATGCCTCAGCAGGAAGCTCTGCACACTCCGCAAGCTGAGCAAACCCAGCCCGAGTCGGAAAGTAAACACGCTCAGAGTCACAACAGTGCGGCTTGTCAACAAGCCGAGTTGTTGAGTCGCCAGCAGCAAAACAAACAGTACGGGGATACTAGTAAACATACAAACGTACACCTGCAGCAATTACAGGAACGCGAGATTCATGTGAAAGATTCTTGTGAGATTAAGCAAACGGAATCCGAACATGAACATACCGACGTGCAACCAAACACAGCTGATGAGAGAGTATCTCTCTTGAAGACACGGAACTTGTCAGCTGAATTATCAGATCCCGACGTGACGATGAACCCGCCCACCACGCATGCGGCCGGGACGTTCGTTAACAGTGGGCGGCGCAGGAATAAGCCCAAGCCCAACGTAAATGCGGTTCGTAAAAAGAACCAGACTGAGGGCGGGAAGGTCCGAGATAAGGAAGGTGACGAATCAGATAGTCAGGCCACCACGAACATGGATTGGTACACGGTGGAAAAGAGTCAGGATAAGATACAGTCAAACAAAGAAACAGTAACAGAGAATCTAGTACATGCTTCAAGTATACAAAGTAGTTACCTTAAATATTAACAGGATTCAGTCAGATTTAAAACTTGCTTCTCTGCGGCAATTTATTTACGAGTCTGAAGCTGATATTATGTTGTTACAGGAAGTTCTCGCAAGTAATTTAGCAGTAACTGGCTTTAAGTAAACAATAAACGTAGCCGTGGAAAACAGTACAGGGACGGCCATCCTTATTCGTGAAGGAATACCTGTCAGTAACATTGAGTTACAGGACAGCGGGCGAGGAATAGGATGTATTATTTGCGATACAACCATCGTAAATGTATACGCATCTTCTGGAACAGCACACAAAGCGGAAAGAAGCAAATTTTTTAAAGAGAGCCTTGTTTATCTGCTTCGAAAGAACCCACAGCAGTTGCTCATGGGCGGCGATTTTAATTCTGTTTTAAGTAAAAAGGATCAGGTTCCAAATTTTAATTACAGTTACAAGCTACATGAAACAGTTAAAAATTGAAGGCTCAAAGACGCGTGGGAATTAAAATATCCAACTCAAGTAAAGTTTACATTTTTTACCAATACATCGTGTAGTCGGTTAGACAGGATATACACGTCCGAAAATATATGTAGCCGAGTGCTGGATGCAGATGTTGTCCCAGCTAGTTTCACCAACCATTGTGCCCTAGTTATAACTCTTAATCTACCCCCGCAGCCTACCAAAGTTTATAAGAATCAGTGGATGTTGAATGTAACCCACTTACAAGACGAAGATCTTCATGAAATTATAAGAGAGACGTGGTCTTTCTGCCTCCGCTCGATCGGAAAATACCAAAACAGAGTAAAATGGTGGACAGAGTTCGCTAAAAAGAAGCTCAGGCAATGTTTAATCAACTACGGGAGACAAAAAACGAGAGACGAAAGGCTCACAACGGAATTTTATTACGCGGTTCTGCGAGAGCTTTACGAAGGATGCACTGTTAACAACACGCGCTTGCAAAAAATTCGGAAAGTTAAGGCCAAACTAATTAATATGAAACGTAAACAACTAGAAGGGCTCAAATTGAAATCTAAAGCTAAATCTCTTGCAGAAGAGGAGTCCACTTCCCTCTACCATCTGATCAAACACCATTCAAACAGGAGGCGCACCTTTATAGGTGAACTAGAAACTGAAGACGGACGACGACTTTCTCAACAAAGTGACATTGTCAAAGAAATTCATAATAAACTTCAGCAGCTCTATTTACCAGTCGAATCCAATGAAAATGCAATAGCCGGCTGCGGTGGCCGAGGAGACTGAGGCGCTTCAGTCACGGTCTGCACGACCACTACGGTCGGGGGTTCGAATCCCCCCTCGGTCATGGATATTTGTGCCGTCTTTAGTATAAGGTACTTCATAAGTAGTTTGTAAGTTTAGGGACTGATGACCCCGTAGTTAAGTCCCATAAGCTTAACAAACATTTGAACATTTGAAAATGCAATAGATGAGATTATACAAGTTCTTACTACCGATATTAATACCGAGGAGAACAGTGAACTTTCAACAAATTTTACTGTAGACGAAGTTTTAGACTTGATATCTCAATCACCAGCTGACAAGTCGCCCAGGCCGGATGGTCTCCCAAAAGAGTTTTACCATAGATTTTGGAACATCATTGGACCACATTTTACAGACGTGATTAATGAAATCATTAAAGGGACGGAAGTACCAGCAGAATTAAAGGTAGGAAAAATTGTCCTAGTACCCAAGAGTAGAAGTAAAAAGACACTCGATAACTTCCGCCCTATAACTCTTTTGAACTTTGATTATAAAACTGTAGCAAGAGCAATTAAGAGCAGACTAGCCCCCCTTATTAAGAAAACAGTTAAAACAGACCAGTCGTGTATACCAGGGAGGTCCATCATGACCACTGTCTCTGAATATCGGGACATCATAGCGGTAACTTCAGTTACAAATATCTGTTGTGGTTTACTTTTTGTAGATTTTTCCAAAGCTTTCGACCGTGTCAGCTACCAGTACATGGAAAAAGTACTGTCGAAGATTGGAGTGGATGACAAAGTTGTCAAAGTCATACGTAATTTGGCCACTGGCTTAGGAGCAACGATTAGTGTCAACAGCCAAATGACGAAGCCGATCAGTGTGGGGAGGGGAGTACCACAAGGGAGTCCTCTCTCTATGCTCTTATGTGTGTTAACCTTGGTACCACTTCTCAGGATGATCATCTTCAAATTATCTGGACTTACGGTATGAGGGGTAAACGCCACAGTCAGAGCATATGCAGATGATGTGGGCGTCATACTCCGGCACCACGGAGAATTAGAGCTGCTAAAGACAGTGATCGATAGATACTGTCAGGCATAGGGAGCAGTGATAAATCCCACAAAGTGTAAATTTGTTAACATCGCAGGGTTTGAAGAAAGGCATATCCCATGGGCAACAGTCGTAGAAAATCATAAAACGCTGGGGATCCTAATAGATAAGTGCCCCTTGCAAATGGCGGCCAAAAACTGGAAGGCAACAACAAAGAACGTGCAAGGAGCCATTATGGAAAATAGATGGCGTTCAGTCAACATTCTCCAGAAAGTAAGTATAATAAACACCTGCGTATTTTCTAAGGCATATTACGTGGCACAGGTTTTCCCGCTTCCGAAACTACAAGCAAAAATGATAATGCAACTGTCCAACAGCTACTTATGGAAAGGGGACATCTTCAGGGTACAGTCAGGTTCAGTCACCAAATCTAAAGCGGTAGGCGGACTCGAATTAAGACATTAGCAAGAAAGCCACCTCATTATACATCAAAAGAACGATACAGATACTCAATGATAGCCCCGGAAGTGTCACAGCTATTCAAAATTCTCCGTCCGTCAACCTTGCAGCCTCCCATCAATATAAGTAAAATAAATTTTAAACTTAAACATGTGACGGAATTTTATCTAGAGACCAGTTATATAGGAGACGTTGTACTCACAAGACAGCTTGTAACAACAGCTGCATTATTAGAAAAGTTAAAGGGGACAGACAGTCCCAACAGTATTGAAATAAAATTTCCAAATATCAGGTTGTATGGAAAAACATAAATCTCCCGATACATTCCACGGAGGTTTCATCCACGTGGTATAGAGTAGCGAACAACAACATCGCAACGAATGAAAAATTGAACAAGATTGGGCAGAGCGAAACGGACAGATGCATTAAGTGTGGATTAATAGACACGTTGGTACATCGATGATTTACATGTAGCAGACACCTCAATCTTTGTGAATGTGTAAAAAAGAAAATAGCACTTCTAACACGAAGTTCAGAAGCTACTATTACGACGGAATGTTTGCTGTGGCCGCAAGAGGAATACTATCCGACCACCAAGAATGACACAGTGATGTGGATATTGGGAAAGTATGTGAACTACATCATTCATAACAAAGGAAGTGACAACATCATCGACTTCCAAGGATACATGCAAACTGAATACTGGAAAATGAAGCAATTCGGAAATATTTAAAAAATTGCTAACATGCTAGACATAGCATTCGATAAGCAGGGAATAGGGTAATATGAGACGGACAAAAAAAAAAAAAAAAACAAGAAGAAATTGTGTAGAAAACTGCAGACCCAGTTTAAGAGGAAAAGTTATTAATTTTTAATAGCATGTACCGCTAATTCTTGGTTTGTTTGGTTTAGATTGTGCTCATATCATGGGAAACAGTTTTTATTTGTATATTACTATATACAAATAAAAACTGTTTCCCATGATATGAGCCATCGGCCTGCAGCGGCCCCTCTGGCCACACTGAAAAAAAAAAAAGAAAGAAAAAAAAGAAAAAAGGATAGCACAGTTTGGTAAGTAGGAGGCGAGGTACTGGCAAAAGTTGTAAGGCGGCATCGCTACATCTACATCTACATACATACTCCGCAATTCACCGTAAGGTGCGTGGCGGAGGGTACACTGTACCACTACTAGGCATTTCCTTTCCTATTCCACTCCCAAATTGAACGAGGAAAAAAAGAATGCCTATATGCCTCCGTACGAGCCTTAATTTCTCTTATCTTGTCTTTGTGATCTTTACGCGAAATGTAAGTAGGCGGCAGCAAGATCGTACTACACTCAGCTTCAAATTCCGGCCCTCTAAATTTACTTAACAGAAATTCACGAAAAGAACGTCGTCTTTCTTCCAGCGATCCCCAATTGAGTTGCCGGAGCATTTCCGTGACACTCGCGCATTGGTCGAACCTACCGGTAACAAATCTAGCAGCTCTCCTCTGAACCGCCTCTATGTCTTCCTTCAAACCGATCTGCTGCGGGTCCCAAATACTTGAGCAATACTCAAGACGTGGTCGTACAAGCGTTTTATACGCGGTCTCCTTTACGGGTGAAGTACAACTTCCCAAAATTCTCCCAATAAACCGAAGTCGGCTGTCTGCCTTACTCACAACTGTCCATACATGCTCGTTCCATTTCATATCGCTCTGCAATGTTACGCCTAGATATTTGAACGACCCGACAGCATCAAGAAGCTGACTACTAATGCTGTATTCGATCATTATAGGAATGTTTTTTCTACCCATGCGCATCACCTTACATTTTTCTACATTGAGAGCTAGCTGCCATTCTTCACACCAACTAGAAATTTTGTCTAAGTCAACCTGTATGCTATTACAGTCAGTTACAGACGACACCCTCCCATACACCATAGCATCATCAGCAAACAGCCGCAAATTACAACTTACTCTGTTCATCAGATCATTTATCTAGATAGAAAATAATAGCGGTCCTATCACACTCCCCTGGGGCACGCCTGACGATACACTCGTCTCTGATGAACACTCGCCGTCGAGAACAACGTACTGCGTTCTATTACATAGGAAGGCTTCCAGCCAGTCACAAATCTGTGAACCTATCCCATAAGCTCGTATCTTCGTTAGCAGTCTGCAGTGTGGCACCGCGTCGAACGCCTTTTTGAAGTCGAGAAAAACACAATCCGCCTGTTGCCCTTCGTGCATGGCTCGCAAGATGTCATGTGAGAAAAGGGCAAGCTGAGTTTCACATGAACGATGTTTCCTAAACCCGTGCTGATTCATGGAAAGAAGCTTTTCCGCTTCAAGATAATTTACTATATTCGAACTGAGAATTGCTCCAAAATTCTACATGAAACCGATGTCAACGATATTGGCCTGTAATTGTATGGATCAGTTCTCTTTCCTTTCTTATACACGGGAGTCACCTGCGCTTTTTTCCAATCACTATGAACTTTGCGCTGAATTAAAGATTCGCGAAAAATGCAAGCTAAGTAGGGGGCCAACGCCGCAGAATAGTCTTTGTAAAACCGAACTGGTATTCCATCCGGACCAGCAGACTTTTTCGTATTTAGCTCTCTCAGCTGCTTCTCTACACCGGAAATACCTATTGCTATGTCCCCCATTTCGGAATTAGTACGTTGATCAAATGATGGTATATTTGTGCGGTCCTCCTGCGTGAAAGATTTCTTAAAGGTTAAATTTAGAACTTCAGCTTTCCGTTTGCTTTCTTCCATTACTGCCCCGGAATGATCAACTATTGACTGGACAGTGGGCTTTGATCCGCTTATCGATTTTACACAGGACCAGAATTTTTTCGGGTTCTCGGAAAGATCTTTTGGTGAGGTATGGCTGTGATACTTATTGTATGCTTCACGCATCGATCTTTTTATAGGCGCACGAATCTCTACTAACTTTTGCCTGTCATCATTTGCGTCTTCTTTTTTGAATCGAGAGTGCAACAGCCTTTGCTTTCTCAGCAGCTTCCTAACTTTATTATTATACAAGGTGAATCTTTTCCATCCCTAATTGTCTTTACTGGCACATATTTCTCTAACCCTTTATTAACAATGCACTTAAATTTAGTCCACAATTCCTCTACATCCATAATCCCGGAATTAAACGATGCCCATTCATTATCTAAGTGCGATCGTAACATTTGCTTGTTGGCTCTTCCCAACAAAAACACGCTCCTAGCGAGTCGTGTCGGGATAGCTCAGTCGGTAGTGCGCTTGCCTGCGAAAGGCAAAGGTCCCAGGTTCGAGTCCCGGTTCCGGCACACAATTTTAATCTGCCAGGAAATTTCGATTTGGGAGAAAATCTGAGAAGCTCTCTTAGGTTGTTTGCAGATGACGCCGTCATTTTCCGTCTACTGAAATCATCTGAAGATCAAAACCAACTGCAGAACGATCTAAATGTTCAAATGTTTGTTAAGCTTATGGGACTTAACTACGGGGTCATCAGTCCCTAAACTTACAAACTACTTATGAACTAGGACGGCACAAATATTCATGCCCGATGGGGGATTCGAACCCCCGACCGTAGTGGCCGTGTAGACCGTGACTGTAGCGCCTCAGTCTCCTCGGCCACCGCGGCCGGCAACGATCTAAATAAGATCTATGGTGTAAAAATTGGCAATTCACTCTAAATAATGAGAAGTGTGAAGTTGTCCACATGAGTACGAAAATAAAGCCATTGAACTTGGTTTACAAGATAAATCCATCAAATGTGAAGGCCGTAAACTCCACAAAATACCTAGTAATTACTATTACATCAGACTTAAATTGAAAAGAACACGTAGATAATGTCATGGGAAAGGCGAACCAGAGACTGCGATTTATTGGAAGAACACTTAAAAGATGCAACAGAACTACTAAAGAAACTGCATACACTACGCTTGTCCGACCTAACTCGTAATGTTGCTGCCCAGTGTGGGATCCTTATCAGGTTGGTTTGACGGAGGACATCGAAAGAGCAAAAGAAGGGCAGCTCGTTTCGTATTGTCACGATACAGCGGAGACAGCGTCACTGAAATGATACAGGACCTGGGATAAGCCGTTATCGCTGCGGCGTGCTCTACTTACGAAACTCCAATCACCAACATTCTCCTCCGAATGCGAAAATATATTGCTGACTCCCACCTACACAGGTAGAAATAATCGAGAATAAAATACGAGAAATCATAGCTCGAACTGAGAGATTCAGATGTTCTTTCTTCCCGCGCGTTATTCCAGAATTCAATAGGAGATGAATAGTATAAAGGTGGTGCGATGAACCCTCTGCCAGGCACTTAAATGTGATTTGCAGAGTATCCCATGTAACTGTACCGGGTGATCAAAAAGTAAGTTTAAATTGGAAAACTTAATCACGGAATAATTTAGATAGAGAGGTAAAAATTGACACATATCCTTGGAATGACATGGGGTTTCATTAGAACCAAAATAATAATAAAAAATAAAAAATAAATTAAAAAATTTTCAAAAAATGTCCGACAGATGGGGCTTTATCTGATCAGAAAAAGTAATAATTAGCATAACAAATTAAGACAAAGCAAAGGTGATATTCTTTACAGGAAATGCTCAATATATTCACCATGTTTCCTCAACAATAGCTGTAGTAGAGGAATAATGTTGTGAAGAGCACTGTAAAGCATGTCCGAAGTTATGGTGAGGCACTATCAGTTCCGATCGGAAGATTCACTTGAATGCCAGTCTTGTTTAAACAACTGTATTACAGCACCGGTGCATACACTGCTACCGAAACATTCAATACCAGATTAACCGAGGGTAAAACCTGTGACCTATAAAGATTTTAGTAGTGAGAGCTTGTCATCTGCTGCGACTCTCATTAATGTTTTTACTCCGTCATTTTATTAACTTCGTTATTTTTTCCCCTAATAAAACCCCATGTCATTCCAAGCATGTGTGTCAATTTTTACCTATCTACATTATTCCGTAATTTATTAAGTTTTCAAATTTATACTGACTTTTTGATCAACGGTAGATGTAGACAACGCTCGCCAGGTCTACTTTGCAAATGAACATCACTTGCGCCTAGACATAATCTGTTTTGATCGCTGATGACCAAGAGCCGTCATTCCAAGTGATCTGCTGATGGCACCGGTCGAGTCATGCACGTTGATGTGGCGCCAATGGAAGAAGGGCTAGAGGTCTGTGTGCCCTAGTCCCATTGCTAGTAATAGGTTGGCAACACTTCGCGTTCACACTCCTGCGCTCACAAACCCTTTTATCTGTGCTGTAGTAACTCTACTTTTTCTAACGTTGCGCTTTTTTTACGACGAAATTGGCGGACGTCTGAGCTGCGTATACCTAATATAGGGTGTGTATCCCGTTCTTTCAGACTACAGCCAATATTAACTTGAATCCTATCTTTATTTATGAATCAGTCACCCCTTCGTAGGGCGCCCAAAAGCCTTCACCGGTTCGATTTCCATCCTGACAACGCCTCCAACCAATCTTATTTGTACAGCAGTGGGATGGGTTGTACAATTTTGGTATCATCATCGAGATAAAGATTACGTGCTTTACACAGTATCGTTGCGAAACTAACGCATCATCTCTAAGTCGGGTGGCAATTCTCCGAATAGCCCATTCCGCCGCTCGGAAAGTTGGCTCGCTTAGTTGGCTGTAGGAATCACGAGGGGCCGCGGTGGAGTGACCGAGCGCTCTAAGGCACCTTGTTGCGGAACGCGCGGTTGCTCGCCGTCGGAGGTTCGAGGCCTCCCTCGCGCGTAAGCGTGTGTGTTGTCCTCAGTTTAGTTTATAGGGACTAATAACCACAGAAGTCCCTCAGATTTGCAAACACTTGAACGTTTGAATCACGAGGGCATTTCCGTTCCATTATATACAATTGCTTATGACTTTACATACAGACAAGGCTCTGACTATGTTGAAACCATTATCAGTACATCCACTATCCTTCAGCTATCATCTGACGTCAGATCAAAATGGACGTCCCTTTCCCGGTATAATAATTTTCGACAGTGTAGATACAAGATACGAGCTGCTAACCTGGCTGTTAAATATGCAATAATATGAAAATAGTTTGTAATATTGTATCTCGACTTCTACAAGTTCTGGGCTCATGACCTAATGACATTTCTAAATCAACTTTATATGTGTGAGTTCAGGAAAATTCATTTCATCACATGAAACCGTTACTCATAATGACGGATTATTCTCGGTGCTTCAACCAGATTAGGAAAAATTATATCAAACCATCGCTTATTGTAGTGGATTACTTTAGTAATTACGTAATCCCGTTGCAGCTCCATTAACTGTCTTTTATACTTGTTAACTTTATGCTGAATTAAGCGCGTCTTTAGTGTCGGGAATGTTGGGTGAAGCTGTAGTTGTCTGAATAAGGAAAAGATGAGAAAATTACCTTTCAAAGAGTCTCGGACTATCATTGTTCCCTGATAGGCAGCTCACCTGCAGATCATCTGTCCCAGGCGGTCGGACTTCATATCTTACAGCCTGACTTCATATCTTACAGCCTGATAAAAGGTTTACAAATTATTCAAATGTTTGTACAGCTTATGGGCCTCAGCTACAGGATTATCAGTCCCTAAACTTACAAACTACTTATAAACTAACTAATACTAAGGACGGCACAAATATCCATGCCCAAGGGGGGATTAGAACCCCCAACCGTAGTGGCCGTGCAGACCGTGACTGGAGCGCCTCAGTCCCCTCGGCCTCCGCGGCCGGCAAAGGTTTACAAAAAGGGACTGTAAGGAAAGCTACATAAAAATCAAGGTCGGGATATCAAGTCAAAACTTATATTAGAATCGAAGCACACAGAGGCGAGGTATCCCTGCCACAATTTTCCATAAACCCTCACAAACTAAATGCAGCCACTGGGCGTGGAATGGACTTGCTGTAGGGCAAGTCGCAAAATACATACAGGAGTAAGAATATAAATAAGAACCAGTCCTCAAAGAGAGTTTAAAACGAAAGGTAAGAAACTAGCCATGAGTTCGCAAACGATTACAACAATAGGGGTCGGACCTAGGCATCGAACATGTCACATACCGGAATAGCAGTTCCGGAAAAGACGGCGCAAATGCAGAAGTAAGGCGATCGTGCCCACGGAAGATATTAAGTATGTCGTATCGATGATCGTGTCGAGTCCGGCGCGGAAGTCTAGGCCAGGCTGCTTGCTCCCAAGGTAATGGGAAGCACGTGTCACTGATCGACGATAACTGCCGCACGCTGACCTGCCGATGTCGATGCCTCCAGGAACTGCAACGTTATGGGGCTCGTGAGCTGCTCTCCAGGCCGTTCAAAGAAGCGAGCAATGCAGTCGTCTGCACCTTCTGGATTGGAGAAAAGGTCCCTGTAGCCAACCTAACAGAGGAGGGAGGACTCACCGTTACCTATCTTGTGGCCGCCGGCAGCGGCGGATTCCAACCGTCACGTGGGGTGGCCTGAACTGGCGCGGATTCGCAGGACGCGAAATCTAGTCTCCCTCCGCCACCGCGTGCTACACCGACGGTTTGAAATAACGGCCGAAGGGAAACTAAAAAAGATTTCGCCATCTTAGCCATTTCTCTGTAGTAATTAAATGCACGGTGCCAAAATTATGCTGCTCCCTTCAACCGATGCTCCTCTAAGCAGACAATACATCGGTAGTGCGCCTGGGAAAATTAGTTTTAGGCTTATATTCGTGCCATAAAATGTTAATGATTATTAATTAACAAATTAACCAGTCTATAATCAATAAACTCGGAATTTTATCAGGATTCAGAATTTGTAATTGGATTTGACGTATTATTATTATTTTTTAATGATTCTTCCTTTCTCTGAGGACTGACCTGACAGATTCTGCAGCTTTGACAAGTGTATTTTAGCGTTACTTGAATTCAGTGCGTTTCACTTGAGTGTCAGGGAAATGATGCTCGGGTGGGAGTGGAAATCATTAAAACAAAGCCGTTGTTCGTTTCGACGAGATCTATTTGCGAAATTTAATTCACCAAGTTTCTCTTCCGAATGCGAACATATTTTGTTAGCACCTACTTATCATAGAGAGACACGATCATCATAATGAAGTAAGAGAAATCAGATCGAAAACTGAAATATTTAGGTGTTCCTTTTTCCCGCTATCTATTAGAGAATGGAACTTTAGAGAAATATCATAAAAGTAGTTCGATGGACCCTCTGCCATGCATTCAATGTGACTTGCAGAGTATTTATATAGATATAGGCAAACGGAAAGGGGGTCTTGGACATTCGTCAAAGAGAGCAAGCACTACTAGCATCTGTCCGTATATTGTGTGGTTATGTGTTTTGTGCTGTAGGCCACCCCACGTTGTTGCGATTGCTATTTCCTTGACAGAAATTCGTTTGATTGACGTTCATCGAATTTGATTCGGGATTGTTTAAATATCCATGCGGTTTTAACTGATCCACAGGTTAGACCGGCAACTATTAAATTACGTAATGTTACTGCAGTTGTTGTTTATTAAATACTAGCTGAAAATCCGACGTTGTCCGGGTATTTATTTATTTTACTTCAGCCTTCAGTTAATACTTCTCCTATCCCTTCTGTCTCTCTCTCTCTCTCTGTCAATCTCTGTCAATCTCTTTTTTCCTCTAAAAGCGTGTTACATTCATGGGAGTCCATTTTGAGAACTAAGTCTTCCTCGCATAATGTAGAAAATTGTAAGTGCAGTATCCAAACAAAGAAAGATAGTAATCAAAAAACAAATTACATATAAACTTCGTACAATCTCATATTAATTGAGTTATATGTTGTACAATTGTATAATTTTTCAGGTATCTATTCATTTTATATGTGCTGTATGTCTGTAAAATATCTTGGGAATACAATTAGTAGTAAAGAAGTAATAGATTAAAACTAGGAGCGTGATGGGGCGGTTTCCATGAATGTTACTGTCTATGTGCTCATATCTCATGAACCACGTGTCGTACTGTGATAAAATTTAGCAGGTACATTCAGTTGTATGTGTGTGTACTGCCTGTAAAATTTTCTGCGGCTGCTATTTGTAGTGTAGACATTATAAATTGTAACGTCATACCGAATGTCGTAGTTTTGCTTCGTGAACAGAGGAAAACTAGTAAGTGAGAAACTTTTTTCCTTTCATTATTTTGATGTGGTTGTCAGCGATAAAAAGTTTAGTAAAGGTTTGAAATTATGTTTAAAGCTTGTTGCAAGTCACTAAGTAATGTCATTCTCATATAGTGTATTTATAAAGTCTCGCCGCATTATGTGACAGTGTCTTGCAACTATATTGTTTATGACGTCATATTTTCTGAAGCATGTGTCGTATGTCATTCTTAACGCTGCAGCAATTGTTACCTCACGGTAAGGAATGTGTGTACGAAATTTGGTTGAAATCGGTCCAGTGGTTTAGGAGAAAATGAGCCGCAATTTTTCTAAATGCAGCAATATTTTGCGCATCTCGTTGTTTATGACGTCCTATCTCGTGAACTCTTTGTTGTACGTGTTTTTTACACGTAGGGCGACCGTCCTCCATGGATTGAAGTTTACGTATACAAAATTTCATAAAGACTGGAACAAAACTGTCATCAAAATCGCTCCAGCCGTGTTCGAGTTTATAGAGAACATACAAACATTCATTTTTATGTATAGAGATTTACGTAGTTTTAAATGCTGCACACAGAAGTTTTGCAGCTGTTTTGTTGTTTGCTGTTTATGTCTGTCGAATATTTACGTTCGGCTCACATTATACTGATAGTTATTGAGTTGGTTATTGTTGCGGTAGTTGTTTAAGTACGGGGGCTGGATAAAAGTTATGAGAACTATTATTTTTCAAACTTTCTTCCAAGAGTGCTAGTCTTGCATGTTTCGCAGGAGAACTTCTGTGAAATTGTAAAATTAGGAGGCGAGGTACTGGAGGAAGTAAAGCTGTGAGGACCGTGAAGCGTGCCGAGATAGGCCAGTCGGTTGAGCGCTTGCCCGCTTCTCTCAGGTTCGAATTCCGGTTCCGGCACACAGTTTTAATCTGCAGAGTGGAAATTTCATTCTGGTGTTACTGCTGTTTGTGTTTGTTGAATATTTACGTGGCCGAGTGCTGTACATATAGCTTTTCAGCTGGTTATTGTTGCTGTAGTTGTTGTTTGTTAAATTCAAGGGCTGGACGAAAGTGATCAGAATTATTTTTTTTTTTACTAGAATAACTATATTTCCTTGAGTACTTAGTTACACACCTCTCAGTTATGATGTACGGAAGGCATCAAACACCATCTGCGCATATACTTCTATTGACATCGAGTTATTGCAGCTCTATGGCATGGATAACAATTTCTTTCCAAAGCCGCCCCTAGCTTGCGCGGGGCCCTGTGCAAAACTCCCGCATCCTTCAAAAATCAAATGTTCAATTTTTTGTAAGTCTATCGGACCAGTCCGTAGGTTACAAACTACTTAAACTAAGGTAAACCGACCTAAGGTAAACACACACACCCATGCCACAGGGAGGACTCGAACCTCCGACGGCGAGCAACCGCGCGCTCCGTAACGAGGCGCCTTAGACCCCTCGGTTACTCCACCGCGGCCCGCATCCTTCCCTTCTCTCCCCGCTCCAGCTCAAGTTATACACCTTCGTCACGTTCCATAGAATTCTACGTTTCGTCATTGACATACTAACGATATATCAAGAAAGTTACTACAGCAGTCCTACTTTTATGACAAGAAAATAATTACCCGGTACATCTCACCCTAGATTCGCCGCTAATCCGCGTTGAGGCTGCGAATCTTTTAACGTCTGATATTTTCTATGTAATGCTCCAAAGAAAATAAATTTTAGAAGGCCAATAAAGGTATACAATTAATTTGCCTATTTCCCTCTCCACCTCCGTAGCTCAGTAGCAACGTTGCTGACCACCAATGCAAAAGGCCCAGGTTCGATTTCCGGCAGTGGACTGAGTGTTAGCGTCTGTCGTCATCATCACGTTCATCATCATGGAGACGCAAGTCACCGAAGAGGAGTCAATGAAAAGAAGCATTAGGAGGCCTAATCCCAGTAGGGTTCAAATGTTCAAATTCTTGTAATCGATGGGGCTTAACTACTGTTGTTATTAGTCCCCAGGCTTACAAACTATTTAACTAACTTAAACTAACCTAAGAACAACTCTCTCTCTCTCTCTCTCTCTCTCTCTCTCTCTCTCTCTCTCTCTCTCTCTCTCTCTCTCACACACACACACACACACACACACACACACACACACAAGCCCCAGGAAGGGCACGAATCTCCTCCGACGGGGAGCAACCGCACACTCCGCGTATAGGCGGCTTACAGCGCTCGGTCAATCAACCCCGTCTCCCAACGGGGATAAAAGCCATACAGTCAGTTGCATAGACGGACAAATAATGCCCTTCACAATCTATACATTTTATTTGGATAGGATACGAACTGAAAATAACAGAATAGATGACAAGTCTTAGGCCTATACAATACATTTTCCATTTTCCGTGAGGATTTAGGTAGTCGAATGGAAAGCACGGCACCAAGCCAATTATTGAAACAATAATAAAAATATACAACGTTAATTAAATATTCCGTTTAGCATTCTGATTTACAAAATATAACTTATACTTAAATACAAAAACCTTGCAGTTAAGGTATTGTGTTGGTGTGTTTAAAATCTAGGCTACTCTTTGAATAAAGGAATTCAATAATATTTGCCATGATACATTTGTTGGTGTATTACGTTACCTACCTTTTATTTTTTTTTTAAAGAATACCAAATTAAAGAACTACACGCAAGGAACAAATTAAACAAATTCTTATTTCTGAAATGTTTGTGCTCTGGGATAATAGGCTTTTATTCAAATTGTGTGGACTTCAGATTTCTAAAATTTCATCCAAGTCAGCTCTTGTCTTACAAATAACCACGGGCTGCATATGTGAATAAATTATAAAAAAATAAGCGTAAACTACACTGTTTATTAAAAGCAAACGATCTGTATCGGTCTAATGCTAGCTTCCTTATGCTATTATAGTAAAGTATTTTTCCAGAACCTGGAAACTCCTTTCGGAGTTCTTTGGTGTTTGTAGTTACTACAACCGAATACAAATATAACCCCTGTTCCCACGATTTCCTAGTTCTGTAAAGTAATCAGACGAATCAAGTAAGTCTTCTGACTCTCACAATGTAAATACGCTGCGCTCTCCCAGTTTTAGGTCACAACTCACGCCGCTAGGAAGTGCTCGGGAGCCTATTGCACGTTTTAGGGAAGAGTTTCCCAAGGAGGTCAGAATACAGGAAGACGCCCATAAGCTGCCTCTGCCATATTGCTGAGTAATCCCGTTGCAGTTACATTAACTATTCTTTTATACTCGTTAACTTTATGTTGAGTGCGTCCTTAGTGTCGGGAATGTTGGATGAAGCAGTAGCTGTGGCTGAATACGGAAAAGATGGGAAAATTACCCTTCAAAGAGTCTCCGATTATCACTGTTCCCTGACAGGCAACTCATCTGCAGATCTTCTGTCCCAGTTGGTCGGACTTTGTATCTTACAGCAGGGGTTTCAGCGCCTGGTCAAAGGTTTACAAAAAGGGACAGTAAGGGAATCTACAGAAAAATGAAAGTCGGGATATCCAGTCGAAACATATTAGAATCAAAGCACACATAGGCGAGGAAGCCCTGTCACAAATTTCCATAAACCCTCACAAACTGAATGCAGCCACTGGCCGTGGAATGGACTTGCCGTAGAGCAAGTCGCAAAAATACATATAGGAGTAAGAATATAGAAATACTGGTTTTGTAGAGCAGATGGCAAAACAGGAATAAAACGTGCGGCGGTTTTGCTACGATGTACAACGTCTTAAAAGAGTGAAAATGAGCGTAAAAATTAAGTTTTCAAATATCTTAAGATGGTATTTACTAGCATTTTATTCAAGAAATTACATTGTTTGAAAGTACATGGTTTGTGCATTAAGCCGCGACGGATTAACCGTGCGTACTGAAGCGCCGTGTTGCGGTGCCCGCGGCTGTTCGCCGTCGGGGGATCGAGTCCCCCCTCGGGCATGGGTGTTTGAGTTGTCCTTAGGTCAGTTTACCTTAATTTAAGTAGTTTGTAACCTACGGACTAAAATCACGCAGTTGAGTCCGATATATTTACAAACTTGAACATTTTTGAACAATGCATTAACAGGAAGAGGGTGAGTTGATGTCAGTGCAGGCCTAGAAAGGGGGGGGGGGGGGAGAGAGAATCGGACCGCCCAGGGCCTCTCGTCTGGGGAGCCTGCAAATACCTTGAAAGCACTTCCCCCCCCCCCCCCCCCTTGAGCGCGTTGGTAATACATATATTTCCTAATGGACGAATGCCTCATTTTGTTTTACTGCCGGCCCGGGTCTCCGACAGCCTTAGACCGCAACTGAGTTCAGAGAAATGGCGATCCACAACTTACCAAGATCTTTATAAGCTATTTTGTTAAATAGTAAATCCGTTTTCGTCACAGTTGCATCAACTAACTATGCATCATCGAGATCTCTTTGGAAGGCTGAGTGGTGACAAAATTAACCAATCATTTGTGTTGACCGTCCCAGAAAAAGTCGTATAATATACACCAAGAGAAACATACACCCAGTTTACATGGGCTCCCAAACCGGATTACGTAAAACGAATTCGCTTTTGGTTTCTGGAGATCCACTTTCCAGTTCCACAGTTCCACAATCGATTTTCGTGCCCATATAAACGCAACCGTTTTTGCAGCGTTCTTGGCTTATCAAATTTTTTTTTTTTCGTTATGAATTTTCGGCAAATAATAAGACATTTTCTACTGTGAAATATCAGTATAAACATCAGAGTGACCAAGAAGATGTCTTTTTAAGTAAAGAAATATTGCAATTGTGCTGACTAAATCAGGAACTGTATCAGTTGTTTTACAGCGCCGTATTGAGTGGGCTACGAAATCCGATTCAGACTGAGACACACAGTCTAGCACACCAGTCACGACACTAGAGCGAATTTTTGCTACCCGCTGTAGTAGCAGCGCGCCTAGCGGTCAGCAGGGGACACTAGTGAGGTGGCGGTATCCTCGTACATTAGCCTGCTCAGAACGATAAAAGGAAAATTCAGAGGAGCTTCAGCACTGTTATATGCTTCTTGTGTTTACATAAGACCCATTTCAGAATACATCTACATCTACATACATACTCCGCAATTCGCCGTAAGGTGCGTGGCGGAGGGTACACTGTACCACTACTAGGCATTTCTTTTCCTATTCCACTTCCAAATTGAACGAGGAAAAAAACAATGTCTATATGCCTCTGTACGAGCCCTTATTTCTCTTGTCTTTGTGATCTTTACGCGAAATGTAAGTAGGCGGCAGCAAGATAGTACTACACTCAGCTTCAAATTCCGGCCCTCTAAATTTACTTTACAGAAATTCACGAAATTAACGTCGTCTTTCTTCCAGCAATCCCCAATTGAGTTGCCGGAGCATTTCCGTGACACTCGCGCATTGGTGGAAAATACCAGTAACAAACCTAGCTGCTCGCCTCTGAACTGCTTTTATGTCTTTCTTTAAACTGATCTGCCGCGGGTCCCAAACACGTGATCAATACTCAAAACGTGGTCGTACAAACGTTTTATACGCGGTCTCCTTTACAGGTGAAGTACATCTTCCCAAAATTCTCTCAATAAACCGAAGTCGGCTGTCCGCCTTACTAACAACTGTCCTTACATGCTCGTTCCATTTCATATCGCTCTGCAATGTTACGCCTAGATATTTGAGCGATCGACAGCATCAAGAAGCTCACTACTAATGCTGTATTCGAACATTATGGGATTGTTTTTTCTACTCATGCGCATCACCTTACATTTTTCTACAGTGAGAGCTAGCTGCCAATCTTCGGACCAACTAGAAATTTTGTCTAAGTCTTCCTGCATGCTATTACAGTCAGTTACAGACGACACCCTCCCATACACCACAGCATCATCAGCAAACACCCGCAAATTACAACTTACTCTGTCCATCAGATCATTTATATAGATAGAAAATAATAGCGGTCCTATCACACTCCCCTGGGGCACGCCTGACGATACACTCGTCTCTGATGAACACTCGCCGACGAGAACAACGTACTGCGTTCTATTACTTAGGAAGTCTTCCAGCCAGTCACAAATCTGTGAACCTATCCCATAAGCTCGTATCTTCGTTAGCAGTCTGCAGCGAGGCACCGCGTCGAACGCCTTTTTGACGTCGAGAAAAACATAATCCGCCTGTTGCCCTTCGTCCATGGCTCGCAAGATGTCATGTGAGAAAAGGGCAAGCTGAGTTTCACATGAACGATGTTTCCTAAACCCATGCTGATTCATGGAAAGAAGCTTTTCCGCTTCAAGGAAATTTACTATATTCGAACTGAGAATATGCTCCAAAATTCTACATGAAACTGATGTCAAAGATATTGGCCTGTTCTTTCCTTTCTTATAAACGGGAGTCACCTGCGCTTTTTTCCAATCACTAGGAACTTTGCGCTGAATTAAAGATTAGCGATAAATGCAAGCTAAGTAGGAGGCCAACGCCGCAGAATAGTCTTTGTAAACCCGAACTGGTATTCCATCCGGACCAGCAGACTTTTTCGTATTTAGCTCTCTCAGCTGCTTCTCTACACCGGAAATACCTATTGCTATGTCCCCCATTTCGGAATTAGTACGTTGATCAAATGATGGTATATTTGTGCGGTTCTCCTACGTGAAAGATTTCTTAAAGGTTAAATTTAGAACTTCAGCTTTCCGTTTGCTTTCTTCTATTACTGCCCCGGAATGATCAACGAGTGACTGGACAGTGGGCTTTGACCCGCTTATCGATTTTACATAGGACCAGAATTTTTTGGGTTCTCGGAAAGATCTTTTGGTAAGGTATGGCTGTGAGAATTATTGTATGCTTCGCGCATGGATCTTTTTAAAGGCGCACGAATCTCTACTAACTTTTGCCTGTCATCATTTGTGTGTTCTTCTTTGAATCGAGAGTGCAAAACCCTTTGCTTTTTCAGCAGCTTTCTAACATTATTATACCACGGTGGATCTTTTCCATCCTTAATCGTCTTTACTGGCACATATTTCTCTAACCCTTTATTAACAATGCACTTAAATTTAGTCCACAATTCCTCTACATCCATAGTCCCGGAATTAAACGATGCCCATTCATTTTCTAAGTGCGATCGTAACATTTGCTTATCGGCTATTCCCAACAAAAACACGCTCCTAGCCTTCTTGATTGGTTTATGACCTTTGGTCACCATCGACGCTATGACGATATCATGATCACTAATTCCTGTCTCTACACAGACATCGTTAATAAGGTCAGGCCTGTTTGTGGCTATTAGGTCTAGAATATTTCCATTGCGCGTGGGTTGCCGGTTTAACTGCTCAAGACAGTTTTCGTAATCCACATACGCAGCGCCTATGTGGATTACATCTAATGTACACTCTTTAAAAATCTTTTAGCACTGAACGACGTATTTTACGAACTGCAGCAAGTCTGGACCCCAGCACCAGTAGGGAGAAACTCTATCAAAATATAGATGTACAACCAATCGAAGAAAGGTTAATGAAACTGAGTGCCAACTATGGAGCAGCTACATTTGTTACTAACTCAAAAAAGACAAGAGCTTCTATTTCAAGCACCAATCCGACTAAATTTTCCGAGATATAAATATCCACACCCTCCAAGTGCAGTATCTCAGGCTCTTGAAAAGGTTTATGCTGGACAGTTCAACACAGAGACACTTCAAGAAGCACAGGATTTGTTCCTGCACATGGTTTATCACGTGCAAGATTCTGAATAACTCCAATAACTTTTAGTATAACCCACACTGAGACTTTTTCAGGAAGGTTTTTCCTAAGTTTAGCACAAAGCGAGTAACCTCTTATTATAGTCTTTATAGAAAGAGAAGCTTAATATATAAATTAGACCCAAGCGCAATTTCAAATAAAGAGTGCCACAATAGAATGAAAGTTCCTCTATGGCTCAAACGAACTTTAAGTTCGTAAACAGGCCTGTCCCGTCATCAGGGGTGAAGTGATGAAATGTTACACTTTCTGCGGAGCTATGATCATAGTTTATTGTATCATTTTCCAAAGAGTTACAGCACAAAGATATAATTTTTTTAATGGAACAATAGTTTTTTCTATTGTGTATTGGATTCGTTGAAACCAGCTGCATCCAAATCAATTTAAACTACATTCCTATCACTGTTAGTTTGGAAGCTAGAAGCCTTCAAAGTTTCAGGGGCAGATACCACAAGCGCTGCGCATAATGCAATGCGCCTTCTAAATGTGGTGCGGCCGAGTTGTAACGTCGCCGGTGACACGGAGAGAGAAGCTTCCTCGATGCGCTGTGGTTCGTGTATGCCATCGTCATCCGATGTCAGTAACTCTGGTACATTGGGCCCCGGTTGTTTGTGTGGCTCCAACTGTCGGGCAGTCGATTTCAGTGTGGAAAGCTGCAAAAGTATTCGTAGGTATATTAGTAGGTATCAGGTTTCGTCATTTAGTTCGTCTGTTTTAGTTCCACTAATGTTTATTTTTAGCATCATCCTGTTCGACTGATATTAGACTAACGCCCTCGAGTCTAAAACAATCATACCGTGAATTACGTAGAAAATGGTGCGAAAATAAAGTGTTATCCATACGATGCATGGCCGGCGAGAAAGACAGGCCTCAGTGGACACATCATGCCACGTAATCAAGGTAGTTCCGAGCTGGCGCGATCACTAGCTTAGTGGCTGCCCGTTATGACGAAGTGGGATGTGCCAGCGGCCAGCCAATCAGCTAGTGATCGCGCCGACTCGGAACTACCTTGATTACATGGCATGACGACTGCGCTGGGGCCTGTCTTTCTCGTAGGCCTCGGGGCAGCCCGTGACCAGCGAGAAAGACAGGCGTCAGCACACACGTCATGCCACGTAAGAAAGGTAGTTCCGAGCCGGCGCGATCGCTAGCCGATTGGTCGGCCGCTGGGGCACATCCGACTGTGTTATAGAGGGCCTGTATTTCCCGTTGGCTGTGTGGCAGCCACTGAGCTAGAGATCACGCCGGCTCGGAACTATGTTGATTACATGGTATGACGTCTGCGCTGGGGCCTGTATTTCACATTGGCCGCGCATGCGTTGTATAATGACGTTATCAGGCGGCTACCGTGCTCACCGCTTGAGGCACTAGTGTCGGCCCAGCTGTCAGACGGCAACAGTGAGAAACGCGACTGTGTCTGTTAGACTGCGCTGTAACATGTAAAAACGGTTTACGAAATTCGGTTATCGTCTTCCGGAATATGTGTTGCATGTAAAGGTAGTGAGTGATACGTAGCGAAGTCAACGTGCAGCAATATGTAGCCCTTGTACATTACACGGTGGTCGTATTTTGTCCAAGCCGTGTATGTTGCGTTCGTGAATGAAATCAGACTGGTTGGTTTTATAGAGCAACTGCGATCACTGGCTTGTTCCAAGGGTGGTGAGCCGGAGAAAAAAAAGGGATGCGCTGGTGTCTGTCGTGACGGAGCCGCGGTCAGCCACCCCCGCAGCGGCAGCAGGCAGCCCCGCGGGTGGTAACAGCGCTGCATAATGGACGGCGGTTTGTCGGCCACTTCATTACGCTCCATTCAGGCCTGGAAATTGCACCGCAGGCCAGACAACGCCGGCCGCAAGATGAGGGCGGCCGAGGCGGAGGCCGCGGTATCTCATACTGGCGGGAGCCACCGCGCGCCTGCTACAAGCCGAGAGACGGGGGGCAAACAGCGACGCGGTGGCCAGTACTACATCTACATAGATACTCTGCAAATCACATTCAAGTGCCTGGCAGAGGGTTCATTAACCACTTTCATAACTTTTCTCTACCGTTCCATTCTCTAATAGCTCGCGGGAAGAAAGAACACCTAAACTGTTTCGTTTTCGATCTGATTTCTCTTATTTTATTGGGATGGTCGTGTCCCCCTAAGTAGGTGGGTGCTATCAAAATATTTTCACATTCAGAACTACATGTCGGTGATTGAAACTTCGCAAGCAGATCACGCCGCAATGAATAACGTCTTTCTTTTAATGATTTCCACCCCAGTTCGTGCAACATTTCCGTGACGCTTCCCCCCCGTAACGTGATAAAAACAAAACGAGCTGCCCTTCTCTGAACCTTCTCAATGTCTTCCGTCAATCCCACCTGGTGAGGGTCCCACAAGGGGCAACAGTACTCCAGGAGAGGACGCACAAGTGTGATGTAGGAAGTCTCTTTGGTGGAGCAGGTGCATCTTCGAAGCGTTCTGCCAATGAAACGTAACCTTTGGTTCGCCTTCCCCACAATATTTTCTATGTGTTCTCTCCAGTCAAAGTTGTTCGTAATTGTAACTCCTAGGTATTTGGTAGAATCTACGACCTTAAGGTTTGACAGATTTATCGCGTAAATAGAGTTCAGCGGATTTCTTTTTAGTGGTCATGTGTATTACTTCACACTTTTCTTCATTTTGTGTCAATTGCCAATTTTCGCACCATGCATAAATTTTGTCTAAATCGCTTTGCAGTTGCTTTTGATCCTCAACTGACTTCACTAACCGATAAACGACAGAATCATCCGCTAACAGTCTAACAGTTCCGACGAGGCGTATTCCACAAGTAAGTACCGTTTGGTTTTCTTTATCAGTGCTATTAGGAACGCTGTGCAAATACGAAGGCCAGAGGAGCTTACGCGGCCGTTCATTTATTTACGCGTTTCGAACACATCGTTAAGAGTCTGCAATTGTATATCCATAAATTAGCGTGGTGTCACAAAAAGAGAATTTGACATAATACATCGTGACAGTGTTATCCGAATTTCACTCTTTTGTAAGCGTACTAATGCAACGTGGGCATTTGAGTCTTTGCATTTTATATTAATTGACATACTTCAGTAGTTTGTGGATGTTTGAATGCTGTCCTATCTCCTGCCCTCCCCTCCCTTCCCTACCATGCCATTGGTCGCCGTCTTAGGTATGTGCCTGTAACGAGCTGCATTTACTAACCACATTTCCTCCATCTTACCTTTAACATATTTTAAGAACTTATGGCAACTTAGTTTATGGTTTTTTATATGGTACCTACTTTTACATTTTTCATCATATGTGCTAGTGCCCCCTGGCGACAGCTTTCGTTTATTTGGACGGCGCTGTCTGCTACTTTCTTTTAGTATAGTTCAGAAGGGTCATGACTTTATACAAGTGTATGAACCCCTGGTTTAGCGTCAAAGGTTGGGTTACCTTTCGCCTGCGTAAATTTGAAAAAAAAAAAAAGTTCAAATGTTTGTAGAACTTATGGGACTTAACTACGAGGTCATCAGTCCCTAAGCTTACAAACTACTTATGAACTACCTAAGACTAAGGACGGCACAAATATCCATGCCCGAGGGGGGATTCGAACCCCCGACCGTAGTGGCCGTGCAGACCGTGACTGGAGCGCCTCAGTCTCCTCGGCCACCGCGGCCGGCGTAAATTTGAACCATGAACCGATGTGCGCTCTGGTTCTGGTAGTGTATACCTTCTGGATTATCAGTGGTATTTCAGGTCAATCCATTGGAAGTTCCCGCCGTAGCAGTGTTTTCATGGAGTGTGTCGTAGTGTGAACGGCGAGCGTTTGGGCGTCGTTGGCGAAAAGAAAGTGTGGTGCCGAATTGGTGACTTTTCTTGGCCTGTTAAAGTATGTGTAGTCAGAGATTTCGGTATAGATTTGTTATTGGGATGTAACTTTATGGCGGTTACCGAGCTGGTATTGGATTATGCCAGGGGTACGTTTTATTTTCCGTTTTCTCCGGATACTAAAATTCACTTTGGTGACTACGAGGTCAAGGGTTATCGGGTGTGTAGTGTGGGTACTAATGTCATGGGTTGTAACCTGAGTCATCTTCCTAAGCAGCGAGCATCGAAGTAGTTGCAGGTGTTAGAGAAATTTCCTCGTGTGTTAACTGACGAGCTAATGGTCACCAATTAAGATTCAGTATTTTATCCGTGGCACCGATAATGAGTCTGTCAGGCAAGGGCCCTATAGGTCGTCCCCCTCTCCCAAAGATTGTCTTGAGGGAGACGGTTGACGACATGTTTCAGAAGAGGGTTATTCGGCCGTCTACCTCGCCTTACGCTTCCCCAATATTCTTGGTCCCTAAGAGTAACGGAGGAGGCTATAGACCAGTGGTTGACTATCGGGCCTTGAATAAAAAGGTGGTCTTGGAATCGGTTCCTCTTCCTGATTTGCACAACTGCTTTACATGATTTTCCGGAGCTCGTTACTTCACTGTATTGGCTCTCAATCAAGCCTACCACCAGATTCCCCTGGCAGAGGAGTCTAACCCCTTACTGCCTTTGCTACTGATTGAACCTATAAGAATTTAATCGTGTGCCCTTTGGCCTAGCGATTGGGGCTGCTGTTCTCTCTCATCTTCTCGATTCTGTTTTGGGAGACATAAAGTTTGTTCATTTTTAATTATTTGCACGACTTAGTCATCTATAGAAAAACCTTTGACGGACTTGTGAGGCATACTGAAGTCCTTGCTTGTTTGTAACAGGTGGGGTTAACCATCAAACCTTCTAAGGTTGACATTACCCGTCAGGAGATTTCCTTTTTGGGCCATCTGGTGTCTGGTAATGGTATCAGGGTGGATCAGTCGAGAAACCAGGCCATCTATAAGTTTCGGCCTCCCAAGAGTAGGAAGGGGGTGGCCAGGTTCGTCGGTATGGTCAATTTTTTTAGGAAATATATTCCCCGTTTTGCCGAGATAGCAGCTCCCTTGAATTTTCTGATTATGAAAGGAGTGCAGTTTGTGGACTGAAAGCCAACAAAGGGCCTTCGATGCTCGTAAAACCGCCTTGAGTAATGCCTCGTTTCTGGCTGTTCCGAATTTTGATTTGCCGTTTATCTTGCAAACTGATGCCTGAGGTTCTGGTGTTGCGGCCGTCTTGCTTCAAGATCAGGACGGGGATAGCCGCCCGATCGGGTACGCCTCATATACATCTACATAGATACTCTGCAAATCACATTCAAGTGCCTGGCAGAGGGTTTATTAACCACTTTCATAACTTTTCTCTACCGTTCCATTCTCTAATAGCGCGCGGGAAGAAAGAACACCTAAATCGTTCCGTTTTCGATCTGATTTCTCTTATTTTATTGCGATGGTCATGTCTCCCTAAGTAGGTGGGTCCTAGCAAAATATTTTCACTTTCAGAAGTAAAAGTAGGTGATTGAAACTTCGCAAACAGATCACTCCGCAATGAATAACGTCTTTCTTGTAATGATTTCCACCCCAATTCGTGCAACATTTCCGTGACGCTTTCCCCCCCGTAACGTGATAAAAACAAAACGAGCTGCCCTTCTCTGAACCTTCTCAATGTCTTCCGTCAATCCCACCTGGTGAGGGTCCCACAAGGGGCAACAGTACTCCAGGAGAGGACGCACAAGTGTGATGTAGCCAGTCTCTTTGGTGGAGCTGGTGCATCTTCGAAGCGTTCTGCCAATGAAACGTAACCTTTGGTTCGCCTTCCCCACAATATTTTCTATGTGTTCTCTCCAGTCAAAGTAGTTCGTAATTGTAACTCCTAGGTGTTTGGTAGAATCTACGACCTTAAGATTTGACTGATTTATTGCGTAGTTGAAGTTCAGAGGATTTCTTTTAGTGGTCATGTGCATTACTTCACATTATTCTTTATTTAGTGTCAATTGCCAATTTTCGCACCATGCAGAAATTTTGTATAAATAGCTTTGCAGTTGCTTCTTCTGTTGACTTCACTAACCGATTATGTATGCTCACTGCCGCTGACTTGTTTCACCTAGAAGTGTTAGCGGTCCTCTTTGCCACTGAGCGATTTAAGTTCTACCTCAAATATCGCGACTTTGTCTTAGAGTCCGATAATCAGGCTCTCACTTGGGTTTTGGCACGACCGCGGAAAACCGGTCGGATTGCGCGTTGGGCAGTGCGCTTCTCAGCCTCCATGTTAGTAGAGCGGCATGTCAAAGGGAGTGATAATGTGCTAGCCACCACACTCAACCGCATGTTTGAGGAATCTGATGAAGAGGCTAGCGAGGAGCTAGGGAGAAGCTAGGGAGAAGTTGCGCTGGTGGCAGCGTGTTAGGCGAAGTACCTGACCTGTTTAAGAACCTTGAAGAGGAACAGCTACAGGACAAGGAGTTGGCCGAGATCAGGGAGCGGCTAAAAGGGGGAGAAGCTGTCCCGGGTTACGAAATTAGGAGAGGGATTTTATATTTTTGTACCCGCGGTGATCGGAAGTTTAGGATTTGCTTGCCCAAATCCTTGGTTCCGGCCGTTTTTAGGTATTACAACTCTTCGGTGGTCATTTCGGAGTTTTTAAAACTGAATTCTTGACGTGGCCATCCCTACCTATATCGAGATGTTAGGAGATTGGTGAGAGCATGTAGGAAATTTAGTAGGGCCAAACCCAATCCTAACGCACGCTAGGGATTGCTGCAGTCCTCACGTGCTGAACATCCCTTGGAGCGCCTCTTTATTGATTACGTAGGTCCAGTACCCCGCACCTAGGCGGTTTACAGATATTTTTTGGTCGCGGTCGTTGCTTCCACTCGATTTGTCTGGATGTTTCAGAGCACCGGAGTCACGGCTAAGACCACCATTGCTCACCTGGAGAGGATCTTCTCCTTTTTCGGTCAGCCCAAGGTCTTGGTTAGTGATAATGCTCCCGGTTTCGTATCAAGAGTTTCGAAGGTTTTGCTTTCATCAAGCCATCACCCATGCCACCAAAACACCATACTACCCGCAACCTGCCTTTGATGAGCGCTTTAACTGGAACCTTAAATCGGCTTTGATAATTTATCATGATAAAGTCGGACCAGGTGGGATAGGTCGCTGCCTTGGCTCAATTTGGCTTTCAACACCGCTCGCCATGAGTCACTTCAAGTCACTTCTGCCTCCCTGTTGTTGGCCTATTGTGTGAACTCTCCCCTTGTCAACTTGTGGTCTATTTAGGACCTTTTGCCAGAGGAAATATCGGCAGAAACCATCAGCGGGAATTGGCACAGAGTGGGGGCTAACAGAGAACTTGCCCACAAGAGAGGCGGCTCGTTAGAACAACGGACGTCGAGCGGCTAACATCCAAAGAGGTGACTTAGTTTTTCTGAAGTGTATGCCAGGACTGGGAAAATGGTATATGTTTCCCTCTTTCTACATGGGAGTGAAACAGGAAAGCGAGTACCGGTAACTAGTATTGGTAGTCTTTCGCCACGCACATTTGGATGGATTGCGCAGTATTTATGTAGACGTAGTGTGTTTCATGGTATAGCTCTCCACTTTTTTGTGGGATGACATTGTTGCAGTGCTTACTGGAAGGAGCGAGGCTCTTTTAATGGAGTCTCCTGAAACTTATCACGTTTTTCTCATCACGGTGGAGGTAATACCGAAACTTCTCTGAGAGTACAGTGTAAAAATATTTGATAATGGAGGGGCGGTGTTACATTCACCCGCACAGGTGTGACAAAGTGGCAGAATAATGCGCGCGGGCAGGCTCCGGTGCCAGCGCCCAGGACGTTAATCCGATTATGGAATTGGAACGGTGCCTGCAGAGACGAGAGCCAAATTTCCGAGCCGCTCAGCTGGGCACTCGCACCAATATACATTATATTTTACTCTGGAGATGATGTGTACTTAGCTCCGAGAGAGATATTAAGAGAGGAACCTCTAAAATGCTGAAATGTTTGCGAAAGAAGACAATACTCCAGGACTAGGCCAATGTTGTAACTGTTTACCTGTAGACATAAACAGAAGAAAAAGAGTAAAGACAAAACACGTGACGATTACTATTTTGCTCTCTGCAATGTAGGAAAAAAGCTATGACTTCTTTATAAAACGCTGGGAAACAAGGAAGAAATGTATATTTATATCAGGTGCGACAAAAATGTTCAAATGTCTGTAAATCTATCGGACCAAACTGCGTGACCATCAGTCCGTAGCTTACAAACTATTTAATCCTAGGTAAACTAACCTAAAGGGAACACACACACCCATGCCCTAGGGAGGACTGGAACCTCCACAGCGAGCAACCGTGCACTCTGCAGCGAAGCGCTTTAGACCGCTCGGCTACTCCACCGCGGCCCAGGTTCGAAGACAAGTCGCTCTCAAAGTAGATACATAACAATGGACCACAGATAAGTCAAGAATTATATCACGGAACAGCCACTGTTACTCAGCCACTGTAACTCAGAGTCGTTAATCAAACATTTGAGTCATTTAAATCCAGAGGTTAATTTCTAAAATTTTAGATGTCAGGACGCACCCCCTTCTGTTGTGGCGTAAAGTCAGCGCCACACGCCAGACGTAAGAGAACGATCGTGGAGAAGGTAGCGAGCAGGCGCCACGCATCCTGGAGGGAGTAACCGAAGATGCGCGCCCTCTACAAGCGGCTGTATCTAGGCCGACGTACATCTGCACACCCCATCAGCTACTAGTGATCACTCGGCAGCTACTATTCAGAACTCCGTCAGTTACTAGTCAGCTACGAAATTAGAAATAAGGCAGTTACTGAGTCTCAGTGCAGCTAGTATCATACAGATGACGCCACGAGAAGCAAGAAGAGAGAAGAAACAGACATATGTTCTAAAGTTGAGTATTATACTTTTTAGTCAATAAAACTTGTATTATTAATTTGAATAGTTGTTACAGTAAGTTATATCGTTTTCTGCACCAGTTCCTTTCATGACAACTAGACCGGGACGAGAATAAACAAAAAGCGACGAGGTCACATCTTCAACCATCTCCCTTCTCCGGCCATAGAAAAAAGTGTTAAAACCTACAATGAAAAATCATTTTGTGGAAAGTAATGTTCTGAAATTCAGTTTTTAAAGCGTAATATGATATAATACTTACATAAATCTACAAAGTTTAATACAAATAACAGCTGCTTCAGCCTATCGTCGTATCAGTGTCATTTTGCTCCCTAGTTCTGTTTCACACGTATTGGCTCAAGGCGGTAGTCTTCGTGACTACATCATGTTTTCAACTGCCGCCAGCCGCAACGCTCGAACAGTTGCTTTGTAGCTGCTCCGTGAACGTGTGTTCAGTATTAATCAACAAGGCATTTAGCGGTTTAATGAGAATGAAGATATTCCTGCTCCATCTTGGTCTCGTACAATTCCGATATCCCTCTTCTTCACATAAAGGTAATTCCGTGTGCTTTTTGTACCATCGCAGCTGATCGTTGCCTCGGGCGGGAGTTGACAACAATGCGAGATAAAGAGGAAACATTCTCCTCCCATCTCACCCAAGGCTGCCATCATGATCTTCCTTCTCCATTCCTCCTCTCCTCTACTCCCCCACATCATGTGACACTCCCATGGGGAAAGACTGTACGTAATGTTGTAATAGTACTGTTCTAATTGTAATTTTTTGTAAAGTGTTGTCGTAATGTACACACATTAATAGAATCAGTTTTTGCCAGCAGTCTGCACTTCTGTTATAGGCTGAAAGAAGAAAGGAAATTTATAGGATGAAATGTAAACAAATTTTTAATGATATTCGTTGCCGTGTTTAATGCATGTTCGTGGATCTCTTCGTTCAGCGCCACACAGACACACTGCTGACGAGGTCTCCTGTAACTTGCTTCAATCTGATTAGTAAATAAGAGTATCCAGAACACTGGATTATATCTCACGTTCATCAAATTTTTGAAGTGTTCGTTTGAATTGTTTGTATACTTTATATAAAAAATGACTTCCCAGACTCTCATTAATTACAGGTTAATATTCTTTTATTGTTGCTTCATAAATAATAATAGTTTTTGCTTAACCAAACGTACATTCAGTTTAAGAACATGCCACAACATATCTTTTTTTTATTATTCATTCGTAAACCACAAACAAACATAAAAAATCTCTGACAAAGAGTCTTAAGCTCCACAGTTCTCAGCACTATACGAAATATATTAAGGAATACCTCTGACACTATACAATCGAAATACCACTGTCACATGAATTACTACATGTACTACTACAATGTTCCTCAGTCAGATATTATCATATGAAACTTTCACAACAGTTTTCTTTTTTTTACATATGTAAATAAGAACCTATACATATAAGAGAAGCAGCGATCTAACAAGGGTGATCAAAAGGTCAGTATAAAATTTGAAAACTTAATAAGTCACGGAATAATGTAGATAGAGAGGTAAAAATTGACACACATGCTTGGAATGACATGGGGTTTTATTAGAACAATAATAATAATAATAATAATAATAATAATAATAATAATAATAATAATAAACGAAGTTCAAAAAATGTCCTACAGCTGGCGCTGGACAGCAAAACGTCAGTGACTGTTACCGTGACGGGGGAGACGTACGAAGATATGTTTACAGCATCGCATCATCCCCAGCCTGGCTGATAAACACCTGCTGGAACGTACAATTTTTATGCAGGATGCGCGCGTCCTTTGGTGATGATCGTGTGCTCAGCCGACACTTTCTTCGTGTTTGGCCTTCCAATTCCGCGCGATTATTGGTTTTGGGGTTATCTGAAGTCGCAAGTGTATCGTGATCGACCAACATCTAGGGATGCTGAAAGACAACATCCGACGCCAATGCCTCACCGTAACTCCGGACAAGCTTCACAGTGCTGTTCACAACATTATTCCTCGACTACAGCTATTGTTGAGGAATGATGGTGAACATATTGACCATTTCCTGTAAAGAACATCGTCTTTGTTTTGTCTCAATATGTTATGCTAATTAATGCTTTTCTGATCAGATAAAGTGCCATCTGTCAGACATTTATTGAACTTTTTTGTTTTTGTACTAATGAAACCCCATGTCATTCCAAGCAGGTGTGTCAATTTTTACCCCTTTATCTACATTATGCCGTGATTTATTAAGTTCTCAAATTTATACTGACTTTTAGATCACCTGCTATGTATAAAGTACAATTATCCAGTTACATTAAATAGTATACGCAACTATGTATATTACAGTACATCTGACCATGGCATTTACGCCAAAACTGGCCTGTCGGATTAAATAGTTTATTAAAAATCAGCGTCTTTGGGATTAGTAATTTACAATGCCTCTAAATGACATATACGACGCTGCGGGCTCAGAATATTGCCGCGAGACACCACGTAAACCGACTGCCGGCGTGGCGCAGGGGATAGCATCACTGACTGCGCTGCTGAAAGTCGCCAGTTCAATCCCACCCACCGGCAAAAATTTATTTCTTTGTAATTAACAATTCCAGAATGTTCTACATCTTTTTTAACTGTTCTTCTAATTTCTTGTACATTCTGTCTGTATAAATAGCAGAGCACTTTGCCCGAGAGGCAGTTAGTGCTGCGTGTATGCTAAATTCGTAATAAACCTGCTTTCAGTATAAGTGCTGTGTTCAGTTGCCTTCCATTTCAACACGAAAATATTGTAAACAACCAAACAAGTCCCATAGATTTACAAACATTTGAACATTTTATCTATATCGTTGGGCCACGTAAGCCACCCACTTTGGGATGTCTCTGCTTCGTAGTAATGGATTAAAACGATCATTTACTCACAGTGGTTATGTTTGGCTACTGGGAAACCATTTGCAGTCATGCATGGACTTCATGCCCACAAACTACGATGGAATAGTTGTGGGCCGCGGCGGATTAGCCGCGCGTGCTGGAGAGCCGTGCTGCGGTGCGCGCGGCCATTCGCTGTCGAGGGTTCGAGATTCCCCTCGGGCATGGGTATTTGTGTTGTCCTTAGGTTACTTAGTTCAAGTAGTTTGAAAACTACGGACTAATAACCCAGCAGTTAAGTCCGACAGATTTACAAATATTTGAATTTGAATAGTAGTGAATGAGAATGTCACAACGAGTAGAAAAGAATCCACTTTGGAAGTACGTTAATAAAAGTACTTCGATTTGTCTAAAATTGTTCGCTTCCCATGCCATCTTCTATGGTCTCCTGGTTAGGCTTACTCACTCAAGAAGGCTAGAATTGCTGATGATTAGTTTGAAGAATCCTGGTAATTCCAGAACTTTGGCACCCAAATCACCCGACGCGAATCTAATAGAACATTTACAGAACTTCATCGAGAGGTCAGTTCGTGCATAAGATCCTGAACCAGTGACACTTTCACAATTGTGGGCGGGTAAAAAGGCAGCATCGCTCAACATTACTGGAAAAGGCCTTCCAAGGACTTATTGTGATAGAGTTGCTGCGCTTCGCCGTGCAAAAGGACTTTTGTCAGCTTAATGTAGAATGACTGTCAGTAAATGTTTCACATGGTTAACTTAATTCCTTCTTTTTCCGTGTGGGTGTAAGTACCTCGTACGAATTTCAATGCTTGTTCCTCTGTTCCTCTTTATTTTTCCTCGAGTCTTGTTTCATCATTTCGCTATGTATCCTTTTTCTCTCGTGTATCTTGTTCTCCTTTCTTCCTTGGAATCCTTCCATTTTTCTTAAAAAGCTCTGTTTCTGTTGTACAATTTTCACGTATGTTCTTTCTTTCTAAATCTTTCCTAACTTCTCTAATCCACGCTATTGTTTTCTTATCCAGAAATATATTCAAAAATCTGTTTGGTTAACCTCTACGAGTTCATCTGTACATATAAAAGAAAGTCGTGATAGTTACACTATTTATAACTAAAGAAAGTCTGAATCGATTTGGCTCAAAATTGGTGGGGAGATAGCTTAGAAGCAGGAGACGGTCATAGGAAGGTTTTAGATACCTATTTATTTCATATTTTATGTATGACACATCTATCTATATTAACAAAAATGAATTGCCGCATGTATGAAAGCGCATCACTTGAGAATGGCTGCACCAATTTGGTTGATCATTTCTTTGTTCTTTTTGTAATTCTCAGAACAAGGTTTGTATGAAAGAAAATTATTGGAAAATCCACCGGATATTATTAGAATTTGTGAATAACTGATTGTACACTTGCAGCTCGTATCATTTTCTAGATTCTCAATCAGCTTATTCATTTGCTACTCGCGTAGCGACCAAATACGCTGTAACGGAGCAACCAAATACACCAAGAAGGTTAGAAGAAAGGGAGGGCATTGCTTGAAGCCAGAGATTAACTGGTATGTAGGGTTTAATTTTAAATCCGCCACACAGACCTAGCGGGCAATGTTGGCAAGAGCCGTTGCTTCCGGGAAATTGCGTTACGTCGCTGTCAGCCAATCGGGTGATAGTATAAAATATCCAATGATATTTGCCGATTTCTTACCAGTACTAAGTTTCTCGTTCACGGAAACACTACTGATTGTTCTCGTGGTTATAAGTGATTAGCACTTGTAAGACTGTTTCCATAAGAGAAGTCCATTTCACTCTTATACATGAAAAACATCATCTTCCTCAGTAACTTTAATGTGTCTGAAACTAAATTATTATGCGGATTCTCAAAATAATATCATTTAGTATGAAGAGAAAACAACTGTCGCAACTAAAACTTCATTGGCTGCCTCAAGCTTTGCCACGATTGGTCGGCTTCATTCCCACGATCCAACAGCTGTTGCCCGTGTCGCGGAATGTAAAATTTTACCGGTTTGTAGCAATGTTGTTAATTGTGTTTCAATTAGATTCCTAATAAGAGTTCATTATTCACTTACAGGTAAAGTAACTAACAAGAAGGTCAACTGTATGAATTTTTATGCCTACCGTTTAATGATTCACCGAAACGTGGACAATCACATACTGAAATGCCGCATATATAGTTGTTGATATGTATGTTCGTGCAGTAAAACCATTAAGAGTACGGACATTAAATATACTAACCTCACCCATACAGCAGCTCGAAAAATCTCTGTAATAGCCCGTTTCCAATTGTTTTACCCATCCTTTTTCGCTTCTATTCCCAATCCGGGTCCCGATTTCAATAATAATAAATAAGATCAGAGAGAGAGAGAGAGAGAGAGAGGAGGAGGAGATAGAGAATGGGGGAATAAAATGGATTTAGAAAGGGGGGAGGAGATGGATATGGTGTGGGGTAAAATGTTTTACTTGCTAAATAAGTGATTACAGTTCATTCTACCACTTTCAAACATAAGACTCATGTTTTCAACATTATGATGTATGGGGGGTCTGCTCGCTGCAACGTTATTCTCCTGGGGCGTCGTGGTAGAAATAAATACTCGATATGTACAATTTTTCACTTCTTCTTTAATTTGAAATCAAACTGCTTCTCCACTAAAACATTACAGTTTCAAAACATACACAATGTATCAGAACTTAGCTTGTAGTACTTCCATTTCAAAACAACAGGCTGACATAGCTTCCAGTGCACTTTAGAAAAGCCAAAACTCCAACTCCTCCGTGCAAGGCGGTGAGGCAAATATATAACATCCGCAATAATAACCTTACATCATGCATTGTTCGTAACAATTGAATATACTAATTTACAATTACCAAACAGACAAGTAAAATATTTCATGTACACAAAAATAATCACAATATAAAATGAAACAATACATACAATAATTTTACATGGCACATATATTTTTGAGACAAAATAACGGTACTGTCTGTTTTACAACAAACGGCAATGTTAAATGTCAATTAATTAGTTAATGAGTACATCATACCTGTTACTAACATATATTGAACTATCAAATATCGTCGCAAATCTGAAAATAGGTTCAAAATCTTACGTCAGTCAATATATACAAAGAATTACAATATTGAATTTCGACTATTACATTAATTAACACAATTAGCTGGTCAATACAACTTGTTTATGAGGCTAACCTTTATACAATGCTATTTATTTTCATGACTTTGTTTGACATAAGTTTGTACGCTTCGTCTGTCTATTTATTAAAATAATGTACAATGAGAAAAGTATTATTTATAGCACTGTCTAGAAACGTCTTATATAAATCTCTTAATTAAATCTATCACTTGTTTTGATCACAGTATCAGTGAGACACTGTCCTACACTGATTCCAAGACTGGCTATTTCGTTTGTAACTTCACACGCAAAATATATCACTATTACACCACACGATTCCGGGTCCGACGCAGATGGTATCGTATGATAACAAAGAGATGAGAGGGCCAACAGTATCGTCAGAGGGGTAAGAGGGAGTGATGCGAAGATATGGGGAGGAGGAGATGGACAAAGGTGGGAGGAGGCGATGGAGAAGTAGAGGAGGGAGGAAGGGATAGACAACGGGAGAAGAGAAGACATTAGGGTATATGTCCCATACACATTAGCTACTGCAAAGCGTTGCCATGTTTGCTAGTTATGTATAAACGTCGAAAAAATTGTAGCCCCTTCTTCCTCAGTGTTTCAGTTATATTTTCTACGTTGCGATAAACTTTTTCATTACTTCCTATTTTTCATACCTCAGTATATTTTGTGGACCGAATATTTTTCGAATTTATCTTAAGTATTCTTTTATTTACTTGAATGGCATGTAGGCAGTCAGGAACCAATCCTAGTTCTACGTTGCCTCCTTACCTTCGTGTCGTCAGAGCAATAGAGTCATCTTCTTTAGGCGTTAGGAGTACAGCAAGTAGGGAGACCGGACTCAGATTGAGAAAACACTAGAAACGGGTGTGTGTCTGGTTGACAGCTGGATGCCGTGGAGGCCGCGGCTGGAACGTCCAGACGGCTGGCACCTGGAGTGAGTCAGTGTGCCGGCAGACAGCCAAGGTGAGCCACTACACTCACGCATTCCTGCACACCAGCAGCTGGGGCGACTCCCGCAACCGCGGCCGCCGTGCGCAGACCGCAGCCACTGGCGTACTGGTACCTGCTGTTCTCAGAACAACGTCAACAATTAATGACGCAATTTATATCGCCGCGTCATCACCGAGTGAACGGTTCCAATGATTAGATTAGTACTTGTTCCATAAGTCATGAATTACGACACTTCGTAATGATGTGGAACGCCGGCCGCGGTGGCCAAGGGGACTGAGGCGCTCCAGTCACGGTCTGTACGGCCACTACGGTCGGGAGTTCGAATCCCCCCTAGGGCATGGATATTTGTGGCGTCTTTAGAATTAGCTAGATCATAAGGGACTGATGACCCCGTAGTTAAGTCCCATAAGCTATACAAACATTTGAACATTTTTGATGTGGAACGTTTCAGGTTAACAAAAGGTGTCTTTACAAATTATTACTTTGTGCTAAATATTTTGATTTGATACATTATAAATGGTTTGTGAAAGCCTGCGACTGGAAGTTATAACAGGTTTTGTTAAAAAAAAAAAAATTCTGCTATCAATCACGTTGTTATTATTTATTTATACTTTGCACGACACGTTTCGGGATATGAATGCCATTATTGCGTGCTAAGACATCTTTTATTGTTTCCTATGTGTGAGGTTCTGTGATGTGTCTGTCGTCTTTACTGCAATGTAAAAGCACGCGAATTTTTATGTTGGTTAAAAAAAACGGGTTTGCGGCGAAATTTCGATGGGTTCTACTTGCGATTTCCTTACGTTCCATTTGCACGGAAGCTCACACATATTATACATCATAAATAACATTTTGTACTCGGCACACTAAATATTACATGACACAATTTTTTTCAGATTTACTGATTTATATCTAAAAATTCAACTCTAGTGTGGATGGAGTTGCCATTCAGAATTTCTTTTAATTTACTTTTAAATGCCAGTTGGCTATATCTCAGGCTTTTGATGCTGTTTGGTAGGTGACAAAAGACTTTCGTCGCAGCATAATTCACCCCTTTCTGTGCCAAAGCTAGATATAACCCTGAATATCATTTTTTACCTTAGTGTTTTAGTTATCTACACTGCTATTGCTTTTGAATTCGGTGCGATTGGTGATAACAAATTTCATAAGTGAATATGTGAAGCTACTGTGAAGATTCCTCGCTCTTTAAATAAGAGTGTGCAGGATGATCTTGAGTGGGCTCCAGCAATTATTCTGATTACACGCTTTTGTGCAAGGAATACTTTTTTACTCAATGATGATTTACCCCAAAAATTGTTGCCATACGAAAGCAGAGAATGAAAATAGGCTAATTTACTGAGATTTATATCACCAAAATTTGCAATTACCCTAATAGCATAAGCAGCTGAACTCAAACGTTTCAGCTAGATCTTCAATGTGTTTTTTCCAGTTCAACCCCTCATCAATGCACTCACCTAATAATTTTGAATATTTACCTTTACTACAGATTTCTGATCAAAGTCTATATTTATTAATGGTTTCATTCCATTTACTATACGGAACTGTATTTACTGTGTTTTATCAAAATTTAATGATAGTCTATTTGCTGAGAACCACTATGATTTTCTGAGACACGTCGTTTATAATTTATTCAGTTTGTTCTAGTCTGTCAGGTGTGATAACTATACTTGTATCATCAGCATAAAGAACCACCTCTGCATCTTCATGAATATAGAATGGCAAGTCATTAATAAATATTAAGAACAGCAAAGGGTCCAAGACCGAACCCTGTGGCACCCCATTTTTAATTGTTCCCCAGTTTGAGGAATCAGCTGCTTTTTGCATATTATGTGAATTACTTATGACAACATTCTGCACTCTTCCTGTTAGTTTATCTACAAGATACCGAGCATGCACGGTAGCATAGAAAAGAGAACTGTTTTAGGCTAGGAGAATATTGAGACAGAATTTTATATGAAGGGCAAACCACAGCTAAAATATTTAAGCATAGTTAAGGAACTTTCACCTTGTTAAAATGTAGATGTTAAAAAATTGTAGTTGTCTGAGTGAAAGGCCGTTGATCCACTTTACTATTATTATTATTATTATTATTATTATTATTAATATTAATAATTATTATTATTAGAGTCGTGGAGACCCGCACCAGATTACGCAATTTTATAGTTGCATCTTCAGGTGCAATAAAATGTTTTGCATATAATTCCTAGGTTGAGTAACGAGGATTAATGGTCAGGTCCGACCGCTAACAACTTCCCTCACTTCGTCAGAAATAAAATCTATTGACCATCCGGTTTGTGTCATTTTAAGTAAAATATTAAAACACGGCTTCTCAGTTTGGTTCAGCCAAATAATATTTACCAAACTGATTTTATTTCTGACGAACTGAGGGAAGTTGTTATCGGTCTGCCTGACCATTAATCCTCGTTACTCAACCTAGGAGTTATATGAAAAACTTCTAATTGCATCCGAAGCTGCAACTATAAAGTTGCGAAACCGGGTGCGGGGGTCTCGTCGACTGTAAATAAATAAATGAATAAAAATAAAAAAAAAACAGCTAAAGTGGACCAACGGCCTTTCACTAAGGGAACTCGTTTCAATTTAACACCTACAGTTTAACTGTGGGTAAGTTCTGTAAGCATGTATGGATACTGAGACGTGTGTAGCACGGCGGCACACATTGGGTAAGAATCCTAAAAAGCTGGTCGAAATATAAGGAGTTGTCTAATTTGTACCAAAGGTTTTCTGATTAACAATATGTTATCAAAAATTGAGAAACAAACAAAACGGCAGATCCGAGATGGCGGGTTCTATGTACACCATGGTCAGTTTCTACATATGAAAGTAATGCTGAGGGAATTATCTAGACTGCTGATGAAGAATGAGTAGATACAAGATGGCGGGCTCTATGTACAAAACAGTCATTTTATTCATATAAAAGTAAATTTTAGCGAATCATAAAGGTTGCTTGAGTATCGAAGATGCCAATCAAAAATTGATAAGTCTTTTCATTTATTTATATTTTTATTTATTTATTTTATATTTATTTATATTTATATAAAAGTAAGTATTTAGGAGTTGTTATAGTTAGTGGTTAAAATATATACTAAAGAAATGGAAAGGTCGAAGAATGGACGAAACAGAAGATGGTGTAAAATATTACAAATTATTATTTCATTCAAAATACAATTATTTATTTTGTAAAATTTAGAAAAAATCTTTCCTCGAAAATCCGATTCTGAAATACGCTGGATCAGAAGAAACTGAAATTTAAAAAAAAATGTAAGTTACACTTTTAGTAATTTTTATAATTTTCTTACTCTTTACAATGCTTCTCGCGTGCCTGTCCTTTTCGGACATGTCCAAAGGAACAGATACGTATCAATAATTGTAAATATGCCCATAACAGGCAATGACAATTTTAGTGCGGACGCACTCAAACGCTCGATCCTTTGGGGGAATCCAGTACAGGCTGCGAGCAAGAGGAATCAATGAGGAGGGGGCTACAAGTTGAGAAATTGGGTTTGAAGGGAAGCGTGCCTGGATAGCCTAATTGGTTAACGCGACCGCGGGCCCAAGGCGGGAAATGCGGGCTCGAATCCCGGTCCAGCAGAAATTTTCAGCTTTGCCATTGGATTTATTTCAATGCCCTGAAACGGTCGAAATGTTTAAATATTTCGAATTTGTAATAACATTTGCTCTTTAAACGTGACTCAAAGCAAGAGTAGCAACTAGTAGTAGGATTTCAAGCTTAATTAAAAAAAGGTAATAATATATACATGCAGACTCAGTGCAAAAGAAAGCGGAATGTCGTGGAATTCGTAACTTACCTCTGTGTTAAGCGCATTTTACAATTTTCACGTTCGTTAATTGAAAAACAAACCTACGTAATTGATGATTTAATACTGATAAAAATATTTTTATTTTTCATTAGTACATATCTCCTGGAATACCTCCCATACTGAAAGTATCGGCTTCACTTGGACAAAACACAAATAACTGTTTTCAACAGCAAGACTGTTTTTGTAGCCCGGCCAGCTGCGCGATCGCTAACTGCCGCATTTGACCTGAGATACAAGCGAGCAAATGAACATCTGGCCGTCCGCACAGCCGGCATTCAGTGGTTCCAGCAATGGTACAGCCAACCTGATAGCCTAAAATTCCCATCTAGACACTTTATCTTTTTCCTTTTTGGCCACGTTTTCAAGATTATGGCCCAGTGTGCGGCAGGGAGAAGCGCGCCTTCTACAACAAACAAGGAATCACAAATAATTTTATACATATTATATACGACACATTAAATAAATGGGAACCGTACACAAAACCTTCCTTTATTAAAATTCAGTTGTGTGTTGAATTTCAAAGCAATCCTTCAAGAATTTTGGGAGCTTGACGGTTTCGCACAAACACATACATTCTTCAAACAACGTACGCGTATGCTGCCGGGTGACGTCGTCGACCAACGCCGATATTTCGACAGGAGAACACCCTTAAATTCTCAGGGCACAACTGCACTCAAGGAAGCAATGTGTAACCGAATTTAATACCTCGGCTTGCAAAGGTAAAACAAGAAACATAACACACAGAGTACAAGTAAATGCAGAGTCAACACAAAGATGACCAATGTCAGAAATATCGACAGTGACTACTAAATAACAGGTGAGGCAGCATTAAATCTGTCCCTCTGATTTTTGACGTGACATAGACCGATTCCAGGCTTACTAGTTTAATTTCAACATCTTCCTTTACAACACTACCCCAGATAGATGGAAGTACGCCGCGGTGGAGTAGCCGAGCGGTCTAAAGCGTCTCGCTGCATCGCGCGCGGTTGCTCGCTGTGGAGGTTCGAGTCCTCCCTATGGCGTGTGTGTGTGTGTGTGTGTGTGTGTGTGTGTGTGTGTGTGTGTGTGTGTCCTTACGTTAGTTTACCTAGGTTTAAGTAGTTTGTAAGCTACGGACTGATGACCACGCAGTTTGGTCCGATAGATTTACAAATATTTGAACATTTTTAGGGAAGTACACGCCAGAATCTGTGTTTTTGTATTGCACGTGATGACCGGTGCCAAGACAATGTTCTGCAACCGGATTTGCTCGACAGTTGTAAGCGTGCGTGACGCTTGTGTTCAATACACCGATCTTCCACAGTCTTGTTGTCTGACCAATATATCACATGCCACAACTGCAACGAATACGAGTCACTCACCCGTTGCACAGTAGGCTGATAGCGCAACGCGCGTTTGATCTGCTTCTCACTACAACCATTCTGACGAAAGGTGACCTCTAGATGGGACAACTGAGCTGACAAGCTTTCAGAGTGTGAAATGACAGGGGCCCTGTGAACCAAGGTACGAAGTTCTCCTTCACGTCAAGCTGGATGGTGACAACTATCAGCTCGCAGATACAAATCAGTGTGAATAGGCTCCCTACAAACAGCATGTCCCAACGTACCATCAACCTTCCTTCTGACCAACACACGAAGGTAGGGAAGGCAGCCATTCTTTTTAATCTACATAGTGAAATGAATATTCTGGTGGACTGAATTTAGGAGTTCCAAAAAATCGTTTAAAGTCTCACTATCATGAGGGCAAACGACAAAAGTATCGACTACATATCTGAAAAAGCATGCAGGTTCCAAGGTCGCTGACTCCAAATGACGTTCCTCGAAATCCTCCATAAACAAATTGGCCATAATAGGCGAGAACGGGCTTCCCATTGCAACTCAGTATGATTCGTTAACTCGACACCAAACTTCAGTTAGCTGCAACAGCCAGAGGAACCCGAGTTAAGAGAGAAACTACATCGAAACTAAAATATCAGAGTCGTCGTGTTCAAGGTATGAAACAAAGAGTGATGTACGACATATTAATTAGTGGATTTTTCGTGGTGGCCTACCGAGTGCCTATGGTTCCCGCCATTAAACATTTGCTTTCTTTCCACGTTTAGTAAGATAACTATCTCCTGTAATCACCCTTAGTGTAATAAAATTAAGTCTCTAGACCGGTGGGCCAAATTTTGTCCCGAGATTATCGTTAGATTGCCGGTTTTCTTTGTCAGCACTATGTGGCACTACATGGCATGGCTACGTCTCCTGCGCCGGTCTTGCATTGTATTACTGTGCTTACCTTAATTCTTCTTAGCAGTCAGTGGCAGTGGCGGACTAAGCCTGGCAGAAGCCCGGGAGGGCGGCAAAACAAAATGACACCCCCCGTCCACCAGGAAATTCATGTCTTACCATAAAGAAGTAACTTCTGGAATTTCGAGGCCCATCAAGACGAGAGGCCCGGGACGGTACGCGCATCCGCCCCCCCCCCCTCCCCCCTCCCTCCCCCCCCCCCCCCCTTACCCGCCGCTGGTCAGAGGTGTTGTCTTTCTGCTACATATTTGATTTATTTTTATTTGTGGTGTTTTCGCGATATCAGTGTAAGTCATGGTACTTGTGAACAGTCTATTGGCAGTACTCGGGAAGTACTCTATTTTAAATGTTTTGCAATGCTAATATCAGTAGAGCATGCAGCATTCATTTTGCAATCGTGCATGCAAAGTGGGTGGTATGAATGACGTCTGATTGGAGAAATTGTTCTCTTGTGTCCCGTTCCACCAATATAGGGTTTTCCACGGCAAATAATGATACAAAAATAGTGAGACCAGTAACAATTAATTTCATTACCTAGCCAGCCCGCCAGATAACGATCCATTGTGTTCACTTGACGTGATTTTTATCGATGTGTTAGTAGCAATAAATAGAGTAAAATAAATTTCAATTCTCCCCATCTTTTTATTCATTCCTTATCCCCGCCCGTCTCTATTGCCTTACTAATCAGTTAATTAAATGAATGAGGGTATAATGGAATATGTGGCGGCGTTTGAAACTGGGAGTACGACAGTCCCGACTAAATCCTAACTACGATTCGGAACTAGCGTTATCTGTTGCGAAATAAAAAAAAATTAATTAATCAGTGGACAATTAGAGGCCACATGGTAAATCACGAATGAAACAAATTATTATGCAAATGGTTCCGAATGGCGCCTGCCGGTTAGGGGAGGTAAATGTTAACACCCTGGTAAATTTACAGAGGAAATATAAATATAACACAGATAACCTTGCTCACAGAGAGATAAAGGGAAAGGACTGTCGGCTTTTAAACTCATATGGAAAACCAGTACTAAGCAAAGAAGGTAAAGATGTAAGGTGGAAGGAATATATAGAGGGCCTATAAAAAGGAAATAAACTCCAAGGCAGTATTCTGGAAATGGATTCAAAAAATTCAAATGTTTGTAGAAGTTATGGGACTTAACTACTGGGTCATCAGTCCCTAAGCTTACAAACTACTTATGAACTAGCTAAGACTAAGGACGGCACAAATATCCATGCCCGAGGGGGGATTCGAACCCCCGACCGTAGTGGTCGTGCAGACCGTGACTGGAGCGCCTCAGTCCCCTCGGCCACCGCGGCCAGCCTGGAAATGGAACACGAAACAGAGGAAGATGAGATGGAAGATAGGATACTGCAAGGAGAATTTGACAGGGCAAGGCCCCTGGAGTGGATGATATTTCGTCTGAACTATTCATGTCGTTAGAAGATCCAGCCATGAAGTAATTGTTTTACTTGATATGCAAGACGTATGAGACAGGGGAAAATATCCTCCGACTTCAAGAAAAATATAGTATTCTCAATTCCAAAGAAAGCAAGTACAGACAAATGTGAAAATTGCAGAACTATCAGTTTGATAAAACACGGATGCAAAATACTAACACGAATTATTTATAGACGACTGGAAGTATTGTTGTAATCCGACCTTGGGAAAGATCATTTTGGATTTAGGAGAAATGTAGGAACACGGGACTCAATAGTTACATTGCTACTTATCTTAGGAGGCAGGTAAAGGAAAGGCAAACCTAAGTCTTTAGCATATGTAAATCTGGAGAAAGCTTGTTGACTGGAATACACTCTTTCAAATTCCTAAGCAAGCAGGGACAAAATATAGGGAGCGAAGAGCTATATTCAACTTGAACAAAAACCAGACAGCAGTTATTAGTGTCGAAGGGCATGAAATGGATGTAGTGGTTAGGAATGGAGTAAGAGAAGGCTGTAGCCTTTTCCCAATGTTGTTCAATCTGTACATTAGGCAAGCTGTGAAGGAATGCAAATAGAGATTTGGGAGAATAAATAAAAACCTTGCATAAATTAAAAAAACACAATTTTGTGTGTGTTCTACAAGTTTATTTTTGCTTACTTAACCGGTTGTAGGCTTATTAGGCCATCTTCAGAGTATTTACTGCTGTGTCAAAGAGGTTACATTGTTTAGATACAGAATGGGAAGAGATGACAAATGACTACACTTAGATCGACATACATAGTATAACACTTCTTTGACATTGTGTTATTACAGTTATCAACTTAAAAACTAAACAGTAATAGAAGAATATACAATGTGTGGAGGACAAAACAAGGAATAAATTTGAATATAACATGAGAACTGAAACTACCTACTATTACAAACAAACTGATAATGCTGATAAATAAACAAATCTGTCTAATGAAATTAATATTCTAAAAATTCAGGTAGATGAAAATGAATATTATGTTGTAAGCTACACTGGGACCAAATTTTCAAAACTTAAAAATAAATCATAATAAATAAATACACAGGAGTTTGGAACTGTGGGGTAAACAAGGAATCCAGTTTTTTGAATAAAATAAATAAAATGCTAGGTCTACATTTAAGGTTTTTTTTTTTTTTTTGTAATGGAGGAATAGAACAGCCAGTGTGGGAGTTGATGGAAAACTTAGGTAATTGAAGAGACTGGAACTGACGGGGTAGGAGGTAATGTGATTCAGGGATGAATTAAGTGAAGTTTGTTGTGTTTGATCATTTAATACTAGATCAGGGCTATGGGCTAGGTGTTTATTTATTTCAAGAGCTTCCAATAAGTTTTTTGGCCCTTGTTCGCTAAGTGAAGGACTTGAAACAGTGGCTGGTAGCTATGGCCCTCACTCAGTACATGCTCAGCAAATGTGGACACCTGATTCTGTAGTCCCCAGCTGCGTTCATGTTCAGCTAGTCTAGTTGCTATGCTTCTGCCTGACTGACCAATATAAAACTTATTGCAATCTTTACAAGTCATTTTATATACACCACTGTTGTTTAGTAAAGGAGTCTTGTCTTTGCTATTAAAGATGCACTGAGCTGTGGTGTTTTTCATGTGGTAGGAAACCCTGTAGTTGCAGGATTTCAGTGGTTTAGATACTTGTTGTGACATTTGTCCTATGTATGGCATTGTACACCATTTCCTGCATTCATTGGAGTGGAAGTCAGAGGGAGTATAGAGGAGCAAAAATAAACTTGTGGAAAACACACAAAATTGTGTTTTTTAATTTATTTATGTTCTACCAAGAAGCGACGGAAGACTCAGTTTGCTGACGACTTAGTAATTCTGTCAGAGACAGCAAAGGATCTGGAAGAGCAATTGAATGGAATGGACAGTGTCTTGAAAGAAGGGTTTAAGTTGAACATTAACAAGAGGAAAACAAGGGTAAGGCAAAGTAGTCTCAAAATTAAAAAAATTAAAAAAAGGCGAAGCTGAAGGAATTAGACTAGATGATGAGGCAATAAAAGTAGTACATGAGTTATGTTATTTGAGTAATAAACTAACTTCTGATGGTCGAAGTAATCTATATCTATAAATGTGAATGTCTGTTCGGTGTACGCTTATCAAGTCCTAACGACAAGACGCAGAGACTTAAATATTTGTACAGTTACTGATTTATACCTGATGAAGGTTTTAGGCACAGTTTTATAGCGATCTGATGGATATTTAGTAATTTGAAGAATATAACGCGAAATGTGGAACAATAATTACTCTTTGAAAATTATATTTACTCTTTGAAACTGGTTTTTATTGGTTGCATTGTTGCTTGAGGGTTGATAATGATTAAAGGGTGGAGTATATTGGGATGGAAAATTATCGGTGTGTATAAAATTCTGTGTGTGTGTGTGTGTGTGTGTGTGTGTGTGTGTGTGTGTGTGTGTTAGTGTGTATGTGTGTTAATATTTCTCTCTGCAGCGAAAACTACAGATCGCAAACGAATGGTCTGTGTGTAATTGTTGTCCGAAGTCTCCCGTTATACACCTAGCAGTTCCATGACGATAGCTATAAGGGGGTGAAAGATATGGTGGTTGAAAGTCGTCAAATTATTAAAAAAAATCGTAATGAAGGCCAGCGATAACGTTTGCGACTCTATAGCAAGGAGGTTACATTCAGCGAAACGTGATGCCACAGACCATATCTTTGGTCTATGCGTGCTACAATGTCTTCAGCTTTTTCTCTGTAGGTAAGCATACCAATAAGGAAATATAAGAATAAATAAATAAAGCAGTAAAAAAGAAATTTCTTTTAATACATCTCCTTAAATAAATCGATTTGACGTTTCGCGCATTACATCAAGTGATCGATCTGTGATATTATTACAATCATTATTGTTGAATTTCGTGGTTGGATTCTTCGGAACGAGTGCATTTTTACGTGTGATTTGATCTACACTACTTACTTTCCTGATACACGATAAGTACATAGACTTCTACAATCTGATAGGAATATTTTTCAGTTCCTTCAAAACCAGTTTCGTAGCACACTACTGAAAGATAGATCATAATCAACCAACTCGCGAGCGGAGCCGCGGCTTTAAGCTAGTAAAGATATAAAATGCAGAATGGCTGTGAGAAGAAAAGCGTTTCTGAAAAAGCGAAAATTGTTGACATCCGAGTTCAGACGAAAAGATGATAGGAACTCTTCAAATATGGTGCTACAGGCGAATGATGAAGATGAGTAAATGACATAGTTTATGAGGAAGTACTCAACAGAAAAGGAATGTCTGGCATAGGATAGGTTGATGGTACACGTTCTGAGACATCAAGGTATCGTCAACTTAGCATTAGACGGAAGTGTGTTTAATAAAAGTCGTACAGGGAGACCGAGGGACGAATAGAGTAAGCAGATACAAAAGGACGCAGGTTGCCGTTCTTCTTCTCAGATGAAGAGGCTTGCAAAAGACAGGTTACGTGGAGAGCTGCATCAAAGCAGCTTGCGACCTGAGGACCACAACAACAGTAGTTTCACACTTTCCTTTGTCTTCTTCAGGTCCCATGACCTGCGCGAAATATGCTGTATTATGTTGCGCAGTAAGAATGGGGGCCTGCATACATCTATCTGTATTCTTAGACAACAGCTAAAACAAATAAAACCGTGAATGCTCACCAATGACGCTATCACATAAGGCATCGTCAGGCACAGTTGGGCAATTTACACAGGTTTTATATTTTTTAGCTAAAACCTATGGACACTACCATATTAGTACTGGCCCCCTTTCTGACTATCTTACATTTTTAAGCAATTCACGGGGCCTGTAGCTAACACAGTAAAATGTTTGGTAGCGAAATAAAATGCCTCTAAGTTAACGCCTGAAGGTCTTGTAACTTTATAATAAACGTCCCTTCGTGTGCTGGAATTACATAACTGGTTATACGAAAACTCATTGCTAGAAGACTGTTTGCCATACAGAAGTTTGAATCCACCTGAGAAGCGTGGACAGATTGAGTAATGGTTAACGACACTCCCCGTGAAAAGCGGGAATTCGAATTTCGAGTCCTGTTCTTACATATATCTTGGTGCCAGTTAATTGTACAACTGGTGCTCATTTATATCCCCAATTTCTAATACATTTCTTGCAGTTTTGGCAGCTGTAGAGTCCACAGTGATCGTCCCTTAAAACATGCGTGCATGTATGAACGACAATCGTATTTGTTACATCGATGAACATGAATACTGTATGTCGAATTCTGTTGTGTGCCTTACTGTGTCATTATTTCAGACAATATTATGAGTACTCCTAGTACAATTATACAGTCACTTGCAATTACGCTTGCCTTAGCAAGTGAGGGCGATGGAAATGTTACCAAGTGCTCACGCAGTTCACTTCCTGACAACGATTCCGCGAAGGAAGTGTCTCCGTCGGTGTTTACAGCCAACGTCTTGCGAGATTTATTTATTTGTTTACCGCTAGTGGAAGCGGTCTATATCGATCACTCCCGGAACGGAGGATTCGGGGCTTGAGAGGGAGACGTAGATAACCGTGGAATAAGCTGTTTCTTCGTTCTGTTTAGCGAAATTTAGTCAGAGAGGAAGAAGAATCCTTATCCCTGCTGGGGAGGTATACTGTGCAATTCAACGACTGACCAAATGAGGTGGCGGAATGGTAACCTCGCATTCGGAGGTCGGTGGTTCAGATCCACCTCCAGATATCCAGATTTTTCTGTGATATCCCTAAATCACTCCAGCCGATTTCCTTCCCCTTCCTTACACAAACATCCGAGCGTAAGCTACTCCCCTAATGACATTGTCGACGAGACAAACCCTAAGGTCCCTTCCTTCCTTCCTTCTTATCGACTGAAACCTGGTAAAAGAATGCACTGTTCCGATTATCTGATAAGTTCGCTCTGACACAGCGGAATGAAAAATTAAAAAGTGCACTTTCTATTTACATATCTACTATGCAATTCACCTTTAAGTGCCTGACATTGGCTTGATCGAACCGCTTTCAAACTACTTCTACGCCCATCCATTCTCGAATAGTGCACGGGAGAAAGGAATTTTACAAATTGAACAAATCAATAACGCAGTGATCCACCATTGGTCCTTACTCGAGCAGTTATTTTGTTAGGCGTTGATTGGCAGAGCAGTTGGATATCAGCCCGGTGAATATCGCAGCAAATCCCTTCATACTGGCTGTACAGTTTATTCAGTATACATTTTGGACACTTGGTTGTTTAAAGATACAGTGTGTCCAGAAAGTCATGATGCAGGAGAGAAAGGCAACGAATTAAGATGGAAATCTGAAAATTTCACCAAATGAAAGAATATCCCTCCAAGTTGCCGTTACTTAATTTTTGTTGTTGTGTGCTTGCAAGTAATGGCGCAAGAATGAAATAAGGTGCATTACGTAACAGCAGTTCAGGTCATTTCATGTGGACAGTTCAGTGTGTTCTGTGACTTGCTATATTTCAATTCGTGACACGTATTCACCGTGAATAGCGTTGTGTGTACAATGAAGTCGGGCCTCATAGAAATAACATTATACACCGTTACATCTGATGTCCTTCAACGTGTGTACAATGAATACTGTTTAGCTGTGTGCAGAGAAGTAAAAGCCAGATCGAACTGCACTGGGTGGGTGAACGTTTCACATTTGAATCTTGTTTTGTGTCTTTTCTGTGACGTGTTAAAATGGTACCATGACTTACGTATTCGCTTCTTTACATTGCGGCGTAATAGCTTCCGTTCGCACAACAGTGCAAATTACGTAATATAAACGCGGATAGTTTTCCTTTCATTTGGTGAAAGTTTCACATAGCCATCTTTGACATAAGACTGCAGCGTGAGTTTACGGACTCACTGTGTTTATTTCCCTCCCCTAAACGTCACACCCTGTTCCTGTTGAGCAGTGTACATCTACGTCTACATATTTAGTCTGCTAATAGCTTTCATTGCCTGCCAGAGGCTACATCGAACTACTTTCATGATATTTATCTCCCGTTCCATTCTCCAATATTGCCTGGGATAAAGACAATACCTAAATCTTTCTGTACTCGATCTAATTTCTCTTATTATATTACGATGGTCATTTCTCCCTATGTAGGTGGCTGCTACGGAAATACGTTCACATTCGGAGGAGGAAGTTCATGAAAGACATTTTTCAAATATGTGTCAACACAACGAATAAGGCCTTTCCTTTATTAATTTGCACCCCTGCTTTTGCATCATTGTAGTGCCAATCTCTCCCCTTGTATCGTCATAATACTGACCTTAAGAATTTTTTTGTCATCCGTCAGGGCCAACTGATAAGGACCCCAGAATGTAATACTCCAAAATACGACGGACAAGTGTAGCTTAGCCAGTTTTTGATGCATTTCATTAAAAAAAAAATTAAAAATGTTTGTATAGTCTATGGGACTTAACTACGGGGTCATCAGTCCATAAACTTACAAACTACTTATGAACTACTTACCAACTAGGACGGCACAAATATCCATGCCCGAGGAGGGATTCGATCCCCGACCGTAGTGGCCGTGCAGACCGTGACTGGAGCGCCTCAGTCTCCTCGGCCACCGCGGCCGGCTGCATTTCATTCACCTTTTCCTGTGGCACATAGTGTGTTCAAAAAGTAATGTGACTTTAATAAATAAATATTTTATTCATAAAATATAATCACTATTCATGTTGTTCCCTTCAAAGTAATCCCCCTCAGATACAGTTATACCAACGCTTCTTCCAGTCCTCGAAGCACTTCTCATAAGCAATTTTTGGTACAGCCTTGAGTACTTCCAGTGATGCAGTTTTTATTTCCACAGTCGTTGCAAATCTTCGGCCTTTCATAGGTTTTCGGGAACAGGGAAAAGTCGTAGGAAGGCAAATGCCGCGAATATGGTGGCTGAGGTAAGATTGTCGTGTAGGTTTAGGTCAATAAATCTCTCACAAGTAACGATGACTGAGCAGGCGCATTGTTGTGAAGCAAAAGCCATGAATTGTTTTTTCACAATTACGGACCATTTTACGTATTGCTTCTCGCAGACGGTGCATAACGTCAGGGTAATACTCCTTATTGTCCGTACGACCTCGAGGTAAAAATTTATGACGCACTACGCCACGGTAATTGGAAAAAAAGGGGGAAAAAGTCAACAAAACTCTTACATTTCTTCGAACTTGGCATGCTTTTTGCTCTTCGATCTTCATGATAGATCCATTTGAACCATTTTACTTTGGTTTCGTCACCAATTACGACCCTCTTGAGCAAATCAGCAGACAGACGGACTGATTAAACAGGTGTATTATATGCCTCCTTATGCATACTGGCATGCATGTCACACAAAATTAATAAGACGTCACTAGGCATCAAGTCTTAATTAAAAACATAAAAGCAATCCCAGGCTGTGTGATGGTTCACCGTCTTATTTATTTTTATTGTGTGACATGCATGCCAGTATGCATAAGGAGGCATATAATGCGCCTGTTTAATCAGTCTGTCTAGTTCTCTTCCGTGAAGATGGTTTTAACCGAAACTGGTAGAAGTTTGAAAAACAATAAACAGCTGATCGTTTACAGTATGCATTTCCTCAAATATCTTACGGCTGTTTAATCACATCTCAATAAAAATTTGAATGTTTTAGAGGACTTGATTCCATTTTTCACACAAAATTTAATTCAAATTCTTTGCTCCATTTTTATAATAATATAAAATCGTCGAGTACACTAAAAATCGTCTAACCTTTCTATCTGTTTAAAACAAACTAAGTATGGTATACATTTGAAACTCTGAACATATGTTCGGGACGTCTACCAACATAACAAAGAAAAATATCGGTAATCGAATGAACGTTGCCCGCGCAATTTGAGAAGTCGCCTTACCTATTAACATCCCTCCCATTTCGCATGTGTTCCTTCCGATTTTAATTAGTTCGCAATTGTTATTCCTACGTCTTTACTAGTAGTTGAATTCGACTAATGTATCGTGTAAATGAAGCTTATCAGATTTCTGCTTAAATGGATGGCTTCATACCTTTCATTATGCAGAGATATTGCAAATGTTCGCACTACAGCTACATGTGTCTTTATATCTACAGCAGTGTGTTCGTATGTTTGTGTGTACTGTGTTTGTTGAAAAAAAATCAAATGTTTGTTAAGCTTATGGGACTTAATTGCGAGACTCAGTCCCTAAACTACCTATGAACTAACTTATACGAAAGACATCCCAAACATCCATGCTCGAGGAAAGATACGAACCTTCCGCGCGGCTTGTGTGTTTGTGTGTACGTATTGAATACAAATCTACAATTTTGTTATAATCTTTATGAAGTTTTCCACATGTAAGCTTCAATCAATGAGCATGGTCGCCGTAAGTGTAAGGATCACGTACAACACGTACTTCACGAGATATGACGTCATAAACAATGAGATGTGGGAAAAACTACTGCATTACGCGACAATGGCGCACGTTTCCTCCTAAACCACCGGACGGATTTCAACCAAATTTGGTAGACATCTTACTTGCCGTGAGGTACCAATTCTGTAATGGTAAGAACCACACAAGACACATTGTTCAGGAGATATGAAGTCATAAACAATACGAGTTGCAAGAAACTGCCATATAATGCGACGAGAATTTATGAATACTGTATATGAGAATGAGATTGCGTAGCGACTTGCAGCAAACTTTAAACATAATTTCAAACCTTTACTGAACTATTTCTCGCTGACAACCATATCAAAATAATAAAAGGAAAAAAGTTTCTCGCTTACTACTTTTACGCCGGCCACGGTGGCCGAGGGGACTGAGGCGCTCCAGTCACGGTCTGCACGGCCACTACGGTCGGGGGTTCGCATCCCCCCCCTCGGGCATGGATATTTGTGCCCTCCTTAGTATTACCTAGTTTGTAAGTAGTTTGTAAGTTTAGGGACTGATGACCCCGTAGTTAAGTCCCATAAGCTACACAAACATTAAAATCTTACTACTTTTCCGCTGTACATGGACTAAAACTACGGCATTCGATATGAGGTTACAATTTATAATTTATACACTACAAACTGTAGCCGCAAAAATTATACAGATATTATACACATATATAGTGGAATTTACCCTCAAAATTGTATCACAGTACGACACGTGATTTTAGTAAAAAAAAGAAAAGAAAGAAAAGAAATCGCACTGACGTGTTTTACGGCCCACTTTGGATTTGTAGTTTTATAAGTTTTTGCAAACATTTTGGACCAAAATAATCATCTAAATAATAATAAATTAATTATTAAGAGTCTCTGAAACCCTTTTAGTAATAAAAGTAGGTAGTGGCGGGTTTCGAACCACAGACCTTTCGCGTCACAGTCCAGCACCTTGCCCACTTTTTTTTTCCTCTCTCTAAGCTACGGCTATAAATCAAAACAGGAATTCTTTAACCTCGTACTATTGATGGCCGTTGATAACTGATGTTAATATGGCATTTGTAGACATTAGATTATCATTTATCGTACGAAGAACGTGTGCCGTTGCTTTGAAATGACAACGTGTAAGTTACAATACGAAAAGCATCAAATACGCGAGGAATGTCACGTGACATCTCCGAACGGCTGGTTTTCGTTAATCCAATTGAGGGTGTCGAATCTTCGTTATTTTTGCAAATATGTCTCAAACGATACGAGATATGAAAAAAAAAAACATAAGATAATTTGTAGAGAATTTTCCCCTCTACCAATTAGGTTATTCAATTTTTGTGCCAGATGAACGGTTCGTTTGCAATTACAATTATATTACAAACGGCTTTTTTTGGTTTTACTACCGTATTTTTTGGCCGAAAAATTGAAAAAGGGAGGTTCCGGTCTCTTGCGGCCTAAAATCATGTCTGTAAAATGTGGTGCTGATCGGTTGAACGGTTCGTCTTAAAAACAGGGAACACGTTACGGACGGACAGACAGAGGCACATCCCAAAATCGCCGTTATTTCTGCAAATATCTTTGAAACGCTACGAGATATGGAAAAAAAAACATAAGAGAGCAAAGTTGTAGAGAATTTTCTCCTCTATAATTTCGATTATTCAATTTTCGTGTCAGTTGAATAGTTAAGCCGTAATTTTCTTTTAAATTTCGAAGTGTCAAAAGACGATCGCAAAGGCCCACTTTTAGTGTTACAACCGTCACCTAAAGTGGGCCAAAAAAAGGGGGGGGGGAGGAAATGGGCAGAAAGAGAAAACTTTGGAGAAGTTTTAACACAAGGCAGGAATAAATAAATACCCGAACAAAAGGGGTTTTCAGCTAGTTTTGTATAAATCGTAGATGCTTTTGAAGTTCTGGTGTCTTTACTAACCGTTAAATGACAACATCATCCACGTATAATGTAAGCGAGCTGCTCAGATAGTTTCCTAATCTCTATATATAAAAGACAATGTCCTGACTGACTGATTGACTCATCATCGCCCAGCCCAAAACCACCGAAGACGGAAACTTGAAACCTGTAGAGGGTGTTGATCTCATTCTGTAGCCGTCATTTAAGAAGCAATTTATCGATAATCCGTCCGCAAGGGGATGAAATAAGGGATGAAACGTTTTTTCAAAATGCGTTGCTATTTAGGCAATTTTGAAGCTAGAACTATAAAATTTCGGATTTTAATTCACGCTTCGAATTTCAAAGACACGTGGGGACGCAAAAAATTGGTTTTCAAAAATATGTTGCTGTTTACTCAAATTTTAAGCTACAACAACGAAACTTCGGATATGGAATCTTGGTCAGTATTAAAAAAAAACGAGTTTCAGTAGTTTTGCAAATTCAAAAAGTAAGAGGGTAAAATATGGGATGAAAAATTCTTTTTGAAAACACGTTGCTATTCAGACAATTTTGAAGCTAGAGGTGCAAAAATTATTTTTTAAATTCTAACCAACAATAGAAAAATCAAGTGTTTCAGTATTTTTGGAAATTCAACCATCAAGGGGGTTCAATTGGAGAGGGGATGTTTTTCGAAAATCTTTTGCTTTTAAGGCAATTTTGTTGCTACAACCATATAAATTGGTAAATGTTTCTTGATGAAAATAAAAAAGGTACGTGTTTCGGTATTTTCAGAAAATTAATCATTTACGGGGTGATAAAGGAGATGAAATATTTTTCGAAAATACTTTGCTACTGAGCTAATTTTGAACCCAGAATTACAAAAAAATGATATTTGCATACTTGGTTGTAATTTAAAAGACACATGTTGGGGTATTTTTCAAAATTCAACTATTTTTGGGGTGCCATAGGGGTTACAAGTAGTAAAATCAAATGTTGAAATGTTTGTAAATCTTAAGAGACTTAACTACGGGGTCATCAGTCCCCAAGGCTTACAAACTAATGAAACTAACTTAAATTAACTTAGACTAGCTTATGCTAGGGACAACACAAACACCCATGCCCGAGGGGCGAATCGAACCCCCGACGGCGAACAGCAGCGTCTCAATACGCACGGCCATTCTACCGCGGGTACAAGTAGTTTCACAACATTTCATTATGATAGCACTTAATCTATATCTATGAAAATTTATATTAAGAGGGAGAAACAACTGGTGCAGACCAACCAGCCTACGCATGCGAAGCAGCGGGCGTTAAGCTAGTCGTTTATAATAGGAAGGAACAGTAGCGGCCCTATAAACTTCTCTGGCGAAGACCAGATATACCTTCTATTTTTCCCTATAAGTCGGTGTAGAGCTACAGGATACTTTAACTCATTGAGAAAAAAATCCATGCTCAGCCAGTCCATATTAGCTGCCAACAGATTGTGAAGGAATAATAGTCTTTTCTAGCGAATAATAAACTTTTCTTTTTCTCGTAGACATGAAGTGACAACCTCATAAGCCCTCACGAATGCACAGCTACGTCACGCCGCAGACTTTGTTTCCAGAGCGCGTACTCAAGCTGGCATGAAGACAGCACTCCGCCGCTGTTCCTGGAATGCGTTGGCACGCAGCAACAGCTGACGGAATGGGCCTAGCCGCGGCGACGCCATTGAACTTCAGCGCTGACTCGGCGGACTTAGTGTTTCGGAGAATCATTTGTGCTCCGACTCTAAAAGACTTTTCTCGTGAAGAGAGGTCGGGGAGCATTTTGCGCAATGCGTACAGAAGTCGAGGGTCGTCTACAGTTACTGTGAATTCCGCCGCGCTCGAATGCGACTGCAGAAACTTTGAAGTGGCTGGGGAAAGGTAAAAGGACCTCTGTGGAACTACAGCCACGGCTGGTGAAATACGCCTCTTTCGTTTATACCGGGTGATAAAAAGTCAGTATAAATGCGAAAACTTAATAAATCACGGATTAATATAGATAGAGAGGTAAAAATTGACACTCATAATTTTAATGACTTGCGGTTTTATTAGGGAAAAAAATTTCAAAAAATGTCCGATAGATGGCGCTTCATGTGATCAGAAAAACAATAATTAGCATAACAAATTAAGACAAAGCAAAGGTGATATTCTTTACGGGAAATGCTCAATATGTTCACCATCATTCCTCAACGATAGCTGTAGTCGAGGAATAATGTTGTTAACAGCACTAAGAAAGCACGTCCGGAGTTATCGTGAGGCATTGGCGTCGGATGTTGTCTTTCAGCATCCCTAGAGCACGATACACTTGTGACTTCAGGTAACCCCAAAGCCAATAATAGCACGGACAGATCTGGGGATCTGGGAGGCCAAGCAAGCGAAAGTGGCGGCTGAGCACACGATCATCACCAAGCAACGCGCGCAAGACATCTTTCACGCGTCTAGCAATGGGCGGAGCGCTATAATGCATAAAAATCGTACGTTCCAGCAGGTGTCTATCAGCGAGACTGGGGATGATGCGATTCTGTAACATGTCGGCGTACCTCTCACCCATCATGATAGCAATTACAAAACCAGAATCACAGAGTTCCTCAAAGAAAAAAGGCCCGATAACGGTAAATATTTGGTTGTAATAAAACTTCATGTCATTCCAAGCATGTGTGTCAATTTTTACCTCTCTAGCTACATTATTCCGTGATTTATTAAGTTTTCAAATTTATATTGACTTTTTGATCACCCGGTACTTTCGGATACCAAAGAAACGCAAAATAAAATAACTTGTGTACTATGTTCATGAACTGACGGTCCACATCTAAAACAATGTCCATGAGAAAAGACACAATCTTTATATATAAAAATGAATTCCGGTTTCTCTTGGTCACGCCATAACCTGAGAACGGCTCGATCGATATGGCTCATTTATTTATTTATTATCTTTAGTATATTTTTATTTTTTGTTTTCCTGATTCTCAGGACAAGATATTTATGAAGTAATTTTTTGGGGAAATCACCAGCAAACTGGAAAATTTCAGAAACTCAAAATGCGTTTTTCATTGTGTCCATGTGTTTCTATTCCATTTAGATCTATAGTTTTCTCCCTATTTGGATGTTTTTCATACTTGACTCTCAAAACAGGAGGGAGGTTACTGTCTATTTAAAATTTCGTTAGAGCACGGCGGAGGGCACTTTACTTATGGACTTCAACAAAATAGACAATTTTGCTCCGACCTTGATGAAATTTTGTACACTTGACTTTCAAATCCAGAGAAAGTACACTGTTTACATAAAATTTTGTTCGTTACATGGCTGAGGGTAATTTACTTATGGATTTAGACTAAATTCACAGTTTCGCTTAGATTTTGATGAATTTTTGAAGACTTGAACATTACGAGGAGCGTCACTGTCTACATAAAATTTCGTATGGTGCATGGCGGAAGATACTTTACATAAAGGAATTCGACGAAATCTACGTTCTTATTCCGTTCTCGATTAAATTAGCCATGAACTTACCGTAATTGTTTTTTAACAAATGTGAGAGTGAAATGAAACTAAAAGGATTCGGGAGTCACAAACCAGTGCAGCACGCCATTCGGCTAATTATCTTGCAAGTTCTAAACGAGCTACTTTCAGTTACAATGGTTGAACTGGTTGCAGTTTTATTGCGACCGTGATTTAAGTTTCCACACTTGAGATTAAAAACAGGAGGAAGATGATTGTGTACATGAAATCTACAGTTTTATACAAATTTTGAAGAAAGTTTGCACACTTCATAACGAGAAGATCACTGTCTTTGTAACGTTTCGTATGTTGTATGATGCTTTACTTAATTCGACAGATACCGAAAGTTCGGATTCTGAAGAAATTTTACACACTTGACTTTCAACACAGGAGGATGATCACTGTCTACATAATGTTTCATGTGCTGCATAGATAAAGGTGTAATTTTAGCTCTTCTACTATGGATTTTTTATACAATTTTTATTGATTAGGTCTACTGGTTATTGGCATGCAGTAGAATACTGCTGTTGGTTACATGTCGTGTAAGATTTTTGATGCATTACATACAGAAGCGCATGAGTAGTTCAGATGCGAGATGCAATGCGACGATGGCTGTAGGCGCGCATGAATACTAAAGGAAACATTAGTGACATCAGTTGTTTAGTGATGGAACTATCGTCAGCACGATAGTTTAGTTTTGCTGCACTATGTATGCATTATACGTTTTAAATTTCGGCTGGAATTTCATGCAATTTTATATTGTATATATTTTGACTGTGTGTAAATTGATTGTTAGGTGACGATGCACTGATTTTGTACTTACTTTATAACTGGATGAACAACTCGTGATGTTTTTGAATATGTATTTATTCCTAATTTTTATGTTTTCTGATAATGCTTTGTTGTTGTTGTTGTTGGTTGGATGTTTTAAGGGGACAAAACTGCAGAGGTTATCAGTCCACCTTATGATGTTTTGTATTTTAGCTTCAAGAAGCCTGGCTTAAAAATGAATTGTACATTTCGCTTCTATGTTTGTAGACGTTGCAATTAGACGCAAATATTTCTTTATTGTGGCAGAGCTAGATTTTGCTCGTTGTGAAAACATTATCAGTGATTAAAATTTAGATGAGGACATATAAAATTATTAAACCTATATTAATATTCGTATGTTGTGATGAACATTTTAATCATTGATAACCCTCACACAGTGACCGAAGTCTAGGTATGCCACAACAAAGGACATATTTGCTACTAACTGCTGTCATTGTCTACAAATCTGAAAACAGCCGTTGTGCACCAAAGATTTCAGCTTGGAGTCAAACCTGATTTCGATATTAGTCGCCAGCTACCAAAACTCAACTGTGACTGAATTTATTTAATCCAAGTCGGTCGTCCTTTCACGAATTCACGTACAAGGCATGCGATCAATGAATAAAAATAAAAAATATGAAAAAATAATAAAACGTGTGATTTCTGTTCTTTCAGACATGTGGCTAGAGCATCTGTAGTTTGAACCCATGTCCGGGCATACAGGGTGTCGGAAAAGTCTTTCCCTGATTACATAAATTGATAACTCAGGCTAGAAGTGAGATACAAATATGAAACTTGTGTCGAATTGTTTACAAACTATCAAAGCTTTTCCACACATCAGTAAACTTCCACATGAGCATGTATATTCTAAACAGCTTCATTAAATTTAATTGATTGTCAAGAGTAAGCAGCTAAAATGTTTCTAACATCCTTGATTGTATTTAATATTGGCAAAAAAGGGTATTTTGGACATATGGAAAATGTCCCAATTCCCAATTTGTAACATCGGTAGCAAGGGAGTTGACGGCTAAAGAGATTGATGTTATCCTACCTTGAGTTGAACTCCTGTGGATCCCTAAAGTCAAGCTTTAAAAAGTTACCCAGTTATGTGACCAGCCTTTTATTGCCGGAGTGTAATATTGCACCGCGCGGGAATGCCAAAGTGCGCGACTGCTCTCCGTCGGTGGGTCGAGTCCTCCCTTGTGAATGGGTATCTTTGTTGTGCTTAGAATAAGTTAGTTTAAGTAGTTTGTAAATTTGGGGACTAATGACCACTGCAATTTGGTCCCGTAACTTTACAAACATCTGAACATTTGTAATGTTACATTTGTTTATTGCTTCTATAAGCTGTAATTCCACAGACCCTGTGGATTCTGAGATGCTTTTCCTGTAGGAAAACGATGTTTAATACAGTTCATTGCTTTAAATCCGTGTTATTTAAAGGTGTTCCAGCCTCCATGTTTTATATTTCATTCCGCACTAATGTCTTTTTATATGTGAAAACAGCCTAGAGGCAGACTTGTTACTTATTTTTGAAACATTTTTCTTTCATTAGGGATAATTTTATATATATAAAAATAGTCTACTAGCAGGGAGGCATTAAAATATGTGAAAACAAATTAAGCAGTCTCACATATGCAAATGATTAGTTGTGATCGCAAACGATTGGAAGGTTGCAATCTAATATTTCAGAGCTCGATCTGAGGTTTAAGGGTTATGATACGAAGATTAGCATCTCCAAAAGTTTTGTTTGTAGGAAAGAAATTTAAACAGACTGCGTGCCAAACAGGATTAACAAAGAAAAGGTAGACAGTTTCAAGTAACTAGGATGTATTTTCTCACAGGATGACAACATAATGAAAGAACTTGAATCAAGGTTTAGCAAAGCAAATGCAGTAAGCGTTCAGCTAATGCCAAAACTAAGTTAATGGTGGACTTCTCTCTCTTTCGACCGACTTTGTTGAATGATAGTGAAACCTGAATGGATACAGGTTACCTTATAAGGTTGAGGTTATAGATATGAAAGTAGCAAGAATGAATGAAGATACTAGTAGATGGAAACAATGGCAGGAAGGTGTCCATAATGAGGAAATCGAAGAAAAACTGGGAATGAACACCATAGATGAATCAGAGAGAACAGGCTGAGATGGTGAGGTCATGTTACACGCATGGGAGAAGCAAGGTTACCCCAGAGACTCATGGGTTCGGCAGCGAAGGGCAAGAGGAGTCGAGGTAGACCAAGAAGGAAGTACTTAGATTCGGGCAAGTATGATCTTGCAGTAAAAGGCTTAACATCAGACGAGGCATCAATGTGAGGGGATCATGAAGGAATTTTATTATGGGGACTATGCTCCAGAACACATTCTGCCGGATTTCCAGTTTGGTTTCCGGGAGAAACACTCTGCCCTCCAACAGATCATGACAGTAGTTGAAGCTGCTACATCAGCCTTCAATCGAAACGGCTACTGCGGGATAGTGCTCTTGGACGTGGCTAAAGCCTTTGATTCAGTATGGCACAAGGGGTTAATTTACAAATTATACACACAGGGATTAACCGGAAGTATAGTAAAGATTATCCAAAGATATATAACGAATAGGACTTTCTCTGTCAAAGTCGAAACATCTACCTCCAGCAAAAGGCGTATTCGTGCTGGGGTTCCACAGGGATCGGTCCTGGGACCTATTTTGTACAGCTTGTACACTGCAGATACCCCTACCGTCCCCCTGGTGCACACTGTTTCTTTACTGGAAACCCAAACAAGGGCCTGGTCATACGTAGGTTACAAAGTGTTTTAGATAACACAGACAAATGGGCTCGTCGCTGGCGAATCACTATCAACGCCGAAAAAACTCAGGCCATGCTGTTCACAAAGAAGCTCGGGAAACGCGGTCCTCCTCAACCCCCCCCCCTCCTCCTCCACCTCCAAGGATCCCAACTCCCCTGGCGCAGAACGGCCAAGTAACTGTTACCCTGGACCATCAGCTAACATGGAAACCCCAGGTAGACGAGGTTTACAGGAGAGTCTGTGCCAGAATGTCCGACCTGTATCCTATCCTAAACTACAACAGCTCCCTATCCCCTTCTGCTGGAGTTAACACCTACCTTTCCTTGATCCGCCCACAAATGGAGAACTCCTGCCCATCTTGGGCTTCTGCAGCCAGGAAACACCTGGACAAGCTGCAAGTACTGCGGATCGATGCCTTAAGAGGGCTCTTCACCTTCCCCATGGATTTCCTGCGGACAACCTACACATTGCTGCTGGAGTTCCTTTACTAAAACAGCATTTCCAAGATTTGCCAAGGGCTTTGTACGAAAGTTCCTCCAGATCTGGAAACGAGCTTATCCGTTCCCTAGGTCAGGTCCCGCGATAAACATAAGCGTCCATCTTTGATCCTTAGATCAAAGAGGAATATCCTAACACCTATCCCTAATTCCGAACCTACCCACCCATCTTTGATCCTTAGATCAAAGAGGAATATCCTAACACCTATCCCTAATTCCGAACCTACCCACCCAAACCAACCTCAAGCCCATGCAGGGAAAGCACTACACACACACACACACACACACACACACACACACACACACAGACAGACAGAACCTCCAACACAATTCAGATATTTAAAAACAGTAAAAGACACACAAAAATCACACAACACACAGAGGAGTAAAGGCCAAATGGCCACAAACTCCCCAATATACTCCCTTACAGAGAGGGATGTCAAGGAGTGAACAGCAGGCATGCTCCAGAGCAAACGCTGAAAGGCATAATCAGTCTCTAATAATGATGATGACGACTAACTCAGACAATGAGATTTATTATCTGTAATTGTGTCTTTTCGAAATTAACCAATCACTGATTCATCATCTATATTTGAGAGACAACATCGAGCGAGTTGGGACATTCGTTAAGACACTGGGAAGAACGGCGGTTCAAATCCTTGCCTCGTAACCCAGATTTCTCGTGATCTACTTAAACAGTTTAAGGGAAAGTTCTCAGTGGTGTTTTTGAAACGTTTGCTAACCCATGCAACCCTAATGAATTTTTAGATGCAGTCTTTGCATCGCCTCGGCTGAGACATTTTACTAACATTTTGACCAAGTCTCTGATATCAGCAAACATGAACTAGACCTTACGCGCTTTGCTTGTGCTTGTTGTGAATGTAACAAGCTTAAGAGTTTCGCTGATTGAGGGCGACACAGTTCCTCACCTTTAAAGAGGCTTAGGTTGCGAACACACCAGGGCGTGAAAGGTTTCCCACTTGTGACAGGCCGCCATTAACGGTGCACTGGCTACTCGCCTGTATTCGACTGTTGCCTTCACATGGAACATTGTTGTTCACGTGGGAACGTACTAAAGGCTAGTGTTTGACATCAGTTTCATTAGCTGCACAAGAAGAGGCGGGCCACAGAAAAGAAAGGAAATTTTGGGCTGTGGTGTTCTGTAGACGTAGGGGTCATTAGAAACGTCATCCGATTTCGATCGGCCCTTGGCTTTGTCAAACTAAACACAACGGCACGTGCCTTCAGGATTACAGACACACCACTGAAACCCAAATTCTTGGTGACAGTTCTGTTAAAGTAGAATTGGTAAAGACAGCTTTCAGAAATTCCTTCACCAAGGAAGACAAAAGCAAATACTGCAGAAATCGAATCAAGGACAGCTGCCAGAATGCATAATTTAGTAGCAGATATCTCTGGAGTATTAAAGCAGCTTAATTCACTTAACAAAATCAAGTCTCCCGGTCCAGATTATTCAAGAAAGGATATGGGAGTGATCTGCAAAATTACATACCTAATTACAGACCAAAATTACAGACGTTGATTTGCAGCACAATTTTAGAACATCTATCTACCTCTAAGAGGATGACTGGTTGACCCATAGTCTATAAGGATTCAGAAAGTATCATTGTTGTGAAACAAAGCTAGCTCTTCACTCACGAGAAACGATGAATACTTTCGACAAGGAAATCTCAAATCTATTTCATATTTCTAGATTTCCGGAAGGCTTTTGACACTGTACCTCAAAAGCGTCTTTTAATCAAATTTCGTGCTTACGGAATATCACCACAGTTGTGGATTCGTGATTTCTTGTCAGAAAGAATAGTACGTTGTCATTCACGGCAAGGTATCCAGTAAAACAGGAGATAATTCTAATATTCCCCAGGGAAGTCTTATAGGTCCTTACTGTTCCTTATCTTTATAAACGATTTAGGGGACAATATTAGTAGCTCTCTTAGACTATTCGCGTAAGATGCTGTCATTTATAGCGTAAAAATTGGTAATTGAACTTTGTTTTTGAGTCCTAATAAAACCCCATGTCATTCCAAGCATGTGTGTCAATTTATACCTCTCTATCTACATTATTCCGTGATTTATTAATTTTTCAAATTTAAACTGACTTTTTGATCACCCGGTACAAAGGTGATAAAACATCGGTATAAAATACATGAAAGCGACAATTTTAAAAGACACACATATCCAGAATTAAAACTGCCACGGTGGCAAAAATAATACACTGCGGATACACAGAAAACAGCGACGATGACACAGACACCGGTAAAAAACACGGCAACTGTCTTGCCTGCACGCGGCGGTTGCTTAACCCTGTAATGCACAGTGTAGCTGGTCAGCTACATACCTTTTTTTTTTTTTTTTTTTTTCATTACCTCTCAAACCTGATCAACATTTTACCACAAATTCATTTGTAGCTGTTTGTATACATAGTGTTACGAATGCTAGTAGCTCGTCCTAGAAATTATAAATTTCAGAGTGTTATCGAATCATTTTGACAGTTAGCTGCATTGAGTTACTCCTAACACGTGCGTTTGTTTACATTAATATTTCTCCTTTGCCATGTAAAAGTAGTCAATCAAATACAGCTGTTGCATTATGACTTACTTTCTGGAAATATGAGAGGCATAATAGTGACTTTTACCGTCGGGTACATCATGGAAGCACTATATAGCTGAACTTTTGTTGTTTGTAGTGCATAATAATTTTAAAGATTTTTTTTCAATATTTTTCTCAGTATATACGCACTATACATTAATTGTGGTAGTTTTTATAGCATCAAATAGTCATGCATTGAAGGGTTAAATCTTAAAATCACAGGAAGAACATGACACTCTGTACAACACTGAACGTCGCAGAGTTGAGGGAAGGGAGGCGCGAAGGGGTAGAAAATGGAGGGGAGGATGGTGAATGTAAGGACATCTCAGAATGGGTAAAGGACATGCCCTTAAATCCTACGAAAATCATCCGCTTAGTCCCCGCCCAACGGACTCAAGCTCCGCCCCTCAGTAGTGATGTGGGCCTGGGACATTCCCAGTGGGAAGGAACTTATAAAATGGGAATATTGCCGGGAATATTTCTTTGGCCAGTGAAGATTGCAAAAAAATATGAATTCATGATTTTCTTTTTAGATTTTGATAGTTTTAACAGTTATTAACACTTAAAGAATCTTACAACTAGGTTAACTAAGTAAATTCACACATTTTAATCCAAGATTTATCATTCTCTGCATTAATTTCTTTGCTAATTCCTTGCAGCACATCATTAAATCTGGTGGAAAAAATAGCCTGGGCTAGAATTTTTCCGTAAGTTGAAACCCCACAGTTATCGCAATTAAACCTAAACTTTCAAAATATTTGTCTGGAGGCGTACATTTAGTACCTTCTTACTTCGTTGCTTTCCAAGGAAAGAAACCGTCTTTTTCCTGAGGGAGCAGCAAATATGACATTTCTTTCGTACAACTGGAAACATATGAATACTCCACCTCCAAGAGAGAACATGAAAGAAACAAGAAAGCTAGCAGAAGGTAAACCAGAGGAAGCAGGAGGACAGGAAAAAGACGAAGTAGTCCTTGAGGCTAAAGATGATGATGAGATCGACTGTAACGATAATGATGACTTTTTGGAGTTGGGCTGCGGCGGAGCGGCCGAGCGCATTGAGGCGCTATGATATGTTGCGCGAGGCCGGTTCCCGTCGGGGGTTCGAATCCCCCCCTCCAGCATGGATGTCAGTATCGTCTGTAGTATAAGGTAGTTCATAAGTAGTTTGTAAGTTTAGGGACTGATGAACCCGCAGATAAGTCCCTTAAGCTTAACAAATATTTGAACATTTCTTATTTATTTATTTTATTTTTTATTTTTTTATTTATTTTGGAGATGAAATGTAGAAGATGAGGATTTAGTGGACATTGAGTGATTGTGACTAGGGGACTTAAAAAAAATTTTTATAAAAATTTTTTTATAACATTTTGCATTCTGGATATTTTTCTGGACTTTTTGTTCAATTATAATATTTTTTCAACATTTAAGAGTGTTCGTGATGGTTTTAATAAGACAATGTGGCACTGAGCTATTAATTTGAGATATTTCGCTTTTAAAAGTATAAATTCCCAAGAAATTTATTTAATTATAATTTTTCTTAAAATATATTTAACTTTTTGTGTTTGATTTAACTATGTAATTACTGCCTTAAAGCTTTTAATTAAGTTTTATTGAGCTATCTGGCTAATTAGTCATTGCCAGCATTATTCCCTGGGAATATTTCCTCTATTTTAATTTCCCGGGAATTTTAGAACAGTAACCCTCAACGGCAAGGGGCTCAACCCATTGCCATCTAGGTGGCACTGGTTCAACCAAACCACAAGGAACTCTAAACGTCAGAGACATGTTACAGAAAAACAACAGTCCTAATGCACAGTTGAGTTTCCAAGTATAACATTTTTACACATACTGTGTATTAACGAAATAGAAGAATCTATAATCTAAAGCGGAATTCCTAATGGTATTTACAAGAGTAACATAAACTACTGTTTTCGTCATAAGTGAACAGCGTTTTCTATAGTTCTATTTCTTAAAGACAACTCGTTATCTGAAATCCTCATCCTCCCAACATAAACCGAAATTTTGCAATTCAAAGAACGTACTTAATTTTTCTTACTTGTATGAACATTGCTGAGCCGAGGCAGCTATTGGTTTTAGTATTGTGTATTTTTACCATAAGCTGTAATATATCAACAAGTTGCGTACCTACTATTTATTAGACATGTACGATTTAGGCCTAAATTTCTTCTGGAGTTGCTATATTGTTGTGTTTAAAATATAACGAAACAATCGCGAGAACATGATTTCTCTAACAAAATAAAAACCAATTGATTCTTCTGATACTGTCTGTCTGAATGTATTCAATAACAGTGCCACAGCACAATACACTTCAGAAAACTGACATATTTTTTACAGTTAAACTTACTTCTTCTTTAGAATTTGATCGTGAGTTAGATATATCTATGGAAGCTGTTCTAGGGTAGTGAGTAGGGCGACTTGTTGCCGATCGTCTAAAAAGTAGGTATTCGTCGAACTGCAGAGTATGCTGTACGAACATTTCTATTGAGGAATGGACTGATGACCTACCTGTTTAGTACCCTGAAAATAACAACATATTGAGGAATACGAAAGGAAAATCTACATCCTTCCTGGCATACCTGCAGGAAGCAAAGAAGCAATTGATTTGTATCACGGGGATAGAAGGGAGAAGAATCTTTGGGAACTGGTAGCTCTTATTTGCAACCGACATCAAATATAGAAGAATGTACAAACACTACATGAATGAGAAGTCAGAACATTTACTAGAAATGAAAAGGCGGAAAAAAAATCACGAAATGGATGAAACTCACTACTGAGAGACAGCAAACTGTCATATTTAACAAAATATTGCGGAAAATACTGCTATTTCACTAACATGTATTACAACGCATTAGAATGAAAATAAAAGGAGAAAAAAAGGAAGCTTCTTGCAGGATTCGAGGCACCAATCTTTATCTCCTTAGATACACGCTTTTACCGACAAGACCACCATTTTTTTAATACAATCAACTTTATTGGTTTACATATATAACGTTTACATTTTTGGTAAACTTATGTTTACAATACAATTGATTCTCCATAAAGTCTGAAAATACTTGTGACTGCACTCAATATGTTGACCTGAAACAAGCAATTTTGTTTAAGACTCCTTCATGTTTTGATGATGCATGTACCACTCAATATTCTTCATTATTCTTTATTTTAAACGGCAATTGAAAATCTCTGAAAATTTTGTATTTATAATACTTCCTCAAGGAAAAATGCTCTTCATTGATAAACTGAATGTAGTCTTCTAAATTTGGATTTCCCTTCTTAATTGCATAAAATACATACTGTCCAATGAGCAAATTATAACTATTATGTTTTGCATTAGAAAATCAATTATATTCTGGCTGAATTACATCTTTTATTGGAACATAATTCTCAGATGTTAAACCCTCTAGGTAAGAGCTTGTACGTCCTATTCAAAAACACTTATTTATATCTAATAACGTGTTTATGATAAATTCGCATTTAGTTGTTGCTTACAAACGGTGTAGGTACCGCAATTGAAGGCACATTAATTTCGGAAACAATCCGAATAGTGAAATAAATACAGCGATTCAAAAGTAGCGAACATGGACGTCACGTGACGAGCTGTTGGGGTGGTGGGGCAGGGCGCTGGGCGGGGAGATCCCTGCAGGTATAAGAGGGGGGGGGGGATTTTGGTAGGATGTAACGTTTGCTGGGAAAAGGGAGAGCCAAGCTAGGAAGGGAGAAGAGGGAGGTGGAGGGGGATGGGGCACTCATATACGGGGAAGGATTATGGTTGATAGGAGGGATAGATGTCGGGACGGAGAGGAGCTGATGGAAAGTATTCTCGGAAAGGATGTGGAGGGAAGAAGGGATAACCCAGTAACAGCTTGGCAGAGGCCTGGGATGCAATAGGAGGTGAGAAACCAGAGGGTATCGGGACTCTATATTTCGGGAGATGTAGAGGATGCGGATGTGCTTCAGGAATTTGAGTAGGTGTGGGACAGGAATGACATCGTATAGGATCCGCGTGGGAAAAGGGAGGCGGATACGGTAAGCAAGGCGGAGGGTGTGGTGCTGAAAGCTCTGGAGGAACTGATAGTGGGGGAGGGGGATGAAACACTATCTTTTTTTTTCCTATATTGAATGCCCCGTGGGGAAGGCTAGCAGCCGTCTCGTATGCTGCTCTTGAGCCCAGTGTACATATGAGTTTGACAGCATGAATGGTAGTCAGAAACAGGAGATAAAATTGCTGATTTTCAACAATAAAAAAGAAGACAAAAGTGTTGAATTTAATAGTAAAAAAGGAGAGAAAAGAGGAGAGTTAAAAACAATGAAATTAAGTCTTTAAAACACACATAGTCAGTATTCAAAACTGCCACGGTGGTTAAAACACACACATTTTGCACAGTGAATGGCGACGATAACATAGACAATTAAACATGGCAACACAGTGTTCTGCCTGTGCGGCGGTCGCTAAAGTCTTAAAACCACTTACACAACATTTTCATCTGGTGCACTGATAACCCTTGTATGCATGAGTGGTAGAATTTACAAAAATGCATGAGAGGGGTCTTTGAGACCCCTACCCCGTAACATATAGAAAATGTTAGTTGTTAAAACAATAATTTGGAATTCTGATGGGTTTGGTGACACCGAAAGAATAAAATGACATCTATACTGATACTATGACCTTTATTATAGTACAAAAAATACAATATCATAAATCATTTTCAATTTTTTTGATAAAAACTGTAAACTTTTAAATTTACTGGTAATACAAGATGGATTCAGTTAATTAGAAGAGACACACATTACAAATAACTATACTGTGTTCTTTGCAGATATTTTTGTTTTATTTATAGCATGTTTGAGCGATTTTTGTGTCCAGTTCGTGTGAGCACTTGAAATTTCGTCTTTTTGGTGATTTTCACGTCTATGCAGGCTGTTGGCAGGTAACTCCGCAACGTGCCATGGCTTGTAGAACATTCATCTGAAGGGTGCATTGTTGACTCTTTTCCATGTGAGGACTATCATTTCTTCTCCTAATTCCTTGACAAAAATTCTTCTATTATCGGATCTGCCTTCCTGATAGTTGTGATGTTTGTCTGAAAATAAACGTAGGGCATTTATGGCTGTTACATCCAGAATCTTTGTCCATAAGAGGAATGGCCATCTTCTCTCCTGAAGACAATCAGTCTCTGAAGCACTGTCATCTTCTTCATCAAGGAGAGCTTCATCTTCAAGACATTCAGAAATGCCTGATTCGAAATTTCTATCAGTTGTCCTGAATTCAGATGATGTTTTTTCACTTAGAACAGATGATGGGGAATCCATGATGAAAGTAAAGAATGAAAGTGAATTGTATAATCATTCTATTTATGAAAACTGAACTTACGCTCGTATGAAACCACTGCAGTTTAAAGACATAGACGTACAGTCTTAGACAAAAAAATTGATCGCCGGCCGGCCGACGCAGAGGCTAAGTCCGAGTCGGTCGCGCAGTGTGGACAATAAAATCGATCGCCCCTCAGAATTCTAAGTCCGGCTATATGCACCATCTGGCAACTCTGTTGAATGCGGTACTATCAGGAGGAAGTGTTACTTCCTTCTCAAGACAGCTGTGTACAGCGTGAGCGCGTGGTCTCGTGGTAAAAGTCGCGTCTACAAGCGTGTATGTAAGCAGTCGCGAGATCGAGTCTTACAACGTCCAATTATTATTATTTTTTTTTTTAATCGGCATATCGGCTGTCTTTGTTATCAGTGTGGAAGAACCTCAACTTTAACAGCGAAAACTCCCAGAAATAATTACACGAAAGAGCTCGCTGCTGCATCACAACTGAACTGTTAACTCTCGGGAGTAGTGGGCCCCGGCTACGGCGACGCGCCAGCGGCCGCATCGCGGCTGCCGCCTGCGGACTCGGTGACAGCGGCGCGCCGCTGTGTGTCTAGTTACCGGCTGTTATATCCTTACCTCAAGTTATGGTACTTATATTACAGTCACGTATTGAATTATTCTGACTGATATATATGAACATAATCTAAACGTTGTAAAGTGGAATCGGTATAAAGGGTCATAGGAGTGACTATTACCACATTTTTCTTGAACGTCATCAGGGCGCTCAATGAGGATTCCTACTCACGACTGTTACTAGTGACGAGTTATGATGCTCTCATTCCGACATCTTAAGAGAAAAATAATGACTGAGTACTAAAATATTTTTATACTCAGCAAAGTGCAACCACAAAGCCAGGGTGCGCCCTAATTTTGCAAACAACTGAGACACCATTTAGTCGCACTCTAAGGACAAACGACCTAAAAGATTACAGCATGTTTTAGTACTACACCATAATAATTCCCGTTGATTTCACGCACAAAACATCGAATAGTGTGCTTTGGGAGTCACCCATTCCTCACCTACTCTTTCTGTCACATGTGCTCAAACGTTTATCCTCGAATAACCTTCGACAAAAATTATTTCCAGACGAAAAAACACGTCGAACATCGAACTGATTCCAAGCTAATTATGCTTGGAATCAGTTCGATTCTGCAGGGACAAATTTGGTAAACTACTAGAACGTTGTCAGACTTTCCCATAATCTGAGAGAATATAGCAAGTAACCACAAGAGGTTTCTTGTTGTTTTCGATGTGGATTCGTGCAACTCCTGTCACGAAAACAGCTAAAAAGTTCTCCTCCAATGAGACCCGAACCATCGACCAAAGGCACCTCTCTGTGGCAGACTACCACTTTACCTCAGAGCTAGCGAGGAGCTATGGACGCCAGTTCTTTCCTACTGCCACATACATCACTAGATCATGCAACTCGCAACGTAAGAGACGAGATTAGTTGGAATTTCACCGTGTAAACAATTTTCTTGACCCAAAAGCATGAAATAATAGCCTTCTGTCACCTCTCGACTGAGAAACCAGTCAGATTATTCAATGGAAATTACAGGAAACATCAAGTGAATTTATGAGCATAGTTCTGTGCCAACCAGGAAGTAAGACCTCGGTTCCAGCGTTGACAGACTTACACTGCGATGTTGCCAAGCTTTAGTCATACTATCAACAGGAAGACTAAGAGCCGAGGTGATTGCCAAGCGAGCTCGACAGAGACTTAGCTCGCGCCTCGCGCGGCTGCTGGGGATCCGAACACCTACAGTATATGTCAATGATCCCTGCTCGCAATTCCGTAACTAGCTTTAATGAGTCGATCGTTGTCACTAATAAAAATATACACATGCACTGACCGCTAATATAGTAATAAGTGTCTCAGCGTATTCTGTCTTAAGCGCAATAACGACAAACGTCAATCACCAGTGCTGTTTCACACTTCTTCGAGCATTTCCATTGATTATACTGAAAACGTTAGATGTAAGCGTCAGTTTTCTTTACAATTATAGACTCAGAAAATATCTTTCTTGATATAGCTGTCAGTGGCACAAACGAAGAGAGGCAAGCATGCGAAGAGAAATCAATGCAGCATTGTTTTTAAGATGTGAACATTTCTGGGAAGGCTTCGTAACATGGAGTTCATAATAAGAATATTTAATATTCATTCTAGTATTAGCATCACATAATCTTAATGTATATGAATTTATACAATGGTGGCACTATTTATAATTTTCAACATCCCTTGTGCGTTCTTTACCTGTAACGTTGATGGGAGTTAGGTGGGCAGTATTGTTGCAAACACAGAATATCAAACTGTTCAGAGTTTTTGTACCTACTAAGGTGACCCGAAAATCAGTATGTGGTTACCGGATTTTCCGACGAAATAGATATTTTGCGCATTAACGTGAGTGTTGTTCTGAGATAGAGGGAGTGGTGCTGTGGCTATGGTTTGCTGTCATCATGCGGATGTATACGGAACATCGTTATAATATGCCATGGAAAATCATTCAAAAAGTGGTCTTGTCGTAGTAGTTGCATTAATAAACAAACTTTCTTCAAACATGAATTATATGTGAGTCCAGACTGATGAGGCACTTTTCAATCAAAACTTTGTAGAGAAAAGAAATGTAGGCTCTTGCAGTGTAAAATTATACCGCGAACAGGTACTCTACTTTACTGAATCTGTGATGTTTCTTTTTGCAGGCAGGTTGAAGGTTTCACTAAAAATGTATAAATCAGGCAACTTGTTTAAGCCTAATAGAGAAAATATATCGAGGGGAGTTTCTATGATACGATACACGAGGCTGTTCCCCGTCGGGGATTCGAATTCCCCGTCGGGCATGAATGATTGTGCCGTCTTTAGTGGAAGCTAGTTCATAAGTAGTTTGTAAGTTTAGGGACTGAAGACCGCGTAGGTAAGTCACATAAGCTCTACAAACATTTGAATATTTGAATTTGGAGTTTCTATAAAAATACAACATTCTGTTCTTCATCTGTTTAACGTGCCTGCTTTCACACTAAAGATGAGATATGCGTGGTTAACGTCAAAATTGAACACAGTAATAAAAATGTTTGGAATTTAAATAAACTATTTTTTCGTGTATCACCTGCATATTCGATGAAATGTGTACAGCACTCCAAGAATTGGTGTTTCAGTTACCTGTGCGACGAATTCTGTTCCTAATTCTTTTCTGGTACTGCAAACGACAATGCCTAAGAAGATACTGCAAGTCATTCCGTAACAAACGGACTACACATTTGAAGAAAGTCTGCCGTAATGATGGCGCTTCATAAATGAAATTACTGTGTCTAAAATGACTATTTTGAATAATCTTACACGAGATACACTACTTAATGATTTGGTGTGTAGTTGTGGTTGTAGTCTTCAGTCCGTAGACTGGTTTGATGCAGTTCTCCACCTCCACGCTACCCTATCTTGCGCAAAACTCATCGCCTCTGAGTAAGAAAGACAGCCCACATCTGCTTGCTGTATCCCTCTCGTCCTCCACCCCTGCGATTTTTACCCCACATGCTCCCCTCCAATACTAAATTGACAATTCGTTGGTGTTTCAGATTGTGCCCTACCAATCGTTCCCGTCTTTTAGACAAGATATGCCAGAAATTTCTTTTTCCCCAATTCTGTTCAGTACATTCTCCTGTTGCAAGAAATTTCGAAAGCTATCGTCTTCTTGTCTGAACTGCTTTATCGTTCACGCTTCACTGCTATACAAGGCCACACTTTGGACAAATTTCTCTTCTTCAGAAATACTTTTCCTCCAATTGCATTCTACATTTTATGTCTTCACTACTCAGGACAGCAGAAGTTATTTACAACCCAAATAACAAAACTCAGCTGAGCGAGGTGGCGCAGTGGTTAGCATACTGGAACCGCATTCGGAAGGATGGTGGTTCAAATTCATCGCCGGCCATCCTGGTTTAGGTTTTCCATTATTTCCCTAAATCACTCCAGGCGAAAGTCAGGATGCTTCCTTTCAAAGGGCACACCTGATTTACTTTCCATCATTATCCGAAATAGGGATTGATGACCTGAGTAGTCTAGTGCCTCCAAACCACAACCCAACCCTCCAACCTCCCCCTCCCCCCCACACACACAACCAACAAAACTCATATACTACTTTTAATGTCTCGTTTTCTAATCTATTACCTTACAAATTTCCTGATTTTCTTAGACTAAATTTTTTTTTTTTTTTTTTTTTTTTTTTTTTTTTTTTTTTGCGGTTGTTAATGTTTATTTTATACTCCCTTTTCAAGGCACTGTCTATTCCATACAACTGCTCTTCTAGGTCCATTGCAGGCTCTGACACAATTACTACGTCATTGGCAAATCGCAAATTCTTTACTTCTTGTCCCTGAACTTTAATCCTTTCTCCAAAGTTCTCCTTTCTCTCCTTCACAGCCTGCTCAATGAACAAACCGAACAGCAATGGGGAAAAAGCTACAAGTCTGTGTTACTCCCTTCCCAACTACTGTGCCCCTTTCATGCCCTTCGGCTCTCACAAAAGCTGACTGGCGTTTGCACAAATTGTATACTACCTGCGGTCTTGCTGTACGATGATATGAGTAGCTTGTTATCAAAGGCGGACATCTGTCGTTTGCGAATAACTGAGATGAACGCGATTTTTATTACTAAACGTGGCGTGAATACGTATGCATGTTAGTTTGGTCATCACTTAGTTGCAAATGATCACCAAAGCAGCTTAGAAATACGCGTTTCATAATTAATACGGCGTTTATCTCAATTATTTGCAAACGACAGATAAGAAGCTACCCATATATTTATGCAGATTATGACCTGTACTGTCGGCATGATAACTTCCGATTATAGCCGCTGCACTTCTGTTAGTTGCGAAATATAGGGATCACGTTAGTGGTATAGATGGCACGCATTTTACTTCAGTTAAAAGCCTGGTATTCAGTGGAGGTTCCTCCTGGTTGGGCAACTGCTCCAATGGTCTTCTTATCAGCAATAAACTGCATCGTTTGGTATGATTCAGCCAGTCATGCTCAATCTGACATGATGGACACGGAAATGTTTAACTGACAAAGGCCTCTAAGCGATATTTGAACCCGACTTGTTAGACACCGTATACAAAACATTAATACAGTGCGTGAATTACAAATACTTTCTTCAAATATAAATAGATGAAATAACTTGATACCTATTTATTTGGAGGACCACAGCCCCATCCATGAAAGCTGCGTCGTTGAAGAATGGTTTCGCAGCCAAGATCGCATAAAGCTGATTGAGTTCGTTTCACGGTCACCGGACCTTAATCCCATTGAGAATATGTGGGTGGAAGTAACGAGGTCGTTGCCACTAGGATCAAGAAACGCAAGCGACCGTTGGGAAAATATAGAACATACATGGTGACAAATAAACCACAATGAAAATTATCAAGGCAGTTAGTAGAGTAAGTTCCAAGACGCCTTAGAGATATATTACGAAATGATGCTGTATGGGTAGGCTATAGGAATAGCCCCTTCTCAAAAAGTCATACAGTGTGTTTGTGTGTGTGTGTGTGTGTGTGTGTGTGGGTGTGTGGGTGCGTGTGTGCCTGTTTGTGTGTGTACGCGTGTGCGCGCGCGCTTGTGGGCGTGTGTGCGAGAATGTAAAAGACAAACAACAATAAGAATGCATAAAACATCAATATGGTATGTTTTTATGACTTCTAAAGCTACAAAGTTCAAGATTACCCAAACAATTTCCTCTAAATTACATAAAATGAAATAATGGAGAATGTGTTACGTTTGTAAAAGGATGGAAAAGGCAGTGCGTTCCGGGTGTAGAGACTCGCAACAAGTGCATCTGTAAACAGTGCCCCACTGCAGCACACGCCAAGACACGAATAGGAAGACGTCGTCTTGGCTTTGAAAGCAGTGTGCCGACACTATCTGCACAGGTTTCTCGTAACTAAAATCAGACTCTTTTCCGATGACTCTCTTCTTACCCGCACAGGAAGACAACCTAGGTGAGACCAAAATTCATGCAACACACGCGAAAATTAGGAGCTTTCCTGCACTCGATAGTGGTACAGAAGTAATAACCTTTTGTGAAAAGCATATAATAAATTTCCATCTCTCGCATCACAGCCCTTGTGTGATAAAATCAATATGCTAGGGTTGCGAAGTCTGATATGATGCCTTTCCGTAATAGAAGTCCGGATCGTAAACATCATAAACTCCAGGACTTTCCTTCCTATTCCTCACAACCCTTTATTTTTGGAATTGCGGACATCAAATTTTTCTTGTGACTGATCGATGTGTTACTTCACCTACTATGGCACTAGCTTTACCCGTCCATGCGTTGCTCTGGCTTGTTGCAGATTAAATGGAAAAGAAAGATAAGAGGAACCATACATTTCTTTTATACGTAATTTCCTACTGCCTTGTGGATGGGAATTGGATATATGTCCTACATTCTCCGCTCCCCTTGTCTCTGTCCCCTCTCTCTGCACCTCTCCTCGTTCCCCTCTCTTTGTCCATAATTTCCTCCCGCCCCTCTCTGTCCATATCCTCCCCCCTCCCACACTCCTTGTCCATCTTCTCCCCTCTCTCTTTGTCTATCCGAGCCTCCCCCTCTTTCTGTGCATCTGCACCTCCTCCCACTCCCTCTACGCCTCATCATTACGCTCTCCCTGTTCGTCTTGTCGTCACTTCTCTTTCCTCTTATAACTCTTTCTAACCTAGAGCCATGTTTAGTGTTATGTTCAAAACCGTATATTTCCGAAAGTTCTTGACCTAAAGCTTTGAAAGCTTGACACAACGTTCTAATAAAATATGTGCATGTTTTCATATACCAAATTTTTCAATACGTGTTATACATGAATTTATATAAACTTTATAATTGGAAAAAGGCTTATACTAAAAATCGCAAAAGTAACGCCTTTATAGGTTATATATTTGGATTTAGGAGAAATATAGGAACACGAGAGGCAATACTCACATTACGACTTATCTTAGAAGATAGGCTAAGGACAATGTCGACTGGAATACACTCTTCCAAATTCTGAAGGTATCAGGGGTAAAATAGAGGGAGCGAAGAGTTATATTCAGCCTATACAATAACCAGGCTGCGATTATTATAGTCGAGAGGCAAGAAAGGGCTGCAGAGGTTCGGAAGGGCATAAGACAGGGTTGTAGCCTTTCCCCAATGTTGTTCAATCTGTAGATTGAGCAGCAGTGAAGGAATGGAAGGAGAAATTTGGAGAAGGCATTAAAGTGCAGAGAGAAGAAATAAAAACATTGCGGTTTGCCGATGACATAGTAATTTTGTCAGAGACCGCAAAAGATCTGGAAGAGCAATTGGATGGGATGGACAGTGTCTTGAAAGGAAGATATAAGATGAACATTAGCAAGAGTGTAACGAAGGTAATGGAATGCAATGTCAGAAAATCAGGCGATGCTCAAGGAATTAGATTAGGTAATGAGACAATAAAAGTAGTAAATGAAGTTTGTTATTTGGGTAGCAAGATAACTTCTGATGGCCGAAGTAAAGAAGATATAAAATGCAGAATGTCTATGGGAAGAAAAGCGTTTCTAAAGAAGCGAAATTTGTTAACATCCAATATTAATTTAAATGTTAGGAAGTCCTTTCTGAAAGCATTTGTCTGGAGTGTAGCATTGTATGGGAGTGAAACGTGGACGATAAGGAGTTCAGATTAGAAGATGATAGAAGCTTTTGAAATGTGGTGCTACAGAAAATTAGATGGGCAGATCATGTAACTAATGGGGAGGTGCTTAACCGAATCGGGGCGAAAAGGAGTTTGTGGCATATCCTGACTAAGAGAAGGGATAGATTGGTTGGACACATTCTGAGACATCAAGGAATTGTCAACTTAGCATTAGAAGGAAGCGTGTGGGGTAAAAATCGTAGAGGGAGACCGAGGGACGAATATAGTAAACATATTCAAAAGGATGTCGGTTGCAGAACGTATTCTCAGATGAAGAGACTTGAACAGGGCAGGGTAGCATGGAGAGCAGCATCAAACCAGTCTGCGGACTGAAGACCACAATAACAACATATAATATATTCAAGAAATGTGTAGCTAAGAACCATCCTGGGCTAGAATGCGACATTGAGTCAGAATTCCAAAGGAATGGGCCAAGAAATTTCGGAGATTAACTGCTATACGCCTAACATTTTTATATATAGACGTGGGGACGTAAGGAGGGAAGTACACCCACCCCCTCCTTTCATCGGTGAATATCGCTGCGGATGTGTTCATTCATTACAGACTCACAGTTGCCACAACGCTTTACATAATTAACGCAATCAGATCATTTAGAGACAGGAGATGAACTGTAATAAAATTGACGTTGCTTTCCGAGCCATATTCATTCAAAAATATAATATTACTTAAATCAGATCCCGCAGTTACACTTGGAAATTTCCTATGCGTTTAATTTGATAGCTGAAAATGTTCGTTAGTGTGGAACTGCCTGGAATTTATTTAGAACTAACTCAAGAATCTAGGCATTCTGAAACAAAAATTCTAATCTGTAAGGCGCTTCTCACGTTTCGCGGAAAAGCATCAGCAGCAGTTATATTGTAACCATCGCTAATGTTGGAATTTCTATATCAGAACAGTAAGGATGCTTAGAGAGCAACACGGCGTCACGCTGTCTACCGGCTTTACAATGTGGTAGTCCTGGTGGGGTTAATCTAGCGCTGACATCGTAGGTGTCAGTGGCGTCTTCTCTTCTTATGACCAGCAGACCATCAAGAACATGAAGAGAATGAAACCAAGAACCCTTAACATTTGAAAGAAAACACTCGTTTGTCTGCTCCATTCCAATATACGATACACCTGTCTGAATAGTAATAAGAAGAAACAAAGTTAAATCGTATGGTAAATAATGAACTCTGCAAATAATTGCTTAGGCAAATTACCGTCTGCTACGCAATTGAAATGCCAGCCATTACACAAGAATACTACGAAACACCTGAGTTCGCAATCGTCAAATGACTTATAGAATTCGCCACACTTGCCAGTTACTACTATAATATTGTTTATCTGTCAGAAACGAATTTATGTCAGTCATTGAACTGCATTTTGATTGGTGGATCTGTAAGAATGGATGGATTTATTTTTTTCAGAATAAAAGTACAATAGCCTCTCAAAAAAAGCTGACAACGAGAAGCAGATAGGGTAGGTATGAATTTGGATACAGTGTCATATTTTATTTAACATCTCCGGTTGCAATTCTCTTTGCCCGGGAAGGGTGTGAATTATGTTGCGGTGGACTGCAAAAATCGTTTTTCGCTTCCAAAACGAGGTGACAGACTACAGCAAAGCAGAAAACAGAAGAAAGGAAAATATAGTCCCTGCCAGAAAGACACGGTCATATTGTATTTCACTGCTATTGACTGGCATATTATTTGTCTGGATATGTGTGTGGTACCATAATGTGGATGCTTTTTCACCCACTGCTGAGAAACTCTTTCACGGGCAGAAAATAAGTCCTACAATCCGACGTAGTTGAGCGTCAAGAACCAGTAGCGCAAGGATAGTCTCTACAATATCTGTCTGCCTGTCCGACTCAGGAGCACTCTATGGAAAATGAGCTCAACGCTCAGCTAGTTGAACGTATTGTAATTTCGGTAAGTCTCTATTTTGAGAGCAGTGCAAGTTTGAGAACTCTTTGGCACCGGCGTGATCGCCGAGTTACTTCCGAGATGGCGCAGAAACATGATAAATTCACTTAATATTTACTTGTCTGTTTGGTTGAATAGTCTCAGTTACTTTCTTTAAAGGTGCGACATCGGCGTATTACTTTCTATTACAAGTGCAAGGAGGTAATACCATGCGGAAATTGGCGATTAGCTGTAGCCACCAGTGGAACAAGCAGGAAGTGAGACGTAGCAGCGCGTCAGTAGCCCTGAGATGACGTCTCTACTTAAGCGAGGGCTGCTTTGGGTCATGGTTCCAGTCCCTCTGTAGTTCAGAACTTTAACCCTATTTTGATAGAACTACTAGCCTTTTAAGAAGATAACATAAAGACTACAGAATTAGTCACTAATAACAGCATTATACTTAAAGACTGAACTAATGACGTCTATGCAAAAACGCAATAATTAGGATTTTGACGCTTTGAAAGTGAGTGTGTAATACTCCCGCTCCTAACTTTTGAATCCTGTCTGACCAGTGACAACATCGCACGATGGTAAACTCATCATAGTCCATGACTTACATGAGTTATAAGAGTCTTCCTTCATGTGTAAAATCATGAATACCGGAAAGATAAAAAATGTTCAAATGTTTGTAGAACTCATGAGACTTAACTACGTGGTCATCAGTCCCAAAGCTTACAAAGTACTTATGAACTACCTAAGACTAAGGACGGCACAAATATCCATGCCCGAGGGGGGAATTCGAACCCCCGACCGTAGTGGCCGTGCAGACCGTGACTGGAGCGCCTCAGTCCCCTCGGCCACCGCGGCCGGCCCGGAGAAATCTTTCTTGAAACGAAAAATCTCTTTTGTGAGATGATTTGCACAAAATTACTCGCACCATTCATACGTTTCGAGCTATCTCCACTGCTGCCATACCTATGTGAGACCCAATGACAACATGTATAGAAAAACTTGAAGCATATTGAATATTATTTGCAAAAATAGCCAAGGCGATTCTTCCCGCTCGCTCGTCTAGAGGAGTGACCGCATCTGCAATTTTTAGTTGTCTTTTTTAAGGGAGGGAAACTAAGATCAAGCTCACCAGTCAACAAAGAACAAAAACTATTCAACAAACGCAAAGAATAGCCCTACTAGGGAAAAGAAAGCAGGATTCCAGTCCCGCTGCGGCACAAATTTTCAGTATTACCGCTGTCTACCTGAATTCACTTTCCTGTAACTACCGCGAAGTTTAAAGGATTCGATTAATGAAAGTTTATAGTAGAGGCCCTTTAATCAGTCTCAAACAACGTATATCACACGGAAAGTGATTGTCAACTCTGTAATAATAGACGGAGTTCCAGGACCTGTAATACTAATGAAATATTCGCATGTTTTATCCCTTGTTTAGTGACAGTGATATGGACCAAAAGTAGGGCCTAAGTAATGCATTTCTGTGAAACCCATGAATCTGTATTACAGTGGATTGTAGGTGAAGAAAGTATTTTTCATGTTCTTCCGATGGAGTTTGTAAACTTCCATTAACTGTTACTTCATTTCTAATTTTTGGCATATAGACGCTTTATATTCGCTTAGTTACACCATTTTTTGGTTTGTGGAACTGAAATGGACACCTCAGATATTCATCCAAATGAGTATAAGTATTTACGTTGAGTATTCATCTTCAGAACAATAGCAGAATACTGTCGGGAAAAATGACATCAACAACTCCATTAATGTATATATAAACCTGTATTTTGTTTCATAATTTATTAGACATCTACAGTGGGTGGGTGATGAAGAACAGCAAGTGGACGTGAACGAGAAGTGATAGACTCATGTTTGTTGAACACATTCAGTAAGTAATAAAGCTGTTGTAAAAGGAATGAAATCGTTCGTAGGAAAATTAGCCGCGTATAATTGGCAACTGATGGGTTTGTGTTACATGCAGTGTCGATCCTGTTCACCAACTGTTCAGCAATTCTTTCACAAACAGAACTTAACCTGGAATATATTCCGACATAGTGACAATTTGGCGTTACCCATTGGAAGCATAAAAACAGTCACTGCAAATTCTATAACCATCTGATCAACTCTGTCATCATATTACGGCCGAAAAAGGAAGAAAAATCCAACACACACACACACACACACACACACACACACACACACACACA